>OX419732.1:17022500-18272500 GCA_948477245.1 Thumatha senex | reverse complement strand
AATTATAGCAGTTTATACTACCCTCTCAGGGATGTAGCGTAAAGATAGTTAGTTACATATCAGGGCCTACGAGTGTTCACTCTGCAGTCTGGATTTAATATTCAGTTTCATGTGCAAAGAAGCCAGTATACATATAGCTTCTCCCTCTTTTATTAAAATCTCGAACAGAACGAATTTATTGCAAGTGGTAAAATATTCTCATAGGTTTTGAAATTTAAATTTTATAATTGGAAGTTGGACTTCTGGTTCCCGAGCTCCCAGCAAGAAAATACAATTGGAAAGATGGACGCTAATCAATCCAGATACATTAAAAGATGTTAGTAATCAAAACAGACTTGATCCATTATACAATTCAATTTTTTATAAATTGTAAAGGAAAGTAAGCGCTCGTGGCCCGCGGTCTCGGTGTTCTGCATACGATCACTGAGTTACGCCACTTTCACTATGGCTGGTGCTCGGATGGGTGACCACTTTGTGGTCAGATTTGAGAGCGTTTCCGTGCTTCGGAAGGCACGTTAAGCCGTTGGTCCCGGTTGCCAGTAACATGGCAGTCGTTAAATCAAGTTCAAGGCCTAATGGGCGGCTTGAAAAATTTCAACAGCTGGCAGCCACAACCTGCGTCTGTCTATTTCAACGCGGCAATGGGCTCACCAACTGTTACGTGGGACAGGTGAAAAGTGGGCATATAATATGCCTCTGCCACCCCATGGAGGATAAGGCGTGATAGATGAATAATGAATGAATTTTAAAATTAAATTTATCTTTTACCGCGCTCACGCAACCTAACCTAGCAATCTTACGCCATGTTACATATCATGTAGCGTTACAGTAGTGTGTAACGCTACATCATATGTAATGTTACGGAGTAGCAGGATTATCATTTCGATAACATCTTAAAAAACCACACGATTATTAAAAAAAATTTTTTTCTTATTTATTTTATAATTTATTTATATTTATCAAAATTTTAAACACTGTTCATAATTTTAATTTGTAAAAAAAAAAATCTGTTCATTAATTTTATTGACTGCCTCTGTGGCGCCGTGGGAGTGTATCTGACTGCTACGCAAGAGGTCCCGGGTGCGATTCCCGGGTCGGAACAAATATTTGTGTAATCCAAAAATGTATGTTTCGGAGTTTGGGTGTTTCCTATGTATAATATGTATGTATTTAGAAATATAAAAGTTGTTTATCAGTTATTTACATAACACAAGCAAATATTTATTTACTTTGGGCTAGATGGCGCTGTGTAAAGTGTCGCACAATATTTATTTATTAATTAATTCGGTTTCCTATAAAAAGCGTGACTTTTAGATTTTTTTAATTTTTCTTTAACTATATATTATTTATTTGTTAATAACGGGGCTAAACGCGGTTATGCCACATACCTTTGGTGCCTGACGTTTCGACCAGGTTGCACCGGCCGCGGTCACAGGCTGACTGGCTCAGCGGCGCACGCCCTCCGTCGTCGAGTACGCGTGGTAGAAGTTTCTCCATCCACCCGCACATCTTCGTTATTCTTGATGTTATTTTTTCTCCACGTACCGTCACACGCTACACTCACGGTGTCCCTATTCTGTAAGCTAACTGACGCGCGCCTATTCTGGTGTTTACCCGACTGTGCACAAAAGCGAGATTTTATGTTACTAATCACTGGATTCCACGCTCCTGATAATTTAAACCCCTCTTCCCGATTGAATGTTTCATGTTTTTTAATCTCAATCGCTTCACTTCGGTGGCGTTTCCCTTGTCGGCCTTAAGCACTATAATATCCTAATAAATAAGTGATGAACACAACTGATTACCAAAGAAAAACACTCGAACTGTTAAGTGATAACGAGGTTTATAAACCGGTATCATACAACCCTACGGCCAGAGTGACGCGAAAATAACGAACTCTAATCCGGAATTACGAGGACCTGTTTTCAGAAGACGAGTACAAACAACTGTATACGCCAAAAACACACCAGCCTCCAAAATTGTATGGTCTGCCTAAAATACACAAGGCCAACGTGCCGTTGCGGCCCATTGTAAGTCAAATTGCTTCTCCTACTTACGATCTTGCAAAGCACGTGGCGTCCGTATTACAACCATTGGTAGGTAAAACATCGTCTTTTGTAAAAAACTCACGGCACTTTATAGATATTTTGAAAGAAATAAAATTGGAACCTGATGAGGTCATGGTAAGCTTTGACGTGGAGTCGCTTTTTACCAACGTTCCAATAAAAGAGTGCTGAAACGTCGTGAAAGACCTACTGAGGGACAACGAGCTTCCATTAAATTATGTTGATCTGCTTGAACACTGCTTGGATGGCAATTACTTCCTTTTCCAAGGTCAGCATTACCTTCAGATTGATGGTGTCGCAATGGGAAGTCCTGTAGCCCCCGTACTTGCCAACATTTGGATGGAACATTTTGAAAAAAAAAGGCACTGAATCTCGGCCCAAAGACCAAGACTTTGGAAGCGATATGTGGATGACATCTTCAGTATTGTTAAAAGAAATAGTAATGAAGTAGAACAATATGTACACCATCTTAACTCCATTCACACGAAGATGCGGTTCACATTTGAATTGGAGTCGGAGAGGTCGTTGTCCTTCTTAGACGTGAAAGTGACCGTGAGATTGGATGGGTCCTTGGCACACTGTGTGTACCGCAAACTTACTCACACGGATAGGTACTTACACGGTACCTCGCATCATCATCCCGACACCTGCAGTCCGTTATGACATCTCTCAAGAATAGAGCTTACGATCTGTGTGACCCTGAACATTTAGAGCGAGAGCTGGAACATGTTCAGGAGGTACTAAAAAGCAACGGGTATCAGGTAAAAGGACAAATGAAGCAGCCGACAAGCAAACATCTAGAAGTAAACCGACAGCCAGCCTACATGCCTTATGTCAAAGGGGTAACGGATAAGATCGGCTCCATCTTAAAGAAATACTCGATAAAGACAATTTATACACCCGGTATAATGGTTCACAACATCGTGGGTTCGCCAAAGGATGTAGTTCCGTTACAAACCCCAGGTGTTTATAAGGTGGATTGCAGCTGCGGTAGGTCGTATATAGGCCAAACGAAGCGTACTATAGCTGAAAGGGTCAAGGAACATATCGCAGCTGTAAAGAAATGCAACACTAGTAAATCCGCGATCGCAGAACATTTACTTGAAGCAGGCACTAATCATTGGATTGAATTTCATCACACGCAATTCCTTTCTACTGAACGGCACTATTATGCAAGAGTTGTACGTGAAGCGATTGAGATTAAAAAACATGAAACATTCAATCGGGAAGAGAGGTTTAAATTATCAGGAGCGTGGAATCCAGTGATTAGTAACATAAAATCTCGCTTTTGTGCACAGTCGGGTAAACACCAGAATAGGCGCGCGTCAGTTAGCTTACAGAATAGGGACACCGTGAGTGTAGTGTGTGACGGTACGTGGAGAAAAAATAACATCAAGAATAACGAAGATGTGCGGGTGGATGGAGAAACTTCTACCACGCGTACTCGACGACGGAGGGCGTGCGCCGCTGAGCCAGTCAGCCTGTGACCACGGCCGGAGCATATAACCGTAATAACCGCGTTTAGCCCCGTTGTTAACAAATATACTGATAGTATGCAACGCGATAGTTTAAAAGTTAGTAAATTATTTATTTTTTACTAGTTGACGCCCGCGGCTTCGCCCACGTAGAGCAGTTTTCCCATTTCCCAAAGGAACCCAGTTCCCGGGATAAAAAGTAGCCTATGTGTTATTCTGATCTAAAGTTTTATTAAAATCCATTAAGTAGTTTTTACGTGAAAGAGTAACAAACATCCATTTTTACAAACTTTCGTATTTATAATATTAGTAGGATTTTAATATGTGGTAACACTTGCAACTTGTAGCGAAGTTAGACAGTATGAAAAAAAAAGTTGTATTTAGTATTTTTTAAATAAAAATAAAATAGTTTATACAAACTATATTGGCCAACATGTTTACACAAAACCTTCTTTTGAAAATTACATAATATCAGTTTTAGTGTAATTTAACACTTCTTCCTTAAATAATTTACAATAGGAAAACATTACACTATCTACATAAAAACATAAAAAGTTTTGGTGTAAAACACGGTCACAGCCCGCGACATCTGTTCGCATATATTATGTCCCTAATAAAGAAAGTTTCAAAACTTTTAGAATAAAGTTGGTCTAATATAAATCCAAGGAAGCTTTACTCATACTTTTTGTATAAAGTTCCATATCTACATATGTCACACATGCTATCTACTGCTAACACTGAACTAATCTAATAGCGCATTTACAATTCTTAGGTCCGTATTCCAGAACGTTTCTTAATACTCAATCAACGCTTGAGGCTAGATTTTGCCTTATAAATACTACTCTCAAGCATCGATTGAGTATTGAGAAACGTTCTGGAATACGGCCCTTAATGTCTATATTATTTTGGGATTTGGTTACATTTTTAACGGTTTTGAGTAGATCCAAACTGTACGGTACGCTATTTTTATTTACTTGTCCGTATCAAAATATACAAAATAAGTGTGTGTGTATTTATGTACACGCGTTAGAAGTTATACTGCTTTAGTCTTTTAAGGTTTCATCACATATGCTATAACTCTTTGTTTGTAACAGGAATGATAAATTAGTAAGAAAAAAGAAAGCATCAAAGGCATGAAAACTACTTTGAAAGAAGTTATAAGTTGTCATGGAAACACTTTCAGCTAATTTCAGGGTGTTTAAAGTTGTCATGGAAACACTTATCAGCTAACTTCATGGTGTCAGTTTTTCGAGACAGACTTCGCGCGCATCGTAAAATTTCTCTCATCATTTTACCCTAATGCGCCTTAAAAATTATAACTTCAAAAATGTCATATAATTTTGCGATATTTGATAATATTGTGTGAGAGTTATGCGGTGGCCCAGGGACTTAGGTACAACGCTAATAAAAGTAAGTTACTTATTTTAAAGGCCGGTAACAAAGGAGCCACATGTATTACTAGCAGATACACCACTCAAACTGTAGTGAAGTGACTAAGTCTAGGTACCTGGGTCACTGGGTCAATGATGACCTTTGTGACGTAAAGGACATAGAAAGGGAATGCAGAGCGCTCTCTGTCAGATGTAATATTCTGTCGCGAAGATTTGCACGTTTTTATAAATAAAGTAAAACTGACGCTCTTTCGAGCTAATTGTCAGACCTTTACACGTACAGTCTGTGGGTCAGCTATACGCAGAAGGCATACAGTGCCCTGGTGTGCAGTACAACAACGCTTTCAGAGTGCTTTTGGGGCTTCCGCGGTTATGAAGCGCTTCTGGAATGTTTGCTGAAGCTCGGGCGGACGACTTTTACGCGATTATTCGGAATTGTAGCGCCTCCATTCTCTGCAGAACACGCGCCAAATCCCACAGCATCCTGAAAGTATTGTGTAATAGGTGGGATTGTCCGATGCTTGAACGATGGTTTGGACTCCTTATTTAGAGCTCAAAGGCGGGCACAGAGTGTCTTTGGTTGAATAAATGTATTGTGTTTTTGTTTAAGTTACTAACATTAGTTTTTATAAGTATTTTGTACTACAAGTACTATCATTTTTTGGGCTTTAGAATAAACATATTATTATATTTTTTTTTTTCAAAAATAACACTTTTACTATTCCACAATATTTACTTGATAAACCTTACCGGTTTCGCCTCACGGCATTCTCAAAGGCACACAATATGACAAACCTATAATTATATATAATTATTGTATAAGGGTCTTTTAAATTTATTTACATAGTAGTTTATTTTTTTATAGAACTACTAAGAGATTGCTTGCTATTTAAATTAATTGTTCTTATCTATAGTCATCAAATACGTAATACTAACATACATTCTATACGTAACGATGAGACAGGTATTACTGCCAAACGTGGTATTGAGCTACCTGCTCGCTTTCCAACATGTTACCGAAGAACAACTTAGAAACTAGTTAGCTAAGTTGAGTCTGACAACTTTCGTAGAGTGATAAAGTGCAAATGCACTTGACTTTTTAATCTAAATCAGTAGGATACGTTTTAAAGTAGT
Organism: Thumatha senex; assembly: GCA_948477245.1. NCBI lineage: Eukaryota > Metazoa > Arthropoda > Insecta > Lepidoptera > Erebidae > Thumatha > Thumatha senex. The sequence goes on along the minus strand of OX419732.1, from coordinate 18,266,434 downwards.
ATCTCTCTAGCATTTAATTTTTATTACATCGTTTGGTAGGTATTTATTACCTTATCAGTTATCTTCTGAGGTAGTCTAAATTGTAAGTAAAATAACTAATCACCTATTATAAAATGAAGTCGTCTGTCACGTCTGTCTGTCCCATCGCAATAAACCTAAAAACAAAGAAACTAATTATCATACAAGTTTTACAAATACATTGATCCATGACAAACTTTATAACTAGAAGGTTTTCTGTTAATTTGTTAAAAATTATAATGTTAATTGTTCAAGATGTCGGAAAAAGTTCACCCTAAGTGATCTAACAAAACAATGTGAAACGATATTATTCCATTTTTAGAAGTCTTCAGAAAAGTTCGCGGTGGCATGTCTATCTTATAATTATAGCTTACTATATAACCCTGTGGTAAACGGGTGCAAGGAAACATCATCGCGCGGGCGAAGCTGCGGGCATCAGCTAGTAATATTTTTTATAGCGTTCTTTTGACAGATAGTCAGGCTAGATTGTAATTATATAACTGCCATTAAGCCACCACGAATATAAAGCTAGAACGGCCTCGTAAACGGACAATAAATATTGGATCAATTTTTCTTTCAACGCCAGATCGTATGGTAACAAATATTACATAGAGCAGTTTCACCAGTTTTTCCCTCGGAGATCAGCCAATCCATTATTCGTGGCCGCTATATCTCGAACAGCTCTCCAATAGGATTAAACCTCGGTCCATTAGGTGCTGTTTTACTGCTCTTTTGTTTTATGATCGTATTTCTCCGATAATTTATTGAAAGTGGTCGTGAAAGAGTCCTTGTTCACTTATGGAGATTAGCATTTGTCAAAATAACTCGAATAGGTTTTTGTCGAGAATGACAACTATTGATATAAATTTATCTTTAATGCCAATTTTATAACCTTTGTGTCTAGTAGTATCTAATATTCTTATGTACTTTGTAAAAAATAGTCATAGGTTTAATGACTAATCATGAAATTATAAAATGCATAACTAACTACAGATTTTAAATGCAACTAAGATCATTCTCAAGTTTGAATGTCCCTTTATTTTAAGAATTGGTTAGGAATAGTACATAATTGCAAAGGCCGGGAAATAGGCAAGTGCTTTTCTCAAAAGACTGCATTGAAATAAAACAAAAGTAATTTAATTAATATTATAAGTAACATTAGCCATATTGGACAATTACCTACAAAAAGAAAATATTTTTGATTTTCCTTCAGTGGACTATTAGCAGCAAGATAGAAAATCTAAAAAAAAAAATTGTAAAAACGACTGCCGTGCTGAGCTCTAGATTTTAAGTTTAAGTTTCCCAATTAGTTGTATAGATTCCATAGCACAAGCTTATAGCTTAGTTTGGGATAGATTGTGCTGTGTAAAAAAGTGTCTCAGAATATTTATTTATTATTTATAGCACGTTGACACAACTTTTATGTCTCAGAATCTAACACTCCCATACATAAAACAAGATAAATGCAATTATTTTAGAAAATAATATACCCATAGGTAGCGTCTGCTGAAGAAGAATGATAAAAGAAATCAATCAAAGAGTATCTAATAACCCCAGCATACCGTTTCATACAACATTGCTGGAGCGTTGTAATGTTCCAAATTTAAAAATCGCTTCAGCAATGAATTTCATTTTCTCTGTCCGTAAATGCGCGTAGTTTCGCATTCTTCGCCAACAACTCGGCTTTCACACTCATACTCGAGCTGCAATTACCTTTTTTCGGCCTTTACAATAATGTACTATTAAACACCGAAGATTAAAACACCTGAAAAATTAAAACGTCTTTACAACTTTATCTTTTCTCAAAGATAGCCTTGAATTTTAAATAACGGATAAAGCTATCACCACTCTATTGAATGGTCGTTTATTAGAAGCCCTCTTCTACTTTAATTCTGAAGGCTCTACTTTTAGGCAATAATGGATTTAAAAGCTTACAAATTTGAATAAAGCATAAATTTCTTCCTAAACCCAACGAATGCTGCATTGAAGAAACTTCGATCGGTATTTGCAGTGATTAACGAACATTTCGTACGCCGCATTGTTTTAGAACGAGAAAATGAAATGAGAGTAGTTTAACTATGTTAATTTTGGTCTTATCATTGTTTTTCTACAAGTTCGTGTATGTACATACACTTCAATCTAAATTGCATAAAATAAATGATTTTCTACTAGTTGACGCCCGCGGCACCTCACACGTTTTGAAGTTTTCCCGTTCCCGTTTACCACAGGAACTTTTTCCCGGGATAAAAAGTAGCCTATGTGTTATTCTGATGTATAAGCTATATTATTGTAAAGTTTCAACAAAATCTATTTAGTAGATTTTGCGTGACAGAGTAACATACCTCCATTCTTACAAACTTTCGCGTTTATAATATTGTAGGATTAAGTAATTTAGATGGAAGAGTAGAATTGTTTTTATTTATTTATGTACACACTAGGTAACAGATATCAACAGTTGAAGGACACATAGGTAAAATGGTACTGCTTATTTCTAAAAGAAACGTGAAGTAGGAAAATAACAAGTAAAAGTGTGTAAGTAAGAGAGCAAAGATAGAAAATAAAATTAACACACATACAAAAGAGCGTAACTAAAAAACCACAGTATAATATATAAAAACAAACAAATATAAAATAAGAGAAATAAATACCAAATAAATATACTTACACATATAAATAAATACTAATTAAATATACATAAACATGTAAATAAAATAGATTTACAGTGTAGAGAGATAGTGTTCACGGACTTTCCTTTTAAAAGTAGTAACAGATTTGCTGTCTCTGATAACAGGTGGAATTGAGTTCCACAATCTGACCGCATGCACAGTAAAGGAGTAGGAGCAGAAATTGTTTCTATGATTTGGAAACTTGAGGTTGGAACGTAGATTTGATCTGCAAAAAGCATCGGGAGAACGAACAAACGTGAACCGCTCCCTTAAGTAGGCAGGTGAGGAAGGATTGTAAAGGATATTGAAAAGGAGGCATAGAATTCGAGTGTTACGGCGGAGGCGGATTAGGAGCCACTTGAGTTGTTTGCGAAGATCGGAAACATGATCATACTTTCTAAGATTAAATATGAAGCGTATACATAAATTTTGCAACCTCTCAAGTTTATCGAGAAGCTCCTCAGTGGCGTCGAAATAGCAGGCATCAGCGTAGTCAATAATGGGTTGAATAAGAGTTTGAGCAAGACCAATTTTCATCCCCAAAAGCAGAAAGCTCTGGAGATCGTTCTTGATGGCGATTCTAAAATGGGCATGATGCAATGGATTTGTGTCTTACGCAGTTCATAGGTGCAAATAATTTGAAAAATGGTAATTGTTGTGGTACACGATTATGTATTACAAAAGAAATAATTTAATAATTTGTATACACATAATAAGTAAACATTAAACATTTTTTCACCTCTCCAGCAGCAAAAGGACACTTTTGCTTCAAGAAATCTCGAAGGAAAAGCAACTTGCAGCGAGCGTGAGGCAAAGTAACTTTTTAAATAAATTTGAAATAAGCAATAGCGCTATCCGAAACTCAAGACTAGCGCTGGCCGTACAATTATGTAATTTAATTATTTTTCGTAATAAATACGGTCGTAATATTGTTTTTTGTTTCTTACTTATAACAGTACTAGTTGACGCCCGCGGCTTCTCCCGCGTAGAGAAGTTTTCCTGTTCCCGTATCCCACAGGAACTTATTCCCGGGATAATAAGTAGCCTATGTGTTATTCTGATGTATAAGCTATATTATTGTAAAGTTTCATTAAAATCTATTCAGTAGTTTTTACTTAAAAGAGTGACAAACATCCATACAAACTTTCTCATTTATAATATTATTTAGATTAAGATTCTCGCTGGAGAGGTGAAAAGTTGTATGTTCCACACGAGAGTAATTTTTTTTAACTCATGCTTTTAAATCACTCAATGCGCTCAGTAGTCTAATTGCGAGTCACTCGCTATGCTCGTGATTTTAGACTACTTCGCTGGTTCGTGATTTAACATCAGCACTCGGTGCAAAAAATACTTTTGCTCATTTGTTGAACAAATAACTATTATTAAATCAGGTCAGTAGAGTAATTGGTGAATTTAATGAAAAAAAACACTTTCTTTTTTAAAGTATTATAAATATGGCACTCTGTTGCTGCTAGAGAAAGTTAGTCATAACATTTCAATTTTGGAACTACTGAATTTTCTTTTATCATACAGGCGGGGGCGACCTGAAGACAGTTGTGGACAAGTGACAAAAGACTCGGTGTGGTCTCATCGCATTACCGCTATAGATTTCCAGACGATCCTACGTCGGGCTTCCGATAAATGAAATGTTGAAGAGTGATTTATTGTCAAACGGCAGATTTTGTGAATAAAAGTATGTTTTAGGGAGGTTCCGTTCATAAAAGGAAAAAAACGGTACGCTTATAGAATGTTTCAGTTTGTTGTTCGTCCGTCAGTCTGTATATCAGGACCATTTATCTCAGGAACACGTGGATCTTATAGGATCACTTTGTTCGTCCGTCCGTCTGAATGTCAAAAGCCTTTACCTCGGGTACGCGTTGAGGTTTCGAGTTCAAATTTATACCATGTACTTAGACTCTTAGTCCCTTTAATACGAGATAAATTATAGCTCATGTCACTCGATGATAATGAAGCTATTTATTGGGGATGGAATTTTGAAAATCAGCTTAGTACCTCCAGAGATTAAAAGATAAATCTTTTGAGGTAGGTACACCTTAAACTTGTACCAAACCCTCGGTAAGCTCATGTCTGGTTTTTAAACCAAAGCCGTATAACGAGGGGTCATATAAGTCATAACTTTAATCTGTAATTCTATACAAGTACCTGTCTGGATTCCATGATGAAGTCATTTTAGTTTTAGACCCCGAAGTGAACAAATCTGGGGGATCACGGGTAAGCACAACTTATGTTTGTTATTTTGTTTTATTACCGAGTGTTATAAATAATATAGGGTTGTGTTATATATATATATATATATATATATGTATAGAGAGTGAAAAGTAATCATCTGATGAATACAGATAAATAATATTGAAGTGTCTGTATGTAATTCCAAATTAACTGCTAATAACTAAATGCATATGAATGTTTAATTTTAATTCAATTTATCTATCACGCCTTATCCCCGAAGAGGTGGCAGGGGTATATTATATGCCCACTTTTCATCATGTGTATTCCTGATCCCACGTAATAGGTGGTGAGCCCAATGCCGTGATGAAATAGACAGACGCAGGTTGTGGCTACCTGCTGTTGAAAATTTTCAAGCCGTCCATAAGGCCTTCAACTTCACTTAACGACTGCCATGTTACTGGCAACCGGGACCAACGGTTGCCTTAACGTGCCTTTCGAAGCACGGAAACGCTTGCAAATGTTGTGTAAAATTTCTATCTGTCTGTTCCGGCTAAATCTTAACCTACATTTTATCCCGGTACTCTCACGGGAACGGGTACTACGCGGGTGAAATCGCGAGGCGTCCGCTAGTAGGTCTTAAAAGTTAATGATTAGTTTAAATTGGTCATCAAGAGTAAGGAAACTTCATGATTACGTTTTTATAAGTAAGTGGCATAACTAAAAATAAATGTACTACCACAACGTTAAGTAACTCAACTGGTAAAACAACAACAAAAAATAACCTTAACAGATAGTCATAATTTTAAATCTGATATTTTTTTAAATGTAAGAAGCTATCAAAGCCCCTCGTCCATATTCCAGAACGTTTTTCTATACTCAATCAACGCTTGAGGCTAGTTTTTGCCTTATAAAATCTACTCTCAATACTCAATCAACGCTTGAGGCTAGTTTTTGCCTTATAAAATCTACTCTCAATACTCAATCAACGCTTGAGGATAGTTTTTGCCTTTTAAAATCTACTCTCAATACTCAATCAACGCTTGAGGCTAGATTTTGCCTTATAAAATCTACTCTCAATACTCAATCAAGGCTTGAGGATAGTTGTGCCTTATAAAATCTACTCTCAATACTCAATCAATGCTTGAGGCTAGATTTTGCCTTATAAAATCTACTCTCAATACTCAATCAACGCTAGAGGATAGTTTTTGCCTTATAAAATCTACTCTCAATACTCAATCAACGCTTGAGGCTAGTTTTTGCCTTATAAAATCTACTCTCAATACTCAATCAACGCTTGAGGATAGTTTTTGCCTTATAAAATCTACTCTCAATACTCAATCAACGCTTGAGGCTAGATATTGCCTTATAAAATCTACTCTCAATAGTCAATCAACGCTTGAGGCTAGTTTTTGCCTTATAAAATCTACTCTCATCCGTGTATTGAGTAACGTTTTGTAATACGGACCTTAGTGTTTTGTAAACGATCACTGCGTTAAGAGTCTTACGCTGTGGCTAGTCCTGTAATGGGTGCACGATATTGAAATTGAATTACTTACAGGCAATACAAAATACCTTTAAAGCATTTGTTGTCTCCTATCCGGTTAATTTCTTCCAAAAGGGTATCAATACGCTACGCAAACTAAACTGTCTCTTATTTTATTAACATAGGCATAGAATATTCCCACGTTCAATACAGTTCACGACTTGCTGCTACTCCTAATCAATTAAGTTTAATTAATACGAAGGTCGTTTGTAATAACTAAATTAGCACTCACCAAGGAACAATTTAGTCTGGGGACCTAGCTCCCATTATTGTCTCCAAGGGACAGGGTAGGCCACTCAATTAGATCGTATTTCAGAGTAATGGTATCGAGAAGTCGTTCAGTCTCCGTTAACTGCAATTTTATAGTTCTTCCTGTGGCCGCCCCTCGTTTTGTTATCAAACTTTTCCAATTATACTATTGAATTAATGGAAATTTCATAAAATTACTTCCTTCGTTACGAGCCTGTCTGAATTTTTGGTTTATAGGCGTTCTTTGTTTACCCTACTTTACGCTTGGATTACGACAAACATCTTAAAAATATGATTAAGAGTTCATGATAGATTCTTATGAAAGCTACACAACAAGGCAAAGTTTATGATGTGAATATTAAAACCCTGAATCACGTAGTAGTAGTAGTAGTAGTAGTAAAAGTCATGTAGACATTTCTCCTGGCACATAATGCAAAGTATTCTGTAAACTGAACAAAGAAAAAATCTACTACAAAAAATTTTGAAATATAGCACTACAGTTGAATAAATTATAGTATGAGAATATAAAAACAGTATCTACCCAAAAGAATGAAATTGAGTTCAAATCACGAACTTATACGAAGCGCTAAGAACAGTTTTATTCCCTAGGTTTAAGAAAAGATCGACATTTCCATGTACAGAGTGTAGATACACGCTGTTCCCTGGAGGAATAAAATCATTTCATAACTGTGCTAGTCTCTGCGCTCACCCTTTTTATCGCCGACATGAATTATGACATAAAATATTTATCTCCTTTCGGGTATACGTAATGGTTTCGCTCCTTGTTAGATGATAATGCAGCAAAACCTCTTTAGATTACTTGAGGGAATTGACAAGTAGTTGAAAACATTATATCTGAAGTTAACTGAAAGGATTCCGTATCTACTCGTAATTATTTGTTTGATGCGAAAGCGTGAAAAATGCACCCCTGAAAGGAGCAAGTCCAAGGGTGAGTACACCGAAGCTGTTGACCAACAAGTGTTTATTTCGGAGTTTGGGTGCTATATATATAATTTTTATTTATATTTAGCTCGCCATAATGATGCCACCCTAATCTACATGACTACCGACAGCATCCCTATAGTTGGCGGCCTGTTCACGCTCCGAAGATGTGTCTTTAGATGTTACATAATATCTCTAGCGTAACCAAACCACAATTTGTATTTAGATAGATAAGCACCTTTTATAGTTGTCCTTCAATACATTATCATACTTAAACTTGTATGTTGAACCGAACCCATTTATGAAGAATTGTGGCCCGTTCTTTGTAAACTTTTGACATCATTTCACAAGGTATTCTCCAAATTTGGATCATAAACGCGTCGATATTAACATTCGTCCTTGATCCTGATCTCTTAATCAAAATAACCCGACGATAGAAACATATTATACGATCAATTGTATATTGATCTTATAAAGTTTTTTATCTTAATGAAAATGCCTTGAACAAACAACAAAGAATTTTTTTTCATCATCACTACGTTCACTCGGTCAATTAGACAATAACGAAATTTGCATTGCATGCATTGCATGTATTCACCAATGTTTTAAGAATATCTATTACACTTATAAGTTTATTGTTGGAAAATAAATAAGAAGAGAAAAATGGTACAAATAAATCTAAATAATTCTGAACACAGGTTTCATTCATTAAGAACGAACAGTGAACTGAGTCTTTTTTACAAAGTATATTTTTGAATTAAACCTAAATAAGCTCTAGCACAATTATTAGGTAATGTAAAATGAAATATCTTCTCTAACCACTACTTAATTAGTTTACATTTTCAAGTTATACCACTTGGAATGTATGCCTAAGGATAGAACATAAATTAAACTAGTATTAGCGAACACGTAGGTATTTATTAAAATATTGTGTTTAAGTAATAACTTAAACCTAGCAACTTTCTTTGTAAGAAATTAAAAATATAATGCCAAATTATACCACAACCAGCGACAAGTGAAATAACTGAACTATAGAGTGAAAACAAACCAAGGAAGCAGGGAACCTGAAAGTTTTCTAAGCACTTTGAAATCTTTCTTATACAAAATAGAAATATTGAATCTTGTTACTAAATATTTTTCTTGTAAATTACATTGCACCTGATCTTCATAAAATTGTTGTTCGCAGAGTTAATATGAAATGAAGAAGTAAAGAAATTCAGTTTCAACATTTACAAGTATCAAGTATCTTATTACAGATTCTTTCAAACCTCTAAAATATAGTAAGTGTATAGAAGCTACAACAATTTGTATGTTCATTAATGTATCAGCTTCCGTATTTTCAAGATTAACTAAATTTCTCAGCGAGCAGAATATATTGCAGGTCATCTACAGGAGCATTTGTCACGAGTCAGTAATTTGGGGGAATGCGTGGTTTTCTTCATATTCCCTCAGAGTAATCCTCTAGTGTAATTTGTCAAAATTTCAACGTTCAGTCGACGAGATGTGATGCTTCCAACCACAAACCTAAGCCTCTTTGATAAACTCAAATGTGTTACTTTATGTCACGACGACGGTGTTAAATGTTAGTATACAATGTATGGTCGTACGTAATTTTTAGGCGACAATTACACTATGTTTTGACATAAATGCAAGCAAATATATTTCAAGTAGTTTGAAAATAGTTTTCTCAAACTATAGAGCGGATTACAAATAATTGTGAAATGAAATATTTTATATATTTAAATCTGATTATTTTTTTTTGCTTTTCAGGAGATAAAGTTGTGGATAGGTTTTGTAATTTACAAATGTTTATAATCTGCGTATAAAAAAATAAATAAAAATAATAATAAGTGTGGCGACCAGCGCCACCTAGCGTAAAGCTATCGAACTACATCGATACTAAGAATCCTACATCGCGCTATGAGAGTTGATATATAATGAATGATATATACGACAGCTCAACATCAACCGTTGGGCCGCGGCCCGCCAGGCGTGATCACCGTGCCTGATCGGAGGATCCTCACTTTGTGTCGGAGGAACATCTCTACCCGTTCCTCCACAGTGGTGACCCCGACGTGATTGGAAGCAGCCTTCGCGGAGCAGATCAGCAGCATCATCGCCACCATCACAGCACTCCAGTATGACGGTAATTAGTCTCAGCCAGCCAGCATCTCCGGCCTCATCAGGGATACCACTAGCTAGAAGCGACCGCTCCAGCCTGGTTACCTCCTCGGCCACACCAGCGTCTAGGCACAGCACACTGCAACTACGGTCAATGTAAGAAGAGCACATCTCTCCCGTCTACGCAGCAGCCAGCCACTAAGCAGCAACCACCCCGACTCACTGGGGTTACCTCACCGCACACCGCAGCACTGCACTCAGCCCCGACTCACTGGGACTAGCAGCATTCGATTCCGACTCACTGGATTCAGCGGCATACGACTCCGACTCACTGGCATCAGCGGCAAACAGTTTCGACTCACTGGGACTACACAATCTGGCACTGGCGCGATTCACAACAGACGAAGACACCAGACTCATACTCACGATCGACCTCAGGTCTCGGAGGAGAGTGATGTGGTGACCAGCGCCACCTAGCGTAAAGCTATCGAACTACGTCGATACTAAGAATCCTACATAGCGCTATAAGAGTTCTCGCGCTGAAGAATGATATATACGACAGCCCAACATTAACCGTTGGGCCCGCGGCCACCGCGGATCACCGTGCCTAGTCGGAGGATCCTCCCTTTGAGTCGGAGGAACATCTCCACCCGTTCCTCCACATAAGGAATTTCTAAACTTTTTTTTTTATTTAATATATTTACATTGTTAACAAAAGTAGCTTATTATCTATACGTGTAATATAATTCATTTCTGAATTCTCCGTACACGTTTCACTTCATAGTAAAACAATCCAAGTAATTATCCATGGCCAGTACATTAATGATAATAATAAAAAAAAAATATAAAAGAAAGTGGGTAGGATTAATACATTTTAACTGCGTATTTTGCGTCATTTCACTATATTTAAATATTAAATATTATTACATATAAGATAAATAATATATTTATATATTTATAATATTACTTATTTATATTTTTTTATATTACGTATCAATATTTATTCATTATATTTTTTTTTACTATTATTTTATGCATAAAACGTGGGTGTTATTTTAAAGTTGGTAATTTAGATAAGAAATGACTTTGTAATTTTTGTTTAATATTTGATTCTGTTATTACTGATTTGATTTTATCTGGAAGTTCATTCATAAGTTTTGGTATTTGGTATTGCAGCATTTGTTTACCGTACAAGTTACAGTATCTGGGAACTATGTACATGATCCTGTATGCACTGCGTGTTTGTTTTTCTCTGTGCACAATAGTAAAGACTCATTAAAGTAGTTTTCTTTAAGTAACAAATATTTAGCTTGCTCGTGTATGGGAAGTATTTTGCAATGATGAAATAATTCAATAGCAGTTTTGTCTTTCAATTTAGTTTTGATCCTCTCAGGTACAATTGTTTTTAATATACGTCGTTGAAGACCGTATATTTGAACTAAGTGAGATTTAAATTTTCTTCCATAACTGCTCAATCCATTATGTATTATGGTTTCTCCTAGAGATTTATATAGTTGTAAATAAATTAAAAGTCGTTTATATATTTAAAAATAATTAAAAGTCGATTATTTCGAAAACGGTTAGGTCTGGGGTAGGATGTTTCATAGTGAAATTAGACAGAAAATATGGGTACTACAAGCCCTTAACGGATCTAGGTCGACTTAACCTGTAACCCTGTATAAATATAAATTACACCTAAATCAGTTGGTATATTTCCGGAAATAGTATTTATATTGTACAGGAGGCAATAAAACTATTTTACTGAAGAATGAAGTCCTAGTGTGACTACGAAGACACGTATATCCTCGTAGTTATACTGGTATGGCAAACTAGTACGACAATGAGGAAACGCCAAAAATAACACCTTCAAAATAATGTTGTAAGATTCCACCCGAATAAACCAATCATTTTAAGTTAATAATAATAAATAAATAATAAAATAAATAAATAATAAATAAATAAAATAAAATAAATATCCATCACACCTTATCCCCGAAGGGGTGGCAGAGGCATATTATATTCCTATTTTTCACCGTGTGGATTCCTGTACCACGTAAAAGGTGGTGAGCCCATTGCCGTGTTGAAATGAACAGACGCAGGTTGTGGGTACCTGCTGTTGAATTTTTTCAAGCCGCAATTTTTTCAAGCCTTTCAACCAGGCTTAACGACTGCCATTTTACTGGCAACCGGGACCAACGGCTTAACGTGCCTTCCGAAGCACGGAAACGCTCGCAAATGTAAATGCCACAAAGTGGTCACCCATCCGAGGACCAGCCATAGTGAAAGTTGCGTAACTCAGTGATCGTTTACAGAACACTGAGACCGCGGGGCCACGAGCGCTCCAAGTTAATAAAAGCTTGTAAAAATTAAAACCGCGAATACTATCTGACTAACCATTTTTAACTTTTAATGTCTCTAATTCTCCCATATACGTACCTACTCGTAAAATCTCCGTTGTGTATATTTACATCTATAATGTCCAAATATATTTATGTGACTTGACTTTACGACTGTCATGTTACTGACAACCGGGACCAACGCACGGGACATGCCTTCCGAAGCACGGAAACACTCGCAAATGTAAATGCCACAGTGTGGTCATCCATCCGTGACCAGCCATAGCGAAAGATGCTTAGCGCTTATTTATTTATTTGTAATGTAGTATAAACACTTAATCCTATCTACACACACATAATTAGCGAAACATAAAAAAAAGAGTGAAACCTTTTGCAATTAATGTTGCTGGTTGGGTTATTACTATTTTTTAGAATAAGTAGATTATGAAACAAGTGTGTAAAGTTGGTGATTAACGCTGAGGCGCTATTGGTCCAAAAAGAGCCGAAGACGGTAATCAACAATACACACGTGTATCATACGACGTTTTTCAGTACACTTATGAATAATGTAATACTAAATAAAACAAATAGATATTTTACCTTGGAGGTTTTAGGTAGTAAACTTTCTATAACGTTAAGGGCTTCACATCTTTATCGGGCGGTGTAGGTACTACATAAATCGTTTTCTTCATAACTAGTACTTGTAGACATTTTAATTAATATATAACTTTAATTTCAACAGGGAAAACGAATTGTGAAACTTTTTGGTACTGGTGGTAACAATTTATTAGTTTTTTTATGCGCGCGCATTAACTACAGAGTAAAATATGAGGTTTCTTTTTTTTTTGTTAAAAGTTATCGCATTAAGTTTTAAACAGAGAGACAACATTATATTTGAGTGAAAGTTTTGTTTATTATACACATACAAGATGAAATTTTCTATTTAAATACCAAGATGCCTTAAATTAACAAGCAATAGGTAGGTATATTAATTTATTTGTTCTATTGAACGCGATCTTTATTGTATCGATTTTTTTCTTAAGAATTATGGATCTCAACCAGTGCAATTAAAAAAAATATCTATTATCCCACTAGTGATTTAATGACAATCAAAAAAACACAGTTTGATAATAGGTATCATTATGTGCCTAATTGCGGTGAGATTAGAGCCATATTATGAGTAAGTGTTTTGAAAAAAATATTTTAAAATCAGAACACGTTTGATCGTCACTTTTTTCTGTGATTATTTTAATTTTAATATTGCATATTACGGGTGCACAAATTTGTATGTAAAAAACTTATTTTTTTATTTAATTTAAGATTTTTTGGACTTTTTATGTTCCTTAAATCTTACTGAAAGATAAGGGAATCATTATGCCTGATGCACAAGAGCACTTGAGATGAGAAGCAGTAATCAAACTTACAGAGATATTGCCAGGATGCTTCGTCGATCTGTTTCAACAATTCATCGCAGTGTCCAGCGATACAGGGAGACTAATTCTCTCGTTAGACGTCGCGGGCAAGGCAGAAATAGGCGTACATCGAGGAGAGATGACCATTTTATTCAGCTGCGTGTTCGAAGGATTCCGCGTTTGACGGCTGTGCAAGCCAGAAATCTTCTTTAAGAAGTTCGAGGAGTAGCAGTAAGTGAACGCACGGTACGAAGACGGTTCGAAGAAAAGGCTCCAAAACTCGAGGTACATCATTGCAGAAACAGACTCAATTTCGCTCAAGAGCATTGCCTTTGGACCACGGACCAATGGAGTAAAGTTTTGTTTGTGATGAGTGTAGAATTCTTTTAAATCAAATTGATGGACGTCAAAGATAGATATGGAGACGTAAAGGGGAACGATACATTCAGTAAAATTTTTAAACTACGGTAGCATACGACGGATGGTCCACAATGGTTTGGGGGGGGGGATATGTTTAGGAGCTCGCACTGACTTAGTGGTGTTCGATAGAGGGAGCCTGACTGCTGATCGATACATAAGGGAGGCTCTTGAAGAAAACGTGGTACCTTTTGCCCCCTTTATCGGTGACGGCTTTGTGTTGATGCAAGATAAAGCTCGGCCTCATATCGCACTGCGAACTCGCGAGTACCTTAATCATGTGAACATCGCAGTAATAGAGTGGCCAGCGAGGTCACCAGACATGAATCCGATTCAACATGTCTGGGACTTACTAAAACGTGGGGTGAAATCCAGAATACCAACTCCTGTGACTTTGGATGAACTGCGAAATGCCGTATTGGAGGAATGGCAGACACTTTCCGAAGAAACGATAGACAACATCATTCTTAGCATGCCAAGACGGGTAGAAACTTTGATAAGGGCACGTAGAGGAAATACTCGATACTGGTTAATACAAAGCTTAATTGTTTTTTTAAATTTTTTGGTAGGCGAATCCCGTGCGTGTAATATTTCGTAGAAGGTGCTCTTCAAAAAAATTTTTTTTTAACTTTGATTTCAAAATAGATTTTAATTATAAAATATTACAACTGGTTAGTTTACAAGGTATATGAACAATAATATTTAATATTCTATTTTAAATACTTTATTAGATAGAAAAATAATATCAACCTTACAAACTATTTAAATACCCGCTCCTGACCGTTCCCGGTGGAAAGGTGCCCATCACACTTGCCGCGTTTCCACGCTGGATTGCGATGGCCAGCCTCTGCACCAGAAACGATCCGGATCGAGAGTCACCGGTCGTCTCTTGGAGCCTTTTCCCAATATCCTTTATGAAATGTTTGGCTTCCCTGCCCCAGCTCCCCAGGGTCTCTACCGCCACCGGCACGAAGTGGTACAGCGGCTCCAAATCAGCGTACTTTAGTCTCTTCCTCGAGCCGGCATCTTCCGCCGCAGCAGACGGAGAGCAAACCGTGCGACTAAGGTGGCTGGCGGCGACGGTGCTGACGCAAGAAAAATGTGGAACGCTTCACGATTTTGCGTGTCATCCTTGCGCAGGGGCCATGCTAATCTTCTCTGTATCGTTCCAATTTTAGTATATGTACTGCCGAAGCAAGTACAACAATAATTAAATAATAGAAATATACAGCTGTTATGCGTGATGGTTTTATGGTAAGTAAAACTGGCGATAAAATATTATAAAATAAAATTCAATAAATATATTATAATAATGTTTATAAAATATTACAACTGGTTAGTTTACAAGGTATATAAACGAAAATTAAATTATAGAAATATACAGCTGTTATGCGTGATGGTTTTATGGTAAGTAAAACTGGCGACGATTTACAATAATTCTCAGCTGTTGGTTGGTTGCTATCTTCACGCCGCATGTTGGAACTTCTTCGCTCCAATTGGCTGCTTCGCATCTAACTTCGTGCTTGTGTATATTTTATATTACCGCACATAGATGGCGGTAACATGGCATTTTATTTATGACAACGAACGGCGTTAATTGGTTTTTAAAAGAAAATTGTATTGAAAATATTTAGCATTTTTTTTATGTTCCGCTAATTGCCGGTGTCTGTAGTTCACTTTTGCACTTCTATTTTTAGGGTTCTGTACCTCAAAAGGTAAAAAATGGAACCCTTAAAAGATTACTTTCTTGTCCGTCTGTCTGTCCTTGTGTCACTATAAATTTTCTCAGGAACAGGTGAACTTAGCAAATTGAAACTTATACCAAATACTACATACATACACACGGTTAAGTCCGATAGAGGCTCTATTCCGCGTACGTTTGGATTGTGGAATAAGCCTGCCTGGGTTTTCCCGAACGTCTACAGTATGGGGTTCTTCAAACGGGGTCTTAGAAAGTTTCTAAAGGGTCGGCAGCGCGAGTGCTGCACCTATGATGTTGCAAACGTCCATATGCTACGGTGATATGCTTGTACGCCACCTAAGTGGTATGAAAAAAAATTTCTGAAGTCTATAGTCCCTATTACATACATACATATTGTCACGCCTTTATCCCCAAGGGGTAGGCATAGGCATCCCTGTAGGCAGAGAAGTCCCTATTAGGTGTATAAAAATCGAGGTCCTGCGTCCATACGATAAAAAGATATGGGCAAATTTAGATTTACGAGAAAACAATTTACCTTATATTCAACATTTTAATTTTTCAGAATTTGCCATTTAATAATGCTATAAGGCCTTGCTTTTAACCAAAATTGACAATTCTAGGTCAACCGGAAGCACCTCACATAACCTTAAATATAGTACTAGTTTTATTTTGGCGGTATAATGGGTAGATACGGACGTTTATTTTACAATTACCATTGCCGCTGAAAGATGTTTTGTTTATAAATAAGCAGTTTTCCACTTACTGTCTTTGTAATATGTACATGTTTGTATATAAAATGTTCAATTAAATTAAAAAATAAATATTATATCAATTTATCGAAGAACAGAAGTGTAAATTATTTACTTGAATAAACCAGTGTCATGTGGTCCCAAAAACGTTTCAATAAGTCATTGAAAATATTGGTATAAAATCTTTCAATAAATCATGTCGTATTCCAATACATAACATTATATGCCACAAAAACCACGTGAACGAGCGCATACTGCGGTAATATCCTTTGAAAGATATTCAATATATTTGTGACTTTTTAAATATAAATGGAATGTTGAGAATTTAATTCGCGCATCCCTCGTAGTCAGAAAGGGAATGGCTCAATGAGTCGTGAAAACCGTTTCAGCTGTTTCCATAACAATCAGTTTGATCCGGTAATTCATATAAAATTCGTTTATTTATAGATAACATTAAGTTATTTTAGATTATCACATCTAACAGCAAATTTTACTACTAAAATAAGTAAATTTTAAAAAATTGTTATTTGTGAGAAATATTTTCATACACTTAAATTTGCATTTATATTTTTAAACTAACTGAGCCCGCGGCTTCGCCAGTGACATACTTCGAACCGCGTGGCATCTATTTAATCCCGTGGTCTATTAGTATAACTACATATAATGTATGAACAACAGCCGATTTTTTCCGACTGCTGGAGGAGGTTCTCAATTCGATTGGTATATTTTTCGTGATTCTGCTTAGTTTGATAGTTGCCATTTACCCTATAAAAATTTTACATAGTTTTTATACATTTCTGTTTACTGCTCCTTAACCAAACTAATAAATAAACTCTTCAGTTTCATAAATCATACTAGCTGTTGTTCGGAGCTTCGCCTGGAAGGTGATGCTCTCCAATTACACTTTTGTCACAGAAACTTGTTTCCGGGATTTGATTTAATTAATTTATTAATTTTATATTATTCGTTTGAATAAATGTTGGATACTGGATAATGAAAACCTAGTTTTAGCTTTAATCAGGTTTCACACTTTAGCGTGTTCTTTGTGCCTTTAGGACCATTGAGTTGAATTCGCATAAAGTTGCATTCTCAGCAAGTTGATGCTGCAATGACGATTACCATCCATAAGAAGAAGAGAGAAGATTTTATCTATCTTCACGCTTATTCTTGATAACCCATCGGAATACAGAATCTCAGAGAGGACAGATTTTATGATCCATGCATACTTCTTTCGCTACGTGCAGATTTATCATTCGTTTCATACATGCACGTCTAGGTATTCGAGTACTTTTTATCTTTTTTAAGGTTTTCTTTTGTAATTCTCGGTCTATCCTGACCCTTCTGCCCTCTACTTCCTTACAAAAATATTATTCTTCATTCGTCTCTTACATGAAAGTTACCAATCCAAAGGAGCACTCCCTTATCTAACTTAATGCCGACAGTCCGCAGAACCACCAGCGCTTGAATAAAATTCAAGTCCCGCGGACTCATTGGTCTGTAATCGATCACTGCGTTAAGCAACTTTCGCTATGGCTGGTCACGGATGGGCGACGACTTTGTGGTATTTACTTTCGCGACCGTTTTCGTACTTAGGAAGGCTCCATTAAGCTGTTGGTTCCGGTTGCTAGTAACAAGGCAGTCGTTAAAAAATTTCAACAGTAGGTAGTCACAACCTGCGTCTGTCTATTTCATCACGGCAATGGGATCACCACCTATTACGTCGAACAGGAATACACATGGTGAAATGTGGGAATTTAATATGCTTCTGCCACCCCTTCGGGGATAAGGCGTGTTAGATAAATATGAGTTTCATTCAAACCTGCCGTATTGCATATCACTTCGTTACGTATTCGGTCGGTCAACATTACGCTGCACAGTTTTCGGAGTCATCACATCACCTTCAATTTACTTTCATGCATTTTCTGACATACCCCGGTTTTATTACCGAAAAGCAACGTTGTTCCAAATGCTTTTTTAAATATTTTACCGATATTATTACTAAATAAACTGTTTTACTCACGTGTAAATTTCGGGATAGCCCGACTAGTTTCGGACATAACGGAGGTCTTTTTCAAGAGGGGCGTCAAGCTACGCCGGAAGCTGCGCCTGCACTTTCAACGTAGCTTGACGCTGCTTGACGCTTGACCGAAGAAATTTACACGTGAGTAAAACCGTTTATTTAGTAATAATGAACATCGGTCACGAAAGTCATAATCAGTCTAATTTTACCGATATCTTGAAATTCAGGAATCCTATTAGATTAGATTAGTGTAATGTGGGATAATAAATGTATTAAATGTAAAACAATTGAAATAAAATAGTCATTTATTCATCCTCTAGCACTAAATAAACCGTGAATAATAAAATTGGGGACACCGCTCGAAAAATATTGAGAGGAAGATTACAAAACGTCGGCGAACTACGGGTAATGTGTCACACGAATTCACTGCTGGCATGAATCGCCGGCGAGCACTAAATAAAAGAAGGAAAAAAGTACTAAAAAATTTACTACCGAATTTTCATGAATTTCCTTTGGCACGAGCTAGAGGTTATTATTCAGTTGTTATAAGTGTTCATTTCACTTGATATTGAGACTAAGATCGTGATGATTGAAGTTAATTGAGTGGAATATTCTAATTTGCATATTTTTCTTGTTTATATCTTTTGGGTCTTAAGTCTATTTTAAATGTTGATACGTGTCTTCATGAAATAATTGGTCAGTGAATATTATATAGTCTTGCCAAAATAAATTATCTGTAAAACTCATATAGCTAACTCATCATGCTTTAATTATTATTTTAATATAGGTACGAACTTTACACTAGCATCGATGCAATGGCATCAGACAGATGAACTCAGAGATAAGCTTTGTTTACTTGTACGTAAAAAAAACAAACCAATAGCAACTCTCACACTTTTTCATGGCATACAAGCATACTACCCATCCGATGGAAAGTGGTCATTTTAGCCTGCCGATCCTTTAAGAACCTTCTAAGACCCCTTTTGAAGAACCCCATACTTTAGACTAAACTTGAAACTTGACTTGAAACTTATTAAACAAGAGATTATCTTTAGCTTGTGTTGCCCCTTGCGATGATCACATTTCTATATCTGTATGTAGTTAATAATGTACGTAATCATAACAAAACCTTTAAAAAATTCTGAAGCACAGCTAACTATAACAATTTTTCAGAATCATGAAACTAGTTCTTAATTTAATTTCAAAATTTTACGATCTGGAAACTGCAAAACTTCACAACTCCTGATTCAATATTACCTTAGTACAAGCTGCACTCTGCTATTATAATTCACTCTAGTTTTACACTCAGTAGAAAACTTGGTGCACAATGCTGTAATTTCTATCTATGTTGACAGAAACTCATTGGCGGAAGTACAAGCTGCCATTTACCGGAGACCTTCCCGAGTACGTACCAAGCTCGATTAACCTATAACTGTATAAAACGATAGTTCTCTAATGGGAATTAAACCTTTTGAAACTTTTTACAGTACCGGAACCGGTGATGTACTTTACTAGACAGAAGCTAAAGAAACTTACTTTCTGAATGCTTTTACTATTAGATAAGATAGTTTGCAATCACGGTAACTATCCTTAATATCGGCCGATTGACCCCTATTGCTGGGGTTCGATTTAAAGGAGAGGGAGAGTTATTGACCTTACTATACCACTCTGGTTAGAGATTATCTACTCTGGGTGATTTTGCATAATTGTTTGGGAAGGCACGTCCTGGTTGCCCGATTATAGTAACATGGCATTTGTTTAGTCAAGTTAAAGGCCATATGGGCGGCTTGAAAATTTTCAACAGAAGGTTGCCACAACCTGTATCTGTTTATTTCAACACGGCAATAGACTCACCACCTGTTACGTTTGACAAAATGCACACAATGAAATGTAGGCGTACGATGTGACTCTGCCACCTCTTCGGGGAAAAAGGTGTGACTGATAAAGTATATGAAGAACAACAAATTTAAAATTAAATTTCACGAACAAGTTTACTAGAACGAATTAGCGATCAATCTTATTATACCTATTTATAGGTACATACAAACAATCATGTCTTTATCCCCAAAGGAGTAAGTCATACTATACGTCCACATTTAATTTTGCCCTATGCATTTTTGTGCCACGTAACAGGCAGCGAGCTCATTGCCGCGTTATAATGTTACACTAATAAATGTATCCTCAATATAATGTACTAAAAAGCATTCGCGAGATGCAATCGCGTCACAAGAGCGAGCGGCGTAATCGCTTCGCTTACTCGTGCGATGATTGTGTGTGACGATGCGCGTTGTTTCAGAACATTCTTTCGACATAAATATATGATCGCGCGTTCGTGCGATCAATAACTTAGATCGTACGAACGCGCGATCATATGAATACCAATTTTGAGTAGCTCTTGAAGATCCCAATTCGCGTTTAGCAAAACTCAAAACTTTTTAAATAAAATTTAATACAAACTTATTACGCAAAGTGGTTCTCGACAAAATCTTTCTTATAGGCTATTCGCGGTTGGAAAATAATGTGTATAATTTTAAAGAAATCTCATTAAAAGAAGACCGAGGTTATAAAACTTATGGGTAATATACAAAGTTGAAAATATACGGTATTTTCAAACCGGAGAAAATATATATATAGGTAGATTACATATTCACTGATATCTTAAGCTCCATACATTCAATAACTGCACTTGTGGGGCCAATTTATTGTATCCTACACATCTCATATAAAGGAAAACTAAACACCTAGCTTGAATACGGTAGCAAACTTGAAATTATTACTTGTTTCAAAATTGATTGAACTTGCTTTATGATTGTTTATTTAATTTACACTTGAACAGAGTTCAAGGTTATTTTTTATACGTAAATAGTTCATAGAACCTAAGATCTTGTAATTACTACAGCGAACGTACAAGAAAATAATACGACATCATATTTAATTAGATCTTGATGAAAACGTCAGTAAATTTCTTTGTAATCAATACATATATTTACTCTGCTGTTGCTAACGTCCATAGCTAGGTGATCACTTTCCATCAGGTAGGCCGTATTTTATACCACCAAAAAAAAACAATAGTAAAAGGATAGATCATTACATATTATTACATATTTGTTATGGCAGTTATCTTCTTTCTATCTTACTGTCAGTATAGTTACATGCAAAGCCGAATTATTCCTGCATTTTTATTTGAAGTGACTACTTCAGTCGTTATGGTTCTACCTAGGGTAACGATAAGTATGGATAAAGGCTACAAATGCTCCTCACTTCTTTTGCCTTTGTTCCCTAATTGACCTGTAGTTGGGTTGTGTATTGTACGAACGAATCATTAGACTAGATATACCTCGCGCCTTCACCCGTTCTTTGAAATCTGTAATATATAAATTTACAAAAATGTAATGTAATTTGCCCAATTTGTGACATTTATGATACTGCACCGTTCTACTGCTTTACTAACTAGCCTTTTTCGATAAATGATATTCCAAGCCTTTATTTTTATTGGAACTACGTAGTAGTTTAAAAAATTATAATGTTATGTAACTAAGTATCTTCACGATGTATCCCTGACGGGGTAGTCTAATAATATTAGAGCGAATTAATGGGGTGTAGTTCACATGTTAATAATCTAAACGTCAAACACGCGACGGTACAGTAGTACGGGGACCTATGTAAGCTTTTCACAAACCTATAGCAGATACAATTAACGTTCTCTTGAAGTACATTATTGCACTATGTAGTTAAATATGAACAAACTTAGAGTATTATACGAGACATAGCGTGGTTATGTTATGAAAGCGTTATCATATCTCAAAGTTTCCTGTGCCTCAGGCGTTACCAACTTGAGACTCAACTCAACTTGTATGTCATTTCTACATAGTTCTATATCAAGCTAAGTGCAGACGGGTGTGTATTGACAAAGGATACGGTTTAAGTGTGTTTGATTACTTGTAGACTGTTTGCTGAGTGATTGTCAGGACCCCGCACTTTACATCTGCGTAATAGAATGTATACCTATATAGATATCTTCATTGAAGTAAAGATTAAGCTAATTAGTAGAATTTATTTGCAATTGTTGGTTTGCAATTGTAATCATAGAAAGAAAAAAAAATACGAGTTGCATTCTGAGAGTGCCGACAGAAGTGAAAACTAAATTTATTAATAATTTATCTAGACGCGTTCGTGGTTCTCACTTTAAATATTGACTGGGATCGACGTTAATTATGATGATGATAATGAAAAAAACATTACTATTTTGAAACCCAATTACTTTAAGGAAAAGAAATCCGAAAAGAATTCAAAAAGAGTTATTTCGAGCCGGATTTGAACAAGTGACCTATGGATTCTAATTTATAATAACCATTTAAAGTCAGTCCACCGCTCCACCAACTAAACTATCAATGTTGATAACTGAATTCGAAATTATCAATCTAATACTTCAAAACTTTTTATAGTGTCTCGGTAACGGTGTTGCGAGTCCAGGGATTTAATCTCATCTAAAAATATGCGTACCGCGTTATAAGAATTTTGAACTTCAAAAATAATTAGGAAATTTTATTTTATGCACTAGGACTCTCCGGAGGATTAAACAATAAACAAATTTTTAGGGGGTGTGTTGACTCCTCCACTGCCCAGATGGATTTGTATATATTTCAAGATCAAGATTCATATTTCTACGCAGAGCGTAATTCGCCGAAAGCGTTGCCTTGGTCGTATTGTAGCTACGCCATGAACTGAGGTGATGAGGTGATGATGTTTATACTCCATCTCATCACCACAGGTTTTAGTAAATCCTTAAATGGAAACTATTACACGGTTCTGAAAGTAACTTACAAGAGGATTTTTTCTCTCAACTACTGTACTCTTGACTAAAACTATTCATAGTTACATTGTAGCTTTATATTTAATTGCTATGAAGCTCTCAGGACCCTGTGTCACGAAAATGGTTTAACGTATATAATGTAGCATGAAATTAAATTGTAGAACATTTCAAACTCCACAGCCCTTATATAATTTAAAATGTCATATCATACATTCTCAAAAATAGTTTGAACTGAAAAGAAATATGACTAGCATCTATCTACAGCTTCACTTGTGTCAATTTTAAGAAATTCATTTATAATATTTGGCACGACAACGAAATGAAGACTTATTGAAAGCCACTATCATAGCCTATCCATAGGACTCCGATAGCAACAATCAGGTTGAAGGCTCAGAAATATATTTCCTTTCACAAAAGCCCGGCCTATATCTGCTGAACCACGAGCATAACCAAAGGATTATTTGATGGGCTTTAAGTTGGAAATAATATCATTAATCATTCTACTATCCTCCTCTCTCTAAAAATAAACGTAAACCACGTACAAAACAAAATATACCATTAGGGTAATGCCCTTTTCAAAAACCACAAACATCGCACGGCACAAAATAGCACCAGCCCTAAATCGTTTTGTACGACATCTACGAAAAATAATAGGGTCTCTCTTAAGCTGATCTACACTTCCAGGACACAAATATTTGTACACGCTAACAGTAAACAAGAGAGAACTAGTTTTTTATATAATTTTGTGGTTCTGTTTCAGATCTGATACGACTTAAATAGAGCGGTACGGTCTGTATCGTCCAATTACTAGATTACGTAACCTGACTTATCTATTCTTTAATAGTACACTGCACTCCAAAATCATTTAACGTATAGGTAGTACTTGTAGCTTATAGTCTGTATCGGTACACCAATAAAGTCATAGGAGTTGTTTTTGAAAATACATAAAAAAAATATATTTCACGCTGTCAAATGCTATATCGGAAAATTATAAAGCATCCTGGACTCTTGTCCCGTGTAATGAATGATAGTATTGTACAATACATTATACACAAGGACCTATTTGGTTGACCCAAATAGGTGATTATAATATTGGTAAAATAATTTGAGAGACGTTGACATAAAATAATATATGAGAAATGTTTAATTAGCCGAAAGATGAAATACAACTCTACTACGCTAGAGCTCGGTGTACTGTAAACGATCAGTGCTGAAAATTTTAATACAGTTAACCACAACCTTCCAGAAAAATGACGTCAGTATAATTATAAGAATTATATTATATAATCTGTGGTATAATGTATGTTATGAAATGTTATAGAAAGTAGTTAACACTAACAAGAAAACGAGTTTCCACAGTCTTTAAAGTTATCTGTAAATCTTGTCAGAATAATACCGTGAACTTTATTCCCTTTGTTTGTTAGTCGATATTTTTGTTGCGTCGATAACATTGTCCAAAGGACCCTCTTAGTCCCGGAGGGTTTACCGAGATATGATGACAACGAACTTCAATAAAATATAATCTATTTTTGCGGGCGACATTCGTTGCCACTTCAGATTCTTTCAGATAGATGAAGACTTTGGGTATGTTATCATAAACGAAATAACCGATACGATAGCGTTGTTATGTCAACATTTCATGTTATGGTTATTTTACATAACGTTTTTAGCTTCATAAAATAATTGTACGGTTCACCCGTACAATATTACGAATAAGCAATTATCATACGAAGCACGGTCGCTTAGCGAGCCGTGAAAGCAGTCTGCGTTTAGCCTTTCCCGGACTAGGGCTTATCATACGTGTTCTGTGGCATACTATTTACTGAGTATGTGAACCAGCATTTATAGCAATTATCTCAGTTTTAAGTAGCAATTGGCTATTGTTTATTTATGTGAAGGAAATACAAAATCCCCCACATAATTTGGTCTTTCGAAAGTGAACAGCAGTGCACGTGTTTGGTGTTACTAAGGGAATTCGGCAGCGGACCACAGCAAGCAGAATTCAGCAGCATATGATCAGTCAGCGGTTTCCAAGTTAGATCTTTCCATATTTTTTACTGATTTTGAGCAAACATGGAGAATTTATATCTCAATCAGCAAGATATCACGGAAGCTATCAAAAAGTTTGCCAAAAATTTGCAAAAAGCAGGGTCCGAGAGAAGGACCGCAGATTACTTTCAAAGGCGGTTAGATATCCTTGAAAGTTATTGGATAGAGTATCAAAGAAATCACAAAGGATTTGGGCTAAAAATTAAAGACCATCCCTATTTCACTAATTCGGAATATGAGCATATAAAAGAACTTTATCTATCAGCCAAAGAACTTATCAATCAGCAAAGTCAGGATCTATCAGTGGCGCAGCCCTCGACATCAAAGTCGTTGGCAAAAGAAACAAAGCAGGCACAAACACCTACAACAGAAGCAGAACGTTCTACGAACGCAATGGCCAAGGTTTACCAACCATTGTCTGTGACGAGAGGATCGACGAGTAAATTAGATGATTTACTTCGTAAGCAATTTGTAAATTACAAAGCATTTATGAGATCAGCAAATACTATTAACATAGATGACATCAACGACAAACGGGAGTTTGAGGATGTGTTGAAGGAGCTTCAGTCTCGCTGGACAACAATCGATACCTTTCACTGGGATATTCACATGAAATCAAACTGAGAGGATGAAGAGTATGAAGCTTTGTTTACTAAACATGAGACAAAATTCGTAGCTCTGAAAAAATACATTAACAAAATACTTTGGTCGGTTTCTCACCGAGAGAAAACAGTTCCCAAAATAGAGATACCTATATTCTCTGGGAACTACCAGCAATGGACATCGTTTAAGGATCTCTTTAACGAGACTGTCCATAATAACCCGTCACTGTCCTTAGCTCAAAAGATGCAATTTTTGAAAGGACGATTACGTGGAGAAGCAGAAAGGTTGATTCAGCATTTGCATATAAGCACTGACAATTATGCGGCATGTTGGGAAATTCTCAACAATAGGTATAATAACAAAAAACTCATATTTACAGCACATATAAATACTTTACTTGGGTTACCCAATTTAAACCAGCAATCTTTAGTACAAATCAAAAGAATGCATGATGTCACTCTTGAGACACTGCATGCCATTAAAAATTTAGGAGTCGATGTAACATCGTGGGATCCTTTTTTAGTTTACGTTTTGGCCCAAAAGCTGGATAGCGAGTCATACAGTGACTATTTGGAGTCCTTAAAAAATCCACGAGAATTACCAATTTTAAAGGATTTTCTATCATATTTAGAGAGTAAGTTTACAAGCCTCGAGTCAGCACGCAGAAACCAAGATCAAGTTACCACCTAGACTCCTACAGAAAATCAAAACAAATCTCAGCATTATTCAGCAAAGAAATCATATAATAATAATTCTTATAATTATCAAAATAGCGTTAATAAATCATTCAACGTAACTGCAGTCAAGTGTCCACTTTGCAGTGAAGATCATAGCCTTTTCCATTGCGCAAATTTCAACTCTCTGTCTAGTGACAATAAGTTGAAGAAAGTGAAGAAACTAAAAATTTGCATGAATTGCTTATTCGATCACAACGGAGTACAATGCACTTCAAAGAAACGGTGTCGTATCTGCAACGATAAACATAACACCTTGATACATGACGCTTGCGCCAAAGCTAAGGCGACACCTAACAGAAACTTTCCGACTTCGACGTCGGCGGAATCGGTGGGAAAGAATTTACACGTGTCGCAACCAAACCCTGGGAAAATATTACTCGCCACAGCATTAGTTAATGTTATGTCAAAAGATGGGGCATATCATATTATGAGAGCACTTATAGATCAAGGATCACAAATATCTTTAATCTCTGAAAGCGCCGCCCAGCAGCTAGGTGTGAAGAGAAATTTCTGCCGAGGTGTAATTATGGTATAGGGGAAACAGCAAATAACTGTAAAGGCATGAATAATATCGGGTGTATATCAATATACAGCGATTTTCAATTTAACACAGATGTTCTCATTATGAACAGCATTACAAAAAATCTGCCTCAAACAAGTTTTTAAAGGCCCTCGTGGGAGTTTATTCAAAACATAGATTTAGCAGACCCGGAGTTTTATTTAAGCAGGCCAATCGTATCAGTAGAGGAGAGGAGCCTTCGTTACCGTTAGCAGGGCAAACCCAATTAGGATGGATATTATTTGGGAAGATACAGTCATTTCATTGTAACGTAATATTAAACAGTATCGACTATATTCAGCGTTTTTGGGAAGTATAAGATATTGGGGAGGACTCCAATATATCCTCCGAAAAGCAAGTATGCATCGAACTATATACGTCAACTACAACACGTCGTCCGGACGGACGGTATGTGGTAAAGATACCTATGAAACAAGACGTCAACGAAAAAATAGGTCACTAGAAAGGAAAAGCATTAGCCCAATTACGTAACTTAGAACGTAAGTTCGAGAAACAAACCAATTTAGCATTTCAATACAAGTCATGTATTAATGAATATATTTCCCTACACCATATGATACCATCCAGCTGTAATTATGATAACAGAGAAACATCATTACCATGTTATTTACCACACCACGCAGTCTATCGCCCGGAGTCATCTACGACGAAATTGAGAGAGGTATTTAACGCTTCAGCAAAAACAACAAGTGGTTATAGTGTAAATGACTTGACGTGCAAGTGTCCTAATCTACAACAGGATCTGCAGTCTATGATCTTAAAATGGCGTATATATCGATATGCCTTTACGTCAGATTTAGAGAAGATGTATCGACAAATTATAATTAGCGAAGAAGACAGAGTTTATCAGAACGTATTGTGGAGAGAGTCTCAAGACCAACCAATACAAACATATCAGTTGGCTACGATAACGTACGGTTTCAAGGCCGGACCATTCTTAGCGATGATGACCTTGAGAAAACTATCAGCCATTGAACGTCAAAGGTTCCCTGAAGCAGCCCAGGTGCTCGAAGAAGCAATGTATATGGACGATATTGTCCATGGAACACATGTAATCAAACAGGGTCAGCAATTAATAGCAGATATCAACAGTATGACGAAATCAGGAGGATTTACCCTTCGAAAATGGATGACAAACGAACCACAAATACTAGCAGCAATGAGCAATGAGGAGTGTAATGAGCGACAAATATTTAACTTCAAAGCAGAAGGAACGTCGAGGACCTTAGGATTATTATGGAACTCCGAAAAGGATAATTTTACCTTCAAATACGATGACGTTAAACTAAACTTAACAAATACACTAAACGAAAAGTATTATCTGAAATCTCAAAATTATTCGATCCGATCGGCTGGTGGGATCCATTATCAACAAAACTGAAAATATTATTTCAAAATATATGGGCAGCAAATTTGAATTGGGACGATGAGATCCCTGAAAAAATTAATCTCGAATGGTTAAAAATAAGATCGGATCATCATCATCCGAGCGTATGTCCCAGTTGCGTCTCGCGACACCCGGGGTCCGCTTTCCTACATTTTCTCCTTCACTTCGCACGGTCGTCGGCATCCCCTGTAGTGAGACCATTGGCACGCATGTCATCCCTTACGACGTCAAGCCAGAACTTCTTGGGTCTTCCCCCCTTACCGGGACCCGGCGGGGCTGACATGGCCAGACATTTGTTACCTACGTAGCCCGGCGGTTGCCGCAAGACGTGACCATACCAACGAAGGCGACACTCTTGCAACTTGTCTGCAATGTCACGGACGTGAAGGCTGCCGCGGATGCGAGAGTTCCTCACGCGGTTCACCCGCGTGACTCCACACATCCACCGCAGCATCTTCATTTCCGTGACACGCAGCTCCTGCTTGTGTCGCTCCAATATCGGCCACGTCTCACTGCCATGTAAAAGGACAGGTCTAATAATGGTTTTGTAGACCTGTCCCTTCAACCGGATCGGCATTTTAGGGTCACAAATGACACCGGTCATCTCCCGCCATTTGGCCCACGCGGCAGCAATGCGTGACTTGACATCGCAATCGATGTCACTGGACGTGTGAAAAACAGATCCCAGGTATTTAACCTGGTCCGTGCGCTCCACGAAATCACCGCCTATGCTGACGGATGTGGGATCTGTCTAGTTTAGTGCCAAGTACTCGGTCTTCGCCACATTTAGTTTCAGACCGCCGTTCTCAAGCGTCTCCTTCCACGCCTTTACACGTCGCACCAATCTGCCCCTGTCCGCGTCTGCCAGCGCAATATAGTCAGCATACATGAGCAACCATTGAGGCTGCTCATGCGAGTTCCTGATGCTGTTCGACAATTCGTCTAATATTACACTGAACAGAAGCGGACTAAGGACCGAACCCTGGTGTACCCCGACGGTGATGAGGAAGGGTTTCGTGTCGCCAACAGCAGTCCGAACCATTGAATCGGAGTCACAGTACATGTCCCGGATAGAGTCAATATAGACCTCTGGAACCCCTTTGGACCGCAGTGCCCACCAGATCATCGCACGAGGAACACAGTCGAAGGCCTTCTGCATATCTAGAAACAAACAGTGCAGAGGCGTGTTCTTCGACCTGTATTTCTCTGCGACAACCCTCAGGGCAAAAAAAGGGTCCGTGGTCCCATGACCAGGGCGAAACCCATATTGACACCCCGAGAGAGTACACTCCTGCCGGATCCGAGAGTCTATAATCCTCTCAAAGATCTTCATGGTGTGGGACATCACCTATATACCGCGGTAGCTCCCGCACACCTGCACTGATCCCTTACCTTTGAAGACTGGAGTAATAATACTCTCTATTGGTTTAAGATCTGCCCGCTGAGGAGTATGCGGTTAAAAAGGTTTACTAAGATGCCCACACCGCGAGGACCCATCGCCTTCCAGGCTTCGATGGGGACTCCATCGGGTCCGACAGCTTTCCGGTTCTTCATGCGGCGAAGCGCAGTCAGAACTTCTCCAGGCGTTACCGGTGGCACTACTCCCTGATTCGGAGGGAGGTCCGGAGGCTGCACCTCTTTGTGCTGTTTATTAAGCAGCTCGTGGAAGTACGAGCGCCATCTCTCCTTTACTGCGAGGTCTTCGCTTAACAGGTTGCCCTCAGGGTCTTTTACACAGCGACACTTGGATATATCCTGTGCCGCTTTGACCCTGGAGCGCGCCAGCTTATAGATGAGCTTCTGCCCCTCAGACGATTCCAGCTTATCATACAGAGGTTGTAAGTGGTCTCGTCTGGCTCTGGCTACAGCTAGATCCAGAGCCAGATCGGCAGCCGCACACGTTCTGAGGATAGTTTCTCCTTCAGCGTTGCGGGTGCCGTATCCAAAACCACCATGGACACGCTCAAACTCCTCACACCTCTCACCCACATGACCGTTTAGGTCGCCGCCCAAAACGATTCCCTGTGACAACGGAATGCCCCGAAGCACTCCCTCGAGTTGGCCCCAAAAGTACATCTTATCGGCGTCGCTACAACCGGCTTGTGGCGCGTAGGCACTTATCAGGTGGGTAATAATCCCATCGATAAGCACCCTCACGATCATAAGCCGGTCGCTACAGCGTTTCACCTCCAAGATGTCGCTCTGCAGCCCCTCGGAGAGCACCACGGCCACCCCGTCCTCCCCACTAGGCGCACCCGTGTAGTACAGCTTGTAGCCTTTCTGCAAAGGCCGGGCTCTGTTGCCCTTCCACCGAGTCTCCTGCAGGAACGCCACATCCACCCTCCGCCTGGAGAGTACTTCGGCCAACTCTACCGCACGCCCAGTCAGCGTGCCAATGTTCCACGATGCGAAGCGGATACGGGTTGGGGCTAACTTCTTTAGCCGTGCTGGCCCGACACACGGCAGCCCTAGCCCACTTGCCACAGGAGTAGGGCGGGGCTCCTGCGCGCCGTTTTGCGGCGGCGCCCTATCCCTAGCAGCTTTCCTATTGTACTTTTCCATTTTTGTTTCGGCGGGTGGCTTTTATGGGAGCGACGCCTTCAGACCTTCCAACCCCAGAGGGGAAAGCCAGCGCCAGAGCCTCGTCCGTTAATCAGCAGGTGCACGCACTAGCACGGGAAGTTGACTTGGGCCCCGAAGATCTTGGTGGGGCCCCTTACACCCCATGTAACACCCCTTACATGCCCAAATAAGATCGGATATGTGCCATTTAAACCAGTGTGAAATACCGAGGTGGATAGGATATCAACCAGGTGACGTCATACAGCTACACGGATTTTGCGATGCGTCCCTGAAAGCATATGCAGGCGTTATTTACGCCCGATTAGTAACACAGAATGAAGTAAAGGTAATCTTGATTACTTCTAAATCTCGTTTAGCTCCATGTAACAAAACTATATCGTTACCAAGATTAGAAGAATGTGGAGCTCAACTTTTAGCAAAATTAATGCATAAAGTCATGCAATGTCTACACCAGCAAGTCATAGAGCCCTACGGTTGGACCGACTCTATGGTCGTCCTAGGATGGTTACAAGATGATCCAACAACTGTGTGAAAAGCATTATTCCCATTATACCGTTATGTGAAATCGAATGAAAATCCCGCTGACGCTGCGAGCCGAGGGCTTAAAGTGCTTGAGTGGAACACGATTAAAGGGAGGTAAACTTTAATCTTTGTAAATTTCTAATAATGATAATACCTTTATGTTGTTAAAAAAAAAATCTAAATAACCTATCTATCATAATATAAACTGGGCCCCTCGGTAGGGTACCCATGAAGCATTACCACGCTGAATAGCTGCACGAGGATTGCCAGTTTCTTCCCCCAGGCGCTTACATAATGCTGTGAAAAGACCATGTGCTCCGCGACTTCATGGACCTAGTGTTGATATTTTGATATATTCTTCACAATTCATTTTAAAAGTTTTCCCAGTTGCTCCTAAACTCCACCTGGCTTTGGACCCTGGGATCCATTTAAATTTGGAAGCAGGGAACAGCTATCGTTTGAATTTTAATTTTCGGTATTAGTGGAAGGGGCTGCCATCAGACCTCACAACTCCGTAAGGGCATGTATTTCTCTAAGTAAATGCTTTTTTGAGCGATAGGGGAATAACAATGGAGAACACAAAAGGGTCAAAATATTACTGTCAAATACAACTAAAATTGGACGTAGCTCATGTACATTACTTCCATAATGACGTCACAGCCTCGCACAGAATGCGACAAGGAGCGGGACGATATTCGGGTGCGAACGAGAGCGCGACTGTTTAAAATAGCAGGGCTGTGACATACGCGGTTATTTGCATTATACGTATTTCGATCGCAGGTACAAATTTCAGCTATTTTTTGAAATATAAAAAAAAAAAAAACACTGTTTTTAGTATATATTTTTGTAGATTTATTTGGCGTAAGTAAAAAAACGTTTGTTTGACCTATTGCTTAGCTTAATATAATAAATTAGTTGAAAAAAATTAAAAACTAGCTTTTATTTAGATACGCTATAAAGAATAATTGTCAGCATGCCTTAAATTTGATACCTATATAAGCGAGCATAAAAACTTAGTGTGGCATCTTTAGTAGTCTGCAATATTCAATTTAGAGTTATGTCACTTTTTATTTCAAGTTATTCCAAGCAATACCTTTATTGTAGCAGTGCATTAAAAATTATTAGACCGCCATTAGGACACACAGCTAACCATGTATTATTATTATAACTAAACGTGTATACAAAACTTCAGCTCAATTGGTTAAAGATAAATACATACATATCATTATGCCTGTTTCCCATCGGGGTAAGCAGAGCTTTCCATTTCCCACCAAAATGTCTTCGATTTGATTGACATACGTACGCCGAGATCGAACCCTGCTAGTTTGCTCATTGAATCGCGATACATAAATCTGCTTAGTCAGTCTATTTTCATACATTTCTCCACGTGTCTAAACCATCTAAGCATACCTTTTTCTATTTTAGTCACTACATCTTCTGTCATACCGCAATGTCCCTGTAACACTTAACACGGTTTAGAATATCTGCTTCAAAATTGGATTGTTAGGATTCACCCAAATATACATACATTGCAAGTTAATAGGAAGCTTATAAAGTAGCGGAATTAATGTCCAGGCTATAAAGCATTGAATCATAAGCTCCAGTAGAATAAAATGTGTAAAGAATTCCACGCGTTCGATAAAGGGTGTAAGGGGCCCCACCAATATAACCTCAACTACTAACGGTGCACCTGCAAATCAACGGACGAGGCAATGACAACGCAGGCGCTTATTTCGGGTAGGAAGGTCAGACGCCAGTATGTCCCAAAAATGGCAAAAATAAAAAGTCAAACCAAAGTTGCTTCTAGCAGACAATAAATGCGGACCCCATGCTCCAAATCCAAATAGGGTTTGGAAGTGACTGGGAATGCGCAAAGATGAAGAATGAACTAAGATCTAAGACGAAGAAAAAATATAGTTTATATTACCAGAACAAATAAACATGGCATTGCACTCACCACCTATTATGCGGAATAGGAATACGCACGGTAAAAATTGGGCGTATGATATGCCTCTGCCACCCCTTCGGGGATAAGGGGATAAGGTGTGATTGATAAACAAACAATGAAATATACATATCGAATCATATGTTATATAACCTTATAAGGAAATACAAACTCGCGCAAATACAGACTGTGTAATAATTCATAAGAAGTCAGACAAAAATGACTATACTTTACTTTTAGCTTTGGTATTAACCTTTTCACATACAAATAGATGTTGGGACCTTATGGAAAGGAATAAATTTAAATTGGATAAAAGAAGGGTGAATGTTAAAAGCCTTTAGAGGTATATCGTTAATCAAGTTATAATCATACAACTAATATGGTGAAATTTGTGATTTTTAAAGCTAAAGAATGATTTCTGATTTTAGTAAATAAATTACAAAAGTAAAGCCAAGTTTTGATGATTGAAGTCTTTCAGTTAATTTCCTGTTTGAGCTTTATACTATAAATCAATATATGTTCAACTGTTACTCTTCAGTAATAAAACATTCTGTAACATTCTAGACGCTTTTGTTAAAGCATTGAAAACAAACTTTAGAGATAAGTATGTGTACGTATTGTTTTAAAAGTTGTTTTGGAACAGACTACTTTTAAACAAGCAACAATATATTTCCGAAAATCTTCAGATAAGCGGAAATGAAAAATAAAAAAAAAGAAATTTTAAATAAAACTTATTATGTAACTATTGTTTTAAAAGCGCTAGCTTCAAATGGGTACTTTTCTATTTAAAACCAACCCCACCCCATTCACTTAAAATTTAAAACACAGCCCTCGTGACTCTTTGACCTCTTCAACATACAGAGCCTCTCGTAAATTAAAATTAAATCTGCATCTAGTTTTTTAACTCAATAGACATTTTTGAGTAACTAAAATAACTATCTTGACGCTGTCTCCCTAATGAGGTACTCAGAGAGGACCGTTTCCCTGACTTCGCGATCCTTGCATACTTATTTCGCATACGGCAGATTCATTAATCGTTTCATATAAGTGCGTGTGGGTATCTAAGTAATTTTAAACTTTCAGTTTTTGAGCAATCCGCTCCACGTGGTCCTTATATAAGTGTTGTTCTACCCTGAATCATACCCTTTAGTTTTACACAGGAAATATAATGAAATTCAAGAATAAATATATACCTATTATTAGAATTGCTAATGATTAGAAAATCCTAGGAAATAATTCTTCATAGAAATAAAAAATATTATTTCGCTAAGTCAATCTTTAAAAAGATTTTTTTTCTTGCAATTGTTTGACGCACAATGACGAAAATCTACGAATTTCATTAATAGTTGATTAGTTAGTATTTTCAAGTTGTCATTTAATGTACCGTCACATATTTATAACAGTACATATAGATGACATTGCCGCCGCCACCCAGCCGCCCGTTTTACTGAAGCTTATCTGTCAGGAGTCCTGGGGCTATCCTTCCGAGGGCTCAAAAGGGAATCATGACTATAGACAGATGGAAGGGAAACATGTTGTTTTAGTCGGTAGGAGTCCGGCATAACATCCACAATGATTTCCACAAGAAAAAAAAACCTATATCATATAGCTGGCATAGTAATAATACTTGTAAGTGCTCAACTTGACGGCACTAAAATATACTTTTCCTAGAATTGTAGTACCGTCTTGTATGGATTTATTCGACTTATGGTAAATAATTTTAAGTCTCAATGGGATCTACGGCATGGAAAAGTTTTTTTAGGTCACCTTATTTGGGTTAGATTCTGTTCACATGATTATTTCAAGTATTCAGGTATCCTACAAGATTAAGTTAGTTAGCTTACTCAATCACCCAGTTACTTCGTTATCAAATTTAGATTATACACAAAATAGGTACTGGTGGAAAATTGACCTAGATTATAAATCCCTTGTAAATTCAAATTACTGACAAGAATACGTTTTGAAGGGTACTCGATAGCTCACCCCTATTTCTTTGTTATGTAAATATCTATTGCTGATGAAAGTTTGCCAACAATATTCCCTTAGTGCCAGTCCATTAGAAAATGAAAGAAAATTTGGTTGAAACGAAACAACAGCTAACGGACGACGCTGATGATATTTGAAGTACCTGCACCCAAAACTCTTTGTTTGTATAAAGGGTTAATATTAGTTTAGGACTAATGATTCATTTGCCGCTCGAATTCCTTTTGATTGAAGATACAGGAAAGGCTTATACAATTTAGCTTTCAATTTCATCAAACTCCAATTAGCGTCTAGCTCTTAAAATAAATGAAGTTGTTTTGCCTAGTCTTCAATATCAAGATTACTTTATAAGTAGTACTGAAAATATCAATGATGTTCTTTAATTTGTTGATTTACGAGAGTTTCTTCACTGTTATTCGTACTATTGATCTTTAGACAACTGCTTAAGGCAACCATTTCAGAACTATGGTAAAGGCAATATTTAGGTTACTAGCTTTTTTCATTAGTAGCTCTGT
The DNA here is from genome assembly GCA_948477245.1 of Thumatha senex. Classification (NCBI taxonomy): domain Eukaryota; kingdom Metazoa; phylum Arthropoda; class Insecta; order Lepidoptera; family Erebidae; genus Thumatha; species Thumatha senex. Next base: position 18,230,352 of record OX419732.1, on the reverse strand, counting down.
CTGGTTTTGGTTTTACTCTCGAAGGACGTAGAGTGAAGAATTTTAACTGGTTTCATTACAGTTCTATTTGTTCAGTGGTTTAGAATATTGCTATGGTTAGACAAGGGTAAGATCTTCCAGACCGGTCCTGAACCGAATTGTCTTTTTTAACATCAATCGTTTTTAGGGTTCCGTACCTCAAAAGGAAAAACCGAACCCTTATAGGATCACTTTGTTTTTCGTCCGTCTGCTTATCTGTCACGACCCCTTTTCTCAAGAACGCGTGGAAGTATCAAGCTGAAATTTTAATCAAATACTCCAGACTACTATCTCTTTGAGTTGTGAAAAAATCAAACTTCTAAGCCAACGCAATCAAAAGATACAATCGTTTATGCTGCAAATTTTTGACACTCGCAAGGGAATCAAAACCTACAGGGTACTTCAAGTGAACTCAGAAACTTGAAATTTGGTACGAAGCAACGTAAAGATAAAGGAAAATTAAGGGCAACGCACAGATAAAGGAAAATTAAGGGGTGTCCCCATTCAAACATATTACATATTGTCAATTAACAAAGGCCTCTTGGTTGTATGGGCGCTCATACAATTCGGAGGTCTAGCTTAATTGGATATCAACTAAAATAAGGTACTAATTTTCGGAACCCTCGGCGCACTTGTTCGATTCTTGCTTGACCGGTTTTCTTGTTAAATGGCTTAGGTACTAATTACTTTAAAAATGTATCCACTAATTTAGTATTAAGTTTTCTTTGAAGAACACCTATGTCTAAAATAACATAATTACATTTCTTTATTATGTAGATAGCATAGAAATAGTAGAGAGCATAAGTTTTGCAATATAACGCGAGCAATATAAGTTGTTTAATAGTTTCGGAAACAACTTCAAAACTGACATCACACTACTGTGAAGCCTCAAACTCTTAGCTAACTCTTACTACACTGATATCACCAAATCTTGTCTACGTATCGTGGAGTAGATTTAATCATATAATAGGTAAATACAAGGAGTATATAACACAGGGAGTACCAACCGTTGTTTATAAACCCACCAAAGAGGATGGTGGCATCAATCCACTATTCAAACAAACTTGTACCTTCACTATTCCGCATTAGGGCTCCTACACATGATATTGTTTATGTTAAAATTTTCTCACTCCTCCCGGCTATCAAATTAAATGTTAATTTTGGTGCTCCAGTTTTTGTTTCGTTGGGAGTTTTGTTTTTAAAAGCTAAGTAGGATTTTACAGAACGATGTTTTTGTCGTGTAAAAGTATCGTGTTTATTTTGTTTGAAAAACTTTGTCATAAAGAAGTCTGAAAGCGGTTATTATTATATTCAACTATTAACAATGGACAGAAGTATAATATAGAAGTGTTAAGGAATAATTTAATTTACTATGGACTAAAATATAAATATATTTAATATAAATATTGTGGGACACTTTTCACACAGCGCCATCTAGCCCAAAGTAAGCTAATATTAGCTTGTGTTTCTAGATCTAGATAACTGATAAACATACTTATATATTTCTAAATACATACATATTATAGATAAATAACACCCAGACACAGAATAAACCATCGTGCTCATCATACAAAGTTTTATCCTGGGTGGGAATCGAACCCACTACCTCTTGCGTAGCAGTCGGATGCACTCCCACCGCGCCACAGAGGCAGACTAAAAGTAAGAAACTTTATGTAGGACTAGTTGACGCCCGCAGCTTCGCCCGCGTATAGAAGTTTTTCCGTTCCCGTGTCCCAAAGAAACATGTTCCCGGGATAAAAAGTAGTCTTTGTGTTATTCTGCTATAAGCTATATTATTGTAAAGTTTCATTAAAATCCATTCAGTAGTTTTAACGTGAATAAGTAAATAATATAATATAATTACAAACATCCATTCTTAAAAACTTTCGTGTTTATAATATTAGTAGGATTTAAAAATGTATCGTTTACAGCACACCTACTATATTATTTCCGCGTGGGTGTACAGTATGCCTGTGCCGTAGACTTCAGGGCTAAAGGCATGACTATAATTATGTATGTAATCATTTTCAAAATACATAACTACAAAGTCATGTAGAGCCTTTCTGTCTATCATCATCACATCCATCGAATGTAAGTACATACATATTTGTTTATCAATCACATCTTATCCCCGGAGGGGTGGCAGTAGCATATTTTACAAATGAATAATGAAATTCATAATACGTATTAAGAAAATAAACACGCAACTCAAACAGCTCATTAGTTATACGTAACAAATTGTCAACTAACCAAGAAAATCAACATTAATACGTTGTAAGTTAAAAACAGTTTGCCAGGTTGCCAGTTACATGGCCGTTGTCAAGCTAGTTAAATGCCATATGCGCGGCTTAATAAATTTCAACAGCAGGTCGCCACAACCTGCACCTGTCCATTTCAACACGGCAATGGGCTCACCACCTGTTACGTGGGACAAAAAGCAAAGCATACGGTGAAACGTGGGCGTATAGTACGCCTCTACCTACCCCTTCGGGGATAAAGGCGTTAAAGTATGTTATATGTATGTATGTAAGTTAAAAACAGAAACACTTTTATGGTTCAACAAGTTTAATATAATACCTAGCTCTTTAACATTAGAATATACAAATATGGGAACATTCCTAATATGTTAATTTCAAATCGTGGATAATCAACGCAGAGACTGAACGGCTTCGGGAATTCAAGATTACGACGTTCGTAAACTTATCTCGTCTCTCGTTAGTGGGTGGGGCATGCCTTCTGAATACGTAAACGTGTCATTCATGATTAGGCAACCCTTCGTAGCGATGTTGTTGACAAAAACACGAACGGAGACAATCCTAAGCCTGATTGAGACCAAATATACAAACACACATACATCTACATGTTACATTTACAATGCTGTTATGTTTACCCGATGCTTGTTAAAGGACTAATAAAATATGTAAGAGGGCTGAAAGTCTGATTTTCCCGAAGAAAATAATGAAATGGAATTGTAATGTGTAAGAATTTTGACGGATTCCACGAAATCAAAATGTGTTGTCTTTGGAAGACCATACCAATAAATTATTCAAGAGTAATTATTTAGAGCAATAAACAGATACAATATAGATCGTTATTATAATGAGTAAAAACATTTCTTGAATTAGTAATTAATATTATTAAGTTTTGGTGTGTACCCATTTTAAACCGGAACTATATTTTCGAAGTGAAAACTTCTTTAGCGGCGTTGAGCACTTTCTGTAATGGGTATAAAATCTTAAACTCGCGTCAGGTCACGTGTCCTGATCGAAAAAGCGTAAGACGAAAAAGCGTAAGACATCATCATCATCTTTACGTCGATCCCGGTCAATTTTTGAAGGAAAAACTTCTTTTAGCGCGGTACGCATATTTTTAGATGAGATAATTTATCATCATCATCTTTACGTCGATCCCGGTCAATTTTTGAAGGAAAAACTTCTTTTAGCGCGGTACGCATATTTTTAGATGAGATAAAATCTCTGGACTCGCGACCATAATCATCATCATCATCAAACGTTGATTCCGGTCATCTACAGGTCTTATTAAATAATGCTGTGTAATCAATTAGGACTCTTTCAGTGTAGAATTATTTTTTATCATCATCATCTTTACGTCGATCCCGGTCAATTTTTGAAGGAAAAACTTCTTTTAGCGCGGTACGCATATTTTTAGATGAGATAAAATCTCTGGACTCGCGACCATAATCATCATCATCATCAAACGTTGATTCCGGTCATCTACAGGTCTTATTAAATAATGCTGTGTAATCAATTAGGACTCTTTCAGTGTAGAATTATTTTTTATCATCATCATCTTTACGTCGATCCCGGTCAATTTTTGAAGGAAAAACTTCTTTTAGCGCGGTACGCATATTTTTAGATGAGATAAAATCTCTGGACTCGCTACCATAATCATCATCATCATCTAACGTTGATTCCGGTCATCTACAGGTCTTATTAAATAATGCTGTGTAATCAATTAGGACTCTTTCAGTGTAGATTTATTTTTCATCATCATCATCTTTACGTCGATCCCGGTCAATTTTTGAAGGAAAAACTTCTTTTAGCGCGGTACGCAATTTTTTAGATGAGATAAATTTGGACTCGCTACTCCCCGTTACGATACGCAGCTATAGTGTGTGCATATATGCATGTACCAACGCGACTAGATAAATAAATTATTAATAAATTGAGTTTTCACTTCTGTCGGCACTCCCGGAGTGCTTGGTTAGGTTATTTTAATCAAAGGGGTCAGCTACCTTCACAGAAATGTTTTAAATCTAAATTGGTTTAATTGAGCTGCTTGAGCGTGAAAAAATAATAAACGTATACACTCACAAACTTTCACCTTTATGTAATAAAAGTATTTTTTATTCTTTTTCTTATGGCCCCTATGCGGAGCGGGTACCGGCAATTCCGCCACTGTCTAACGTGTAATGGAGTTTTCCATGTGTATACTATTGATAAGCAACATTAACAATTTTGTATTGACTAATTGTGTATCTTGATTGTGTTATAAAATTAAAATATCACTGAAAAATATACAAAAAGGTACGTAGGTACCAATGAATAATTTAGATACTATGGTAAGGTACATAGTATTTGCAAGTTCCGAAGGAGACTATTCAAAGCCTAATATCATTGTGACGGATGAACGCCATCAGGGTAAAAAGTAATTGTCGGGAAGGATGGGCTAAAAGAGACTTAACATTAACTGGAAGAGAAATTTTTAGCCTAACAAGTTCGCTATATAAGTCAGAATTGTTCTGAGGACAAGAGAAGAAGATATGCTCTAAAGATCCTTCATCAAAGCCACATTCACACAGTGATGAGTCTCTTACTCGGATTTTATGTAAAAACACAAGAGAGCAGCAATGGCCCAAGCGAAGACGGCAGATGACAGATATTACAGACTTAGGTATTTTTTTAAAACGGTAAAGCCATGGTTTTAGTGTAACGTTCGAATTTATTGAGTGATAATTTTTCCCTTTAATTTTGCCCGTTTCAGACTACTGAGCTTGCAATGATGCCAGTAGCATTTTACTTGGAAGATTTAATAAATCATATCCCTGGCAGTTATGATGTCTAAGGTCAGTAGACGGTGAAGAGACAGCCCCTCTGGCTAGCATAAAAGTATATACTTAAAAGTATCATTAATACGAGGTTTCAAAAGTATATCATCGAATCGACCGACTTCCCATAGCATAGCAAACGACGGCAAAATTGCTGGCAATTTATTCGATTCAAGGATGACCCGAAATAAAAAGAAATCAAACGGTTGTCACTTAATACATTATTTACACGCGAATACTGTGAACGTGAGCTATAAAAAATGTCTTCGTTCTATTGTCATAGTTAGAAGTTTTGGCACATCTGCCACTATAAGCAATACACTCCGATTTCCCTCATGGCCCGTTTCAAAAGATTGTACTACACTTTGTAGCGAGATTAATTTAGTACAAGTTCTAAGTTAACGTTGCGTTCAGGAACATTGTTTGCGCTCATTATGGCAGTTATGTATCAAGATCGAAGTTTATAAGCGACTATTTTAATGTCAAAGTTTCCGATATATGTTCACTACTTGGGTTCAAAAACTTTGAAGTAAAGAATAGAAGGTGATAATATCATTTTATATTCTATATTATAATTACTGCCTAATCACTAGAGACCTGGAATAAGACCTGAACTGGAAGATAACAAATACACAGCTAACATATTCATATCGACTGTACCTATTGGTTCCCATTATATAAGAAAGTATATTAAAACGGTCCATTAGCATGTAATCCTGTTATCTTATTTATCGTTTTCAGCTAAAATGATGTCGGACGGGACAGCGAACCTTCAGAAGCGAACAACTTCGCAGTTTATTTCAAAAGTTAGGACCTTGGCACGCCTGGCACAAGGTAATCCTTTGTCCGCCCTACTTATCTCACGACAGAAAGAGCAACTCACTAATTTATTAGTCAACTTATGCAATACGGACGGATGTTCTGCTGCTGGAGAGTCGCATTTACATAAAACTTTCACGTTTATAGTCAAGGGTCACGTTTGAATGTCTAAACATTGTGTTGTCTGAACGATACACGAGAGACATACTGGCTAAAAGGTAAAAATAGTTAAATTGCTTGCGGTAGAACTAGAGAATTGTTCTCAGCGTTTGAGTTTCGTATCATTGCTTTAGAATTGTTCGTGTTTCAGTTCATGTAAAAGCATTTCCGAGCTACGGAAGGCATATCACATGTATGTTGGTAATAATACGTTTATCGACCAGCGAGGATGGATACCCTATAAGTAGCTTGAATAAATTGCAACAGCAAGTCACAAACTGGCCCTGTCCGTTTTGAAACTGCAATAGGCTCAATACCACCACGTGGGATGTACATAATATGGACACAATGGGGAGAAAAACAACATTGTAGTTGATTTTTGCCGTCCCTAGTACACCAATTATGTGCGGGTGGATGTAGAGTCTTGTGCCACACGGACTCGACGAAGGCCTGACATCCTATGACCACGACCGGTACAACCTGATCGAAACGTCGGGCAAGGTATGCCAAATAACCGCGTTTAGCCTATAATATATAATAGATGGAGGAGCCACGCTATTTTCTCACAAAAGGTTGGAGTTTAGTTTTCTAATCTGCTGGAACAGCAGCATTTAATCTGCAAATAATGACCTCATTCTCGCGAAACGTGAGGAGCTGAACTGACGCAAGCGCCGTTGAGCGTTTTAATTTAAAATGTAACTTCAACAAGCCAATTAATGCGGATCTGTGCAAGGAACTGTAAACTGTGATATCAAAGTGCTGCCATTTGTCACTTCTCATTATCATCGCGTTATTCCCGGATGCATCCGAAGCTCTCTTATCTTAACTACTCTAGACGGTTGCCTTGGTAGCACAAGTGAAAGTGTATGCATTTGTCGCGCTGAGATCTGGGTTCAAATCAAATATTTGTGTGATCCGTAAATGTTTGTTTCTTAGTTTGGATGTTTCCTATATGTAATACGTATTTATTTAGAAATATATTATTAGGTGTGTCAGTTGACAGTTGTCTAGATCACATACAACAATCCTATATTAATATAGTTTGAGCTAGACTGCGCTGTGTACCTGAAAATAAATCCCGCAATATTTTGTATTATTTATTTATTATAACTCGCTGTTCAATTTCTTCTTATTTCTTGCTTTTGCTGTATTTTTCATAATTCCTGTCTTTTTTTCACACAAAACTTGCCGAAATTTTTTAATCGTGATTTGAGTTCCGCTTTCCTGGGTAGTATCGTTAAGATATAAATAATTCAGCCAAAATAAGCGTTACTCGATAAACGGGTTATCAAACACATTTTATCAATTCAAACCAGAAGTTCCTGAGATTAGCTCGTTCAATCAACCAATCAAACAATCTCTTCAGCTTTAATATTAGTATAGAAATGTACACACAATTTTAAAATTCCACTTTTGGGCAGGTAACGTAAATCCTGGCCAAAACGTATAAAATATATCAAGTAAAGTAAGTGCGTATCGTTCAATAAGATTTCAATACATCTAATAAACCAGTTATGGAATTTTTTGGTAAACGTTAAAGAAAAATATTACTATAGTAGGTATTCCGTGCGAGAAACCCCCATAAAGTACAAAGAAACTGCCTACCGAACGCCGGAGACTACGAATATTTTGTATTATATTTTTATAGTTGACAGAAAGGATAAAATCCGTGTATTTTATTTGTAAAGCTAAAAATATACGGTTAATTTACCAACGAGTTATCCAGTTAGCCCTGCAAATATATCCTCAACGTAAAAGGATGTGGAAATATTATATTTTCCTGTTTATCTCAGTCAGAATGTCTCGGAGGAAATCGTCGCAAATACAGAAAGTGTGAAAAGTTTGTGACGAACACACATTATTGTGAGAACTATCTAAATTGTAGTATTGAAGTTGTTGGGTCCCATCGGTTTAAGTCTTTTTGTAATATTTCGCTACTTGTGTTAGGGATTTTTCTTTATACCATGGTAACGAATGCTTAGGGTTTCATTTGCATTGAACTTAACACATAAAACTTACTTACAACTATCAATACATTGGTGAAAATTGCTTGAAATTTCATTCTCTACCTTTAGAGTTTATCGTGGAGGCAGAAAAAAGCGCGGGTTAATTTATTTTATTCTTTGTTAGAGTACTTACTTAGTAAATAAGCATGATGGTCTTTAAATAATTATGACCAGATCGATGCGCCGAGAATATAAGAAACGATTGTGGGACATTTTAACACAGCGCCATCTAGCCCAAAGTAAGCTAATATAAGCTTGTGGTATGGGATCTAGACCACTGATAGACAGATAGATATATTTCTAAATACATACATATTATACATAGGAAACACCTAAACTCCCAAACATTCATTTGTGGATCACACAAATATTTGTTCCGACCCGGGAATCGAACCTGGAAATGAACAGTGCGTCAGTCGCATACACTACTACACACAGTAAAATATATTATGGCTTGTAATTGAAAAATTGGAGTCGGCAAATATAATAACAGAACAAACATACACTTATAAACGTCTTATATCCTCAAAGGAGTATGCTGAAACACATAATATGCGCACATTTTGCCTGTCACATGAAATGAAAATATTTTCATTACACGTAGAGTAAATAAACCGGTACATTACTCTAGACACAATTATACCGCGTGGTTGCGACCCATTTGGCACCCATGAGGCTTTTATAATGGTACTATAAGTTACGAACTTTAGAGTGTACACACCCATTGTAAAATAAATATTCAGGAAGTCGACGAGTCATGAACTAACCTTAATTTACTTGAGCAATGACCTCAGCATTACACCCGCCAGACGTCATACTCGTGCCAAATGCCTAATTAAAAGTTTTTATCATTACATATTATATGTTTTTATAGGTACCTATTTGTAAATAGATATTTATGTATGTAGTTATGTAGTATTATTTTAGACATTTTTTTTATAATTATTTAATGTCCTGGTTACCTTATTCTAATTTCTATCTTATTCTAAATGTCTAAAATCTAAATTACTTATATCTAAAATGTCCCCGTCTTCTTCGTTTTATTCAAGTATAGTCTTAAGTCAAAGTCAGTAGTACCTATTAACGTGGTAGCAGTGTTAATGACGACTTCAGTGGAATTTTCGCGGCAAGATGTAAAATAGAATTTCACTGCAATATACGAGTATCACTATCTTTCACTATAGCACGTTTACACAACTTTTATGTCAAAGAAACTACCAGTTTTACACATAAAGTAATAGTTTTGGTAAATAATATACAGCAAGCGTGTGCATTCCAGAACTTATTATTGTAAATATAACATTTTGAAATATTATTATAACTAAATTGCAAATTTTATATAAATATTTTATTTATTAACTCTCTATTATAATATTTTATTAACTCCACTGGTACGGAAAAAATGCTATTGATGTCCGTCCGTCCATTCAGTCTACAGGTCGCATTTTTCATTGGATTTGCATGCAACTAGGCATAGACAATCCTTGATGTAGACAACAACTTTTAACGAGGGAGTTTTTCGATCGGGGGAGATATGAGGCAGGGGAGGGGAAATGGTCCAGTAGCGGTTGGCAAGGGCGCCCAAAACGAAAAAAAAAACAAAGTTAAATTGTATTTTTAAATCGACAAAAAAAAAGAAAAAATAAGAAAAAAGAAAAAAAAAACTCTGAAGTCTACGGTTCACAGAACCACTAGTTTTATTTTGTTTGACATTTACTTTACAATTTAAATTATAATTAAAATGTGAATTTAATTTCCATGTATCTTATATCTGTGATTAATACATTTAATTTAGAAATATTAATTGATATTTTTGTGTTAAAATTAAACATGGGTTATCACGATGTAATAATAAATGGATTAATAATAAAATAACAAGGGCTTGTGAATATAGAGACAAATTGTTTTATATTTGGATAAAACAGTCACACAACATTATTCTAAAGCAAAAATATAACAAAGCACGGAATTATGCAAATAAATTAATTTCAAAAGCTAAAAATAGCAGTATTAAATCTGACATTCTTTCTAATAAGCACAATACGAGAAGCCTCTGGCGAATTTTGAATCAAATGATTGGGGTAGTCAAAAGTTCAATTGATGATGTAATTATAGATGCATTTAAAAACAGTCATAACACATGTAAGGATATTGCAAATAAGTTTGCACTATCATTTTCTGATAGCGTACAAAATATAATACCTAAGTGCCAGTTACAGTTGCTAAACAAATCAGACTATAAAGTTAGTTCTAATGTAACAATGCGTATTAAAAAGGCTGAGCCACGTTCAATAAAAAAAATTTTAATGTCTTTAAATGGCAATAAAGCCCCTGGAGTCGATGGTATTAGAATTATGGATATAAAACACATATGTGATGAAATAGCATTGGTAATTAGTAAATTAATCAACCTCTGTATCGACAAAGGCAAATACCCTTCACAGTTGAAAACAGGAATAATAAGACCAATTCACAAAAAGGGCATCCAAACTATTTATGATAATTACAGACCAATAACTATATTGCCAACTATCGATAAAATTGTCGAGAAATTCATTTGCAAACAGATGTATGATTTCTATGATAAAAATAGTATAATTTCTAAAACACAATATGGTTTCCAACCTCACAAAAGCACAACACAACTTCTTTCGGCTTTTACAGATAGTATATACAGTCATTTGGATAAAAAATATCATGTTCTCGTGGTGTTTGTTGACTACAGCAAGGCTTTTGATACCCTTAGACACGATAGATTGTTGGAATGCCTTTATGACAGTGGAATTAGAGGTAATCTATTAGAGTGGTGTAAAAATTACCTAAAGGACAGAAAATTTATGATCAAAATCGGGGATACATTTAGCGATCGTTTTGAGGTAACAGAAGGCACGGCTCAGGGCTCAGTACTAGGCCCCCTACACTATCTAACCTACGTAAATAACCTTGAAAATGTAATAACAAGCTGTGAAATGTATCAGTTTGCAGATGATACGTGCCTAGTTTCTGCTGGACCAAATATTGCAGTAGCTCTAAATCGACTTCAAAGTGACTTTGATAAACTTTGTAAATGGTTCCATGATGTCGGCCTGGTACTGAATGCAAAAAAGACCAAAGTAATGTACATTAGTACCAGCCAAAATAGAATCAATTATACACCCGAAATCATTGCACACAGTCACGAATGTTTTCATAGAAAAAATAAAGCGAGCCAAATTTCTACTTGTAACTGTGATAGCATAGAGTACGTTGATAAACAGACTTATTTAGGAATAGTTATAGACAGCCGTCTGAACTGGAAAGAGCAAGGTAAAAATGTTTGCAATAGAATGAGAATAATGTTGGCAAAATTTTCTCTGATTAAGTATAAAATACCTTACCAAACACTTCTACTATTATATAAGTCGTTGGTTGAATCAGTGATTTCCTATGGACTGTCGAGTTACGGAAGAACATATAAGACCCAACTTGACCAAATATATTCACTTAAGGTAAGAATTCTAAAACGGATAGTTCCGTCTAATATTAAAAACAAATTTAAAAATGACTACCATCAACTGTTTGCCTTCTGTAAAATCATTCCCATTCATGAAAAAACCAAATTAACTTTATTAACTGAGGAGTACTTTAACGATGACTATAAAAAAACTCCATCCATTGACAAACATACTATAATAACGTGTAGTATTCGTAACGCAAAATTATTACTACCAAGGTATACTAATCTATATGGGAAAAGAACACTAAAATATATAATACCCTATCTAATCAATCAATTGCCAAAATCATTAATGGAAAAATTAACCAAACAAAATTTTAAAAAGAAGCTAAAACAATACTTCCTACAAAATAATTAAAAAAAAAAAAAAAAAAAAAAAATCTCTTAAATAAAGTAACCGTTCAAATCCGTTTATGTGGATTATGGAGCATACTGTGTATGTGTAGTGCATCGCTTATCCCCTCCTCGGCGTATGGCTTGCACGTGTAGGTGCGTCGATGTGGCTACTAGCGATGTGACATTTATCTAATTCTTTATTTTTTTTTTTCTAACTACTTCTATATTGTTTATTGTTATTGCAAATGTGTAATATTAGATAAGTATGTATTGATTAAAATATAACCTAATCACTGTAGAAGATACTGGTGCACAGAAAAACTCGAACGAGTTTATGTTGCAGCTTTATACCTATTTGTTTTGTATATAATATTGTCAATAAATTATAAATAAATAAAAAAATAAATATTGAAAAATTAAGGACATATGCAATGAGTTAAATTTTAATTTACTTAGTTGGTTTTGAATCGTTCTTCTAGATACCAAAATAACATAGTAGGTATGTAAGCAAATTTGTATGTCCTAACCAATATGGATAAATTTATCTGAAATAAATGATTATTATTATTATATTAGCTGACTTGCCCGGCTTCCAACCCCGTGGCACCCATTTAAACCCGTCGCTTATTACTTTCCCAAAAATGTATGAAGGTTTCCTTGATTTGTTGACATTTATGATTACTGCTCCGCTCTCCTCTGTAGTGGCGTGATGATATATAGCTAATAACCTTTCTCAATAAATGGGCTATCCAATACAAAAAGAATTATTCAAATCGACCCAGCCGTTCTTCAGCCGCTTTTCAGCCGATCTTGGTGGTGGCCCCTGATTATATGGTTTAAAAGGTTTTCAAAAATCATGCTTAGATTTGACAAACTATTTTTGAGCGTAAAGGAGATTGAAGATGAAAGAGGAACCCACCACACGCTTACGGGGTCCGTCAATCCTAGTGTAAACAAGGGTTATCCAAAATATTTGAAATTAAAAAATTGCAGTTTTTTTTATATTTAACACGTCATAATGTGGATGGAAAACTAAGATCATAACCGAATGATTGAGGACCGCTATCACAGTCAGAAGTGCCTTTATGTTGACGGACCAGAACTATGAATTTTCACGGCTATGTTAAAGGATCCATTTTATGAGGAGGGAGACACGTGCGCAGGCAAATAGTTCTGCGCAGGTAAAGTCTTTGGGGTGCAAACTAAGAAAAACCTGATATAATTTGTTAAGATTTTGTGTTCATTGGCTAAAATATAACGATATTTGTTAGAGATGCAACATGGCAATAGGCTCACCACCTGTTACGTGGGACAAAAATGCATACGGTGAAATGTGGGCGTATATTATGCCTCTGCTTTCGTGCCTGCTTAATATGTGTGTGTGTGTGTGTGTGTGTGTGTTGTTAGAGATGTCGGAAAAAAATAGCTGCCTGGGAGCTTTTAACGAAAACGCTGCTAAATCCTTTAAGCTATAACAAAATAATCTATGGTAGAATTGTGTAACTTGTAAGATATTATTTATTATTATTAAGACCTACTTCAGATAATTTGTTGGTGGCATTTGTCTATCTTTTAAGGGTAGCTTATACCCTGTGGAAACGGGTACAGAAGAAACGCGGGTGAATATGCGGGCACCAGATAGTTAAATAAATTTTCAAAATAAACCGGTGATGGCTAATAGAAAACTATGTAAAAACAGGAATTGTGTGATTATGACTGTTTAAAATTAACGTCTGATTATTACTCTCTCTCTCTCTCTCTCTCTCTCTGTCTGTTTCACGATTTACTTGATACTTTGTTTTTAAGTAGATGGTCCTGCTAAAAATACTTTTTGTACATTCCGATGCAATGTTTCAGGAGTTACAGCTTGACTTCTTTATCGTATACGGTCTCATACATAGCCAACATGATATTCCTTTTAGACCGTAACGATGCATTTGTAAAATGTTGAGTGTCAAAAATTTAGAACTCCCAAAATGCTAATTCCGTAAATATATTTGATTTATGAGTAAAAATATGAGAGTCAACCCGTGACCACGATAGGTGTAATCCGGTCGAAACGGTATGTATAAGGAGGCTTATTAAATTACCTTATAAGCATACACATACTAAGATCAGAAAAATAATATATTTAAAAATATGAGATTACCACTCGGAAAATTACGCATAACATTAATAATTCACTTTTTATGCCCGTAAACCGTGGCTTATGCTTAAGCGGCATAGGAAACAACTGTCTGTTACAAATAAAAATATACTGCCGAAAATGTTTTAGGTCCTGAAGGGGGTCTGCGTGATGAAGAGGCAAGCTATTCGTGATATTGACGACAGAGCCCAAAGTTGCCTCTGTTGGTACGGTCTTACGTGGACTATTATAATAGTGTGAGATAGTGTCTTGCAATACGACTTCCCGGGCCGGTTACACCACCGGTTACAATAATTGGGATTATGTGACAATGAAGCTGCGTGTTACTTTTCAAACAGCTCGACCTATTTGATTTACTTTCCCGAACAAATACCTACTTTACGCGTACGAAGTCGCAAGCATTAGCTAAGCTAACATAAGATAAAATTGAAGCGTCTGTTTTTAACTTCAAATAAACAGCTTTTCACTGAATACATATGAATTTACATACGGTACTTACCTAAAAAATCTATTATAAATATTTTCTCCGTCTGTTTGATCCAGCTAATTTCTAAAACGGCTGGACAGATTTCAACAGGACTTTTACTGGCACATAGCTGATGTTATAAATAATAATTTAGGCTACAATTTTATTTATCCCCGTATTGCACGGGAACGGACACTACGCGGATAAAAACATGGGGCGTTCGTTATTATTTAATACAATTTACGAGGCTTACATATTTTCAAGAAGTTGTTTTAGAATTATTTTTTCCTAGCTTTTCTCGTAACATTCATACGAAAAGTACTACAAAAATGTATTTACAAAAACAAACTGCTAACCTTTTGTTAGATACCAGGTGTTTTGTTGAAAGATAAGCGCATGCCAAGTCTGGGCTGGCACGTAAGTAATTCAACAACTTTACGCTGTACGGTATACATGCCTATTGCTGGCTGATAAACCTTTGTTTTCAACTTATCTTCCACCGCCGCTCCCCGGTCTCCACGGACATCTCGTTGGTATTGTGTGCTATCTCTTTTACAAACTGTATCAGAATTGAAACTTTCAGGTACAGATTCAATGGGTCCAATATTTTACATTTTGTTATTGTGATTAATTGAAACTCTTCTAGTATGTATGTTTGTTACTCTTTTAATCTAATACTAAGGAATAGATTTTAACGAATTTTTTTCAGTAATATAGCTACATCGATATAGCTAATTGATATGCACGAAATAAACTCCTATAAGAAACGGGAACGGGAAACTTCAAAATGCGGGCGATACTAATAGGTCATAACAATGTGTAAAATTGGAAAGCGCTTGGAGAAATTTGTAAAGTGAAGATATTGCTCAATCACGCTCTAACCTTTAAAGCAATCTGAAAATTTATGGATTTTTGAGAAGGGCAGTAAGGGCAATATACAAGGGAAATATTTATAGCTATTTCTGTCATTTCTAGTACTCATACATTAGAATTTTTTATCCTTGCTATAAAACATTCTTTTTGGAGTTATGTATGCAGTTTACAATATCTGGAATAAATACGGATGGTCTTCTACGAACTTTTTCCTGTAACTATAACGTTTAAAGGGCTCCTACGACCCCGTCACAAAATTTCAACCTGTATATGACGATTGAAGTGAGGACATCGATAATACGTAAATTCGGCATAGTATTTTCTGAGCCTATTCATTACAAACAAACATACAAATCTTTCTCTATAATATTAGTATAGATAAATTTCGTTGCGGGTTCCAGGACATGTTAAATTCTTCTAGGAAGCAGGTGGGGTCATTGAACAAACAACTTTCAGATGAGGATTAATATAATTTCATAAAGACGCTAAGGTTACTGTTTTAAGAGTTTGGCTTGTTTTCGTAAACATTTCCAAATAAATATTTTATGAGCACATAATTGCGGGCGTCAGTTAGTTAATGGACAATAAAACATATTTATTGCTACGTACAATAATGAATTTGCAGCAAAATAAGTTTCCACCAACCAGTTTCCAATTAAAATTATTTGTTGACATCCCAATTCAAACATGCGTGTTTATTTTTCTCATTTCTGATACAAAGTTTACTATAGTACCATTACATTGTGTATTATACACTTAGATTGTGGAATGAATTTTAGTAACATACATTGTACGATATACATTTGGGTTGTGGAACGAACTTTAATATAATACTTTGTCTATACTAATATTATAAAGAGGTAGAATTTGTTTGTTGGTAGTCGATAAATTTTAGAACTATTAAAGGGATTATATTACCTTTTTTTGATTCTGTCCCCATTTGAGTCGAGAAGGCCCAACTTTTTGTTCTAGAAACGATCACTGTGGAAATTTGCTATGGCTGGCCGGTCAGGGCACATTAAACAGTTGGTCCCACATGCCAGTAACATGGCAGTCGTAAGGCAAGCTGAAAGACTTATAGGCGGCTTGAAAAATTAGAAAACCAGGTCGCGAATACATTTTAATATGGCAATTTTCAATTCAATTCTATTCATTTATTCGCTAATCGCTCACCATCTGAAATGAAAATCATCACATGGTGAAATGTAGGCGTATAATATGCCTCTGCCACTCCTTCGGGGATAAAGGCTGTTAAATATTAGAAATCAGGTTATTCAAAAGTAACATAGCATATGTTACTTCCCAAGGAAGCGGAGCAGTAAATAATAAATGTCAAAAAAGTGGACAGATTTCTATACTTTATTGATGGGATGGATAATATGTTACTATGAAACTGGACGAATGATAGAGTTGGAAAATGACCATAAAAAAACAAAACAAGATAACCCCATCGAGTTTAGTTTTTAACAAATTTACATTTAAAACATTTTGGATCAATATTTTTTTGCATCGTAGTTTAAACAGAGAATGATAAAAATATCCTGATTAAAGTCAATTTTAATTTAGAAAGAAGTAAGCACCGTTGATGGTGCATTATTAAATTATATTATTGCTTTTAGCTGGGGTGCTAAAGCAGGTGCTCAGACTGTAATTAAAAACTGGTGATTTATTTTCAATGGTAATGCGCAGTATAACCTCCCACGTTATGTAACGAGGTCAAACTTTGCATTCAAATATCTTAAAAAAATATCTAGTTCTTCATATTCTGAGAGCCACCACTGGTCGAAGAACGTTCCTAGCATTCTCACAACGATAACAAATTCACCTAGTTGATGGGATTTGTGTCGGAACTATCCATTGGTACACACCACTAGGTACTTAATTCCTATGATGCATAACACAAGTTCTTTTGTTCAAAGACTGTGTGGTGACTAACGAGCATTTAAAACATAGTCACTTTATTGATGGGCAAACATTTCTTGTTCATCAATTTATTATGAAGTAGTCATTAGTAGAATTACAAATATCAACAGCGCAAGGCCAGAAATGTTATACAAATCAAGTATTCGTAATCGTGATTACTATGTGCATTATTAATAATGTTATTATTGTTGGAAAGATTTCCTATACATCTATCAGACAGTGATCGGATAGGAGGCTCTTAGATAGTACCTTGATATGAACAACTAAATTTAGTAATTAATTGACGAATATTATCTTCATTTTATAAAACTTAGAAAGTAAAAATAATACTGTTCTCGCAAGTTACAACATCTGTAATTTTGCGTTAGTACATCATCAATATTTGATCAGATATAGTGAAAAAATTTGACAGAAAATTAGTGTAGATATATATAAAGATGTCTTCTGCATAACGCCAGTGTTTAAAAAACCCTGGAAAAATGTATAATTTTGTAACCATTTTAATATTTTATTCGTTACTAGTCATAGCATATGGTGATATATATCCTGAATACGTAGGCAAAGACCCAGGTGTTGTAGATTATGAAGATTTTAATAATAATCCTCACGAAGCAATGACTGAAGAACATAAAAAATCGTATCCTATTTATAACTTGCAACATGCACCCGAATTGTTTGAGAAGTTTATCACAGATTATGGTAAAAAATATAAAAATAAAGAAGATAAAGCGAAGCGTTACCGAATTTTCGTGGAAACCTTAAAGGAGATTAACAGACTTGATAGTAAAACGGAATTTGGCTCAACTGTTGATATAAACATATTTGCGGATTTACCAAAAGATGAACGATATCTTTACCTTGGAGTCCCTGAGTCATTGGTATGTTTTATTTTACTCTTTTTCACACTCATAGAAATGACAAAGTTAAGTTATTTACCGATGTTTTATTTCTTCCGTCGTCACATTATATTGCAAGCACTTACCTTCTTCTCACTCGAAGAATATTTCAGTAAATAATGGTCTGCTGATAGACAAAGATACTTATTCATATATACAATAATACGAGTACTAGTTTAGTTAGCAAAAAAAATTTGAAACTTATTAGTTCTATTTGTTTCAGGGCGGTAAAAGTGGAAGATTTATATAAAAAGTCAGTCATTAGTATGAAAGTATAGTTATGTACTAATTATATTATTAATATGTTTATCTAATGTATTTAAATTAGATGCTAGTCAGCTTAACGACCGTTTGGAGTGTAATTTAAATGACTGCTTACTGTATGAATATTTTATGTCATCTGCTTGATTGAGAGGAAAATGTGATACTTACTACTGCATACAAGTGTTATTGATTGTCGATGTCGATCGTCGATAGTTATACACAACAATTAATATCTAATACTTCATGGAATGATTATGTATGCAAGCACATTCACCACACCGTTGTGTTGAGGGTTTAATCCACGGGTCAGAACAAATATTTGTGTGATCCACAACTGTTTATTTCGGAGCTTGAGTGTTTTCTATGTGTACGTGTATGTATTTAGAAATATATTAAGTATGTATATCAGTAGACTAGATCCCATACCACAAGCTTATATTAACTTACTTTGGGCTAGATGGCACAGTGTAATAAAGAATTATAAATAGGTAAAACCATGCCTTCATCTATAAATTATTAAATTCAAATTTATTGCTAATATACAATGTTATACGATTTAATCAGGATATTTTTATCATTCTCTGTTTAATACGAAGCGCTCGTGGCCCCGCGGACGTAGCGTTCTGTATACGATCACTGCGTTAAGCAACTTTCACTATGGCTGGTCTTCGGATGGGTGACCACTCCGTAACATGGCAGTCGTTAAGCCAGTTGAATGCTTTATGGGCGGCTTGACAAATTTCAACAGCAGGTCGCCACAACCTGCGCCTGTCCATTTCAACACGGCAATGAGCTCACCACTTGTTCCGTGGGACAAAAATCAAAAGCATACGGTGAAACGTGGGCGTATAGTACGCCTCTGCCTACCCCTTCGGGGATAAAGGCGTGAAAGTATGTTATGTTATGTTACAATGTTAGGTTTTTGTACCTTGACCCTAATTAAGTAATTTAAAATCATTCAAATTAAATTAACAAATTTACAATTTTCAATGCCAAGCTTATCCAACACTGCAAAGCTTTACAACTTTAGCTATCAATAGATACAAATACTATGTTCATCTACAATATATTATAACACGTTTTCGAGGTCAGACATCATAACCTCGCGGGAGTACACAAAACACAAACGTTCATACGTCTTTATAAAATAGTATTTCTTATTGTACGTAGTGTTAAAATGAAATATTTTATAACAATTGCAATGGTGATAGCAACAATAACTGTAGCATGTAGTGAGACACTTTCAGAGGTTTATGATTACGAAGATGATATCAATCTTGAAGAGGGATTCGAGGAAGAAGTAGATGAAAAACCTAAACCAATATACAAACTAGAAGAAGCGCCAATATTATTCGAAAAATTTGTAAAAGATTTTGCAAAAAAGTATAAAAACAAAGAAGATCGGACAAAACATTATCAAACTTTTGTGAAAACTTTAAAGGAGATCAATATGATTAATAGTGACAAGGAGTTTAGTTCGATAGCTGATATAACCTTATTTGCCGACTTATCTTCAGAAGAACGAAAATTTTACCTTGGAATTCCTGATTTATAAGTATGTTCTTTTTTTATTTAAGGAAGACTTTTATTCCCGGTTGTTATGTGTTCATCTCTGTCTCTTATCTTGTCAAATTATCCCTTTAACATTTTAAGTACTTCCGTAAGGCATGGCACGGAATGCGATGACTATTCAATAATATAAATCAGAGTAGTGTTTTATATAAGTCTTCCTCTAGAACAATAAATGAAATATGAATAAATATTATGAGATTTTGCTTACACAGCCATATTTAGCTAATATTAATAATATGATAAACAATCATATCTATATTAATAAAATTACAGGGTGGATTCACTCACTCATTCAAGCCCTGCCGAATCCCTTACACCTATAACTTGAAACTTTAGGATACATATCTGTGGAATAGACTACGATAACTGAGGAAGAAAGTGATTTTCATAATTATTAAACCTTTTTCAGTCACAAATTAGGACAGAGTTGTTCTGACAGAATTTCCTAAAATAGTACCGTTAAGGTTGTAAAATAGAGGGTGAAACTGATTAAGGGTTAAGAGGAGTTGCGTGTTGCACTAGAGTTCAAAGAATGTCACGGGCAGAACCAAGTTGTGTACACAGCCAGTAATATATAAAAAGAAAGCACCCACACGCCGGTACCAATATTTGCATATCACACAAATATTTTAAATAGGTCTCATACACTACTACTACGATACCGCGGCAGTTTAGGATATTATTATTAAATATATACTTATTATTCAAAAATATAAAATATAGTTTATTAAGTATCCCATAATCACTATGGTCTGTTGTGACCCAAAAACTTCACAAATATTATTACAACACTATGATTAGTGGCCTGCTGGTTACATAAATATTTCGTATCCTTCTGTTAAACTTTTAACCTTTGGATGTTGCACGATTAATGATTCGAATTGGTCGTACAATGTGCTAGCACTACTTTGCTTTAATTACGTTTACTTATAGGTAAATTGGGGGCAAGTCCTATATATTCATCCTAATTTTGTATTTTATAGTTTTAGTATCTCTTCTTTAAAAATTGTGGATACCGGAATCTAAAAACTTTTTAATAGTTCTTTTAACTTTTTCGTCATATCTGAAAATTCGTCTTAGTTTTAGTCATCTAAACTTAGAAAAACATAGAAATCTGTCGGGGTGAGGTCCGAGAATTATAGTGGGTGATGGAGGGAGAGGTTTGAGTTTCCTTCTCGCACATACAGTAACTACTGTGACGAGAACTCTAAAGCTATATATATAAAAATGAATCCCTATTTCCCTTGGTAACGCCATCACGCGTGAACGGCTGGACCGATTTGAAAAAATCTTTTCGTATTGGATAGCCCATTTATTGAGGAAGGTTCTAAGCTATATATCACCACGCCGCTACACAGGAGAGCGGAGCAGTAATCATAAATGTCAATAAATCGGGGAAACTTTCATACATTTTTGGAAAAGTAATAAGCGACGGGATTAAATGGGTGCCACGGGGTTGGAAGCCGGGCAGGTCAGCTAGTTGTGTATATAATACCAAACATGTAATTTTATAATTATAATGAAAAATATGTTAGGAATATTTGGAAATGCTTGGTGAGATCTTGATGAATCCAACCAAACCATTTGCATTGAATATGGAAAAGGCCAAATCATGGTCAATATCATTGTTTTGTTTTCAACTACAGTTTTTGATTATATTTTATAGATTTATCACTTAAATATTAGATATTAGAACTCAACTAGCAGATGCCTCCGGCTTCACCCGCTTTAAATTTGCTTATTCTACAAACGTGATTTTTGAGTGGATTTCATACAGAAAGAATGCAGCCTACATCACTTTCCAGACTACAGACAGAACCTACAGAAATCTGTTACTTCCTTAGGACGTGAAAAAATCCGGTCCGACTTTGCTCCACTTAGATCTCCGGAGCCCAAACGACCGGAACAACGAAACAGGTGCCCCTACGGGCTTCAGAGGTACTCATACGAGTATAATGGATACCTATTATTATAATGTTCTGTGGTTCAGACGGTAATCAATCGCTCCCAACGATGACGAAAATAAAAGCTCAAAATAAGCTGCTTCTTCAAATAAACACAAATCCAGGTTGGCTTAGAACTAACGAGGAATACTTATGTTAAGGTAATGAGAAGTTAAAATTAATTCTAAATGTTTTGCTAGAGTAGTGCAAATAAATAAATCAAGAAATCAAGATCAAGACTGTTGTTTACTTAATAGTAAATTGTTCTTGTTTTATTTATATTTGTTCTGTATGTTTATTTTTGTTCTGTATTGCTGCAAACGTCCATTTACTATGACCACTTCTTATCAGGTGGTCCGCATGTATGTCTGCCACCACAGTGGTATAAAAAATATATACGTTGAAATCTCTACCGCGCGTATTTACTTACTCGTGGTTCTGTGAACTGTAGACTTCGGAGTAAATTGAGAAAAAAGGCTGAACATTTTTTGGTTAATGTGTTAGTTATTATTAGTAGAGAGTATGCCTGGCTTTCCTGTTGTGCACCCATGTACCATGTACATTTTTGTTTTAAAGTGGTTTTAAAATTAAATAAAAAACGCTTAGCTCAGCAGCAAACTTCAAGCCTATATCACCCCATACCGTTTTGAGCGCTCTTGCCAACCACTACGGAACTATTTCCCTTCCCCTGCCTCAATTTCCCCTTGGTCAAAAATCCCCCTCGCTAAAAGTTTTTGGCTATATCAAGGATTGCCTATGCCAAGTTGCATGCAAATCCGACGAAAAATGCGACCTGTAGACTGAATGGACGGACGAACGGTCGGACATCGATAGCTTTTTTCCCGTACCAGTGGACTTAAAACGGAGACTGAATGGTTCTTTAATAAATAGGTATAAATCTGTTTAAATTACTTTTTAAATGAAAGATAGTATGGGATAATTTCAAAGAATAAGCATATACATTTTTTGCTGCTTACTTAGCATACACAAAATGGCAATAAGAAAAATCAACCGTACAAATGTCACAGCCGCTGTCGCATTGGTTTTTGTTCATTTGCTATAAATTCATTTAACGTTAACTCAAATAAAATTAACGGCTGTTTAATTTGGGCACATGGGCTAAAGAGTTTTGCATAGAACCTTTTTGCGTTGTCGTAAAGGGACCAACACAAATCCGGTATAATGAATTAAATTACGTACTACTGATAACCTCTACGCACAGCTTCGGAAGCATGGACTTCTGGGGTTAAAACAAAAATATATAGATATGCTAGAAATGAATATTTGGATAATTGCTGTGGGCGTTATAAGACGTGTTATAAAACATGGTACAATAATTGTTTTTGAAGTGAAACTTCTTTATCGACGACGTTAAGAGAAATTTTATAGCTTTCAAAAATAGAGGTGTTATATTAGGGTGAAATTTTCATATTCCTATTACTGAATATATTCATTACGTCATATTATAATACCATACCTATTACTGGGTATTAGTCAAATAATAGGGTGGCTGTTCTTTAATCGCTATTTATATTGTTGTAGGAAGTACGTATTATAATATACTAGATGACCAGACAGGCTTCACCCATGACATAGTTGGAACCCCGTGGCACCCATTTAATCCCATCGTTAATTTTCCAACATTTTCCAAATTAGTTGATCATAAATATTAATAACGCATTTGTGTAAATAGTCTTAAAATTAACGCTTTATAATTGCTGGTTTTAAAAAAATTAACATGAATATAGTATTTTATCGTAAAGATATAGACATATACCGTCGCGAACTTTTTTGTAAACCAATATTAGATACACAATTCCACCATACTTTATTTTTTATATCTTAAAGGGCAACGTTTACGTTTAAAGCTCCCAGATGGCTTATTTTTTCCGACAGTCCCAACAAATATCGTTATAATTTAGTCAATGTATACAAAAACTTAACAAATTATACATAAAAACCTTCCTTTAACCTTCCTTCCTTATGAATTCATAAGAAGTTTTTTTTAATAGATAGAGTAATTACTCTTTCTATTAAAAAAACTGCATCTTAAATCGTTGCTGAGTTTTAAGCAGACATACAGCGGGAAGCGACTTAGTGTTATAATATGTAGTGATGTATGGTTGTGACTATTACCACTGTATAAAGAGAGAAAATCTGCCGGTGACGCCTTTGCCATCCCATATCATAAATAGATTATAGTCTTCCTCTATGAATGCGGCTGTCAAACAAAAATAATTTTTCAATTCGAATTAAAAGATCCTAGGATTAGCACATTCAATAAAAAACGCACTATGCTCTTAAGCGACAGCAAGAGGGAGCGTGCAACTTGCCTTGCTCTGGACAAACTGATTGGCACCCAGAGATTTTTTTTAATGGTTT
The DNA here is from genome assembly GCA_948477245.1 of Thumatha senex. Classification (NCBI taxonomy): domain Eukaryota; kingdom Metazoa; phylum Arthropoda; class Insecta; order Lepidoptera; family Erebidae; genus Thumatha; species Thumatha senex. The sequence continues at coordinate 18,205,985 of OX419732.1, read as the reverse complement.
ATTATGATAAATACAATATAGGTACATTTAGTGAAAATTTTGGAATTACAAACAGACTATACAATTTTATTTATCTGTATAGATATATAGTTAGGCACTTTATGATAAAAATATCAAGCCAGTCAGTACCAGCAGTTGAAAATAAGCTCTGCTATTTATTTCAAATTGCGTATATAGTTAGTGTAGTGTTGCATCAGGAACTTATTTACAATGTCATTGAAACGACACCAAAATAATAAAACTAGCTAGATTTTTTTGTAAATCAATGAGTTTCAAATTGTATTCTGCTTTTGTTAAAGTAGTTTTACTAGAAAAACAAAATAATCAAACCAGTATTGAAGTGGTACAAAAAACTGATATTAAATATCAACCAGGAGTGGGTAAGGAAGATTTGCAATAAACTAATAGTAAAAAAATCTTTTTTTGAAAACAAGCTATAAAATGCGCATAAAAAAATTCTCATCATGTATTTTCTTTTAAGGATAATACAGGTACTGTAAAATTTAACCACGTCGGTGAAGCTGCGGGCATCAGGCAGTAAATCCTTTAACTGACAATTTGTAAACATTTTTCAGCAATTTGAGTTACATAAATACTAAACTTATTTTACTTACTTGAAACTTACTTAATTGAAGCGCTCGTGGTCCCGCGGTCTCAGTGTTCTGTAAACGATCACTGAGTTACGCAACTTTCACTATGGCTGGTACTCGGATGGGTGACCACTTTGTGGCATTTACATTTGCGAGCGTTTCCGTGCTTCGTAAGGTACGTTAAGCCGTTGGTCCTGGTTGCCAGTAAAATGGCAGTCGTTAAGCCTGGTTGAAGGCCTTAAAGGCGGCTTAAAAAATTTCAACAGCAGGTAGCCACAACCTGCGTCTGTCTATTTCAACACGGCAATGGGCTCACCACCTTTTACGTGGGACAGGAATCCACATGGTGAAAAGTGGGCATATAATATGCCTCTGCCACCCCTTCGGAGATAAGGCGTGATGGATATTTATAAATACTAAACGATTCCTCAAAATTTTATTCAAATTGGTTGATAATATAAATACGCGTACCTTAGGTAGGTAAGTAATCAAAATCTCGCAGTACGATATCATTATCATCAGAAAGAAGTGAAAATTTTGAGAATAAACACACTCTTAGAAGAATATTTGGCCATCCTGAATTGGAGACTCGATAAGATGTACCGTACCTATTGCAAATTATAACGTAGCTCTTCTAGTTTGGAATACAGTCCGTAATTCTTTGACATGGGACAAAACCTTGCTAATGTCGAGTGGCTCAAATCCGGAGCCAAAAGCTATATAGGTAGGCATTTATAGGCTACTCTGTGATTTATATCGTTTCGACCGCGCCAGGCCGTCGATCCATATGTATGTCTGACCACATACATTTTAACTAAACATTTTATTCCACTATTCTGTAATTTATGCTATTTTCAATTCTACAAAATAAATTTGAAATGTATTTCTTTTCTTTTATTTCAGAACTGGAAATTATAACAACCTATATTTTACCTCAGTACCGTGTCTGACGCCGTTCAAGTCCAAGAATTATATGAGTCATTAAATATATAAAAGAATAATTGAGTTTTATTTATTAATGCCTACCATTAATGTATAAAATCATAAAACATAAAATAAACTGAAAGTACGCCTGCAATACATGTTGGCCAAGCGTCGCCGAGTGAACGCCAATACCAACATATAGACAGTATACATATTTGCATTGTCTTGCCATCCCTCGGTGTCGCTCGCCTAGTTAGCCGAGTAAAGTCAAGCGCCAACGTGTGTAGAACTCATTTGGCGGAGCTTGTTACAACTTGCGGTGGCTCGGGACTACTTGCCGCACCTCGGCACCGCGCTTTCGGATTTTCTGCACAAATCAAAGGCGCTCGCGCGCACTCGCCTATAGTGTCCACATGTTGTCAATTACTTGTCATGTTTATCAGCGCTCTCGTTGACTCGCGTTGGTCTAAGCTCGACCAACATGTATTGCAGGGTCATACGGCAAAATAACCACACCGGGTTACCTTAAGCCTACCGATTTTAGGTACTCGTCTACAGTCATCTACTGATATAAGAAAGTAGCACTTGGTAGGTACCTCTGCATCTGTTTGGAACCATAACTTAAAAATTATACTACTTTAAAGTCAAACCGAAGAGATGTAACCTACTGTTGATTTAATTTTCAATTTTTTCAAGAATAAATCCAGGGATTATTCCTATAGAAGATAAATTCAGGGTTACAGCGTGACGAAAATAACCATTTCTGGACAACTACCTTCCTAAGAGCTTTGCCGCCAAAGCGTGTGTTTTTTTTAATGATTTGGCCGAGTACACGGAGAAAGTGAAATACCTAGTTACTCCGTACCCAGTAAGGTTATGGCGGTCAAAAGAGAGGAGTTTCTGGTGCGGTATGTTCATACCGATGTCAAGTTCGGGGGCACCGTGCTTGCCGCTGACTAGTTTCGACTGTGGGCGGAAGATCGGGGCATATCAGCTAGGACGTCAGTGGGCTTAATTAATACTTGTAGCTACCATTTGTATTGTAATGTATCTGGTACATATGCTTGGGTAAGGCTGAAGAAGAAGAATATGGTATTTTTGATCGTTATGCAATACAGGTAGCACGTTTTGGTGAAATGAATAGTGCTATGGATTCCGGAATTACACTGAGTCAACTGCTCGTATATTACCTACGGACAGTTTACATTTTTTGGATCAAGTGTCTTGCCCTGCTGCCTCCAACAGATCCCACAGTAGAAAAAGTAGGCCATAAAAAAATTGTAAGTATAAGTAACTAAACCGATCTTAAAATCCTGTATGAAAGTTTGTTATACTATATATATGATAAATAATATTTATTTATCTTATAATATATATATATATATATATATATATATATATATATATATATATATATATATATATATATATATATATATATATATAAGATAAATAAATAGGAAGTTAGATAGTTATTATTGTACACCATTAGACAAAGTACTTATTTATTTATAAGACTTAAGTCTACATTAAATTATAAGAAACTAGCTGACCCGCGCAACTTCGTTTGCGCCACTTAAGAGAAACAGACAAAGAGAGATAGTTAAAGAAGGTGGCGCATAGGCTATTCTTGGGAAACAACTTTTGAAGTTTCCTCTTTCTAATTACAAAGCACTGAATCGGAATACAATACACGCGGGCGAAACTACGGAAACAAAATATACATTTTACACACATTTCATCCTCTCTCGCAAAGGAACCGCGCAGAATATCAGTATTTAAACTCAAATCATGCCAAAATTTATTCAGTATTCTCGGCTTGATGGTCGATTATATGTAGAATGTCCTACAAAAATAATTTTCAAATATCCCCAATAGTTGATGTCCAAGGCTCCGCTCACGTGAAGTTTCGTTAATGCACAAAAAGGATTTCTCGCGGCAAAAAGATGTTTTCCCGGATAAAAAGTATGTGGTCCTCCTATGTATTAATTCAGGAAATGTTTTATCTACACGCCGATTTTCATCTAAATGTGATTAAATATTGAATAAATAAACAATAAATGTAAAGAAATCTTCACAACCTTGTACATTTATGATATTAGTAGGATTACATTCTTCTGGAAATACCGGGAATTCCTTTCTTGGTGCTCATCTAACGTAGGTACTTAAAAAACACGTTCACCAAATTTCAGGCTGTGTATGGTTTTACCCATGTAGTTCCGTTCCCGTGGGAATACCGAGTACAAGAGTACTAAGAAAAGATTCTTGGTGCTAATTCAAGGTGTACCTAATGAGTACTCTCACTAAATTTCAGGTATGTACCTATGTTTGATAGTTTAGGCTGTGTGTGGTTTCATCCGCGTAGTTTCCGTTTCCATGGTAATATCGCGAATACCGTTTTTTTTCTTTTGCAAATTCTTAAAGTATACATTTACCAAATGTCAGGATTCTATGTTTAATGTACGTGTTTTTCCCGCATATTCGGTTCCCGTGGGAACACTGAACTCACTAATAATACAGGAGCTTTCTTTTAGCCTTATGAAATTCTTCTATAGCAGGTGTACGTAAGTTCATGTTACTAACTTTTAAAGTTACAATCTTCCATACAACCGTTTATCACTTATTTACGTCCTTAGGGGTAGAATTTCACGAAACCCTTTCATAGGGGGCACCTACGTGTTAATAAGAACCCCCATGCGAAGTTTGGACTTGGTGTTGGTCAAACTCTTGGTGGCACCAAGAGTTTGAGCTTCATAGCTTTGGTAGTGTCAGAGATTTCGTGATCAATGAGTCAGTCAGTGATTTTGCCTTTTATATATTTATATAAAATGTCAAGATATTTAAAGTATTTGGCAAATATTTGAGAGTATATTATTAAGTAACATGGTATATTGCTCCTCAAGGTCCCCTTTCTAATGACGACGACTGCGATGAACTATTGCTGTTATGAAAGAAAATATCAATACTTATTGTTTATTTTGCTATTGCATAGTTTTTATCGCGGGCTTTGAGCGGGCCTTAATCAAGAAATTCCGGAACGCAAAAACTTAAGGTGAAGGTCGAGACGAGGTCACACAAAGTTCACCGAGCACGGCCGAGCGTTGGCTTAACGTGTATGTACATATATTATATGGTACGGTGATGATAGTGAGTGTGAGTGTGAGGGTGAGGATGAGGGTGACTGTGAGAGTGAGGGTGGGGTGAGGTGAGGGTGAGAGTGAGGGTGAGAGTGAAGGGTGAGGGTGAGGGTGAGGGTGAGGGTGGGACCCTCAGGGGGGTGGGGTGGGGGTGAGGATGTTTTTGTTTTTTTTTAGTGCACCTCTCACTCTTATCAAAGAAAAACAATGGTATGCTATGCAATAGCTTTACCGCGGCAGTCTCAGAGTGTCACACGTCTTTTTTTTATTTCAGTTCACTTACAAAACGCGCTCGATGTCTTAGCTCGGCGTCAGTTATAAAAACGTCAGGAGGTTTGGCGCCAATTCTGGCAGATGACGCACGGTTGCCGTATTTAATTTTCCAAAACTAGTGTATAATTCATGATTTTGTGTTTAATAATAGTGGATTAAGATACATAAAATGTTCGAAAATGTGCTTGAGTTATGAAAAGAGAAATGTTACAGTGAACAGCGGTGTTCTATGTGTTAGTGCCAAATCTCCTTGTAAAGCCTTAGTAAAGAGCCCACTGGTTTACTAGGACAAGGACCAGGACCTAGAACTGAGGACTTGACAAAGGACTAGACATGACTAAATGATATGAAAATATAAATACTGAAGACAAGGCGCTGTATGGACTAAGTTTCCTTTGCCTGCCCATGATGGGCGAAGACAACGAAAAAAAATAGAAACGTCATAGTGACAAACGTCGCCGTCCGTCAGTCAACCAACCGTCAAACGCGATTTGTCAACACCTCAACATTGCAATCGCACGGGTTTGAGTTGGTGTTTCGCAACTAAGTTTTCACTTTAAAATTTATTTTTCAATATATACAGGCACCAGTGTAGTTAATATCTATTTGCAAGTTAAATTAGTTATTATTAAAGACATTCAAGTTGTTGGATTTGGAATTACAGCACTTATATTTACAGTAAGTGTGTTAATACTACTTAGATCGTAATGTATTGCGTTATGATTACCTTTCTTGCATATTGGTAAATGAAAAAGTATTACTCAAGAGTCGAAGAAAACATTATTATATCACTAGAGGCTATATTTGTGATTTACTAACATTTATCACATTTATTGTTCCGCTTACTTGACTTTTCCTGATAAAAATGTTTGCTTCATTTTTGTACATCGGATTTTAATATTGTTTTTATTATGAGTTCGTTTATTTTGTAAATGAACCGTTTTTAAACCTATAAGTTTACGTGGCACAGACATATAATGAAACTGAACAGTGGACAGTTTAGTAAGTTCAATTATGCAGTTGAAGTTCATACTTAATAGGTATTTAGCCAAATAACTTTGTAGCTATTTTAGTACCTAATTAATATTTAGACCTATTTTATGAACTCTCTTCTTTTTTTCTTTCAAAGTTAACCAGTCTTTTAGTAGGCTTACATGGACATACTGGTCCAACATGCAGAGGCACTTCGAGAATTTTAATCTTATAGGAAATGGGACAATCCACGCCCGCCTTATGTAGAAGAATGGTAATGGACTTCATCCAGTGGGTGCTTTGATTTTTGTGGGTTAAATGGATTGAGTAAATAAAGATATTCCATGAACTATATACATTTGTTTTTACCTTTAGAGAGAGCTGTGTTAATATTCCCCCTATGGAGAGGCATCAATATCACTTCTAAGAATATTAATTATTTTTTTTTCTCACTTAGTTCATGAACACACTACAAACTAGTTTGTAATTTTAACTTTTCATAAATTTACTATTTATCATACCACACAAAAAAAAATTATCCTAATTTCATCTTGTCTTGTGCCTGCTTGATCACTTTTCACCCACTGTGTCCTCAGAGGGACGTTTGGAGACGGCTTGAAGCGGGCATAGGTTACATAGTTTTATCTCATCTAGTGCTTGCTTGATCACTTTTGATGATGTTTGGAGACAACTTGAAGTGGACATAGGCTGATCTCCTCCAGGACATTGTGGGGGGGCGGGGGGTTTGGGCAGTAAGTCTAGCCCCCTGTGGAGAGCTTCATATTGGGGCATTATAATAATATTTGAGAAACTTGAGCATCTCCAAAACATATGCATATGATTTATATTTAGCTTGCGCAAGTATGATCACGTTTCACAGTTTCGAACACAGTTCAAGTGGTTACCTATACGACTTCGCAGGAATACTCATATTCTATACTTTTTATCTAATATATTGTTTAACGCATCTACACCTTCCTATTTAAAAGAATGTTTTAAGTTTCTTCATGATACGCATGACAGATGTTTGAGATCGTTCCTTTAGTGCGATAGCAGTGCGCTTGTGGAATAATTTACCAATGGAGTTAAGGCGCTCTGAGACATTACAAAGGTTTAAATCTCTTGTTAAAAAATATTATTTGGCAGGTAATTGAACAAATGAAATCCTCCTAGAATTTATAGTTTTGGACACATAATTTTTATATTTATTTGTGTATGTATTATGTCATGTTTTAACTATGTTATAGCAATAATGGGCGATGAGATTGAATTACTATGTCCCTAAAGGGTGCCAATTGTAATAATAAATCAATATAAATGTTACAATTGTTTTATTTTGGCTAGGAACCTAAAATAATAATATTTCAATGTCTTATTATGGAGACATGAACTAACAAACACAATATATTACTTGTAGTTGTTGTTGTTGCCAGGAGGATAAGTCCTACCAACTTTATGTACACGGATATCAGCGATAGAGATTGAGCCTTTAATCATAAGAGCAGGAACCAAAAATAATAGAATACATCTCTAGAAGAAAGTTTCTATATTTTTATAGGCGAATTGATTGGATATACACTATAAACATTATCACTAATGGTATAACCTATTCAAGTGATTTAGTAAGCTAAGTTCACAGGGTTGAGGCGTAAAATTTAGAGTTCCCAGCATAATGCCAGCTTATAAGTCAAAATATATATATCGTAACATGATTCAAAACATGAGCCAAATCATTAAGTCGTTACTAGGGCCTAATCATGAGTCTTTGAGCCTGTTCATTGAGTCGTTGGGCCTGTCCATTGAGTCGTTGGGCCTGTTCATTGAGTCGTGCATCATTATTAGATTAATCTACACAAAAAACAATTCAAACTAAATACCTGAAGGCGGTCACTTAACCACGGGATTCGGAATCAATTCTGCAGACCGCGACAGGTGTCGTCTCCACTAGAATGGCGAGCCCGTAACCACATGGTCAGCATTTACGGCCAACTTCATCCAAGAATGAAGTTAATATATAAAAAAAAGTGCCTTTTCAGCTGCAAAGAAAAGAAATTAGTTCCATTAGATTTGGAAAAACTATTGGAGATTTGTTCGTGATTTGAACACATAAAGAGAACTTACCACTTTTTATGGGGAATACTAATTAATCTTGAAGAGCAGGCAAATATTCCTTTAACGCCTCTTCAAGCCTCGCAAACTTCGTAATCAGCTGTAAACAACGCATAATTTTTCGTCAGAATATCACCTTGTCATCGAGGTTATGAACGTGTTTCCAAAAATCCAAAGATCTTACCGAAATACATAGTCATCTCGATACAACCATTGATAAGAAGTCACAGGCGTGAACTTCCATATACAATTTATAAAAGATTACTTCATTTTAGCGAAATTAAAAAATATATTTACGACAGACATCTTGTCCGTCGATCTGTAGAAAAGCGAATGTCGTTCCGTCACCACTGTCAAAAGACATTGACCAATTGACAGAACTTTTTTTAATTCGTTCATTCCAAGAACAGGCTGAGACATTCAAAAACATTCTGCCTACCCAAACGTAAATTATATAAATTCGATGACAAGTAGCGAGAAAGGGTCAACAATCTACTCTCCTCTCTCTCTAAATCTCAAGACTAACAATGAAACTTCAATGTGACGTTTTACAACGTTACATCACACCCCAACCAGCAATAAAAGAAAGGAACTTTCTTTTTCAAACAATTAAGCTCTAATAAAGAAATAAAAATAATTCCAATAAAAGAAAACCAAAATCCCAAAAACAAAATTCTGTAACAAGAATAAATAACCAACTAACCATAAGTATAGTTCCAACAAGAATCTATAACACAAACCAGAACATTCCATTCCATGAGTTCAGAAAAACATCCGACTCTACCAACACTAAACTATATACGAAAGTACGGTTGAGCACCATAGCCACCGACTCTATCATCCAACTCTCCACAAATAAGAATATCAAAATAGATACAACAAAAAAACTTAAAGTCAAAGTATTGACTTAACTTAAGTACTAAAGAATAACAAATCCAACTAAGTTCTCAAACCAGGAGTTCAGTTAAGCTATCTAGCCACTGACTCTTTCATCCAATCTTATCCTTATATATACTGAAGATGCGGTTGAGCTCTATCGCCACCGACTTCTTACACTTACATTCCCATATAAAAACCAAAATATTAGCAAAACTGTGTTGTGACTTGCAATAATTACAAAGTCAAACAGCAACTGTACAAAGTGTCGTGACAAACGAACCACTTCAATATCAAACAGCATCACCAACGTGGCTGTGACAAACAAAGACACAAAGTCAAACAGTAACTGCACATAGTACTGTGACGAACAAATTATTCCAACAAAAAACACTGTGGAAAAATACACCAAGCAGATGTGATCGGCTCAACACCACCTAACTCCCGAGCACAAACGCCGTAACAAAACCAAACAGATGTGATCGGCTCAACACCACCGAACTTCCGAACACAAATGCTGTAACAAAACCAAACAGATGTGATCGGCTCAACACCACCGAACTTCCGAACACAAATGTCGTAACAAAACCAAACAGATGTGATCGGCTCAACACCACCGAACTTCCGAACACAAATGCTGTATAAAGATGCGATCCTATAGTCAAAAGAAACAGATATCAACATCAAAAGGTATTTCAAAAGTCATATCCGGGTAACTTTGAATTACTTAACAAACAAACAAATTATTCTTAAGGATTCATCATCCTAATATAAGAATACAATATGTACAAAGTAAAATTTAGGAGTAATAACCTAAACATACAAACAAAACTAGGAAAAGTTCCTACAAAACAGAACAATATCATTCCATAATATAAGTGCAATAATAATGTTTCGTTAACCAATAAAGGTTCCAACAAACAAACAAAAAGATAAGATCTTTCGATGTGTATGACAGTTATTTGTGTGAAAAAGTTAATGTTATTTTTAAAAGGTAAATTTTGATAATTCCAAAAGGTAAATTGATAAATTTTTAATTAAAAAAACTAACTATCTTCACGCTGTATCCCTGACGGGGTAGTCAGAGAGGACAGATCGCCAGGCTTCGCGATCCATGCATACTTCTTTCGCTTCTTCGAGATTCATCAATCTCTTCATACACGCACGTCTGGGTATCCGAGTACTTTTGACCTTTCCGTTTTTGAGCAATCTGCTCACGTGGTCTTCATATGTAAGTCTCGGCCTACCCTGACTCCTTCTACCCTCTACTTTTGAACAATATATATTCTTCGTCAATCGTTCCTCACTCATTCGTTGGACGTGTCCAAACCAACGGAGCACGCCCTTTTCCAGCTTAACGCTGACACTTTCATTCAAACCTGCCAAATTGCGTATCACTTCGTTACGTATTCGGCCAGCCAAGGTAACGCCGCACAACTTTCGAAGTGATCGCATCTCCACTGCATTCAATTTACTTTCATGCATCTGCTGACATACCCAGGTTTCACTACCGTAAAGCAAAGTTGGCACTAGCACTGCGTTATGAATCGCCAGTCGTGCTTCTTTTACGATGCTTTGTCGCTTTACTAACTGGGACAAAGCACCGTTAACTTTGTTTCCGGCAGCGACTCGCCGTTCCACATCCGAATCACATCTTCCATCCGCGCTAAACATACTTCCTAAATACACAATTTCATTCACTTGCTCTAGACGTTCCTGGTTTAACCTAATCTCGCATTTAGTTCTTATGTCACCTCTTTCAAATACTAGAACCTTAGTTTTACTTGCATTCAAGCGGAGACCCTTACTTTCACACCCCTCTTTCATATTAGTGACTAATGCCTGAAGGTCGGCTTCTGATGAGGCCATGAGCACCGCATCATCAGCGTACAGCAGACAGTTTACTGTAAAGTCACCCAAATTCACACCCATATTAAAATCTTTCAACTTCTGCAGGCAACTGTCCAGATACACTATGAACAGCCAGGCGGACATGACACATCCCTGTTTGACGCCTGTACAGACATCAAAAAGAGGTGACACATCCCCCCCTACTCGCACGCAAGCCTTACAGTCCCTATAAAGCGAAAAATTAATAATTAATTAATATGTTATATCCTAAGTTCTATTTTTTAAAGATTCAGAACTTGATTCTAATACAAAGTTGTGAAGTAACCTAACATACATCTCTTTCAAACGGTCATTCCCTCTCATACGTCGTACTAACAAAGACCGATTCTTCCTAACCAATACCAAAACCAAGACCAAAGTCTGTAATATTCAAAACAAAATAATTTGATATTTTATTATATATTTAACATGGTAGCGACCTGTGGTACCTTTATTCAGGTCCTCCAAAAGGTAAACGTTAGGTGAAACTTTAGAAACTACTTTACACTTAACGAACTTAGGTGCAAGTTTAGCAGAAAAATATGCAGGGGCATTAGACTGCACAAAGCTTCTTCTCCACACAATATCATCAACACCAAAAGAAATGATTCGCCTCCCTACATTATAATAACTAGCATTTCGCTTTTACGCTTTCAACAAACAAGATTGTACTTTAACAAAGATTTCACTAAGTGAATTGAGTGAAGTTGCAAAAGAACTTCTATCTCCTACCTCTAGTTGATCTAAATTATCAATAGAGGTACTAACACGGTGCAAAGATGCATCAAAAATAAGTTCTCTACCGAACATTAAAAAGTTAGGAGTAAAATCTGTCGCAAGATTCACACTATTATTCAAAGCTAGTTGAACATGAGGTAAAAACTACGACCACGTTCTATGATCATCTCTGACAAAACATGCTATACATGTCTCAACGGTTTTATTATATCTTTCAACTGGATTATTTTGAGGAGTATACAGGGAATTATAAAATATTTTATTTATATTATAACCCTTAAGAAACGTAACAAACTGTCTAGCAGTAAATTGGGTTCCATTATCACAAACAAATATTTTTGGAGTTCCATACTTAAGGAAAATCTCCTTCTCAAGAAGTTTACAAATTACATTAGTAGTAGCATTTATCATTGGGAACAACCAACAGTATTTAGTAAAAACATCTACAACAGAAAGTATGTATCGATGACCAGAATAAGTTATTTATAAGAAATTCCAAGTAAGGTCTAGTATCTTTACCCTTAACAAACAAAATAGGAGCTGAATTTATGTTTCTAGAATAAACTTTTAAATAATTTAGCCAATGACTGCGTTCTCTTTCATTAATTGCAGCATCAGGAGCATAACTAAATTTCTTCTCTTATCCATAGTTGACAAGTAAAAGATCAAAGAAATTCAAAAGCTAAAACAATTAATTGCAAAAATATCCAAAGGCAACCGAGACCAAATGGTAAGATGATAGTAATAGTAAGCAGTCAGCTATTAACATCCAAAAGCCAAAACAAACTCAAAGAAAGCACTGAATACTCAATTAAATCAGTCACTGCTATAGTCAAGCACAACCGGGCCTTGACGCTCAGATGATGATTGTCAAAAGGCAAATTATTATCATTCAAACAAGTTTCAAAAGCTTCGAACACTCCGTTGCAAAGTTACACAAGTGTGATTGGAAAGACCTCAGATGAATAATTTTAATTTAAATGGTTATGTTTTATTTATATTAATATCACCTATTAATAGGCTGTAAAGCAGTATGCTGCAGAAATATTAAACCTTTAATGATGCATGGCTCGTACAAATAGAAAGGCTATATAAATAAGTTTGTCACAAAATGCATTATTATGCAAATACAAGTTATCATTCAAAACATTGCTATGTTATTTATAACAATTCATTCATATTTTTATATCATAAAAAGCAAATAATAGACAAAGTCACATCAATATGTAGATACAATCAGTATACAAACTAATTACTATATTATTAAAAGTTAGGTTATAGGTTATTTTCAAGAAATCACAATTACTTTAGTTTAAGATTACTCCAGTTTTAGACATATATATACCAGTAGAACAGTATTTTTTCATTTGTTGAGAATGTTTCAATAACCAAATAGTTTAATATACTCTTAGCAAAATATACATATATATATATATATTTCAGAGCAAAACATATATAATAATACATAAGATCACTATAAGATGCACGACTCACTCACCCTCTACTCACAATAAGCAAATGTATATTCAAATCAATCCTTTAAGTCTCTGTTCACACGCGCCAAATGTAATGTTTTAAATTATGTTATAGCAATAATGGGCGATGAGATTGAATTACTATGTCCCTAAAGGGTGCCAATTGTAATAATAAATCAATATAAATGTTACAATTGTTTTATTTTGGCTAGGAACCTAGAATAATAATATTTCAATGTCTTATTATGGAGACATGAACTAACAAACAAACTAACAAACACAATATATAACTTGTTTCAGGCGCCAGGAGGATAAGTCCTACCAACTTTATGTACACGGATATCAGCGATAGAGATTGAGCCTTTAATCATAAGAGCAGGAACCAAAAATAATAGAATACATTTCTAGAAGAAAGTTTCTATATTTTTATAGGCGAATTGATTGGATATACACTATAAACATTATCACTAATGGTATAACCTATTTAAGTGATTTAGTAAGCTAAGTTCACAGGGTTGAGGCGGGAAATTTAGAGTTCCCAGCATAATGCCAGCTTATAAGTCAAAATATATATATCGTAACATGATTCAATACATGAGCCAAATCATTAAGTCGTTACTAGGGCCTAATCATGAGTCTTTGAGCCTGTTCATTGAGTCGTTGGGCCTGTCCATTGAGTCGTTGGGCCTGTTCATTGAGTCGTGCATCATTATTAGATTAATCTACACAAAAAACAATTCAAACTAAACACCTGAAGGCGGTCACTTAACCACGGGATTCGGAATCAATTCTGCAGACCGCGACAGGTGTCGTCTCCACTAGAATGGCGAGCCCGTAACCACATGGTCAGCATTTACGGCCAACTTCATCCAAGAATGAAGTTAATATATAAAAAAAAAAGTGCCTTTTCAGCTGCAAAGAAAAGAAATTAGTTCCATTAGATTTGGAAAAACTATTGGAGATTTGTTCGTGATTTGAACACATAAAGAGAACTTACCACTTTTTATGGGGAATACTAATTAATCTTGAAGAGCAGGCAAATATTCCTTTAACGCCTCTTCAAGCCTCGTAAACTTCGTAATCAGCTGTAAACAACGCATAATTTTTCGTCAGAATATCACGATATCAGAATATCAGAATATCATCGAGGTTATGAACGTGTTTCCAAAAATCCAAAGATCTTACCGAAATACATAGTCATCTCGATACAACCATTGATAAGAAGTCACAGGCGTGAACTTCCACATACAATTTATAAAAGATTACTTCATTTTAGCGAAGTTTCAAAAATATATTTACGACAGACATCTTGTCCGTCGATCTGTAGAAAAGCGAATGTCGTTCCGTCACCACTGTCAAAAGACATTGACCAATTGACAGAACTTTTTTTAATTCGTTCATTCCAAGAACAGGCTGAGACATTCAAAACATTCTGCCTACCCAAACGTAAATTATATAAATTCGATGACAAGTAGCGAGAAAGGGTCAACAATCTACTCTCCTCTCTCTCTAAATCTCAAGACTAACAATGAAACTTCAATGTGACGTTTTACAACGTTACAATTATTTGATTGTATATTTATATATCAATTATTTTGGAATATTAGTATTTTCGTTTTTTTTTTTTAGATTTTAAATATTTATGGACTTAGTATATATGTTAGTATATATTTTGATAAGACGCCAACAACTACCAGTTTATTCCTACCAATTTACCTTTCCATCCAAAGGTTGCCTGGCAAAAATTGCTTTAAGCGATAAGGCCGCCCATTGTACTGCTATTTTGTATCATTTATTTTAAATTGTTATAGTATCTCGGCGTACAATAAAGTATATAATAAATAAATAATAATAATAATATAAACCTTTATTCACTGACACATAACTATTTACATGTAACCTATCTTATATATTTTATTGTTTCATTCGGTGATACCGATGTGTGACATCGTCCACCGCTATTTGGTCAGGCTGTCCCTTGACATAGGTCTCCTCCATACTTTTCCAATCAGCTCTATTTTTCGCTATTCTTCTCCATCCTTTGGGTAGGTCGTCTTCCCATCTCCTTACCTGTCTACCTCTTCTTTCGTTTACCGTCTCTTCGGTACCATTCTGTTATATTGTTCGTCCATTTCTTGGTTTTGGATCTCACCATTTTAAGGCTTTTGCTTTTCTTACTACATCAACTACTCCTGTTCTTTCTCTGATATCCGTAAGCCTTAGTCTGTCCTTTAGTTGAATGCCTAGCATACTTCTCTCCATACTATGTTGGCATACTCTTAATTTTTGTACTGAAGCAGCTGTGAATGGCCATGTTTGGCACCCATAGGTCAATACTGGCAGTATGCAGGTGTTAAAGCCTTATTTCTTTCCAGAAATAGGTATGGACTTACTTTTCATTATTTCCTTTAATGACCAATACCTTGCCCAGCCGTTGTTAACTCTCCTCTGTATCTCTTTTATAGTTTGTCCGCTAGGTGTTATCAGTTGACCTAGGTATACGTATTCATCTTCATATTCAATCTCCCTGCTATCTACTGTTATATTGGTTTTAATACTATTAGTCATTATTTTTGTTTTTGCTGTGTTCATAAACAGACCTGCTTTTTTGCTTTCATTAGAAAGTGATTGCAACATGTTTTGTAAGGTTAGTGGATCTTCTGCAAACAACACCAGATCATCAGCGAATCGTAGGGGGTTTAGTCTACTTCCGTTTACATTGATTCATGTATCCCAGGCCATACTTCTGTATATTTGTTCCAAGACCGCTGTGAACAACTTAGGAGATAGTGAGTCGCCTTGTCTCACAACTTTCTTTACTTTAAATGATTCGCCTATTTTTTCTAGTTGGACTTTCGCTGTGCTGTTTTTATATATTAAATATATTAATTTTGTACATTTTTTATTTACTCCTTGAATATGTAGAGCTTTGTATATGAAGCTGTGGAATAGGGAATCAAAGGCTTTGTTGTAGTCCACAAATGCAATGTAATACAATTTTCCATATTCATGGAGTTTCTCTATTAGTTGTTTTAATACATGCATATGGTCCACAGTAGAAAAATCACTCCTAAATCCAGCTTGCTCTTTGGGTTGTGCTTCGTCCAGTGTTTTTGCTATACGTCCAAGTATTATTTTTGAATAAATTTTGTATATATTGCTCATTAAACTGATTGGCCTGTAATTATCTATTTTGTTTTTGTCGCCTTTCTTATGCATACTATTCTTATGTATACCTAGACACAAAAGCACTATTTGAAATTGAAATAATCTGTCACACATAAATTTACTATTACATCTATGGGGATACTCAAGTGGTGTAACTGCGAGTTTGAGTTAAAACATGTCAGTGAAAGTGTTCATACCATAATTTGTACAAATAAACTAAATAAGTCTACCACATACAGGATATACCACATCCATATACCTCGTGAAAGAATCATCATTTATTTGCTTTTCTTTTATTTTGCTTAATAATTATCTCTTGTATCTTTAGTACTGTATCTTTTAATTTGGATTATTATTTTATACTCAATAGTAGAACATTGGCATCCTTATATTATAAAAAGTTTTAAAGTTATTAGTACCTACAAAAAAAATGACCATGAAAGTATTGATGTTCGACTAAGGTACTTCAAATGTATTTATTTTTATAAATTAACTCTTGAACTGTCGCATTCAGATGATTCCCAAAAGTTGTAGTGGAAAGTTCTACAAATTAAAATAGTGAATTTTTTTTTAAAGTTCTATTATAACAAAGTAATGAGTAGAACTAGTGAAAAAATGTCTTACTATTTCTATCGTATATTCAGTTGCACTACTTGGAAGGATCCTCGCATTTTATATCATATATTCTATATTATTATAGAAACTTTAAGTTTCGACATTAATGGTCCTATTATTAATTATCAAATTGTGGCATGGTAGAAAGCATTCTAGAAGAAAAGCATTCTGAAGCTAGAGAGGAACCAGGCAACCTACTAAACCATCATAGTGTTCCGACTGACCTCTACAGGGATGTATGGTTGAGGCAAAGTTCAAATTACCACGGTTCGGCAAAGGGAAGCCCTGAAATGGGATTTTCTTTAGGGTCTAAATGCTCGACCCTCCAACCTCCAGTAACTAATGCTTGACGGGCCTTTCTGAAAGCAGTACTTCCTGAACACGGCTGGAGAGGGACTATAGCTGGGGGGTGGAGTATTTGTTTTATTCCCTCGCTTAAGGGTTTGGGTTTAGGGGGGCTCTACCAAGTTCTCGGGGGCCCAAGTGACTTCACCTAGTAGCGGTGACCTGTTGACTAACGGACCAGCCGAAAATGCAGGCACCATTACAGGTTGAGAGATTAGACAGGCAGTCTCTCCCAGTAATGCCACCAAACGAAAGCCAAACTGTACCTGATTTTTGCAGCCGAATAAATAGGGCCCCCATACTTCATATTCAGGTATCCAGGCCTCTGGGCTCCTTACCATGAGTATCGAGTGTAACTGAGTCATCGTTCGAAACTTGCAACTGTCACTTCGATCGATCAAAACTTAGAAAGCTGATGACGATTTAACCAAAAAGCGATGCAAACCAGTCGCTATCCCTAGATAAAAATCACCACAGAATTGAATTGTTTACCCTGATAATAAAATAAAAGTATTATCATAATACACGATCAAATTCGTTATCCCAAATTCGTTATCCGTATTTAATCTAATCATGTTCTTTGGTGTAAATATAATGGCTAGGATATACTTAATCAATTTCGGTTTTTAAAAGTCACTCAATAATGTACAGGAAATGAACAGGTTCATACTTCGTTTCTTGTTTGTTTGTTTATTGGAATATAAATTTTAGAAATAAATTATATTCCTGTCATCATTCCTTAAAAATATACTGTTAGCAAATTAGTTTCAATTACTAAACGTTTTTACTAGAAATGTTAACTCATGTTTAGTAACTCGATGAGCTCGGTACGAGGCATGCCTTTTAAGTTTTGTCGTTTGAAGAAAAACCACAACTAGAACCTTATAGTACTTTTTGTTTTTCAAAGTATTCACCACGTAGCTTAATACACTTTTCCATTCGCTTAAACCTGTTATTATAACATTTATTACAATCTAAAGTGGGGGGTGTTCAAAATGGCTGACTTGAAAGCGTTGACTGCTTCTTCACCGGACTGGACCCTTTGAACACGAAGACTTTTCTTAATTTGAGCAAAAGGAAAGAAATCGTTAGTGCTTAGGTCAGAACTGTATGGAGGATGGTCAAGAATTTCTACTTTTTCCTACTTCAAATACTCAATCGTTTGACGAGCGCTGTGTGAGCTTCCGTTGTCGTGGTGCAGGATGATGCGTCGATTTGAGTTAGGTAGTTAGTGGTAGTTAGTTAGTTATTTTCAAAGTTCGGCGATTACTTGTGGTAAACAAACTGTGGTATACCACTCTGCGTTAACTGTTCTACGATCTTCAAGTGCAATAGTCGTAACATGGCCGCTTTTTCCAACGAACGTGGCCACTATCTTCTTTGAAGTGCTTCGAGAACGAACCACTTTAGTCGGCTTTGGCTCGTCTTGAAAAACCCAGATTGTAAATTGTTGTTTGGAATCAGGATCGTAGATAGCATAGATAGCATAGAGATCGCATAGATCCAATATTCATCACCACTGATGATGTCGTAGACGTGATTTGACTCTCCTCGGTTGAACCTTTGCAGAGTTTTCTTACACCATCTGCCTTGTGATCGTCGGAAAGCAGATGCGGTATCCAACGGCAAACTAGCTTTCTCACACCAAGCGCTTCATGCAAGATCTTCTGAATGGTTGTCCCTAAGATGCCTAATAGAGCCTCTATCTCCTGATACGTCACATGACGATCTCCGAAAATGAGTTTTCTCACAGCAATTATGTTATCTTCAATGAAGGCGGATTTTGGGCGTCGTTCTCGAGATTTGTCACTCACACTAGTATGTCCACGCTGGAATTCTAAATACCAGCGTTCGACAGTCCGCAGACATGGGGCTTCATCACTGAACACAGATATTAGCTATTCAAAACACTGAAGCCGTGTCAGGCCTCTTCTAGAGTTGTAGAAAACTATTGCACGAAAATTTTCCTTAGGAAGATTCATTTTCGTACGAAACCTGACAGATTCCAATCGACGCTGTGACTAAACAATAGCATTCATCCTAATATTTTCAACTGTTTTGAGATTCAAAGTTTAAACATATTCGAATATAGAACATTCCAAATTCAAATTTGCCGGGAAATATGGAAATGACAGAACTTAAAAGGCATGCCTAGTACCGTTGAAGTCAGTACTATAGCTCAGAAGTGGATGACATTGCATGAACATGTGAAAAACTGAGAAGCAGTTTTTAGTCCGTTATACAAACATGGTACATTTTTTTAATTATTAACTTTACTAAAAACAAACTAACTAAATTATATTTGTTTCTTTTCAATATGTTAGTAAAAGTTTTGTCGTCTTACTACAGAACCCTGTATTACGCGTAGTCAGATACGTGTTTGACTAGTTATTCTTTCTTAAAACAGTTATATGTCATGCATAGCGATGTCAAGGATAGCATTTCATATAAACTAATAACTTTTTGCTTTTTATAGTTAGGTACCTACTTGAAATTAATTATTAACGTATTGTTTATCGACTTCAAATTTACAGCTATTGTAATAGTGGGAATCTTCGATAAGTGTGCGTACTTATATTACTAAAACAACGAAGAGTATATTTAAGAGATAGATAAGGAGAAAACTGTCGCATTTGATGATTAGACCAAAGCGCGTGCAGTCTTTAACTATCCATTGCAAACTCGAGACTGATACAGCACGTCGCGACGCCGTCATCCAAAAATAACTCACACAAAAGTAGGTACTTAGGTGCCAAAACCAAAAGTTATTCAAAGTATTGTTATTCTAGGTTTTTCCCAATTATCAAAATCATTTTAGAGAAATAACCCTGAAATTATCCGTATATACTTCTAGGTAATATATATATACATATAGGTTGTTTACCGTAGGTACCTATTTTGAGGTTTAACAGACAATTGTCAAATTAGTGCTTAAAAATACTTACCTCTTTCTTTCGAATTTTATTTTTTGGGTAAATTATTAAATTATTTATTTTATATTATCATATTGTTTATTATATTACAGAAATAATCTGAAATTATCCGTATATACCTATGTAGGTACGTCATACACATTTCTTACCGTACCTATTTTGAGGTTTAACAGACAATTGCCAAATTATTGCTAAAAATACCCTACCCCTTTCTCTCGAATTTTATTTTTTGGGTAGGTTATTCTGTTTAATATATATTTTGAACAGACTTCAAAACAGAAAGATGTACTCAATTTGACGATATATTTTTTATGTATGTTCACGGATTACTTGAAGATGCTTGAACCAATTTTTAAATTTGTTTTTGTGTTTCTGCAGATGTATACCTGTATTGTATAAAATTCGAATGGGACCTGGGAGGTATTTCTCAGGTCCCATTCGAATTTTATCGAAGTCGGTCGCTTAGTTTTTGAAGAATCTATAATCTAAATAAATCTTAAATCTAAAAAATACATAAGAAATACATAAAATAAAATACATAAAAAACGATTTCTTGTCAATCATATTTGCGTCAATATTGACAAAACATGTAATGAATTATATACCCAAACCTTCCTTATGTTATATTACTCTATTGGTGGAAACTGTTGGAACGTTGTCATCCAGACAGTCTTTTTTATACATTTTTACCGATTACTTACAGATGCCTAAACCGATTTGTAAATTTATTATTTTGTTTCAAAGGCTGTACTTCCCAGGTGGTCCAATTAAAATTTTATCGAAGTTGGTCAAGCGGTTTTAAAAAATCAATATAAAATAAAAATGTATACTATTCATAGTCTGTTAATTTCAGTCAATTAGAATAAAGCATATACTGCATTCCATACTTAAACATTCCTCATGGACCACTCCACCCATTAGTGAAAATCTTTGAAAACCCATTCGTTTGCTTTTACGTTTGTAGCAGATTTTTCTCCGATTGCGGACAATTTTCAAAATTCCCTTTTTCTTGAAAGATTATAATCCGGATCGGATATTTGAGTTCTCTGGAGACAGAAGATTAAGTAATAGAAACAAATATTATTCATCGCGTAGGTAGGTAGTAACATATTATCTACACTAAACAACGAAAAATAAATAAACTTCAAAAAAAGTTAAAACCGGCTTTAAAAAAACACAACATCATTAAAAGGCTAAAAATTAACTATTACATTGTGACAGTTTTTGTTTAAATCTCATAACTATCAATTTATATAAAGTACGTGCTAGGTACCTAATGATCTTTTTGAAGTCTCATATCTCTCATCATTACGCTACTATTCAGGCGAGCGGAGTAGTAATCATAAATATCAACAAAATGAATAAATGACGGGATTGCATGGGTGCCACAGGGTACGAAGCTTGTCACGGGCGAAACCGTCTAGCCTAACCTAGCTACTACATTATAAAGTTATATTGAGAAATAATATTTCCTGGAACATGTTTTTTATTACTCTGTCACATAATCTCTTAATTTTTAATACAAGTTGCTCCACTTAGAAAATCTGTTACATAATAAAATAATTCATTCAACACAATTACTAACCGCCATTCATGTTTATTGTGTGATTTGTGTCAGTTATTGCTTCGAGCGGAAAGAACAGGCTACGACGTTTATCGCCCAGTGGAGGTCATAACGTAAGGAGCAGGGACATTCAACTTCCATATTTTTAGTACATTATGTTAAATTACGTAACTCCATTATACTACTACGATTGCTTATGTTAACTTTTGTTACTAACATATCTGGGGACAAGTCTACCATTTTGCAATAGAAAGCCGTTCAAGTTCTATTCTATAACGGTTCTATTCCGATTAGTTCGAAACTAGGTAGTCTACTAAAACTATTATATATTTCACAATCACACTTATCAATCTGCAGAAAAAAGACAAAATAGCTGTTTTAAGCTATCAAAATATTAGTTTGTTTGGCTGACAAAAAAATCTGTAAATTTTTTCTATCGGCTCTCTATTGAGTGACATTAATTTTTTGACGCGATTGAATTAATAGACTTGGCCCCCAGATGTATAAATTGGGTGATTATACTAGGGCATTCGGGATTATACACGGCCCAGGAAGGGGCGGTAAACATGATCTAGTCCTGGTTCTTACTTACTTTACTTTTACTCTAATAAGTCCTTATCAGATCTTTTTGATAGTTTGCAGTGTTGTTCAATGGGTATTACAAATAGTGTTAAGTTGTATACACCATTCCTCATTGAAAGCATTTTACCGAATTTATCATGTATTATAGGTACACCACCATTTCATGCAAAGACTTCCTGAGTTTGGCGTTTGGCGGAGATATGCCATCCTGGTTGCCCACGTTTCTATATACTCTCCTCAAAATGTGACCGATGTTAAGGTCAAATATTTTTACGTTCACTTTTTAGAAACCGGCTATATTTAGGTTTCCGATTATGTAGTTTTTATCTACGTAACATATAAGTGGACAGTGTTTCATATAGAACCTTGTTCCTATTTACTTTAATACATAATCCAAGTATCAAAGGCCATAAACATTTTTGTTGAAAATGACAAGCAATAAATGTTGAAAGCGTTGAATCGTGACACGACTCTGGAAATAACGTTTTATCTATGGATCGTAATCGAAGTACTTTATAGAAAATGGCACAATATTTAGGTATGTAGCCATCATCCCTTCCGTTTGCAATATGATTTTGCTCTTCATGTTTAGGTTTAGAGAAAGTCTGAAATAATCGCACACGAAATGCAAATAAATCCTACATTTCTTCAATATGAGCAACATTAATTATATAGTTACTAGTTGAGGCCCGCGGCTCTGCCCTCGTAATAAAGCTTTACCGTTTCCATTTCCTACAGAAAGTTCTTCCTCAGAATATCTGCGTACCGAATTTTATTTAAATAGGTTCTGTAGTTTTGGCGTGAAAGCGTGAGAGAAGGACAGAGTTAGGTACTTTTGTATTTATAGTTTTAGAAAGGATTTATACTGTAAATCAAAGCAAATAAGACACCCTATATATATACTCTTCTCCATGTCAGATTCTACCACTGCTATTGTGGTGAGAGATCTTCTCCCAACTCATTTTTTTTATATATTTATGTTTCCTTTTTTTGTAGTTACGAAATTACTGAACGGAGTCAATATGGATAAATAAAAGCTAGAGGGAGCATCGGGCAGACCCTACGCCCACCCTACGATAGTCCACACATACAACTACGAAATTGTTAGGTAAGTAATTAGCTTATGACACTTCTTAGTAATGTAAAGACTACAAATTATGAGCTTGCGATTTAGGAGCGTGATAAATCTATCGGGTTGATATTTACCTGGCCCCTTTACTAGATCTAAAATTGACAAAAAAAAATTGCACGTTTTCTGCAGTACTCGATGATGAGATATTCATAAATATTGTAAAGTTATTTTTTTATATTTTTTATTTTTGATATTTCAAATATGAACTTTTTAATTCTTACATGATCAAACGAGTTCATCCTATAGTGTTAGTAATGAGTACATATCTTTCACGATGCCCTTTTTGGCTTCTCAGCAGGCGACTCACCATAACGTCATAAAACCCAAAAAACTTTCAAGTTTTATAGTACAAACTATGAGAGATATTGGACCTTAAATTTCGATTTCGAGCTATCTCATAGAAATCATGTAGCTACGACATGAAGTAAATAAAGAAATTTGGTAAATCCAAAAGTGCACACACTCACACTCGTATTGTATTATAAATTGAAATTAATTTACTAAAAGAGAAACCTATTGAATAAAACGTTCTAACATCTATTGACATTCGAATTTAGAATAATATTAAGAAAAAGTTTGGAAAAAAAAACGTAAGGAAAGGAAAGAAATAAAAAAATACGCTGACTTTATAATTTAATATGTCTAGTTTTCAAAAACCCCTTTTTTATTTATTTAATATCTAACTTTGGAGATAAAAGCGATTTATATTGTAAAATCGTCACATAGCGGCCTATCGAGAGTAAAGCACTCCCACACGCTCACGCGTTGTGAGGCGTGCAATTATAGGTAGGTATACAGGTTAGTAACATTCAGAGCACTACAAACTAATTCTAAATGAGCTTCACATTAATTACTATAGTCCAGAATAACTATTTGAAACATTAATCGCGTATCGATAAAGTCATATTTTCCTGTCCCGTACTTATCATTACACTGTATTTCAATCAACCGCTCTTCTGGTAATTTTAACATAGGTTTGTAGTGTGATAACGTTCTTTAATGTTCCATGTTGATAATATTTATACGTCACTTTTAGATACTAAAATAATCTTTATTACTAATTGAATGTATGAATTCAGTACCTCTCCTTCCGCAGAGAACAAAGTCCCGCCCCACCAAAAAGTTATAATCTATATAGGTACATAATACCGTGGTATCGGATTATTATAAAAAAGTATAAATATATTTTTGTAAATCGGAAAATTCATAAGTACTCGGATACCCAGACGTGCGTGTATGAAGCGATTGATGAATCTACAAGAAGCGAAAGAAGTATGCATGGATCGCGAAGCCTGGCGATCTGTCCTTTCTGACTACCCGTCAGGGATACAGCGTGAAGATAGAATAATAGAATAATATTTTTGTAGTTTAACACTAGTGAATATTTACAAAAAAAAAACCCTATTTGATATGTCCACTACATTGATATCGCCGACGACACTACCAATCATTCTTAAGTAACCTTTTGATATACTCGTAGCTAAAAGATGCATCAAAATTTGAACTTCAACATTTCATTTAAGAAAAGTCTTTCCAGGTTTTAAATATAAATTTATGTTCTATTAATTATTGCTTAAAACCTTTCAATCATAACTTATTTTGAACAATAAGATTATTCTAATTCAGATCATCGTTATAAAAAATGTATGAGATCAGGGATATGAGACTTTTGGACACACCCCATACATTTTTATAGCTTAGAAAACTTTGGCACATTCTATTTTTGTAGTTTAGCAACAGCACTATAATTTACGTAAATTGAATTTTTATACAACGAATACAGCCTAGGTACGCTACGCGCTCACAACTTTTAAATGTAATAAAATATTTCATAAATAATTTTTTGCTTATTGAAGCCAGGCGGAGCTGTCGTCGTTTCTGAGTCCCGATAACGTTGACTGATCGGATGCTGGAAGGATGGAATAGATGAGGGAAATACGTGCTACGTCCGAAATTCAGGGTGATGAATCGGCGCCTTGTAATCGTTAGAGTAACACGGGTCTTGTAATTTGTTAAAGGAAAGTTCATTGGATGTTGGGACCCTTGCAGATGTGCACTATCATCTATTGTAAACGAATACACGTCATGTTTATTTATGACTCTATATATTGAGTGAACTGTTAGGGGTTCGCATTTTATATAAAAATATGCTATTAAAATAATACTAAATAGATTTATGGCGCTGAAGTGTTCTTGGCCCCCCTGACTCAGTGGTCTGTAAACGATTACTACGTTAAACAACTTTCGCTATGGCTGTTCACGGGTGGGTGACCACTTTGTGGCATTTACATCTGCGAGCGTTTTCGTGCTTTGGATGGCACGTTAAACCGTTGGTCCCGGTTGCCAGTAACATGGCAGTTGTTAAGCCAAGTTGAAGGCCTTATAGGTGGCTTGAAAAGTTTCAACAGTAGGTACCCTTTCCCTGCGTCAGTTTATTTCAACAATTCAATGGGCTCACCACGTTTTACGTGGGACAGAAATACACATGGTAAAAAGTACCTCTGCCACCCCTTCGGGGATAAGGCGTAATTGATAAAATTTATAGGGTGCGATGGAAACCTCCTGAGATTAGAATAATAACTTTCGTGAGCGTTGTTCATTATTAGTAAGTAAACGCCCGACTAGTATCAGCGCAGCTTCCGACGTGGCTTGACGCTTCTCTGGAAAAAAGATCTCCATTAGGTCCGAAACGACTCGGGCGATCCCGAAATTTACACGTGAGTACAACCGTTTTTTTAGTAATAACCTCTTGAGATCATCGGGGCCCAAGCCAACTTTACTTGCAAGTGATGCACCTGCTGACTAACGACATCATAGCCCAGAAAAGAAAACTCGAATTAATACATATTGAACTAAAACACTTGTACTGTTCCACTTATTTATTACTTAAACCTGACCGGTTTCGCCTTACGGCATTTTCAAAGGTTAGCACATATTGTATAAATTATTGTTTAAATAATAAATAAGTGGAACAGTACAAGTGTTTTAGTTCAAGATGTGTAGCAGTTCCACCAAGTGCCATCAATCAACAGTGTAAACAATCGAATTAATACAGTAATACAATAATAATACAGTAATATTTCAATACAGTAGTTACAATACCTAGCAATCTGGTCCGGTTAGTTTGGTACAGGGAGGCTAATAACCCTCACTAGATTAAATTAGGAGAGGCCTACGTGAAGCACTGGACTGATTGGTTTATTGATTTTTTGAGATTTATCGTGAGAGTGCTTCCAAGATTACTATAGCTTTTGTTGAAAGCAAGATTTTTTGAAAGTACTTATCGACATTAAACTTCTCATAAAGACGTTATTATACTGTACTTTATGCTGCTTATACCCTCAGGCCTGTTTATGCCCTCTTAGTAGCATGTATAATTCATATTAAAATTGATTCTCTTGTAATCAATTGTAAAAAAAATAACATTCCTAAGTTGGTATTTACTTTTGCCAATGACAAAAACATGCTTCGCAAAACAATTTGATGTTTCGTAATCGACTAGCATGAATTAAGGCAATTTGTTTAAGTAAAAATATTACTTGCAACAAATGGTGTTTTAATATAATTTCCGCATGTTACTTATTTTCATCATAATTCATTCAACGGCTTTGATGCCTACTTTATAAAGTGACTTAACTGTATCTAAGACTTTTGTTGTACAGTGTATAAAACCTCTTTTATCAAATCAATCATATCAGTCCTATAAGCATATATATACCTAGTCAGGTCATAAATTCTGTCACATGTTTAATATAAAATAATTGAAACAAGTTTATTCATTATGTAACCATTTATATACCAAAATGAACATGGTATGAGAAACAGGTTCCACAAGGTTCGTCAGGACTGTATTTTGATAAACAACTGCATTCGTTTTTACACCTTTCTCACAAAAATGTACCTCTGTTAAGCCCCAATAAGAAACTCCCAACCATACCATGAGCAAGGGTGGAAAATGACCTCGTTAGACACGCGGAATACGGTTGCTCGCTTCTTCACTACTGTGTGCGTACACCTTATCATTTTGATTGTTGTAGCTCTCTTCTACGGTAAAAATTTTTTCATCCGCAAATAGAATATTCCGATATTTTTTTCCCGCGTACCGCTTCAACAAAGCGCGGCATCTCTTCAGTCTCAGGTCCATTAGACGAGCATTTAAACGATGTCCTGTTTTTCTTCGATATTACCGAAGCCCTAAGTCTTCATTTAACACCCTTTTCACCGTGGTTCTGCTTAACCCCATCTGAAGGGCCAACAGTTTCTGCTTACGTTTGGGATTTCTTTGAATTCGCGCCTTCACAGCTTTTATCACTGCTGGAGTCCTAACAGACCGAGGGCGACCACTTCTTGACCTGTCATCTACACTAGAGTCTTCATTGTATCGTTTGATGGTACGATAAACGAATATTTTGGTTAAATTCAAATTTTTCAGTATGTCAAAAATATTTAATGTGACTAACTGATTCAAATTTTTCAGTATGTCCAAAATTTGAATTGGCGCGTAACCGCAACGATGCAACGCAATAACTGCAACACGGTCTTTAAGCGTCCACTCCATATTTAAAAATGAGTAAAATTCTAAAAAGTATACATTTTTATTTTCATGAACAATTCGAAATTCTAACTAACTAACTAACTATCTTCACGCTGTATCCCTGACGGGGTAGTCAGAGAGGACAGATCGCCAGGCTTCGCGATCCATGCATACTTCTTTCGCTTCTTCGAGATTCATCAATCGCTTTATACACGCACGTCTGGGTATCCGAGTACTTTTGACCTTTCCGTTTTTGAGCAATCTGCTCACGTGGTCTTCATATGAAAGTCTCGGCCTTCCCTGACTCCTTCTACCCTCTACTTTTGAACAATATATATTCTTCGTCAATCGTTCCTCACTCATTCGTTGGACGTGTCCAAACCAACGGAGCACGCCCTTTTCAAGCTTAACGCTGACACTTTCATTCAAACCTGCCATATTGCGTATCACTTCGTTACGTATTCGGTCGGCCAAGGTAACGCCGCACAATTTTCGAAGTGATCGCATCTCCACAGCATTCAATTTACTTTCATGCATCTGCTGACATACCCAGGTTTCACTACCGTAAAGCAAAGTTGGCACTAGCACTGCGTTATGAATCGCCATTCGTGCTTCTTTTACGATGCTTTGTCGCTTTACTAACTGGGACAAAGCAGCGTTAACTTTGTTTCCGGCAGCTACTCGCCGAATTCGAAATTCGAATTCAATAAACTTTTTTGTGGCCAGCATTCTAAAAGAAAAGTTTTTACTGTGTGTGACAATACTTCTGACCTGACTAGGTATTTAGGCGTCTCCCAATTTTCCCATTAATATTCATTCTTGCGCCTCCCACAAACAGTTCCTTTCTACGACCTTTTCTGAGTCGCGGTCAGCAGCGGCAGTCCATCTCATCCAGCATTTCACCTCTTTTACATTTGCCAAACTGCGATCTTCATCGGCCGTACAAAACCAAATTCCAGAAGAACTGATGTTCTTCGACTGATGTGGCCAGCTCATAACCACTAACATACTTATACTACGAGCCACGTCGACCACCATAGTTCACTGATGTATGGATAAAACAATCTAGTAAAAAAGCTGCTAATACTACGGTTAAAGCAAGGTTCAAAATAGCGAGCAGATTTCTGATGGTCATTTCCTTCCACCACTACTTATTCAGCAGTTAATACTTTACAGAAAACTTCGAATGTCTAACCAACGTCAACTGTAATACCACATGTACTGCAACCACATGTATGCACCTGCTATACAAGCTTGCGCTGAGATAGGATTGGGTAGTCAGACGGTGTCGCTTGCAGCTTGCTTGCAGCAAAGTTGAAAAAGACAAGTAGATATTCGGCATTTGATACTAAGACGAAATGAACATACTACTTGAGTACGTATTACCTATTTGGTTAATTTAAGAGTTTCATCGAGTATTTTATGCGGAACAGAAATCACATTAAATATTTTTGCAGTACAAATGTACTCTACATGATGTTTTAACGCCATAATGTAAATGAACGCCATTTAGATTGATAAGTTAGGAGTTTTTATACAAATGTCGCTGTTAGCGTGGTGTAAAAATAAATACATCCACAAAATAGTTTATTTTTACCCTGTACGATTCCCAAAACGATAAACGGTATAAAACGAAAAATAAACAAAATATTGACTCGACATCGTGGACATGCTTGCCAATGGTCTCACAATCGAGGATGCCGGAGGGTGAAAGAGAAAAATGGAAGATGAAACTCCGAAGCAAGATTCGGATTGTGTTATCTGTGTAATATGAGTCTATATTGCAGAACGTTTTAAACCTCAAGAAAAGCTTAAGCGTAGTTTTATAAGCAAAACTAACCTTAATCTTTTCGTTATTGACTATCTTTTTAATATCTTTAAACTTGTACAAACATTTCTGACGCTACCTCCCACCCTGCAAAGTTCTCCATTACACTAATCTTAACGTAAGTCAATAACTTAACTAAAGCAGCGCTCTTCTACTCATTTCTACTGCATTTATCACTAAATTATTTTCATTAAATATGTAACTTCATTTCATTTGTCAGTAAGTAGCGAATAAATCACGGTTATTGGTCGTACAATATCTACGATAGTTACCAGTTACATTAGGGCAACACTAGGGAAACATTCAGAACTGTAATAAACCAGTAGTGTGTAGTTCTCTAAACAGTAAATTTCTCAGAGAAGTGTTCCATTATCAAATAAAGACCCGATTACGACGACATTATCAAACAAATAAATTAGTATTTAGGGACAGTTTAACTTTTTTTTATATTTGGCAGCTCGAAATGGCGCCCGCCGCCTGATTTAAGCAGAGACGACGACCCGTGATTGCCCATGATTGACTCACATAGCACTATGTCTAAATTAATCTAATGTTAGCGTGTGCTATGGGATGCGGACAAGATATAATGAATTGAAAAACGTCCAAACTAAAATATATAGATAATATTTGCAAATCATAGAAATGTTTATAGAAGCGTTGACCTCAGAATTGCAGATCGTAATGTCGCATCTTACTGCGTCGGAGGTTCAAATGTTTTAAGTAGACGTCATCGCTGTAGATTGCACATGTGCAATGGTCTCTGTGCGGAGTTGCTAAAGGCTGAAGAGAACTGCAAACATAATAAGCAGTAAACATGAACTCTAAAGCTAGAAAATGTGTGAGTTTGTGCCCTTTGCGAGTTTTAATAAACTAACACATCCACTCAAACAAACAAAAAGGAATATTAAGAAACATGGATGTTTTGAGACTTGATTATTTTGCAACTTGAACATTTTGATATTTAGTTATTTAGCAATTTGAAGGTTTCAAGTGAGACAGAGTGTTTCACGGATAGGAAGATGTTTCCTAGAAAAAAAGTATAGCACTCAAGGATAAAACACATTTCGATCAGTAAAAGAATTTTCAATATCGGTTCAATAAATCCTGATATCAACCCACACAACCTCACAAACTTTACCTCTTTATAATATTAGTATAGATGAACGTTTTGCTACCATATCTTATTGTGCTAGTTAAATGTTTTGAGACTAAACTGCTGTGAGGATCTGGGTGCGAAAGACCGTGTATCATAGCGAAAATTGAATGAGATTGATTGATTTCATTCATTGATTGTGTTCTAAAATACAAATATTTGTTAATAACTAATTTGTTAATATATTTGTTACGGTGAAATGTGGGCGTTTAATATGCCTCTGCCTACCCCTTTCGTGGAGGCGTGACAATATGTATGTTTGTATATATGTTCTAAAAATACATTAATACAGATGAATAAGTAGCATAGATTCGTGTTCAATGTAGAACACTAGGAAGCAGGTACCAAGGCTAAATCAATCATTAACTGTTAACAAATTCATTGTTCATAAACATTTTTTTTAAGTTTCATCTTTGAAAATATATAAAAACTATTCCATAAGTGTGTGGTATCATCTAATTGACTCGCATCGCGTGCCATAAATCATGTTATTAGGGATAATGATATACCAACTAATGTAATAAATGATACAATTATTAATGTATTTCGAGCTCGACATCCTGTATTTTCTGAAATTACCTGTTTTACAAACAAATTATTGTGCTATTCTATTGATTTTGTCGTTTTTTGTCAACTACGACAAAAACGGCGATTGTCAAAGATGCAGTAGTATAAAGATCTGGAATACTCATTTAAATTAATCCCAATGATTGTTTAGCCTGTAGGATTGTTACCTGTCTTGAAACTTATTGCTATCCTATTTCGAGGAGATTATTGACAACAGATACCTTCTCAAGTACCTCAGCTGACCCTAATATTATCGAGCAACATGCTATTCCTAATCTTTTGTTTGAACACGCACACTAATAGGTAATTTTCTTCCAGTATTTACTTATTACCTGGGAGGGAAATTACAATTTACTACCTATAATATCTCATGTATCTTTGTTGTATAACCATCATTGTTTCGTCTCTTTGATATTTCACTTCAAAATTATAAACGGATAAGTTTGTTACCTTGAGTATACATCCAGTATTTGTGTGTCGTTGGATTTTGATATTCTTCATGTAAAAACTACCAAATATTAAAAAAAAAACATTTTAGTAGCTTATACATCAGAACAAGACACGGGCTATAAACGTATTTTGTAATAAATTTGGAAAACCCAAAAGTGCACGCCTCACACGCTTTTATAATATTATAAAAAAATAGAATTACAAGCTTACAAACTTTGCTATGAATTATCGCGTAGGGGTTATGAAATAAATAAAGTAAAGATAATAACAATTAAACCACATCGAATCAGACCTTGAAAATTGAAAGGGTTCTATTCATAATTATACTGAAGCGTAAGAGAAAAAAAGGACTCGATTAGTAAAGTATTTCGGTGGTTATCGTGTTAACAAGAAAATATCCGTAACATACAGACAAACGGACGTCCAAGACGGAACTTTTTTAAACAGTTTTTTAACTAGTTTAAATAACAAAAATCACATCAAAAAAATCATGAGTGTTAAAAATAGTGTTTTTTCTTGATATGTGTGTGTATATATTATTTTGCAAGTGCAATATATGATAAATTAGTCTAGTCAACAAGTTCAGTTAGTTGAGTTCGTAATCCCAAACAAAACAGACGTGTTGAACGTAACACTCTCGTGCTCGTTCGTGCGTGATAAAAGTGCATAGGTAGCGCCGCCCGCGCCGCTACTGGTGCCCACTGTCGGCAGTGCGCGTCATCATGACTCACTTCTGCGTGTGACGTTAACAAAGTGTACAAAGTTACGTGCTCGAAATGGCTTCGTCTCCGAGTATTAAATTAAAAACAGAGAATGAGCATCTGCTGTTTAACTATTATCGCAACGAGAAAGCAGCTAATCAACAACTCCAACAACAGGTTCAAGTCCTGCAAGATGAACTCGAGTGCCTTAGGGCACAGCTTGAGCAACTTTTGCAACAACAACAAGTCCCGCCGCAAACTGTCACAAAACAAGCGACCGAAAGTTCTTCCACAAAAATTGTAGAATATTGCACAGATGAGGACGAATTAGCCAAAGAAACGGAGTGGGTTCGTGTCAAAAACAGGAAAAAAAGGAAACTCAACACAACTCCCTCACCCCCATCCAAATTAGCATCTAACAGCGATGCGAGCCAGGTTAATTCTAAAAACTCCTTTGCCACCACCGGTGATAGTGGACGGCATCCAAAATTACCAAAAATTCTACGACTTTTTGGTAGAAGGATTATCAGGTGACCCATTTACTGTCAAAATGTTAAGCGGGGACACCGTCAAGGTGAATGCAACTGACGAGGATGCTTACAGGTTGATTACCAAACACCTTTCCTCTAATAATTGCTTATGACACTTATGAAAATAAGCAAGATCGTCCAATTAGAGTAGTTGCCAAAAAACTACACCACTCTTGTGAACCAAAAAGGATTATTGAGGACCTCCAAAACAAAGGTTATAAAGTAGAGGCTGCAGTGAATAAACTGAGGTGGAAGAACAAGGAGCCCCTCAACTTATTCATGCTTACTTTTAAAAATGATGAAGATATCCAAAAAATCTTCAAGATTAAAAGTATTTTGGGTTGTAAAGTGGAAATACACCCTTTAAAGACCCCCAAATTGATACCGCAATGCAAAAGGTGCCAAGCCTACGGTAATATACAAAAATATTGCTCCAAAGATGCAAGATGCGTTAAATGTACTGGCAAACACTTAACTAAAGATTGCCAGAAGCCAGCTACAGAGAAACCTAAATGTATACACTATGGAGAACCGCATCCTGCTAACTACAGGAGATGTTTAGTTGCCAAGGAACTGCAAAATTTTAAAAATAAAATATTAAAAAAGAAATCCCATTTGCGACACACTAGTGATGCAAACACAACAAAAGCTATTAAGGTCACGGATACATCGCAACCTTGCGCATCTGGCAAATCAAATGCAACAACAAAAAATGAATCCCATGCTCAAATCACTCGTGGTAAAAACGTGACTCATAATGTAAACACAATCACGTATATCGATGAAAAAATAAACAAAGTATTGAAACTTATGCTATCATTTGACGAACGTCTTCATATAATCGAAAATAGCGCTAACAAAGCTATAGCTAAACAACAATAATGAATAAAGTCTTAAAAATCATGACTTGGAATTCCAATGGCCTTCTCAACCATCAATATGAGTTGCAAGTTGTCCTAGACAAAGAAAACATCGACGTGTGTCTGATATCCGACTCTTATTTTACAAAACAGTCCTTTATTAACCTAAAGGGATATAAATCATATCACGCTGTACATCCCAGCAACAGTGCAAGGGGAGGTAGTTCTGTGATCATGATCATAAAACAAACTATTTCTCATTACCAAACTATGATTTATGAAGAGTGTGCTACACAAGCTGTATCAGTATGCATTGAAACTAAACGATATGCTTTTAATGTGTCAGCTATATATAGCCCACCAAAACACTCGATCAAAAAAGAGGAATATCTAAATTTACTGCAAAAACTTGGCAACAGATTTTTTCTCGGAGGTGATTTTAATGCCAAGAATACACATTGGGGTTCAAAATTAACTTCATCGAAGAGAAAAGAGCTACTACGTGCCATGAAAGAAATGCAACGTAATGTCAACTGGTAAGCCTACCTATTTTCCAACAGATCCTGGCAGAATACCTGATCTAATAGACTTTTTCATATTTAAAAACATCTCATCAACCTATATGACTATTGAAGAAGGTTTTGATATGAACTCAGTCCACTATCCAATAATTTTAAATCTTGGTGAAAATATTATCCACAAAGAAAATTACCCTACGTTAGTGAATAGAAGAACAGACTGGGAAGTTTTCAAGTTGATTTAGAAGCTAGAATTCAACTTAATGTACCACTCAAAAAGCAGATCAATTGGACTTTGAAGTAAATAAATTTACTTTGGACATTCAGCAATCAGCATGGCAAAACACACCCATAATTACGATAAGAAGTAAAGGTAACACATATCCTAAGGAAGTTATAGATTTAATAGCAGAGAAAAGAAGGCAAAGAAAGAAATGGCAATACACAAGATCACCTACCGACTAGTAAAATTCTAAATAACCTAACTAAATCATTGGCAAGAACCATCAAAGCTCATAAAGATGAATCAATTGCGTGATCTTTGGAAAGGCTGACCGGTGACCGCTCAGGAAATTATTTACTTTGGAAGACGATGAATAAATATAAAACATCTATCTTTCCCATCCCTCCAATAAGGGAAGAAAATGGTAAATGGGCAATTAGTAATGAG
Source organism: Thumatha senex (assembly GCA_948477245.1). Taxonomy (NCBI): domain Eukaryota; kingdom Metazoa; phylum Arthropoda; class Insecta; order Lepidoptera; family Erebidae; genus Thumatha; species Thumatha senex. Next base: position 18,170,851 of record OX419732.1, on the reverse strand, counting down.
CAAAAGGCCCAAAGATTTGCACGACATTTGGAGTCAATATTCCAGCCGAACGATGGGCCGTCGGAAGACTGGCCGCACCAAACATACGAACCAGAAACGATGGAAATAAAATTAGTAACACCAAAAGAAGTGGCAACCGAAATAAGGAAATCAATGCATGTCAAAAAATCCCCGGGTTATGATCTTATTACAGGTCAAGTCAAGCCAGGCAAGCCTCCCCAGGAACCAACATCGTATAGGCCGATCTCTCTGTTGCCCATCATATCTAAGTTATTCGGAAAGTGTCTGCTCAAAAGATTGAAATCTATACTTAATCAAAAAGTTCTTATACCCAACCACCAATTTGGCTTTAGAGAGAAACACTCTACAATAGACCAAGTACACAGGATTACAAAAATCATAGAAAATGGATTAGAAGAGAAAAAAGTATGCTCCACAGTGTTCCTGGATGTCGTGCAGGCATTTGACAAAGTATGGCGTGAAGGCCTTATACACAAACTAAGCTCGATGTTGCCTGCACCGTTTGTAACAATCTTAAAATCCTATATCTCATCCAGGATGTTTAGGGTAAGGCAGGAAAATGCTTATTCAGAACTTAGGGAAATAAAAGCTGGAATTCCGCAAGGAAGTGTGTTAGGGCCGGTCCTGTACCTATTATACACTTGTGATATTCCAGAATTAGAAGACAGCACCATTGCAACCTTTGCGGATGACACCGCCAAAATGTCAACTGGAAACACTCACAAGGAAACAGTGCAAAATGTGCAAAAAACAGTTACAAAAGTTTTTGAATGTGCTCAAAAGTGGCGTATCTACTTAAATGAATCAAAGTCGGTTCATATCGATTTTACCAACAAAGCTCCCAATACTTCCCCATATTTATCAACAATAAAATTGTTCCATATGCAAACACAGCCAAATATCTCGGTATGACACTTGATGCGAAGCTGCGCTGGAAGGCTCACATTAAGAAAAAGCGAGAAGAGCTTGATTTACGATATAAAGATATGTATTGGCTGCTTGGGAAAAACTCTAGCTTGTCAATATCCAACAAACTTCTTGTGGTCGTACCAGTGTGGACGTATGGTGTACAGCTATGGGGCTGCACGAACCGGACCAACAAAAACATAATTCAGCGGTTTCAAAATAAAGTATTAAGGGGTATTGTCAATGCACCTTGGTACATTCGAAACAATAAACTCCACCGGGACCTAAAAGTGGAGCCTGTAGACAAAATTGTCCAGCAATTGTTTTTGCAGAAGCTCACGAAAAGAGACTTCATTATCATGTCAATCCTGAGGCTAATCAGCCCCTCGATTGGTCGGACCTAAAAAGAAGACTCAAAAGAACTAAACCTTTTGAATTAGTGTAGTGATAAGTGAAAACAAGAAGTGTCTAGTGCTTTGACTTTAGTACACAAGAAAAAAGTGTAATAAGTTTTTCAAACTCTAAGAAAAATCAGTGGATTCTTTTCTTAGAATAAGTATTTTAGAAGTTTAAGTCAACGTAAAATTACTTATTAGCTCATTATCTAGATCGTAATCGCTAAAGTGAACCGAAATAAGGAAATCAATGCATGTCAAAAAATCCCCGGGTTATGATCTTATTACAGGTCAAGTCAAGCCAGGCAAGCCTCACCAGGAACCAACATCGTATAGGCCGATCTCTCTGTTGCCCATCATATCTAAGTTATTCGAAAAGTTTCTGCTCAAAAGGTTGAAATCTATACTTAATCAAAAAGTTCTTATACCCAACCACCAATTTGGCTTTAGAGAGAAACACTCTACAATAGACCAAGTACACAGGATTACAAAAATCATAGAAAATGGATTAGAAGAGAAAAAAGTATGCTCCACAGTGTTCATGGGTGTCGCGCAGGCATTTGACAAAGTATGGCATGAAGGCCTTATACACAAACTAAGCTCGATGTTGCCTGCACCGTTTGTAACAATCTTAAAATCCTATATCTCATCCAGGATGTTTAGGGTAAGGCAGAAAAATGCTTATTCAGAACTTAGGGAAATAAAAGCTGGAATTCCGCAAGGAAGTGTGTTAGGGCCGGTCCTGTACCTATTATACACTTGTGATATTCCAGAATTAGAAGACAGCACCATTGCAACCTTTGCCGATGACACCGCCATAATGTCAACTGGAAACACTCACAAGGAAACAGTGCAAAATGTGCAAATAACAGTTACAAAAGTTTTTGAATGTGCTCAAAAGTGGCGTATCTACTTAAATGAATCAAAGTCGGTTCATATCGATTTTACCAACAAAGCTCCCAATACTTCCCCATATTTATCAACAATAAAATTGTTCCATATGCAAACACAGCCAAATATCTCGGTATGACACTTGATGCGAAGCTGCGCTGGAAGGCTCACATTAAGAAAAAGCGAGAAGAGCTTGATTTACGATATAAAGATATGTATTGGCTGCTTGGGAAAAACTCTAGCTTGTCAATATCCAACAAACTTCTTGTGGTCGTACCAGTGTGGACGTATGGTGTACAGCTATGGGGCTGCATGAACCGGACCAACAAAAACATAATTCAGCGGTTTCAAAATAAAGTATTAAGGGGTATTGTCAATGCACCTTGGTACATTCGAAACAATAAACTCCACCGGGACCTAAAAGTGGAGCCTGTAGACAAAATTGTCCAGCAATTGTTTTTGCAGAAGCTCACGAAAAGAGACTTCATTATCATGTCAATCCTGAGGCTAATCAGCCCCTCGATTGGTCGGACCTAAAAAGAAGACTCAAAAGAACTAAACATTTTGAATTAGTGTAGTGATAAGTGAAAACAAGAAGTGTCTAGTGCTTTGACTTTAGTACACAAGAACAAAGTGTAATAAGTTTTTCAAACTCTAAGAAAAATCAGTGGATTCTTTTCTTAGAATAAGTATTTTAGAAGTTTAAGTCAACGTAAAATTACTTATTAGCTCATTATCTAGATCGTAATTGCTAAAGTGAATCTGCATAAAGTAGCATCCACTTTACATATATATAAAAAAAAACAAGTGCAATATATGATAAATTAGTCTAGTCAACAAGTTCAAAAACGTGAAAAATAGAGATATAGGTCCTAAAAATATGAGCGATGGCTTCTATCGTCTCCCAGCGGGGTGCTTTTGATAGGGTGCTCCAGGGACGTGGTTGCTTTCTCGGGCTGCTGGGCAACGTCTCCCAGCAGCGCGAGGACGCAACCGCTGTTGTCGGGGTGTACTTCTCGCCCAACAGAAGCCTCGCTGAGTATGAACAGTGGTTGATTGAGGTCGGGGCTCTGTTGGCAGAAGCGCACCCCACCCTGGTGGTCGTGGCTGGAGATTTCAACGCACACTCTCGGGCGTGAGGATCTCCAAAAACCGATAGCCGGGGTGAGAAGGTCGAGGAATGGGCGGTGTCCAACGACTTGGTGCTGCTCAACCGAGGGTTGGTCCACACGTTCGTGCGGCGAACGGTTCTTGCCTGGCTAGCCGCACGCGTGGTTGGAGGGTGATCGAGGGGGTGGAGACGATGTCGGATCATCGCTACACATGGTTCGACATCGTCGACGCCGGTTTGGAGACCCCGGCGGTCGGGGACCGCCGCTCGCTTGAGTAAGGTCCGCGGTGGCGTCTGTGGATTCTGGACCGAGAACTGGCGAAAGAGGCGGCCATCGTCGAGCGATGGGCCGCGGTCGACGGAAGCCCGAACGTGGACACGGGGGCTGGGCGGCTTTCCGGCGCCATGACTCGCGTCTGCGATGCCGGGCAAGGCTTGTCCGGCCGCGGAAGTGAGTATACTGGTGGAACGATGAGTTGGCTGGGCTGCGTACCTCATGCCACGCAGCCCGGCGTAGGTATACTCCCCATCGCGGTCGAAGAAACAACGAGCCTGTCCAAGAAGAAGTGCTGCTCGCCGCATACCGGGCTGCCCGATATGCCCTCAGCTCGGTGATTAGGGCCGCCAAGTAGGCGGCCTGGAAGGAGTGGCTGGAGAGCCTCAATCAAGATCCGTGGGGGCGCCCGTACAGGGCCGTGAGCGACAAACTCCGGCACTGGGCGCCTCCCCTCACAAAGTCTCTCGAGCCCTCATTCGTCGGCCACGTCGTCAGTTCCCTCTTCCCTGCGCGGGAAGAGTGGGTCCCACCGCGGATGGTACCAAGCCAGACGCCGGCAGACACAGAGCCGATGATTCCGCCCGTGTCAGATGCTGAACCGCGCCCCCGGATCAGACGGCATCTCTGGGCGGGTCATCGTCCTGGTCATGCCGGCGTTCGAGGAGGAGACGCTGTCCCTATTGTCGGAGTGTTTGGCGTCGGGTAGGGTCCCGCGACAGTGGAAAACCGGGCGGCACGTGCTGTTGAAGAAGCACGGGCGCCCGGCTGAGTTGCCGTCGGCCTACCGCCCCATCGTCTTGCTCGACGAGATGAGCAAGCTGCTTGAGCGGGTGCTCGCAACGCGTCTCGTTGGGCAGTGACGGCCAGTACGGCTTCCGTCGCGGGAGGTCAATCCTGGACGCCATGTCCCGGCTCCGGGACAGCGTCGCAAAGGCGGTTGGCCGAGGGGAGGTGTTGCTAGCGGTGTCGCTCGACATAACAAACGCCTTTAACACCATCCCCTGGCAGACCATCGCCGAGACGCTGAGGTACCACAATGTCCCGTGGTACCTCAGACGCATTCTCGCGGACTACTTTGTGGGCCGGGCCATCTGCTATCCGGTCCGGTCGGGAGTAGTCCGCGCTGGTATGAGTTGCGGTGTTCCACAGGGATCGGTTCTGGGTCTGCTCCTGTGGAACATCGGATATGATTGGGTCCTGCGCGGTGCTACTCTTCCGGGAGGCGGCGTCCTCTGTTACGCCGACGATACCGTAGTCACCGCGCGGGGCCCCGACTTTCGGGACGCGAAGGTCCTGGCCACCGCGGGCGTAGCCCAGGTGGTCAGCCGCATCAGGGCGCTCGGACTCATACTCTCAGGTGGCCCTCGAGAAATCCGAGGCTGTATTCTTTCACGGGCCTCGGCGAGGGCCCCCTCGAGATTCCCAGATTGTTGTGAGTGGCTCCCCCATCGCTGTCGGGTCGAGTATGAGGTACCTTGGGTTGGTACTCGACAGTCGATGGGGCTTTGTCGAGCACTTCCGGCGTCTTTCGCCGCCTTTCGTACGCCGGAAGGCTGGTGAGGCTGCTCCCCAATCGGGGAGGCCCAAATAGTGCATGCCGTCGCCTCTACGACGGTGTAGTGCGCTCAAAAGCGTTGTATGGAGCGCCTTTTCCGCGCTAAGACAATCCCGCTGCTGCGGCGTCCGCAGCGGTCGATTGCGCAGGGGGCGGTACGAGCGTACTGCACCGTCTCCTACGAAGCGGCGTGCCTAATTGCAGAAAGCCTCCCTTGGGATCTCGAGGCTGGAGTCCTCAAGAAGGTTTACGAGAAAAGCGCCCTGGTGCGTAGAAATGGTGGACGGCTCGGATCTCGGACGAGATCGACCGCTGGAGACAGTCGGCTCGCGACGATCTCTTTAGGAAGTGGGCCGAGAGGTTGGTAGGCCCCTCTGTTAGCCCCCGGCTCGTGGGGGCTGTCCGGCCCGTCCTACGTGCCTGGGTAGAGAGGGCAAACGGTGCCCCTACGTTCTACCTCAGTCAGCTCCTCACAGGGCATGGCGTATTCGCCAAGTACCTGTAGAAGGAGGCTGGGGTGGAGCCGGACCCCGTGTGTCGTCACTGCCCGAGCGGCGTCGTGGACACGGCAGAGCACACACTCGCCGTGTGCGCGGCGTGGGACGGGCCGGGTATCGCCCTCACGAGCCTTGTCGGTTCCGATTTGTCGCTGCCGGCCGTGGTGCAAGCCGTGCGTCGCCTCGTTTGCTTCCGAGATGATGGCGGCAAAACGCGAGGAATTGCGGGTGCGGGAGCGTACGGGACAGACTCTCCCGCCACGCCGTCGTGTTCGGGGGCGTCGTCGTGAACAATTCATGCGCGCCCCCGAATAGTGTCTGGCCGTGGGCGGAAGGTCGGGGGACCCCGCCCAACTGGCCACTTGGCGACGGGCACCCTTTGTGTGTTCCAGGGGGTGCCTACTTTTTGCGCACGCCTGTACCGGCCGCTCTCACCTCCTCTGCTTTCAGAGGTGCGCTAGAGAGCGGTGGAGGTGCGGGCTAGTTCTTCAGCTCCTTAGGGAGCTCCGGGGGTGGTCACTTATCGACCGCCCCGAGACTGACCCCTCCATTCTGGGGTGCCCCTTGCCGGCAAGCAGTGATTTAACCTCAGGCCTACCCTGCGAGTCGGTTTAAGGTGAGGCGGAACACCGCGGGGTTTAGTGGGTAGGACGGCCTCTCTCTCACGGGCCGGGAGCCCCACACACCGTTCTTACTGTCCCCGCAGCAGGGATGACGGTGCGTAAACGCATTCCCCGCGAAAAAACAAAATTTGGGATGGCTCATTCGATTCGGAATCATCTCTAGAAAAATGTTTTTGAAGGATTTTGGTGCAGGTAAAAAATTGCAATTGTTATTAACAAATTAAGATGAAAAAAAAATTATAAGCAGTTTTTTGTTAATAACTCGAAAAATATTAACATTTAAGCAATTTTGAAAAGAGCTCGTTAAAGAGGAGGAAATTCCAATAAAAAAGTCCTAACTCCCGGAACTCTATCTCCATTATTTATAATTTTAATTTGACGTTGAAAATAAGGCTCCGCGCGGCTGTAACGGCATGCGCGCGCCGCCGCTATAGAGAGTTCAGCAATAAAATTTTTTTTTTTTAATATAAAATGGCATTTTAAAAATATGAAAAAAAAAAACTAGTATCTTCTTAACACTTGAAAGCATCGAGCCCTGAAGAAAAAAAAGTTTAATCACCATTTTTCAAAAAGTTATTCAATTGTTAACTAACAAATTTTTTCCCAATCTCCATTGGCATAAACAATGGCATGAAAGGTATAAATAATTGGCCTATAAATTTAAAAATTCGTGGAGCCCGTTTGATATATGTACTTTATAAGATCCTGCGATAAATTTTAATAAAAGTTTATTAATTTGTTAATTATTGTTTTTTATAACTATTGAAAAATTAAAAATCTAAAAAATGTTGATAAAAATATTTTTTAAATTAATATTTAGCTATGCCTGTTTTTATATTAAACAATGGCAGTAATTAACATAGGTTATGATTTTTTACGTAATTTGTTTATAAAATTGTTTTATACAAATAAATTCAATATTTTTGATTAATTTTCTTTTGCTATTTTGTTGTCTACAAAAAACTATGATTTAAAAAAAAATCTTAATTTTAATTTTTAATTCTTTAAAAACGATTTTTTTATAGTTCGATTGTTTAAATAAATAGTTAAGAAAATTTGCTTATAAAAATCATAATTTACACTTTTAAAGAATTTAGAAAAAAAAAAATATTAATTATTAAATTTTTTATTAGTTTAAATAAATAAAATAAATATCCATCACGCCTTATCCCCGAAGGGGTGGCAGAGGCATATTATATGCCCACTTTTCCCCGTGTGGATTCCTGTCCCACGTAATAGGTGGTGAGCCCATTGCCGTGTTGAAATAGACAGACGCAGGTTGTGGCTACCTGCTGTTGAAACTTAGTTTAACAATTTCTTATAAACAAATATTGACCAAAGTTATTTTTTTTCAGAAGCAGAAATAAATTATAAAAACAACTATGTATAAAAAAGTTCAAAATGAAAAAAAAATATAAAAATTGCTATATAAAAAAATTTTTTTTTGCTTTTTTTTTATAGCAATTTTTATATATTTTTTTCTGCTTCTGAAAAACGTATACAATATATAATAACGTTGGTCAATATTTGTTTATAACAAATTGTTAAACTAATAAACAATTAAATAATTAATAATTTTTTTTTGCCATACTATTTAAAAGTGTAAATTATGATTTTTAAAAGCAAATTTTTTTCTTAACTAATTATTTAAACAATCGAAGTATAAAAAAACGTTTTTAAACAATTAAAAATTAAAATTAAGATATTTTTTTAATCGTAATTTGTTGTAGAAAACAAAATAGCAAAAAAATATTTTTCAAATATATTCAATTTCTCTATTTGTTTAAAACAATTTTATAAACAAATTTTGTAAAAAAATCATAACCTATGTTAATTACTGCCATTGTTTAATGTAAAAACAGGCATAGCTAAATATTAATTGAAAAATAAAAAAATATCAACGTTTTTAGATTTTTAATTTTTATATAGTTATGTAAAATCTTAATTAACAAATTAATAAACTTTTATGAAAATTACCGCAGGATATATCAAAAGGGCTCTTATAACAAATTGTTAAACTAATAAACAATTAAATAATTAATAATTTTTTTTTTGCCAACCTATTTAAAAGTGTAAATTATGATTTTTAAAAGCAAATTTTTTTCTTAACTAATTATTTAAACAATCGAAATATAAAAAAAAACGTTTTTAAACAGTTAAAAATTAAAATTAAGATATTTTTTTAATCGTAATTTGTTGTAGAAAACAAAATAGCAAAAAAATATTTTTCAAATATATTCAATTTCTCTATTTGTTTAAAACAATTTTATAAACAAATTTTGTAAAAAAATCATAACCTATGTTAATTACTGCCATTGTTTAATGTAAAAACAGGCATAGCTAAATATTAATTGAAAAATAAAAAAATATCAACGTTTTTAGATTTTTAATTTTTATATAGTTATGTAAAATCTTAATTAACAAATTAATAAACTTTTATGAAAATTACCGCAGGATATATCAAAAGGGCTCTACGAAGTTTAAAATTTATAGGCCAATTATTTATACCTCGAGAAGCGCTCGTAGCCCCGCGGTCTCAGTATTCTGTAAACGATCACTGAGTTACGCAACTTTCACTATGGCTGGTCCTCGGATGGGTGACCACTTTGTGGCATTTACATTTGCGAGCGTTTCCGTGCTTCGGAAGGCACGTTAAGCCGTTGGTCCCGGTTGCCAGTAAAATGGCAGTCGTTAAGCCTGGTTGAATGCCTTATGGGCGGCATGAAAAATTTCAACAGCAGGTAGCCACAACCTGCGTCTGTCTATTTCAACACGGCAATGGGCTCACCACCTATTACGTGGGACAGAAAACCATTTAATATGCCTCTGCCACCACTTCGGGGATAAGGCGTGATGGGTATTTATTTATTTATTTATTTTATTGCCATTGTTTATGCCAATGGAGATTGCGGAAAAAATTGTTAACAATTGAATAACTTTTTGAAAAATGGTGATTAAACTTTTTTTTCTTCAGGACTCGATTCTTTCAAGTGTTAAGATGATACTAGAATTTTTTCAAATTTTTAAAAACACAATTTATGTTATAAAAAAAATATTTTTATTGCTGAACTCTCTTTAGCGGCGGCGCGCGCATGCCGTAACCGCCGCGAGCCCTATTTTCAACGTCAAATTAAAATTATAAATAATGGAGATAGAGTTCCGGGAGTTAGGACTTTTTTATTGGAAATTTCCTCCTCTTTAACGAGCTTTTTTCAAAATTGTTTAAATGTTAATATTTTTCGAGTTATTAACAAAAAAACGAAATATCATTTTTTTTTTTCATCTTATTTTGTTAATAACAATTGCAATTTTTTACCTGCACCAAAATCCTTCATAAACATTTTTCTAGGGGTGATGCCGAATCGAATGAGTCATCGCTTATATTTTTAGGACCTTTATCTTTATTTTTCACGTTTTTGAACTTGTTTACTTGACTAAAAAAGAGACATTTTAAGTTTGATAAATCAGATGTTATGTGCGAAGTGACAGTAGTACCCACCTCAACGCTTCGCTTATGAGGCGTGCAATTGGCTAAAATATTACAATAAATGAGTCTCTTACGTCAGAAATAATCTCTCATATACGACCTATTCTTGCGTACGCTCCAAACACGTTAGGACTATAATGTGAAATAATATGTCTTCTAAATAAACAGTTCTGCAAAAAAGTCCACGACAGCTATATCTATCTTTTGAGATTGACTCACTGTAACCCTGTTTATGGTAATTATTGTTCTAAAATGATGCATTATTTCAGAAAGTGTTTTTATAAACGTGACTTATCCCCTGGATTATAAGATTAGGTAAGCTACTTTTTATCCGGGGAACAAGTTCCCGCTGCAATTAGCTACGCAGGCGGACCCGCGGACGTCAACTAGTAAGTACGTAAATTATTACCCTGAGGGTGCTTCTATACTTGTAGTATTACTCTTTGTTCATAAATAAATATATGTTGAATGCTGTGAAGTTGCGATCACTTCGAAAATTCTGCGGCGTAACTTTGGCAGACCAAATACGTATCGAAGTGTTGCATAAAAGTGTCAGCGTTAAGCTAAAAAAGGGCATAATCCGTTGTTTTGGACACTTCCAACGAATGTGTGAGGAACGATTCACTACGAATATACATTGTGAGAATGTAGAGGGTAAAAGGAGTCAGAGTAGGCCGAGACTTACTTATGAAGACCACGTGAACAGACTGCTCAAAACGAAAGGGTCAAAAGTACTCAGATACCCAGACGGGTATGTATAAAGTGATTAATGAATCTACAGGAACCGAAAGAAGTATGCATGGATCCCAAAGCCTGTCTGTCCTTTCTGACTACCACGTCAGGGATACAGCGTGAAGATTTCAAACAATTTTCTCAATAAACACCTAAGCTGAAATAACTTCTTTCATCTTGGCAAACTAGTAACTTAATTCCTTGAATTCACTTCTGACCTTTTCTTTATTCGAACCGTCGATCAAATTAATTAGCCAGTGAGCTCTTGTTTGGTGAGTCAATGATAATGAGCAGAATATCGATTTGTAACTCTACCATTTCGTGCAAATTTGTAGGTACTTTGATTTGAAGGTTGCAGTACAAAGGGTCTAAAGTTACAGCAACTAGGTTTTAAATTAATTCACTGTAGTTCAGTGTTCTACAGATTATGTGGGAGAAATGGATTATTTAACCACCGTACATGCAATTTGGTAAACCATGATTTCCGGGTCATAAGCGACCTCACCTGCTAGTGGTGCACGTGCTGATTACCGGACGAGGCAACGATGTAGGATGTAGATTCAGGGTTGGAAAGACTGACGGCAGTCACTCCTAACCATGCCGAAAATAAAGAGCCAAGCATAGCTGCTCCTACCAGACCAATAAAAGTATACCCCAGGCGCCAAAACCAAGTAGAAATGTCGGAAAGCGGTTTCTCGAGCGTCCTAGAGTATATAGTTCTTCAAGGGAATCTTGACGGTTTTTCCTGGATCGGCAGCGCGAATGAATAACCTCAGGTTTCGCAAACGTCATAGACTACGGTGTCCGCTTTCGATCTGGTAGACCGTATGCGTGTGGCAGGACACGCATACGGTAACACCACCACACAAAAAAAACACGCCATGAAACAAGATTTATGTTGAGTTCTGAAAGCGATAGTTGATGGTGTAAAAAAGATCTTATTACTATTATTTCTAGAAGGCATAATACTACCGCGTCTTTATGTTTCTTTAACCTTGCTAAGAAAATTATCTACTAGTAAATAATCATTTATTATATGTCAAAACCATACACTTAGAATTCACCTTCAAATTACTACAATGTAAAAACACAGCCGAAAGACATAGGTTCACTCTCATTATACTGTGTTAAAAATTTAATTTGTCCAACATTTTATTATATTTATTCCCCATAAATGAATTAAAAGTGTAGGCGCTGACGTCCTCTAATATAAACTAGAGGACTTCAGCGCCTGCTTATGCGTAGTGATTTTTCCCGTACCCGTTTTTCACAGGGAATACCCCTGTTCCCGGGATAAAGAGTAGCCTATGTGTTAATTCAGGTGTCAGCTAATTACACACCAAATTATATCAAAATTGATATAGCCTTGTGAACGTGAAAAATTAAAAAACACACTCATAAATTAGAACCGATATAATACAGGGTAGAGAAGTTTTCCCGTACCCGTTTCCCACCTTTTCCCAGGATAAAAAGTATTCAATGTGTTATTACAGTGTTTCAGCATTGTCAGCTACATCCACTTCAAAATTTTTCTTAATATGTTAAACCGTTTTATCGTGTTGAAGTAAAAAACATACGTACAAATTTTCGCTTTTAAAATATTAGTTCTTTTTTGGCGACTGTCTAGTCGTACGAGTACGACGAATGCAATTCGCACGTAAAAACCCCTTTCTTAGTGGGTCTATATAATAAAGGTAGCATACCCTTAAAATTTCAAGGTATCAAGGTTTCGGCTGGGCGTTAATAGATAAGTGTGAATTTTATTAATAAAGAAGACTAGCTGACCCCGGCGGACTTCGTATCGCTTTAAAATTAATAAACTTTCTGTTTACTTTATAACTTTTGTTGCAAAGTATATAATAAGTCTTTAAATTGACTAATTCCTGAAGAAGTACTACAGAACTTTTTTTTAATTTTGCGATTTCATAATTTGACTTTGCTGCAGTTCTAGGCCACACCGCTCTCCATCTCTTCTTCTTTATCTTAGTTAGCTTTCCCGGTTACTTGCAATCCCTGATTGAATTTCGCGACAGGGGAGACCGTGCCAACGTGCTTATGCATGTTGTATCGCTTGTATATTATTTTGCTGTGAGGTATTGTTTGAAATGATACCTATAGCCACTTTCTATCATCGCACCATCGCACCACTTGGCATAGACAGGGTGATCATGATCATCCTAACACTTAACGTCCGAAACTCTAAAATACGTTAATGAGTGATAGAAGCTTGTGCAATAGCGTTCCTTGCTATTAACATGCCTCGATTTTCTAAAATGTCTAATGTTGGGATTGTTCAAAAGAGGTATAATTAGGTTTTTGCCATTTCAGTAGCGCGAGTGTAACACCTCTGTTGTTACAAACGTTCGCAGGCCACCTTAACCACTTTAGATAATGTGCCACCTCAGTGGTATAAAAAACTTCTATCCAATCTACAGTTGGGGTTAAAAATTTATGTAAAATTTCTATTGTACAGCAAATTAGGTTCGACAGCAGTTCTACCTGCCGAGTCGAATTGTATTTTCAAACAATTCAGTATCCCATTGAAATACGAGTATACACACAAAATTTCAACCAAATCGGTCATAGATCGTTTATAACTAATTTTCTTTTTTCGACTACCAACTTACATTTTATGTATATACTTTTTATTTCTAAAACAGAACTCTTTGTATTCCAACAAAACAAACCAAGGAGATCGAAACTCATACGACAAAGTTCTCATCGCACCGATAAATATTTGACAACAAAATGACTCCATTTTTAATTTTTTAAACAATAAACATAAGAGACTCAACGAACATCAAAATTTCACAGGCAGGAACATTTTGTATTGAAAAATTAATGGTCATATTTAGATTTTCCTTTATTTATTATGTTTGTTTCTAACCGTTTAAACCTACCCTAAACCTTTACAAAAATTTCAATATGAAAATCAGCCATATCGGTCCAGCCATTGTCGAGTTTTAGCGAGGCTAATTTATACTAAAGACTAATTTTGACTTATATATAATTAAGATTAAGATTGCCTTAAAACAAAGTTAAAAACTAATCTCTAGTTATGAATTCTACTACTAGTACTAAGTTATGAATTCTTTTCTTTGTCAACAGACAGGGACACCACAATGCCATCACCGTCCAAACTACGGTCCAGAAGACAGACTAGGTGTCTGCGAATTTTACATAAACGACTGCCTATAGTAAAATGGCTTCCGGAGTATAACTCAGAAAAGGCGGTTTCAGATTTAATAGCTGGGATCACTGTTGGACTTACTGTTATACCACAGGCCTTGGCATACGCCACTTTAGCAGGGTTAAGTCCTCAGGTACAGTATGTAGTTTTGTTGATATAAAACTTTGTGTGTCGTGAATTAACCGGCGATAGAAGTCACTAAACTGAGAAAATAAATTAGATTTTAGTAGTTACCCTACGATAAAAATTTTTTTGAGCGATTGCGAATGTTCAGCTCTTTTGTAGTTGATGGAAAATATTTGTGCCTTCTTAATAATACGCATACGCCTGTTCACGTAGGTACTTAAAATTCCATGCACCGACTTGCGATTTGATTTCTCAAAAGTTTGAAGTATATCTTTAGTGTACTCCCAGTTGCTTCCCAGTTGCAAACCTGAAGTCCACTTTGCTTGGAAGCTGGGAGCTGCGATCATTTGGCTTTTATATTTCAGCATAGTTGGGAATGATGATGGCATTCCGACCTCCCAGCTCCTTATGGGCGCATGCGTCGTTGCTTCGTGCGTTAGTCACCAGGTGCACCGCTAGTAGGTCAGGTCGCTTGGGCCCCGGTGATCTTAGCAGGGTCTCTTACATCCGTCCTACCATACCATAATGTACTCTCAGACGATATTTTTCAGGATGGATTATATTCTTCATTTATGGGCTGTTTCGTCTACATAATGTTTGGCTCTTGTAAAGACATTACCTTGGGCCCAACCGCATTATTGGCCCTTATGACATATCAACAAATACTGGGAAGAAATTCTGACTACGCTGTGTTACTATGCTTTTTGTCAGGAGTAGTACAACTCGTTATGGGAATTTTGCATTTAGGTAAGTATCACCTCAAGCCCATAAATGTCATAAAAAACCGTAATAAGTATGCCAAATGTCCACCAAAATGTATTCACTTATGAAACTAAGCATTTGACTTGAAAACTAATTCCTCAGCTAAATTGTTGTAATGCGTAAACACTGAGGTTTAATACAAATATTTGTTCTAAAACATACGGTTGCTCAGTTCATAGTGATGATTGTAGTAAACTAAATTGAATCTAATTTAATCCCAATAAGTAATAGTTGTCTTTGTATTGTTTAATGAGATCTCTGTATAAATATCCAGCACCCAGGCAACTTCTTACAGGTAACTTGTAAGAATTTGCCTCTGTGCGATAAGGCCGCCAATTGTATCACATTGTAAATATATTAAATGTCTTTTTGGTGTTACAATAAAGAATAACTAACTAACAAGGTCCCATTTACTATTCTATAGAAACTACTGTGGGAATTACTAATTACTGCATAAAGTCGCGATATCGGCAGTACCTTGGAGTACCTTAAAGTTGGGCGCATATTTTGCCGTTAAGGATTGTTGCATTTGATAATGGATTGATGTATTTGTCAGTACTGTAACGAAACAACAGCTGCATAAACAAAATGTAACATCATATGAAGAACATGTAATAAATATTTACAAGAACAAACTACAGTATGGACATACGTAGTACGTATTCTATGAGTATGTCAATCGTCACGTCGAAACGTTGACAATGTTCTCTTAGTCCTGCAAGTACTTAATTTCCTGTCAATAAAACCATAGTTAGGTAATTATGTTTTTACGTTTTAACTCGTAATAATGATTTCCTGCAATAAGTAACAACGACCTTAACTGTTGCGTTCAAAAGTGAGAACCGACTCGTAAATAAGAACTATATATAGGCCTCGTCATTGCCCTTTCTAAAATACATGGCAGTAGCAGCCCACTGGACGGATGGACACCCTGCGGTTTGACCCGCGTAGTGCCCGGGGGCCGAGTCTACTATTGACAAGCCGTAGAATAGAACCAGTATCGCTGTTTTAGCTGTCAAAATGTTAGTAGACTATCAAAAATGATAGTAGAATTGTATCGGCCGACCGATAGAAGTCTATTGGAGTAAGATTGTAATAGTAGACTACGAAAATCTGTCAAAATCGTACCGGTGGCTATCTGTTGAGCGACGATTTCGACGCGATTGAAATAGCAGACTCGGCCCCCCTGGTCCCTTGGAAATACGGGATAAAATGTACCCTAAACTACTCCGCATAAAATCAGCTATCAGAGATTATCCTAATAGGATCAGACAGACAGACACAGAAATAAATTTAAACATGGTTATTTTGTGTAATTGCAGTAAATACTTTCATATGCATGTGGGATGTACCAGTCAAACAAAGTTTGAAAATTAAAAGAATTCACTATTATTTTATATTAGAAAAAAGCCTCGTAAAATATTTCTCTCGCGCACCGTTCTACCTTCGTTTCTATACGTCGTCTCACACACTTGACATTTTCCACTGCATACTTCGCTCTCACTCTCACTAATACATACCTTTCACTCCTTACTTACGTTCTGTACACCCTAAGCATTCATCAACCTACCATTCCCACATTCGGCAGTCCTGCTATGCAATTCACAAATTTCGGATCCAAATCCGCTACGGCGCAAATGTCATTGATATTCGAGTTCTATGAATATCGATGACATTTGCGCCGTAGAGGATTTGGATCCGAGATTTGTGAATTGCACAGCTGAACAGCTATGCAATTCACAAACCTCGGATCTAAATCCTCTACTGCGCAAATGTCATTGATATTTGAGATCTATGAATATCGATGACATTTGCGCCGTAGCGGATTAGGATCCGAGATTTGTGAATTGCATAACTGATGTCTGTTCTCAGACATCCATCTGCAACCATTATGTATCCTCATTCAATACAAATCATCACTTACGCTCTCTTCTTATCACACCTAACAATATCCAGAATAACTCTAAGATTAATTATGACTAAGATTGACTCGACAGATCCCACATCCGTCCGCATAGGCGGTGATTTGGTCGAGCGCACGGACCAGGTTAAATATCTGGGATCTGTTTTTCACACGTCCAGTGACATCGATTGCGATGTCAAGTCACGCACTGCTGCCGCGTGGGCCAAATGGCGGGAGATGACCGGTGTCATTTGTGATCCTAAAATGCCGATCCGGTTGAAGGGACAGGTCTACAAAACCATTATTAGACCTGTCCTTTTACATGGCAGTGAGACGTGTCCGATATTGGAGCGACACAAGCAGGAGCTGCGTGTCACGGAAATGAAGATGCTGCGGTGGATGTGTGGAGTCACGCGGATGGACCGCGTGAGGAACTCTCGCATCCGCGGCAGCCTTCACGTCCGTGACATTAGACAAGTTGCAAGAGTGTCACCTTCGTTGGTATGGTCACGTCTTGCGGCAACCGCCGGGCTACGTAGGTAACAAATGTCTGGCCATGTCAGCCCCGCCGGGTCCCGGTAAGAGGGGAAGACCCAAGAAGTGCTGACTTGACGGCGTAAGGGATGACATGCGTGCCAATGGTCTCACTACAGGGGATGCCGACGACCGTGCGAAGTGGAGGATAAAATGTAGGAAAGCGGACCCCGGGCGTAGCGTCAGTTTTTTTTATTACGTACTGCCCTAAACTTCGCTTGTTTCAATTATAATTAAAGCCTTTGTTACTAAGTTATCCTAAAGGGATTTCATAAATAAAAAGGCAATTCTAATGACAATCCAACTCTTACTAAATATAAATTACAAAACAAATCCTTTGTAGAGTGTTATTATAGATTGATCACATTGTTTAATTAACTGAAATAGAAACCAAAATATCCCAGTACACGGTTTTATTCATATTTACATTGTCCTTCGCACATTACACAATACAAACGATAAATTGTTTTCGACGTGCGAATGGCTTGTGTAAGCCGGCTCTTAATAATGTACCCTTTGTTATCTCTAAATTGAAACTGCTTCAATTTCATATTAAGTATTATTACATTCACCGTACGGTCATATTTCTGTTCAAAGCATCGTTCATAATACGTTAGTAAATGTTTTCACTTTGCTCTTGTCAGAATTATTTATATTTATTATTAATATTATTTAAGTAACTATCATTTTTTTTTGTAACGTGTGGAAGTCCCCTCGGATGTATTTGTGACAACCGGTAGGAGAGGTTGCCATGGTTCCTATCCAGCCACTCATCCATGAGCGGTCTGACCGCCCCGATTGTGGCGTTTCCCTAACTTGGTTGCTCGAGTCGCACCGTCCATGTCTCCATGAGTCCCTGTCGGAGCTGGGACCGCTGAGCCTCGATTTCTCGGGGCGTCGGCCTATGGCCCCGCTCCCGCGCCTCCATGCGCCATTTAAATAACTAACATTTCAGATTTTTTTAAAGTTGAAAACTATTTCCGGATACTGCATCCTTCTAAAATCAAATCACTTGAGTCTTGAGTCTTGGAAATTATTAAAGCTAATATTGCCATATTTATTGACTGTAGTTCTACACAGACTTGTTTAAGTGTTAGTTTGTTATAGAAAGTACATTGAGTTACATCGCCCCCGCCTAGTCATAAGGTTGACAGATAACTAAAAAGTACGATACGCATTTAATATAATTTGAACAGACCTCCTCAAACTAAAAACATAATTTACATTAGAGCAGCAACACGCAACACTTAGTTTACATCAATAAGCTCTCTCTAAACTTTTCTACACATTGGGAACTATTTGTGATTGAACATACCCGCCAATTTTGTTTCCTAATCGATTGATGATGACATTACACCAATCTTAACTCATTTAGTCAAAAAAATTTTTTTTTATACGAACTTGCTGCTCAGTTGCGTAGTTTGATAAGTTAGTACTATAGACAACAAAGAAAAAAAATCACCGAAATCTATTAACAATCTGTAAAGATATCAGCGACAAAACAACTTTATACAATAGACGATCCGATTGAAAGCTTTCTCGTATGTGAAAGCTGACGAAAAGTCAATGAACATTTTTTTACTTTGCCATCTATCAATAAAGAACTGTTCTTACAGTGTGAACATACCATTAGCATTTTCAAAACTTAATACACTACTTATCCAATTTCTATTTAGATCTGAATATGGAAGGCCGTTTCATTATTTAGTGGCGTTCAGTTAATTTAATCGCTTCCTAATCCCAACACACCACAGTTCCCCCTGGATAATAAAATTCTATCTTGATATCGTTCTGAGTCTGACATTCTAATTTATTTTATGTTCTAGTTATAAAATGTTGTTGTGAGCCGGTGCTTTCTTTTTTAAATTTACAGATTCATTGACTTGGCCAACTTAATGTTTTCCATTTCCAAATTACCAAATTTTCTATTGTATGTGCAAGCACAAACATTTGTTTGGTTGTTCTTTACAGGCGCAATTTTTTATGAAACTTAGCACTATGTGTGCAGAGGTTTTTCATTAGCGGCGAATTCAAATTTTTTGGGAATTTTACATTTTGGGATTCAACATTTTGGGATTTCAACATTTTGAAAATTCTATATTTTTATAATTTTACTTTATGGGCCGGAGCGGAAGAAAATTATGCCAAAAGGAAAGAAAATTACTGCCGCGTTTATACTTAACCGTTTTGAGTAAAATTTTCTACACAAGTTATTGTAATTTATTTTTCTATACGGTACACAATACATCACAAACTATCGTGTGACTAGTTCGATTCATAATTCACTTCATGTATAATAATGTAATAAATACCTAAATGAATTGGTTCTTATAAAAGTAAATACAAGCACTAATATTATTTTTCTATGACTGCTGGGGGTAACAGAGACACTTTATGTGGGAGACTCATAGCCATAGCGCATAGAAGGAGTTAGATTACCCAGTAAATCATTACGCTATTCTGCCTCGCCTCTTTGGAGTCGCTGGATAGACCGGGTAACCCGTGTAGCTTGGCAAAGGGACGCCCCGATATGGGGCTCTCTTCCAGGCGGCCGAATAGACACTCTATATTATTCATCAGGAACACTTAGTTTCTCGCGTTCATCAATGTCGAATACTTCTGTAATAACAAAAGGAAAGGAGTGCCAAGCACCATTAGACCATCGGCGGGTCTGACCAAGTTTAAATTATACAATGCTCGAATAACTGAATAACTTGCATACTTCTTTCGCTTCCTGCAGATTCATTAATCGCTTCATACATGCACGTCTGGATATCTGAGTAAGAATTACGCATGGACTGCGAAGGTGACAGCGTAAAGATAGTTAGTTTCTTTTTTTTTGAATTACTTGCCTTTGATTGGATTTTTTGAACGCAGGTGTTCTAATAGACTTTATATCAGTACCTGTGACCGTGGGTTTCACGTCTGCAACTTCAGTGATCATTGCTGTGTCTCAACTAAAGGGATTGCTAGGCCTTCAGTTTGAATCTGGAGGATTCATCGATACTGTTAAAAAGGTAAATAATTTAAATTGTTTTTTTTACTTGTTATTTTCCCCAAGAATTGTTGTACGATGAACTGTACGATGGTTCGTGTGTAACTTCCAAAGTGGGTACTGAATATCATCGACAAATCCTGACAAGCTCTGTATTGTAGAACTCTCTGATTATTTTTTCCACAACTCCCGAACAAATCGTCTGTTACTATCACATCATTGTATCTGCGTTATCTATCTAACTTGATGATAAAAGTGCGTTTGGTTTCAGGTGATAACAAACATACCGAACGCAAAGCTGGCAGATAGTACTTTAGGGATATTGTGTGTACTTACTCTTCTATTACTGCGTGTGAGTATTTTGTATATAGAACTAATTTTACACATTAAATAGCTGCCTAATGGCTTGTTCACGCATGACTGCCTCTCTGATAACGCTTTTTGTTGCATCATCGCCAGCAATGTAACACTTAGTACATATATCTTTGCTACAGTATATTTTGTACTATGACTTAACTGAACCTATCTTCACGCTGTATCCCGAACGAGGTATTCACAGAGGACAGATTGCCAGGTTTCGCGATCCATACATACTCGTTTCGCTTTTTGCAGATTCATTAATCGTTTCATACATGCACTTTATGGGTATCCGAGTACTTTTGACCTTTCTTTTTATGTGCAATCTACTCACGTGGTCTCGTATGTAACACCCATATTTTACGACGCTTTCTCGAACGTTTCTCGACTCAAACCCAGTCGAGTTCACCTTAAGGAATATCTGAAGGAATCCTCGAAACTGTTATTCTCAGTCGATACTTCTCCTCATCTTGAGGATCTTCGAATGAAGTTAAGTTGAATGAGCAGTGGAATAGGTGATCCTTTAATGTTGTTTTGTAATATTATTTGTTATCATGGGCCTTAGGCCTTGGATTAATGTCAATTTTGAAAGACGCGCTCCACTGGAAGTGAAGAAAGAAGATTGGTTTATCCAATCCATTTATAAATTTTTCAATATATTTTTGAACCAAGTTTCTTAACGCGACTTACGGGAGTGCGAATTAGTAGAAATCGTCACGTACCAAAATGTTATATGCGGTGTGTGTAAGTGCATCAAGCCTACTACCACAATAAATACTACTTATTAAAAAAATCTATTTTTATTAAGTATAAGCACTATTTCACTCACTTCGGTAGTATAGTCGTCAGTATCCAGTAGTCAGTTGTCACGCGGCAGAGATTATTTTTGACATTTTTTTTTCATATGGTATTTCACTGAGTTATTCTCTCGACTTGTTATTTTTGCTTTTTACAATTAAATACATTTATTACATTTTTATTAGTTTCTTTTTAAAAATTTAAAAAACTACGTCTTTACGGGGGTCCCCGCATTTTTATTTTTTATTTGTGGTTATACAACATACAGTAACATGACAAAACATAAAGTGTGAATAAACTACTAATAACAATATTAATCTTAATTAAAAAGTCTTATTCTTTTGAGCTAAACTATTCTTAGCTCGCCTTGAGTATGTAATATTAATTCTAATAAGCAATTCTTAAATCTTATAATATTCTTTATTCTTCATGTAAACTTGTGTACTTCTTTCTTCTTAGTAACTATTCTTACGCTTCTTCTCGTCATCTGAATCGAATGTAACGAAATCGAATGCATTCTCACCGTTTTTTTCGGTTTCAACCGACATAGCTAATATGAAATATAAATACATAATTATCTATTTCTTAATACGTACATATCTTCTTATATATAAAAATGAATAATCAAAATATAACATAATATAAATTAAACTAAACTTAACATTAACAATTTGGAAAATGCAGCAGTAGTTTTCCTTCAACAGAAATTGATGATCTTTCGGATGAATTTGGGTTTTTTGAGGAGATCCATCATACATAGTTTCTTTAGCGAACTATATTCCTATGTAAATGTCTAGTAGCTACCACCTGTGTAAATACTGCGTTACACCTTGTTTTTGTAACGTGATCATTTCGATTTGAATTACAAAGAATGTACAATGCATTCCATTCATGCGTAGGAGACGCCAGAAGTAAGTACTTATTGAATAACCCATATATATGCAGTTAAATTGACCCATTATACAATTATTGATCTATATTACAGTACTAAGTGCATCTTAAATTCTATGAACTATTGACTCTAGATCGTTGAATCAAGCAAACAAGTGGCTGACAGAAAACGAAAATCTATTATTAATGCTATTATTTTTTTGATATTATTAGAAATTGTAATCCATCCAGTATAGTAGTAGTGTCCGGTGTTTTTTCTGTTATTATTCATCACTACGCTACATCGCTGTCTGTCCCTATGTATGCTTAGATCTTTAAAACTACGCAACGGATTGCGATACGGTTTTTTTTAATAGGAAGAGTTATTCTCATAGAAGCTTTTTATGTATAATTTGTTAAGTTTTTGTATATATTGACCAAATTATAACGATATTTGTTGGGGATGTCGGAAAAAATTAGCCGTCTGGGAGCTTTCAACAAAAACGCTGCCTAAACCCTTTGAGATATAACAAAATAATGTATGCAATTGTGTATCTAATAAAGGTCTACAAAAAAGTCCGCGACGACATGTCTATCTCTTAAGAATAACATACTATATCCATTTTAATACTTAAAAAAACAGCAATTATTAAGCGGTTATTTGAAGGCTATTTACATAAATATGCTACGAGTATTAATCCTTATCATTTTTACTACGTTAGTTGGCTTCAGCATTTCATGAAGATTATTTTGTCCCATTACACCTTGCAAATTAAATAAATATCGCAATTATTAAGTTATCGCAAATTCAAAATTAAGCGCAAAGAAATTAATTAAATTCGACCGAGCCGTGCGGGTAGGTAGGTACCTAAGTACTGGAGAGCGGAGAAGTAATCAATGAATTTGGAAAATGTTCATACATTATTGTGAATGTGAAATTATTAAAGAACGGGATTAAATGGGTGCCACGGGGTTCGAAGTATGTAACGGGCGAAGCCGGGCGGGTCAGCTAGTATTCTATAAAAGGTTTCTCTTACATAGAAAGCACATTTTCTTTCGTGACTTAAATTTTGTATCATGACGTTAACAAAAAATAAAAAAATCGAATAATAAGAAACTTTGCTAGCAATGATACAGCTGTATCAACATTAAGTGTGGTGTCTTGGTTAAATAAATAAGTACTTATATATTCTTTATTAGCACTTCATACGAATTTTACTGCAAATTGTTTAGAAGCTGAAATTTTTGCTACAAAAGTTACAGTGTCATAACTTTAAATATATACTTTACATATAATAAGCCTCAGCTACCCCTTCGGGGATAAGACGTGATGTATTAATAAAAATTAAAAAATATCTATATACACCTTGTTAGATTTAGAATGACGTCACACAGCCAACTTTGCATTTTTATCAAAACCAAACGTTTATACAGAATTTCAGCTCAACCGGGTGAAGATTTCAGCTTCAAAACTGAGTTACCTACAAGATTTTACTCAAACATACATAAATTGTAAGTTAATAAAAAGCTTGTTAAAAATACCAAACTGTACTGAACTCTTGTTCATTATTTTCAACCCATTCAAATGTCGCATGTAATATTCATAAGCGTATCATCGTTGCCGTTCACAAGAACTTTCATTAATTTTTTGCGGTTTATTATCTACAGAAGATGATGATTTGAATTCTGTGTGAATTTTGTTCGCATTAAAAAAGTCAGTACAAAAAACATTGGAACTCTTTTTAAACTTGCTATGTAAATGTTTAGTTCTATATTTATCACACAATGAATTACATCCAAGGTCCGTTTTGCCATTTCACATTTAAGGGCCTGAACATCGTTGTAATCCCCGTGTTAGTGGTAGTATGCGACTTCCACGCTGAGGTCTCTGGTTTGAATCCTGGGTCAAAACATATTTTTGTTTGATCCACATATTTTGGTTTCGGAGTTTATTTCAATTTATAATATGTATGTATGTAGAAATATATAAGTATGTTTATTAATTGTCTAGATCAAAAAGCACAAGCTTGTATTTGCTTAATTTGGGCTTGTTTTAGAATGTTCCAGAATAATATATTAAATATACCAAATTATAATGACCTACATCAACCTTCAATCAAGGTCACCTCTATCAGGACGCGCTTTTTTTACATATGGGAATCCCCATAGATATTATGCCGAACTCGAACCAATAAAAACCAGGTAACTCCTCAAATCAACTATGTTTTCCCAGTAAGATCAAACAAATTACGTTTGCGATTGCAACCGAGTAGCAGACTCTTTATGTAATTGAACGCAATTCATACTTGATTTGAATAATTTAACCACCATTAAATAAATAACTTGCTGTAATTTGTAGTAATGTGTGTGTTATTATTACACTACTTATTATATCACATAATGTTATAAAAAGCTTTTTAGAATGGCTTCTTTAAAATGCCAGTCTCTATTCTGGTGATGGATGAACTAAATGTTTTAAAAAAACTATTATTAGCTATTCTGCTTAGCAAAGTAAACTATGCAAATGAATATTTAAAATACACTTCGTAAGTCCGATAGTAACTGACATTCTGAGAATTTGAAACTAAAAATGCCGTCACATTCCACAACCTTCTTTGACAAGTCTTTCACAGTTATGGCGATACGATTATGGAATGCGCTACCGTTGGATATGTCGCCCTCATCTGGTTGAATCTGCTATTTGATTGAATGACTAGCGCGCGTTCATTGAATGACTAGGCCGTACGTTGATTGAACAAGCATCACTCAACGTCCAACTAGTTAGCGGATTGTAACATAGCCCTTTGAACAGAGCGGAGTCAGGTGATTGAAATTTTCCAAAATGAATGAAATCGAAATGATGCAAACATATACAGAAGGGATCTTAATAGTCCCTATTCTAACCTAGCCTAAGTTTGCAAGATGTGCACCCTGGAGCGACGACTACAAACTTAAAGGTGCAGAGTCGGCAGAGGGAGCAGAGTATGAGTAATAAATATCGAAATTATCGAGGCCTTGAATAACAAAACCCTAACCAAACATTGACTATATCCCATTCAACGACTATGCTAAATGACGTTCAGTCAAGACGTTGAACGTTACATTAAACAACTTGACGAGTTGTCCTTTAATCATACAATTGAATGTCGTCATTCAATGAACGCGCTAGTCATTCAAACAAATAGCAGATTCAACCAAATGACTGCGATAGATATACGACGTCAAGACACAAGACGACAAGGACTTCGCCTTGAACGTCTTCAAAAATAGAGTTAAAGACCACTCTCTGTATTTGTAACCAAGTACTTATATTTTATACCATTGTTTTCCTTTTTATATGTTCAAATTTACTGTGTACTTAACCATTACCTATCCTTGTTATTAAATTAATCTATCGTTATATATATAAATTTTATGAAAGTGGGTTATCAACTACCTTTTTATTTACTGATCTTCTCTTTTCCATACTAAAGTTGTCTGGAAGGGATCGCTTCTAGCGATAAGACCGCCCATTAAACTCTCACCGATATTTCGTAAGTCTTAAGAGTTGTCTAGTATCTATCTTTTCGTTTCTCATTTGATTGACATTGAGTTTATTATTACTTATTAACTGACTCGACAGGTGATGTCCTGTCTTAGCTATAAATATTGTGTCATTAATACAACTAAGTATATATCTTCACGCTGTATCCCTGTCACGGTAGTACAGAGGACAGACATTGTTATAATTAATATGAAATATAACTAAATATTATTAAATGTTGCCTGTAAGAAATTATTTGCATAAAGCCGCTATTATGCTTGTTTAGTCTATTAGATAAATTTAGCAATAGCTTTTATTTCGAAAAAATATAATCATTTACAACCTTAGGTAAGCAATCAGTATATGTTTACTCTACTTTTTCATATTTTTTTTATTAAAGTGAAGAAAGACTACTTGAACTCGACGCCATTTTTTTCAGGACGGGACTTGAACACGTTGTCCTTTGAATAACCAGGGCAATAAGTCATTGCGCTGCCAGAGCCATACCGACTCTTAAATTTTATTTATTTATTTATTCCATACAAGGAAGACTTACAGTTAAATAGCAGCCTCGTGTAACAGTAGTGTCGTACCAACAAGCCAATCATAAGTCCTCACTTATAAGAAACAGCGTAACATAAATATGTTACGCTGTTTTTTATAAGTGAGAAGTAATTTTTTTTCTTTAAAATTAAAGAAAATATGCAAAAATAACAAATAATGAAAAGAATCTTGCTTACAATGACTATCATATTATAAAACAAAGTCGTTTCCCGCTGTCTGTCCCTATGTATGCTTAGATCTTTAAAAAAACGAACGAGGAATTTCGATGCGGTTTTTTTTAATAGATAGAGGAATTCATAAGGAAGGTATTTATGTATAATTTGTTAAGTTTTTCTATACGTTAACTAAATTATAACGATATCTGTTGTGGGTATCGGAAAAAAATAAGCAGTCTGGGAGGTTTCAACGAAAACGCCGCCTCATCCCTTTGAGATATGACAAAATAATGTATGGTGGTATTGTGTATCTAATATGCAGTCTACAATAATGTCTGCGACGGTATATGTCTATCTCTTAAGGATAATATACCATATCCATTTAAATGCTTTAAAAAGCCAGCAATTATAAAGCGGCAATTTCAAGGCTATTTACACAATAATGTTATTAATCCTTATTATTTTTATTATGTTAGTTGGCTTCAGCATTTTATAAAGATTATTTTGTCCACTTAGGAGTTATGGCAAAATCAAAATAATGCGCAAAGAAATCCAGGTTCTGATGTTGCTTGCACATGACATTAAAATTCCTGCTCGCTCGCACAATGTAGCTATTCTGGCGATAGTTGGTTTTTGCTCTTGGTAGGTACTTGGTAAATGACGATTATACTACAGTGCAACATTTCAGCTTGTTTCGATTTCGCGGAACTCAATTTTTCATTTCATAACCACCATCTCCTGACAATCAATACTTATGTAATAATATAAACCGATGTGTCTGTAACTTTTATTCATTTTTTTTTTCAGAAAGTAAAAGATGTCAAGTTGTCACCATGCCGAAAGGGGTTAAAGAAATCGCTTTGGTTGTTGTCGACCTCCAGGAATGCGATAATTGTGATCACCTGCTCATTAATAGCATTCTTCTGCGATAAATATTCTACTCAACCTTTCAAACTTACTGGAACTGTTAAGTATGAACTTTGTTATTATGATATACTAATTTTAGTTTTTAGTATCCCGAACTTCAAAATGGTACGTTCAAAAACGTACAGAATCACTCTTCTCAAAATCTACAGAACCAATTAAGTTGATATTTTTGACACAATAAGTTCTTATTATTAAACTAGCTGATGCCCGCAGATTCGCCCGCGGTAAGAAGTTTTCCTTTTCGAGATATCGTGCGGAATCCTAAACTTTTTGAAAATCCAATAAAGCCTATGATACTCACGAAGAATGTAGCTTTCTAATGGTGAAAGAATTTTTAAAATCGGACCAGTAGTTTCTAAGCCTTATTAGCAATGGCTGAGAACATAAATATTTGCTGCGATCTGAGATTGGAACTCGATACCTCAGCGCGGCAGCTGCATACACTGCCATTGCGCCACCGAGGCTTATGAGAACGTATAAAACCAACAGAGGATTTTTCCAACAATATATATATATATATATATTTATATTTATATATATATTTTTATCGACGTTGAGAGAAATTTTATAGCTGGAAAAATCGTCAAGTTTTTCGGTTACGCGCCATGTGTTTTGAAGTAAAACTTCTCTATCATAAGTGAAACTTCTTTATCATAAGTGAAACCTATTTATCATAAGTGAAACTTCTTTATCGTCATGTGACAGAAACTATATAGCTGTAAAAAAAATTCGAAAAGAAGTTTCACTTCTTACCTGTGTACCTACTCTGGTACACACACACTTTTTTCCTGTTGATTAAACTATTATTAAAAACAGACAAAAGCATGTAGTAACATTTATCCGCATAATTTCATGACTTTATTACGCTTCTATCCGAGTTGTAATGAAATTCTCTAATTTTGCACTGAAAGGACCATATAACAGTTATATTATAACCGCGAGTGAGTAGGCTAATTCTAGCAGCGTATTCTAGTTTCATGTAAAATGGAGCCATTACACCTCTAGCGGAACGAGCGTATCAAGTTATACGAGTATGTTTAACTACCCTAAACGCTTTTGTATTCAAATTCATAGAACTATTCACTGATATAATCTTATCTTAGGCCGTATTCTCCGGAAACGCTTCAGGTTATTTTTTTCAATACTAATATTTAAAGTTTGTTTGATTTGTGTTGGATAGCCCAATTATCAAGGAAGGCTATAGGCCCAGGAGAGCGGAGCAGTAATCATAAATGTCAAAAAACCGTACTAATTTTCGCATAATAGTATAAAATTATTAAACAAAGGGAATAATTGGCTGACCACGGGTATTATAAAATGTAACGGGTGAAGCCGCCGGGGTCAACTAGTGCCTTATAAAACTGCATGTTTTTTAATTTATAGGAAAATGCTATCCCGAAACACAATCACGATTCGGTATAATTCTAATTCTAATTTATTTCGAAACCTAATTACTTCCAATTTGTAATAAGACGACTTACGTTTTATGTTATACGAGTCTCTGGAAATTAAAAATGAAGACGCTGTAAAACCCCTCTGTGCTTCCCTAATATCTGCCTATAGTCTACGTGAAATTTATTTACTTTCAGAATACGACCGATGTCGACGAGTATTTTTTTTAATATACTTCGGATGAGACGGAGTTCTCAATTACTGTTTACACGCCTTCGTCAAATGCAAAGCAATTTCTTTTTTAATGATTTGAAATATAAAAATATATTAGGTTTTCATTCACTATACGTTTTATGTAGGACGAATCACCGGAATATATAATTATTATTATATTAACACTAGGTGACCCCCACAGCTTCGCCTGTAACGTACTTCAACCTCCCGTCGCCGTCGCACCAATTTATCCCGTTGTTTTTAATGTAAAGATTTGCCCAATTTGTTGACATTTGAGATTACTGTTCCGCTCTTCAGAGTAGTAGCGTGATGACATATATGTTGCGCTAATCTCAGGATCTACTGGTCTGATTAAAAAAAATATTTTTGTATTGGATATTTATATAGCCTTCTTCGATAAATATCCAATACAAAAAAATTTATCAAATCAGACCAGTAGATCCTGAGATTAGCGCTTTCAACCAAACAAATAAACTCTTCAGCTTTATGTATGTATGGATAAAAATTGAATAAAGCCTAACAAGCAAAGATATCAGTGATCTTCATTAGAGCTTTAATCCCGGTTGTATTCGTACCTACTTATTCTCTCTATGCCGTAGAGAGAATTCCGTAGAGTCTACGGAATCCTGGGTCAATTGCAAATCCATTCACCAACGTCTGTAATTGAACGTAACTACAAATATTTAAGAATGTATAGAATTTGAGAAAATTTGTGCAGCAATTAGTTATAAATACCTCTTGAATATGTAGTCACTTAATATGTCCGCGATACAACCCTTAATCTATTTAATATAGTCCGAGTACACGAGAACCTGTAACGACTTCTAACATTATTAATTTCAGAGATGGACTACCGGCTCTTCGACTACCGCCATTCTCAACTACTTTACCCGACGGTAGATACGTGGGCTTCATAGAGATGTGTTCTGATCTCGGTTCGTCAATCATCATGGTGCCTGTCATAGCGGTACTGGGAAATGTTGCAATTGCTAAGGCTTTTGGTAAGTTTTTAATAAAAATAAATATAAATATCCATCACGCCTTATCCCCGAAGGGGTGGCAGAGGCATATTATATGCCCACTTTTCACCGTGTGGATTCCTGTCCCGGTATATTATATGCCCACTTTTCACCGTGTGGATTCCTGTCCCGGTAAGTTTTTAAGTTTGTATGTATGTCATTTAAGGGTGTTATGTGTAAATAATCATAGTGTTGCTAAAAAGGCTTCATGTGAAGCAAGCGGATGGTCAT
Organism: Thumatha senex; assembly: GCA_948477245.1. Classification (NCBI taxonomy): domain Eukaryota; kingdom Metazoa; phylum Arthropoda; class Insecta; order Lepidoptera; family Erebidae; genus Thumatha; species Thumatha senex. The sequence goes on along the minus strand of OX419732.1, from coordinate 18,140,776 downwards.
AAAAAGCCAAATGTACTTATTATGTAACTAGCTGTGCCCCACGACTTCACCCGGGACATAGTTCTATTAAATTATAACCCCTACAATTTGAAGCTCTAGAATATAAGGAATATATATAAAATATGTTTTCCAAAAATATGTCTATCTTAACTTTCAAATTTTCAATTTTTATGTATCGTATACAAACGACTTATTTCCATGCTAACTTTAATTCTCTATTATACATCCTTAAGGGTAGAATTTTGGAACATCCTTAAACACGTCTATCTTAATATTTAACCAGAATACAGTTTTAATGTATAATTCTTTTAAAAAATACAAACTTTTTGCATAAGGGTTTTAAGTCACAAAGTATTACCTATTACCGTCAAGATCATTTACTGCCATATTTGCAAAGTAATAGGTAGGAGCCTGTGAGAAAAGAATCAGACAATAAAAACTTACAAGCACTCTTTGCTATATGCATATCGGCAGTAATTACATTAGTTATGTTTACATAATGTATCAAGTATGATACTTCAACTAATTCATTATATTATTCGTAATTCAATTTATACACAAGGAATTTATAATATATTTAAATGTGCTTAAGTATGTGTTAAAAAGTTAGTTGAATAAACTTATAATATTGTATACAATATCCTTTTTAGTAATTACCCGAAAAAATTACCACAAAAAATTACCCCAAAAAATTACCCCAAATAATTTACCCCAAAAATTTACCACGCATAAAATAAATTAAAAATTAATATAATGTGGTTGCTTACATGGCAACACAGGGATAGGGCTATTCGGAAATGCAAGGTCAAAGGTCAGCTTACACCTGCCGGCGGTTTCTTTTGATATCACAATACACTCGTCGTCGCCGCATGCCAACAAAGGTGTTGTCAGTTTTTGAAAATTTACAATATTTTAAGGAAATTGGACTAATTCTGATTTTAAAAACAGGCATTTTTTTTTATCTATCACGCCCTATCCCCGAAGGGGTGGCAGAGGCATATATATTATATGCCCACCCTCCACCATGTGGACCCCCGTCCCACGCAACAGGTGGTGAGCCCATTGCCGTGTTGAAATAGACAGACGCAGGTTGTTACTACCTGCTGTTGAAATTTTTAAGCCGCCAATAAGCCTTCAACGACTTAACGACTGCCATTTTATTGGCAACCGGGACCAACGGCTTAACGTGCCTTCCGAAGCACGGAACTGGGGTGGGTCTAAAGGGCCAAATAAATTTAATAAAATGTGTCTATTTTAGATTTTAAATTCGTAAAGAAGTTTTGAACCTGTTGCCTTTTTAGTGAGGTGGTAACAAAAAGACTAAACGGTCTTATGTGCTAGACACTCATTAGCACGATCAATTAAAGTCCTGGTAGTCTCGGACTGGTGCATTTTAAAAAATGATAATTAATTCATACTTAAAAATAATATTACTTTTTTTTTGGTTATGTTAAAGAAGTGCCTATGTGCCCCTTTCGGATCGGACAGGGTTTTCTTAACACATTGTATATGTATAATCCAGATTAGCTACACTGTATATTGACTTGTTTAAAAAATATATATCACAGGAGACCGAAGAGCTGGCAGCCACTTCAGACAAAGAATTAGTTTAGCTATTCAAAGGGGGAACGCTGTCAGTATCTTCGGTGCCTAAAGGGATTTGATAATATTTTTTTGTTATATATCATGTTTTTTAAGGTTATTAAATAATGACACTTCGAATCAATTTATTACAATCACAAAAAAAACTTTAATTTTTTTTATCTGTATAAATAATAAATACTTCTTTTAAAATATGTTTTATATTTGTTCAACACAAAGTATAACGATGCTCGTGTAACTTAGCTACGGCAATTATTGCAATGCAATGTAAATAACTGTTGTGTTTACTTTAAGTTACGTTGATACAATATCTTTTACAGTTATTACAAAGTAAACGGAGTCAGTCGACCGAGTTTAAGATAGAAGCGCATGAAAAACTGCTACCAAATGAATTTAACTAAATAGTATTTAAATAGTAATTAGGTAGATATCAGCTTAATTGGAAAATGAAATGGTCTCAATTTTAACTATCAAATTCTTGTTACAAACTTGTTTTGCTTATCAATCACGCCTTATCCTCTAAGGAGTGGCAGAGGCATCTTATACGCCCACTTTTTAACGTGTGTATTCCTGTCCCACGTAATAGGTGGTGAGCCCATTGCCGTGTTGAATTGAACAGACGCAGATAGTGGCTATTAAAGCAAAATTGTATGTTAGAAAAAACTTGGGGTGGATTTCACTTGTATAATTCTAAGTGCTACTCTTAGGCCCACTTGCATGTATGATGGGGTTAAATAATTAATTAAAGAGTTAGTTTACTCGGAATTAGGGAAATAACTTTTATACTAAAATGAATGTAACATGACAGCCAAGTGCATTTTAATTTTATCGTATTATGATTGCGCGGTGTGTCACTTTGAGGAATCCGTGTCATGTGCCACTGCATTGTCTGCCAGCTGCTAACCCAAGGTTAGACGAATTAACCCTCAGAAATCGGTGAGTTTAAATTTTGGCGATATAACCCTTAACTCGGGGTCATGCGAGACAAATTAATGATTTAACTCGGGGTTAGTCCATACCTCTGAGTTTTACACGTTAACCCAAGATCGTGCAAGTGGGCCTTACAGACATAGTGAAGCCTTATTAGTAACTGACTGCTTACTGGGTAATATAATTTGTTAAAAAAATTTACTAGTTGGAGCAATTTAATTCCGATGTGATCCGATGCATAAAGTCTTATTCATTAGTCGTATTTTGACCTCTATTTGACCTTCAGGGGTTACGTTAACCTCATACCTAAACACGTATCCGGACGTAAAAATTCTCGCTCTTTTCGATTTCGGTAAAATAACCTTGAAAATGAGGTTCAAGGTCAAATTAGAGGTCACCGTTGGCTCCTCCTTAAAAGTTACCTAAGATATGACCTTTGATTCACGACTAACCTCGCGCGGTTTTCCGAATTGTCCGTGGTTTCCATACTTTGTTCTCACCCGGTATATGGGTACATGTGTCCGAATCCATGAGTGCCATAGCTACCCGCTGTTGAAATTTTTCAAGCCTTTCCAAATTTTTCAATAAGGCCTTCGTGTTGGCTTAACGACTACCATGTTACTGACAATCGGGACCAACGCCTTTACATGTCTTCTGAAGCACGGAAGCACCAGCTTAACCTGCAATATATGTATGTTTATTCGGATGGAATCTTGCAACTCAATTTTAAATCAGTTATCTTCAACCCATTGAACTGATATTTCGTATACACGTTTAGTTTGAATGACAATGCACTGATATTTGTGTGACGTTATTCTAAGTCCAAAATGGTAGAATATCCACGATGGAGGACTAATTATTTTTAATAAACTATTATTCTTTTAAACAATTGGATATGGGTTTCAAAAGAAAAGGCTTGTTTAGAATAACTGAAAAAATACAGTGTCGTCACTCTAAATCCAATCGATTTATACACTAGAATCAATTCATCTTCACTTATATCGAACGGCATAAAAACAGATAATCATAATATAAATCCTTCAAGGGTATTTATTGTATACCTACAACAGTGTGTCCTGCACAATGTCAGTATATTTATAAACAATATCGAGTTGCGCAATGCTCTTGTATTTAAATTACATGTTGCCAAGTACCGACGTATGAGGTGTTAGTATACAGCAATTTTAAGTAAACACCATTTACTGTATGAAAAATTGTGCTCTAAAGGATTTAAAGGACTCAATGGGTCATTGTGGGTCTTTTTTTTACACACCGCCGTCTAGCCGAAAGTAAGATATTATAAGCTTGTGTTATGGGATCTAGACGACTGATAAACATACTTATATATTTTTAAATACATACATAGTACAAAGGAAACACCCAAACTCCGCAACAAACATTTGTAGATCACACAAATATATGTTCTGACCCTGGACCGAATCGAACCCAGGACCTCAGTCGCGACAGTCGCATATACTACCACTGCGCCACCGAGGCAGTCCATTAACTGAATCATTTAATCCATAAGCTCTCACCTGTCTTTATAAATCTCTTAAATAAACATTTCTGTCTAACTTATGACGTAGGGGAGGTTTAGCGGTAACCAAAATTTTAACAATTCTTCAAATTCCTAGGTAAAGTAATTATTTAAACACAAGGTAGAAAAATCTGTTATCAAAATTCACTTAATTGCTGTAAAATTTAAATGCGAAATTGCGCATGCGAAGTCATGGGCAAAAGCTAGTTTACAATAAAGTACAAACTGCATAACATTCTACTTTGGTAGCGTAAATGGTAGTGGAGGCAACCACCGCGCTGAAGTCTCTGGTTCGATTCCCAGGGCGGAACAAATAGAGTTGAAATCCGCGAATGTTTGTTTTGGAGTTTGGGTGTTTCCTATATAAAATATGTATGTATTTAGAAATATATTTCTCTATTTTTATAACAGCTAGTGGAGAATCGGTAGATGCGACTCAGGAGCTACTAACAATGTCGCTGGCGAATATATTCGGCTCTTTTGTCGGAGCTATGCCTATCACTGGATCCTTCTCAAGAAGTGCTGTCAACCACGCCAGCGGAGTGGCCACACAATTTGGCAGTTTATATACAGGTAGGTCAAATCAAATCAAAAATAATTTATTGGTTACCACATTACCATTGTACAATTTACAAATTTTTGACGTCTTCTTTTAGGCATAGTAATGCCTGTACTAGAAGACGTCGCTCCATTTACATACCAGCCAGTATGATGTGGCAATTATAGCACTCAGAATATATAATTAATAGCTAAGTACACATGTAGTATAATTAAGACACTATTGGCTACTGGTCTGAGAGTTTTGTCTGAGAGGTCAATTGTACTACCAGAAAAATATACATGGCGAATGCAACTAGATGTAGTAATCGGAGGATGATGATAATTAAATACGTATCGTATAAAACATTTCTTAAGTTGCCTCTAAAACTTCAAATTTTCCAGCATTGAAACCCTGGCTTCCGAACAGATAGATAGATGCAATCGGAACCGGCGCTTGTAAGATGTTGCTAGTCAATATATATACATATATATACTCGCTGAAAAGAAACTATCACTGTTAGAATTCCTGTCCTCAAAAATGTTGCCTTCTCTGAAAAATATTATATATAGAAGCTGCTCTAAAGCGTAGTTAAAGCTCAATTCATTGACACATCGCCTACTTGACTACTATGGCGTTACATGAAAAATCCCAACGCTCAACCGCTGAACATTTGCGCTGTATAAAGCGGACGCCTGCCGCGATATACCTAATAGCATGCTGGGTTTAATAAAGCTGCTTATAAAGCAGCATATTAGTAACAAATATACAATATAATATAACTTATCACAATCATACACTCAAAATTTTTTTCTAAATAAAAAAATATAGTTAATATAAACGTAATATCAACCTACTATATACAGATGTTACCAACTGTGACACTGATCCGTAGTAGGTATCCCTACGATTGCATTTTACATAACCGCATCGAAGTCTCGATTACGAAGGTTATAGTTGAAACATAATACGCCTTTAATAGCTTCCGCGCTAACCGTGTCATCATCGATATTGACATTGAACGATTTAACATAGAAGTGTTTTCTCATCCCGCTATATGGGAGAGGTAATGTTTATGAGTCTGTAAGAGGTAATCTCTGGATCTACTGGAACAATTATGAATAACTTTTTCTTGGTAAAAAAGTTGTATTATCCCTGAGAGCTATGGGCGCTTTTATCTCGGGAACCTTTTCCTATGGGAAACAGGTACGAGAAATCTTCACCACGCCAGTAGATTATAGCTAGTGGTAAATATAACTAAAGCACTTTTTTTATTTTTTAGAAGTGTGAATTCATACCGCAATATAGGAAAATATGTTAAATATAATTGAATCACGCTTTTGATATAAAATACATATTTCAATTAAGTTTCAAATACCAATATGTCCATTTTCGAAAATACCTACATACCTAGTCAGGTCATAAATTCTGTCACATGTTTAATATAAAATAATTGAAACAAGTTTATTCATTATGTAACCATTTATATACCAAAATGAACTTAACAAAACATAGATTCTTATGACAATAACGTTTATTCAAAATGACCTCCGTGATTTTGAATACAGGCCTTCAATCTGCGCGGCCAGTCGTCTATCGCAGTCCATGTCAATATCGGCGGCTGCCTTAATCAAGGATATCTTGAGTGACTCCAAATTGGGATGAGGCTTTGAGCACGCCTTTTCCTTCAAGTGTTGCCATATCTTGTAATCTAACGGACTCAAATCTGGACTGGAGGAGGACCAGTCTTCGTGCCGGATGAAGTCGATTTCACGCGCCGCCAGCCAGTCTTGTGTGCTCTTCGCTCTATGAGCTGGCGCCGAATCTTGTTGGAATACCCAGTGCCTGTTATTGAACATGGTATGAGAAACAGGTTCCACAAGGTTCGTCAGGACTGTATTTTGATACACAACTACATTAGTTTTTACACCTTTCTCACAAAAATGTACCTCTGTTAAGCCCCAATAAGAATCTCCCAACCATACCATGAGCGAGGGTGGAAAATGACCTCGTTGGACATGCGGAATACGGTTGCTCGCTTCTTCACTACTGTGTGCGTACACCTTATCATTTTGTTTGTTGTAGCTCTCTTCTACGGTAAAAATTTTTTCACCCAAAAAAAGAATTTCCCGATAGTTTTTTCCCGCGTACCGCTTCAACAAAGCGCGGCATCTCTTCAGTCTCAGGTCCATTAGACGAGCATTTAAACGATGTCCTGTTTTTCTTCGATATGACCGAAGCCCTAAGTCTTCATTTAACACCCTTTTCACCGTGGTTCTGCTTAACCCCATCTGAAGGGCCAACAGTTTCTGCTTACGTTTGGGATTTCTTTGAATTCGCGCCTTCACAGCTTTTATCACTGCTGGAGTCCTAACAGACCGAGGGCGACCACTTCTTGACCTGTCATCTACACTAGAGTCTTCATTGTATCGTTTGATGGTACGATAAACGAATCTTTTGGTTATATTCAAATTTTTCAGTATGTCAAAAATTTGAATTGGCGCGTAACCGCAACGATGCAACGCAATAACTGCAACACGGTCTTCTTTAAGCGTCCACTCCATATTTAAAAATTAGTAAAATTCTAAAAAGTATACATTTTTATTTTCATGAACAATTCGAAATTCGAATTCAATAAACTTTTTTTTGGCCAGCATTCTAAAATAAAAGTTTTTACTGTGTGTGACAATACTTATGACCTGACTAGGTATATTAATTGTTGTCCTTGACGTTTAAAAATACGTAAAAGTTCTCATCTCATCTTCTCTCGTTTTTAGGAAGTTCGATACAAATTAGCCGCTCCTGTCTGCTATTAAAGTATAACAATTTATATTCCAGGTGTTCTAGTGCTGTTGGCTCTAAGTTTGCTGACGCCGTACTTCTACTACATTCCGAAGGCGTCGCTCGCCGCCGTCGTTATTTGTGCTGTGATATTTATGATAGAATATGAGGTAAGACATAAGTACTCGTACATACCCCTAGCTGGTGAAATCCCGCAATCCCAATGCACAACAATCAATGATTAGGTACCTCAACTTTCGATTTTCTCTCTAGTCTTTTACTACCAGATTTATTTTACAAACTGCGATTCCGTGGGTTGAACTTGTAAAAAATATTCAAAGAGTAAATAGTGTAGTGATAAAAAAACACAAATTAATTTTTTTAATATACCCGGACATAATTACCTAAGTTCCCTTTAAAATGTAAAAAATAATAAAACCTATGTATGTACTAATAATTCTAAAAAAAAAAGACGTGAAGACGCAAAGCATCGTAAAAGAAGCCCGCCGCGCTATTCACAACGCAGTTCTAGTGCCAACGTTACTTTTCATTGGAGACTAGCTGACCTGCCCGGCTTCGTCCGGGACATACTTCCAACCCCGTGGCACCCATTTAATCCCGTCGCTTATTACTTTTATAAAAATGTATGAGAGTTTCCCCGATTTGTTGATATTTATGATTACTGCTCCGCTCTCCTGTGTAGTAGTAGCGTGATGATATACAGCTAAGAACCTTCTTCAATAAATGGGCTATGCAATACAAAAAGAATTTTTCAAATCGGTCAAGCCGTTTTCATGCTATATATATGCTATATGCAACGGAAAACGGGTTTCATTTATATATATATATATATATATAGATGTATTCACTTCGAAAATTGTAAACAATATGTTAAGAAACCCCTGTCCGCCCGAAAGGGGCACATAGGCACTTTAATAACATAACCAAAAAAATTAAAATTATAAAATAACTATCATTATTTAAATGCGTGTTTTAGTATTAAAAAATTTTCTTCTTTCAAATTTTCTTAAAATATAGCAAACTTTCTAAAACTGACAACATTTTTATTGGCATGCGGCGACGAGTGTATGTGATATCAAAAGAAGCCGCCGGCAGGTGTAAGCTGGCCTCTTGACCTTGCATTTCCGAATAGCCCTTTCCCTGTGTTGCCATGTAAGCTACCGCATTTTATGAAATTTTCACTAATTTTTTTCAGGTTAAATATTTTGGTGTAATTTCCTTTACGTGTTTTCTAAAAAGGATTACACGAATAAAATCACATCTCGGTACCTACCAATACCTTCATGGATCGGACAGGGTTTTCTTAACATATTGTATAATATTTAACAAAGTGATAAACAATGACAGGCATTAACGAAAGTGTCAGCATTAAGCTGGAAAAGAACGTGATCTGTCAGTATAGACACGTCCAATGAATTAGTAAGGAATGATTGACAAAGAATATTTATTGTGCAAAAGTAGAGGGTAGAAGGATTCTAGAAAGACCAAGGCTGATTTACTCAAATATGGAAAGGTCAAAAGCACTTGCATACCCAGATGTGCATATATGAAACAATTGATGAATCGCGAAGCTTGGCGAGCTGTCCTCTCTGACCCGTCAGGGATAGAGCGTGTTGATAGTATAGTAAGATAAATAATATTCCATACATTTTAGGTAGTGAAACCGATGTGGCGGTCTCGTCGCGCAGACCTAGTCCCGGCGTTTGCAACGTTCGCCTTGTGTCTAGGAGTGGGCGTAGAACTGGGTATTCTTGCCGGAGTGGCGGTGAATGTGATGTTGCTGTTATACCCCAGTGCAAGGCCGCAGCTAGATGCCGAGATTGTTACAGTAAGTGCTAGTCATATTTTCTCTATCTAAAACAAGCTGGTCCCTAGCAACATCAGCTGCTAGCGGTGCACCAACGGAGAAGTCAACGACGCATGTACTTTTATGGGATTGGGAGATCCGATGGTAGTAACCACCAAAATTGGTAAAATGGTACCCACTGGTAAAAAACCAGGGCCACTGTTTAGCGCAATATAGGTATTTATTGTATATATATATATATATTTAAATATATGTAATACAATTACAAAAACAAAAAAAAAAACAAACAAAAAAATAGGGGATGAAGAGTAGAAGCGTGCACGTCGCCATCCCTGCCAGCTACGGCTGCAATTCTACTCCAACACGAGTGCCACAGGAGCGAACAATGCTAGGGCGTGCCCCCGAGGCGACGCGCACCAGTTCGTCCCCGCTGGTGCGAAAAGTGTGTGCCAGAGCGGCGTAGGGGACCGCCACCCTACACGCGCGGCCCGACACGGCGGGAAGTGGAGGATGGAGTGCAGGGTAGCTGCGTGGAATGTTAGGGGAGGAATGGCAGATAAGATGAATGAGTTGATGGATGTTATGAATGAGAGAAAGTTAGATGTAGTGTGCTTGACAGAGACCAAGCGCAAGGGCAGCGAAGTCTTGGAATTCCCGGGTGGGGTGCTCGCGCTATGGTCTGGAGTACCAGGGAGCGAGCATGGCAGTCGGGGGGTTGGAATTTTGTTGTCCTCGCGATTGGCCTCCGGTATGTATGAGTACAAACTGGTAGGTCCTAGAATCCTCTGGATCCGTCTAAAACTTGGTTTGACGAAGATTTTCCTGGTGACTGCTTACGCGACAGTATCTTCGTCGAACGCGAGTGAGCTAGAGGACTTCTGGGAGAGTATGAGAGAAGCTCTAAATGTGATAGAAGGAAATGAAAGACTTGTAGTATGTGGAGACTTGAATGGATGGGTAGGTACCGCTCGCGATGGTTTTGAGTCGGTACTCGGGAAGTATGGGGATAAAAGGGTGAACGACGCTGGCAAGCTTATACTGGCATTTTGTAAGGAAAAGGATTTGTTTGTGGCGAACACAATGTTCAACCACAAACAAATTCATATGTATACGAGGAGATGTAAGTCAAAGAGAAGCATAATAGATCTATTCCTGATGGATAGTCGGCTCCGTAAACAGGTGATGGACACAAGGATTTATCGAGGCGCTGAGCTGGGATCAGACCACTACCTAGTCATAACTAGGATTAGGGGTCTGTTCGCGGGTTGGCGTCATCGTACCGAGTGTTCTGAACCTGAGCCGACTTATAGCATCAAAAGTTGGAAGCTGAAGCATGCATCCATTAGGGATAAATATAAAGAAAGGGTAGCCGAAAAGCTTGGCGACGTCAATGTTAGTAGTGAGAATGTGGAAAGTGTATGGCAGAACCTTAGGGATAGTATGGTAAATGCCGCTGTGGAAGTGTGTGGAGAAACGAAAAGAGGCAGTAGTAATAAGCGTGATGCATGGTGGAATGAAGAAGTGAAAGAAGCAGTTCGAATGAAGAAGAAAGCATGGTTAGACTACTTAGCCTCGCGGAATGATTTTAATATGAAAGAGAGATACAAGCTGCAAAAAGTTAACACGAAGGCACTAATAGAAGAAGCTCGTGGAAGGTGTAGAATGAAAGCGGATGAAAGGTTGTCGTCCAATTTCCGGGATAATGCCAAGCTCTTCTGGAAAGAGGTAGGCAAGACCCGGAGTTGTTCGGCAATCTGCAATATGAATAAAGGGCTTAGTGTTAACAATGACGTCCTAACAGACCAAATTGACGTCCTGCAGAGACTGACGAATTGCAGTTGTAGTACCTATTTACAAAGGCAAAGGCTCGCACCTAAACTGCTCCAGCTACAGGGCGATCAGCTTGGTCAGCTTAGCTAGTAAGATGTATGCAAAGGTTATAACGGCAAGAATGCAAGAAAAGTCTGAAAGGTATATATGGGAGGCTCAATGCGGATTCCGACGTGGAAGAGGTTGCATGGAGCAGGTGTTTTCTCTCCGCGTGATCGCGGAGAAGTTTCTGGCTATTAGCCAAAAGGTTTTCTGCGCTTTTGTGGATCTGGAGAAAGCATTTGATAACGTTGTGAGAGAAACTCTGTGGGACTTGCTGCCCGGATATGGTATGGACGGCTCGCTACTGCGGGCAATACAGTCGCTTTATAGGGACTGTAAGGCTTGCGTGCGAGTAGGGGGGATGTGTCACATCTTTTTGATGTCTGTACAGGCGTCAAACAGGGTTGTGTCATGTCCGCCTGGCTGTTTATAGTGTATCTGGACAGTTGCCTGCAGACATTAAAAGATTGTGATATGGGTGTGAATTTGGGTGACTTTAAAGTAAACTGTCTGCTGTACGCCGATGATGCAGTGCTCATGGCCTCATCGGAAGCCGACCTTCAGGCATTAGTCACTAATATGAAAGAGGATTGTGAAAGTAAGGGTCTCCGCTTGAATTTTGTTCATTGGTTCAACTCAAATAATCTTTGCCTTAATGAAAATAAAACTAAATGTATAAAATTTACTCTACCAAATGTAAAACAAGTTGCGGCCAATGTTTAACTGAATGGACAAGTGTTAGAGTTTGTAGAATCAACTGTGTTCCTAGGTATAACTATTGATGCCAATTTGCAGTGGGGCCCACACATAGAAAAGCCAGCCTCTAGATTAAGTTCGGCTGCATACGCTGTAAAAAAGATCAGGACTCTAACAGATGTGGATACGGCTAGAATGGTTTACTTCAGCTATTTTCATAGTATTATGTCTTACGGTATTCTCCTTTGGGGGAGTGCTGCAGATTTAAATATTATTTTTGTTCTACAAAAGCGGGCTGTACGCGCTATTTATAATTTGGGCCCCAGAGTTTCTCTCCGAGAAAAATTCAAAGAAGTAAATATTCTAACCGTACCATCACAATACATTTTTGCCAATCTTATGTATGTCCAGAAAAATCTATCACAGTTTTCTAAACTCTGTGATAAACATAATATGAACACTAGAAATAAAAAAATCTTTCTGTCCACCACAGTCGACTACATAAGATTGGCGATTCTTTCCAGGGTAACTGTATACGCTTTTACAACAAGCTTCCCTGTGACCTGAGAAATTTACCTTTAAATAAATTTAAAAAGTTTATTAAAAACAAGCTTTGTGAAAAAGGTTTTTACTCCGTTACAGACTATTTGCAGGACAGGGACGCCTGGAAATGATCTGCTGGCAAAGTGAAATAATATTAAATTGTAAATAGGCCATCAAAAAAAAAGCCTTCCTAAGTTTCTTGCCGGTTCTTCTCAGGTGGGCCGCGTTCCGAACCGGTGGTCGCTTTAAATATTTTAAATAGTGTATGACATTTTGTAAGCGCCGTTAAAATGGTCTATGCAAAATAAAGATATTTTATATTTTATTTTTATTTAATGCAAGTAAAACTAAGGTTCTAGTATTTGAAAGAGATGACGTAAGAACCAAATGCGAGATTAGGGTAAACCAGGAACGACTAGAGGAAGTGAATGAAATTGTGTATTTAGGGAGAATGTTTAGCGCGAATGGAAGATGTGATTCGGATGTAGAACGGCGAGTAGCTGCCGGAAACAGAGTTAACGGTGCTTTGTCCCAATTAGTAAAGCGACAAAGCATCGTAAAAGAAGCACGACTGGCGATTCATAACGCAGTGCTAGTGCCAACTTTGCTTTACGGTAGCGAAACCTGGGTATGTCAGCAGATGCATGAAAGTAAATTGAATGCTGTGGAGATGCGATCACTTCGAAAATTGTGCCTCGTTACTTTGGCCGACCGTATACGTAACGAAGTGATACGCAATATGGCAGGTTTGAATGAAAGTGTCAGCGTTAAGCTGGAAAAGGGCGTGCTCCGTTGACACGTCCAACGAATGAGTGAGGAACGATTGACGAAGAATATATATTGTGCGAAAGTAGAGGGCCGAGACTTATATATGAAGACCACGTGAGCAGATTGCTCAAAAACGGAAAGCTCAAAAGTACTCGGATACCCAGACGTGCGAGTATGAAGCGATTGATGAATCTTGAAGAAGCGAAAGAAGTATGCATGGATCGCGAAGCCTGGCGATCTGTCCTCTCTGACTTCCCCGTCAGGGATACTTGAAGATAGTTAGTTAGTTGTAAGACAATTATGTTACTTAACAATCAATTTTTTTCATTTCTATCTGGATTGAATTGTGTATAATTAATCAGATTACTTTGAAAATTTCTTTATGACGATAATTTTTTTAATAATAATAACCCTTTATTTAGCCGCTAAGACGTCGGAAAAATATGCAGACTGTTTGCTTGCACCAAAAACACTGCCTAAACCCTGATAAATATAAAAAAAAAACAATATTATCTATTTTTCATAGGCTTACAGAAAAATCACGGCCTTATTTCTATCCTTTGAGGATAGCTTACTATACCAACAGGTACAGGAAGACTTTACTATGTGAGTGAAGTTATATAAACAGTAATAGTTTTTTTTTATTTGGAGCGGTATGGCGAAACCTCATGTTTGTTGGTTTTGGGGCGACAGTGATGTCATCTGGTACATAGTAGTTTCTATGACTTATGCATCTGAATACATGTAATATTCTAAAATAAGATATATTTCTAACTTTTAAATTGATAGAACTCCATGGGCTTCAGCTACGTGATGGTGACAGTCGGCAACAGCCTCTACTTCCCTGGAGTGGAGTACATCAGACAGTACATAGAGCGGGCTGCGAAGAAACAAGGCGGATGCAGTATGCCCGTGGTGATTGACTGTCGATACGTGCTAGGTATGTATTAGTTCACACTATTTTTTATCAATGATATCATCTTGACACTATATTTATTGAACACCAGAACAATATATAAGACTAGAATTGAAAGCCTTACATCTTATGATTAAGTCGGCTTATAGATTTGACCGAGTTGTTGGTCATACAATTGGCCTTATCGCACAAACTAATCTCTTACGCCTGTGTAGTACCTTTGATGGAGACAAGGTTTAGAAAATAATTTAGAGCAGTATAATGTACATTTAAATTTATCACAAATGTGGAATATGAAGTGAAAATGTGGGGGGATACCATTACTATTTTCTTCCGCCTTCTGTTGGTGCACTTAAATTTGTTTTTTTTAAAGGTTTATTTAGCTTGACCCCGATAGATGTTTATGACGGTTTCTTCGACTGCTTTCACTAACCAAACAAAACAGTTCCTGCAACAATTGGGATAAACTTACTTTTACTCGCGGCTTTGAATAAAATCCTTTTATTTAAAAAAAAAACAGTACAATATAATGATAAAAACTTATTACGCTGTCACGCTATTATCCCCGAAGGTGTGGCAGAGGCATAGTTTAAGCCCACATTTTACGGCAAGCATTTTTTTGCTTACGGTAAAATGCTCTTGTCATTTTTCCCGCATAGAATCCATATTAAACTGAGAATATAATTCAAGTCTATTGTATTCGTAGGGGCTGACTTCACAGCTGCCAAAGGTATATGTGCACTATCCAGTACACTTGCGGCCCGCGGTCAACCGCTCGTCCTGTTGTCGCCAAGAGCCACCGTCGCTTCGGTGTTCAGTGGCGCTGGATCAAACGTCATCGTGGTCCTTACACAAGCTGAGTTAGACTCTACACTGCACGGTAAGTGTATATACTTAGTCTATTTTTAGTTATATTGAGGTAACAAAAGGTTTCGCAACTGCAATTTCGTGTCGATTTCGTAGTATCGATATTGTAATTATGTAATTGGACTAATATTCAGTTATAAATTATTACAAATTCAAGGCAAAGGGACATTTGTTAACATACGGGACACCCGATATTTTTAATGTGCACTATCTTCTTTTTTGCCGGTCTTTGGACTCTAAACTAGTAACTAATGTACCTAAGTTTAAAGTGGGAATATTTTCAGTTCTGAGCTGGACTCGAACCAGCGTCTTCTATGACGGGCCAGACACTTTACTATTTTTAAACTAGTCTACTGAGACCGATTCGGAACCGACGAATTAATCCACCTCTTTTCGTCTTAAGGCGACTAATGTACCTACCAAGGCTTATAGAGCCACAGATAGCTAGTACAAAATATAACTGACGGAAAACACGGAACTATAACCCAATTTTTTCGCACAACCGATATTGATGAAATATGTAGCAGCATTTTAACAGAAAACCCCTGTGACAATTGGTTAGAAATATTTGATCTAACACCAATTGCGTCAACAGCGAACATACAAGCAAACAAACACGAAGAAAACTTTCACAGTGTGGGCTCGGAATCCCCTTAAATGGATTGTAGAAAGTATTGTCAAATAATCTAAATAAATGACACTATCAAATAAAATTTCGTTTCGTTTTTACAGGTCAAATTCCTATGATGATACTGCAAAAAGAGCACAGCCCGCCGCCTACATATCGCTCGTTGAAAGAAAACGACGATGAGATTACAGAAATTGTAATATGTGACGAACAAAATAGCATACCCCTTCTTTATAAGAACGGGACTGTCAGAACAAATAATGATACCTGAAAATTTTATTGTATAAGTAGACTTTTTTAATATATTATTTTTGTAAATAAACATTTATATAAGTTTGATACATATTTATAACTGGTGAAGAATGCCGCTAGGTGATAAGAATAGTTCCTAATTTGGTTTACCTTGTTTGTAAGGAGATGAGGCTATGGTGGCAACATTAAAACACTAAAACCAATCGAAATTGAATTCTATTTGATTCTATTATACCCAACCATAGATCATAAAATGTTTATCGTCTATCCTGACTATAACCTGACTTCTCCGGCATGCACAACAGATGGCGCTAGTTAAGTTACTAGCATGACTTACTAAATGGCAGCACTATAAATTGGTTTCGTATGTTTATATTGTTCCTAGGAATATAATAATGTAACTAGGATTCTACCCCAAATCCTATGTATGGCTTATCTGTTTAGTACTGCATATGCAGCTAGTTGATAACTAAAATTACTTATTAGCAATAAAAAACAGCTTGTCTCTGTTGGAATCCATATTGAAATTAATAAAAATAAAACTCGCAACAAAGCCACGCAGAAGCTAATTTGTAGCATCGTCACCCTGCTAAGTCAGTGTAGTATAAACAAAGACTGCGTTAAGTACCTTTGCTATAGCTGGTCCTCGGATGGGTGACAATTTGTGGTATTTCCATTAACGAGGGTTTCAACATGGCAGTCGTTAAGTCAAGCTAAAATTCATATTAAAATGTCAATTATGGTGGCTTGAAAAATTTCAACAGCAGCTCGCAGATCTGTACTTGCTTCGGAGTTCGAGGTCCGCTTTCTTCTCTCTTTACAGTTCTCACGATCCTTAGCATATTACAGAGTATTCGTTATGAGGTTCTTCTGCGAGATGCTACACATCCACAACTTATTTTCAACTCCGTCACATGTTACTCCCGCTTGTGTCGACCAAGCACTGCTCACGTTTCGTAACTTTACCCAACGACCTACCATAAACGTGAAAGTTTTAGAGGATGTATGTAAATTTGGATTATTGTTACTTTTTCAAGCAAAATATTATCAATAATCATCAGAATATCATATAGGTTATCTATACGAGTACTAATATTATAAAGAAAGGTAAGGATTTGTAAGATTGTTTGTAATAAATAGGCTCAGTAACTACTGGGTCAATGTTAAAAATTCTTTCACCATTAGAAAGTTACATTCTTCGTAAGTAACAAGCTATATTGGATTTTCAAAAAGTTTAGGGTTCCGTACGAAGTCGCGAATAGGAAAACTCCATCGCGCGGACAAAGCTGCGGGCATCTGCTAGTAATTTATAATAGTAAATTGGTCGAAATATAACATTTTTTTTACTATTATACAATACCTGCCATCTGCATATGCAAAAACTTAGTCACACAAATATGATGACTACACATGGAGAATTTGCACCATGTAAGTTGTCACTTAATGATCAAACATCCTATATTTACCGTAGTACCCTAAGCACTATTGAATGATAAATTAAGCAATGAATCAGTATTATAGTCTTGTTTAGGAGTTTCAACATTACTGAATCCAATAGTTAACAATAGGTAACTAATTAAAGCGCCATCTGTTTTGTTACATTAAGAAACTTGTCGGCATAGATTCTCAATTTGTTCCGCATTTTTATTGGACATATTTTACATTTTTTTTTTTAATTTGCCATTTTAATCCACTCTTATTGAATTTACTTAATTAATCTCAAATAAAGCATTTCGGCATTCGTAAGCCACGTGTTTCTTTTTCACATTGTTAATATTTTTTTAATTCCTGTTTGATGCATATTCAATTCGGAGTTTAGGTGTTTAATTAGAATTTTATGTATATTTATTAATTGCTTAGATTAGATCTATAGGATCCAAACAGCTTAAAAATATAGTGTATCAATCATGCCTTAAAATAGAACTATAAATATATTATAAATAACAGTAGTACTTAGCAAATAGCAGTAGTTTATAATAATATTATATGGATTTAGGTCATGTAGGTTTGTTACTCTTTCCCTCAAAAACTACTGCGTGGGTTTTGATGAAACTTTACAATAATACTAACTAATTAGACGTAGATTTCGGTGTGTAAGTGTGTCTGTCTGTGGCATCGTAGCCCTTAAACGGACACACCGATTTCAGATTTTAATGCGGATTTTTTTTCATTTGAAAACCCTTTTCTTGGTGGTGGTTCTTAGGTATATTTGGTTAATATCGGTCCAGCTTTGTAAGAGAACCACGTTTTTTTTTTTTAATTTTTAATAAAGGAATTTTTGGCGTGTGATTACTCTGTTAAGTGCTTAACGTGTGCCAGTATAATCGTTAAATGACAATTAATAGACAACTTTGACCTAATGCTGCAATGAAAATGATCACCAGAGAACCCGACTCTTCGAAAATTCACAGCAGACATGGTGTTTGGGTTCAATAGTACCTACTTTTTAAGGGTTGTTCCTTAAAATACAAGTATATATAAAAATTCATATTTTTGAATTTTGAAATTAAATTTATTTTTTAATGTATATTTTTTTATTTGCTTAAGTTCAAATCTACATTTACAGATAAATAAAATTAAAATGTCTGTTTGTAATTCCAAATTTACAGATTTTCACTACAGAAAAAAGTCTTTATTTTGCATAGACCATTTTAACGGCGCTTACAAAATGTCATACACTAGTTTAAAGATAAATTTAATATTTTTAGAGTGACCACCGGTTCGGAACGCGGCCCACCTGAGAAGAACCGGCAAGAAACTTAGGAATGTTTTTTTTGATGGCCTATTTACAATTTAATATTATTTCACTTTGCCAGCAAATAATTTCTAGGCGTCCTTGTCCTTCAAATAGTCTTTAACAGCGTAATAACCTTCTTCATAAAACTTCTTCTTTATTAACAGAAGAAGAATTTGAAGACAGAAGGTCGAGAGCTTTGCGTCTTATTTCATAGTGATGTAATTTTCTGCACAGCGTTTTATCCTGAACGCATTCAAAAGCTTTGGATAGATCGCAGAATACATATAATGCATCTTGCTTGTCTTCAGATTTTGATAAATCAAATAAGTTATTTACATAACAAAAAACTATTTTAAAATGTGTATCTCTATCTGTATGTTCTGGCTAATCGCTGACACAACTGAACCGATTTTAACGGGACTTTCACTGGCACTCATATTACATGTAGAAGAAGTAACTCAGGCTACTTTTATTCCCAGAGAAATCGTGGCTCTCTGCGGTCCCAGCTCCGACAGGAACTCATGGAGACATGGAAGGTGCGACTTGAGCATCCAAGGTGGGGAAACGCCACAATCGGGGCGGTCAGACCGGTCATGGATGAGTGGTTGGAGAGGAGCCATGGCAACCTCTCTTACCGGTTGTCACGGATACTTACCGGGCACGGGTGCTTCGTTAAGTATCTGTGGCGTATACACCGGGAGACCACAGCCGAGTGCCAGCACTGCGTAGAACGCAGCGAGGACACAGCGCTCCACACATTGGTGGAGTGCTCAGCGTGGGCGCAGCAGCGCCAAGACCTCGTGGCGAGTTTGGGCGTAGACATTCTCTCGTTGGAAACTATGGTGCAAGCCATGGTCTCCAGCGGGAGCAAGTGGGACGCCGCTGCGCCTTTCTGCGAGCAGGTCATGCTCGCGAAAGAGGTGGCGGAGACGGAAAGAGAGAGGACTCTCCCGCCCGAGTTTCGCAGTCTGCGGCGTTATCGCTTCACCCAAGACTACCGGCCTCCATGACCGGGGGCGTGAGGACGGCGGGTGGGCTGCTCGCCGCCCTTACAGAAGCAGGCCCAAGACGTCGGCATGACGTGAAAATGTCACGCACGCCTCATGCCCCAAGAAGCGGTAATAAGTACCCGAACCAACCCCCCAAAAGAAGCGGGATAACACCCGAACCCCAGGTGAGGCCGCGGTGGTAGCCAAAGTCTGCCGGGAGCTCTGGGACATCCTTCCGAGGAGTTACCCGGGGCGTCCGGCAATAGACAGTTAGGCGGGGACTGTGTGGTTTTAGCCGGTTCGAGTCCGGCATGACATCCGACGGGATTTCCACACGTTAAAAAAAAAGGCTACTTTTATCCCGTTCTGTTCAGTTTAAACCGCGCTGTACGTCTACTAGTAAATAAGAAATACATATAAATTAAAAAAGGTTTATATAATTTCTTAAATAACTACCTATGTTTAGTACGCTGGATGACCCACTGTTTTTACAGAAGCAGGTCCAAGACGGCGGCTTGACCTTAAAATTTCACGCTTGCCTCACCGCCTCAAAAAGCGGGATCCAAACTAAACTCCAAAGAAGCTGGATAACGCCCAAACCATTAAAAGATGCCGCGATGGTAGCCAAACTCTACCGGGAACCCAGGGAGGATTTGCGAGGAGTTACTGGGGGCGCCCGGTGTTAAACTGATAGGTAGAGATCGTGTGTTTTTTGAAGTGAAAACTTCTTTAGCGGCGTTAAGCACTTTAAATATAATATTCTGTAATGGGTATAAAATCTTAAACTCGCGTCAGGACACGTGGCGTCAGGACACGTGTCCTGATCGAAAAAGCGTAAGATTTTCATCATCATCTTTACGTCGATCCCGGTCAATTTTTGAAGGAAAAACTTCTTTTAGCGCGGTACGCATATTTTTAGATGAGATAAAATCTCTGGACTCGCGACCATAATCATCATCATCATCTAACGTTGATTCCGGTCATCTACAGGTCTTATTAAATAATGCTGTGTAATCAATTAGGACTCTTTCAGTGTAGAATTCTTTTTTATCATCATCATCTTTACGTCGATCCCGGTCAATTTTTGAAGGAAAAACTTCTTTTATCGCGGTACGCATATTTTTAGATGAGATAAAATCTCTGGACTCGCGACCATAATCATCATCATCATCAAACGTTGATTCCGGTCATCTACAGGTCTTATTAAATAATGCTGTGTAATCAATTAGGACTCTTTCAGTGTAGAATTATTTTTTATCATCATCATCTTTACGTCGATCCCGGTCAATTTTTGAAGGAAAAACTTCTTTTAGCGCGGTACGCATATTTTTAGATGAGATAAAATCTCTGGACTCGCGACCATAATCATCATCATCATCTAACGTTGATTCCGGTCATCTACAGGTCTTATTAAATAATGCTGTGTAATCAATTAGGACTCTTTCAGTGTAGAATTATTTTTTATCATCATCATCTTTACGTCGATCCCGGTCAATTTTTGAAGGAAAAACTTCTTTTAGCGCGGTACGCATATTTTTAGATGAGATAAAATCTCTGGACTCGCGACCATAATCATCATCATCATCAAACGTTGATTCCGGTCATCTACAGGTCTTATTAAATAATGCTGTGTAATCAATTAGGACTCTTTCAGTGTAGAATTATTTTTTATCATCATCATCTTTACGTCGATCCCGGTCAATTTTTGAAGGAAAAACTTCTTTTAGCGCGGTACGCATATTTTTAGATGAGATAAAATCTCTGGACTCGCGACCATAATCATCATCATCATCAAACGTTGATTCCGGTCATCTACAGGTCTTATTAAATAATGCTGTGTAATCAATTAGGACTCTTTCAGTGTAGAATTATTTTTTATCATCATCATCTTTACGTCGATCCCGGTCAATTTTTGAAGGAAAAACTTCTTTTAGCGCGGTACGCATATTTTTAGATGAGATAAAATCTCTGGACTCGCTACTCCCCGTTACGATACGCAGCTATAGTGTGTGCATATATGCATGTACCAACGCGACTAGATAAATAAATTATTAATAAAATGAGTTTTTTAAGTGAATACGCCTCTTAGCGTGGTACACATATTTTTAGAGGAGATAAAATCTCTGGATTTGCGACTATAATCATCATCATCATCTAATGTTGAACCCGGTCATCTACAGGTCTTATTAAATAATATTGTGTAATCAATTAAGACTCTTTCAGAGTAGAATTTTTTTTTCATCATCATCATTAACGTCCATCCCGGTCAATTTTTGAAGTGAATATTCTTTTAGCGCGGTACGCTTATTTTTAGATGAGATAAAATCTCTGGACTCGCGACCATTATCATCATCTAATGTTGATTCCGGTCATCTACAGGTCTTATTAAATAATGCTGTGTAATCAATTAGGAGTCTTTCAGTGTAGATTTATTTTTCATCATCATCATCATTAACGTCGATCCCGGTCAATTTTTGAAGGAAAAACTTATTTTAGCGCGGTACGCAATTTTTTAGATGAAATAAATCTCTGGACTCGCTACACCCCGTTACGATACGCAGCTATAGTGTGTGCATATATGCATGTACCAACGCGTCTAGATAAATAAATTATTAATTAATTGAATTTTCACTTCTGTCGGCACTCCCGGAGTGGTTAGGTTAGGTTTTTTTAGTCGTTTCAAGTCCGGCTTAACGCTGCTAACAAACAGTTAAAAGGGGAGTGCCTCACGATTTTTAAAAGATGTATAGGGTATTGCTAATGGGAAAAAGTTATTTTTGTACTATTGTCGACAAAAGTACGAGACCAAACAAAAGCAAACATAATGATTTGGCTCATGTTTTGAATCAAGTTACGATATACTTTTGACTTATAAGCTGGCATTATGCTGGATCTCACTATCCTAAATTTCACACCTCAACCCTGCGAATAGTTAATCTTTAGCTTACTAAATCACTTGAATAGGTTATACCATTAGTGATGAGGTATATAATGTATATTCAATCAATTCGCCTATAAAAATATAGAAACGTTCTTCTAGAGATGTATTTTATTATTTTTGGTTCCTGCTCTTATGATTAGAGGCTCAATCTCTATCGCTGATATCCGTGTGCATAAAGTTGGTAGGACTTATCCTCCTGGCGCCTGAAACGAGTTATATCTTTTGTTTGTTAGTTCATATCCCCATAATAAGAGATCTATTATTATTTTTGGTTCCTCGTCATTATTAAGTAATATTATTTAAATATTACAATTGGCAGCTCCCCCCCCCTGCAACCCCCCCCCTGCAACCCCCCCCCCCTGGGTACGCCCATGACCTCAATTATACATGATGCAGTTTTGACTGATAATCCCCAAAGGTCCGCGGTTTTCTTAATTTCAATACATTTAAAAGTTTTTATAATATCCTGAGCGCAAATATCTGTGAATACAAATGCATCCCTGCAATAAGGAACAGATTCTTCTAATAAATGTCCAGATGAACTGGAAGACGCTTGGAGAGATTTAGTCGTCAAAATAGGTAAATTTTTTAAAGAAAAGTTCAAACTCCGTCGACATTTCCAGGTCTCCCGTAACATGGTAACCATTTACTTTTAAGTGGAAATTCCTTTCTGTCACCATAGATCTACCGCATTCCGAGTTAATGATATTCCAAGTCGTTTTTATTTTATTAACAGAATTAGAAATTTTATTTTTAATGAAGTTTAACTTTGCAAGATAACATGTTTGTTTAAATATCTTAGAATAATTTTTAACATATTCCTAAAAGGTTTGGTTAAAATTATATGATTTTTCTGAATATAATTCAAATAATTTGTTTCTACTTTTAAAGATACTTGGTGTAGCCCAGTCACTAAAAACAGGACGACCGCCAATCTGTAGAGTTTTTGAGGAAAAAAATTTGACAAACTCATCATTAATTAAATTAAATAAGTGTGTATATGACTGGTCTACACAAGTGAAGTCAGGTAGATATGGCAATCTCTTTACTATATTTTCTTTAAAAATATTCAAACGACACTGTTTTTTGCAAACTTTATTACTAGTTTTAGGAAACTTTATCCATTGGCCACGATGATCTGACTCTACAGGATCTACAATACCTTTATTTATAGGTTTAATATCAGTAAAAATATTATCAATACATTTTGCACTGGTGGCTGTAATACGAGTAGGTTCTAAGAATGTACTATGCAGATTAAAGGATTTAAATAAATTTTTCATATTATTACTCTCTGATGGAGTTAATGATGTATCTAGTATATCAACATTAAAATCTCCACAAACTATTATAGATTTCTTAGAACATTGGCATTTGAACAGTGCTTCTTCAAGCTTTTCTTCAAATTTAATGTAAGGAGCATCAGGGGGACTGTACACTTAACAAGATGAAATGCTCAAACTCAATACTGGCAATCTCAATAACTCGCTCAATGGAGAGGGCTACTAAATCCTTACGTTCTTTAAATTTTAAGTTTTTATTAATTAATATTAAAGAGCCTCCACGTTTAGAATGTTTTCTATTTAACGAGCTAGCAACCTGGTGATTTATGAAGTTCAACAATGTGATTTCATGATCTTTTAACCAGTGCTCTGTAGCACAAAAAATATTAATAGAATTTGCATTAATGTATAGCTCAAACTCTAAATCTTTACCATTTATTAAACCTCTAACATTATGGTGCACCAGATTTATAAAAACAATATTTTTATTAAGATTATTCTCAGGGGCCAAAGTCAACTGGCCAGATTTATTATCTGTTGTCCTATAAACTAGTTTTTTGGAATTTCATTTTCCAAATGTGTAGTGTCAAAATTATCCTGCTCAATAAAAGCAGTTGTACCTGGCAATTATTTGGCTTGATAAATTAAAAAAATTGATAGCAACAGAGCTAGCTACCTTTCGTTGTAAATTTTTATAGAAAATATCTATCTAATGTCAACAGACTATTATTATTGAAAATAATAATCCAATCTAACAATTCAATTTTTTTTGGAATATGATACCATGGTATGTAGTTTCATATTTAATTTGTATCTTAAGTTGTTTTCCTTGTGGCTCATAGCAGTGTTGTATGGCAAGGTGGACAAAATGACTTGTTTTACTTGTAGACTTGTAAACTTATCAAAAAAATTTATAAGTTTGTCACTATTAATATTGCCTCTTCTACCAACCAGCACCACTATAGTTGACTGCATGCAGTGTGTACCAGTCAAAATAAAATCTATAATTTTAGAGTAAGAAGCACCTAGATATGTATGATTTATTACGAAATGACCTAACTGTGATAAATGGTGTCTAAAATTTTTACCTTTTTCATCGCAATACACTATGACTTTTTCATTCTTTTTTATTTGCAACTTTTCTATTACAGATACCTCGCAGGTACTGCTTGAACTTAAGTTCATTGAAATTAAGTCCCTGTGTAAAACGGGAACGGAAAAACTTTACTACGCGGGCGTCAATTAGTAGTCGAAATAGTTTTGTTTGCTCCCAGTGTGTCCAGCGTTTTGTAAGCTAAGAAGTATGCAAATAATATTTAAAAATAATTTTCTACAAAGCAAATAAAGTTACGAAAATTGATAATTGTAATAATTGTTTTATACATATAAAGGATAATATTCATTTTGACTTCAAATGTTTGAGAATGACCGAACATGAATATTTTATTTTTTGTGAAATTACCCACCACTCGCATTTCCACTCTCGTTTCCTGTAAACTTGGATCTACAAAAATGACCAAAACCAAAAATTTACACGGAGTATCAACTTTGCCAGTCGCAGAAGAGTTTTATGAATATGAGATGAGAGTAAATCCACTTCTCTCATTCACTTCTGTATGAAGAGCACTTCTGCTTTCAGTAAAACTGTTAGAAACCTCGCCACGTCGTCATGATAAGCGCATGTATTGGACATAGAATTCGTACTTTGTACGGTTCGGGTACCTATTTAGGAAAGTAGGTACTTACTACATATAGTTTAATTTCAATTAATTGAAATCTTTAATAAATAGGTACCTATTAGTCATTTAAATTGTTAAAAGAAGAAAGAATGGGTACCTACCGTAAAACGTAAGATGCAGTAAAACCACAAAATATTACAATGTTTTGTATTTCAAAATAAATAACGTACAAAATAATTAAGTACCAACTTAGGTATATATTCTTAGCACCATTAAGTTATAAAATAGTAAATGCATCTCTGACTATCTAAAAATAATGAGTATCATAAATCTTATTAGTGTGGGAAATCATTATACAGTCCATGTTTATAAGAACAAACATTTCAATCCTTTACCTACTCTTTAAAATGTTATAAGGATTACACGAAGTAGATATATAATTTCCTATATCTCGATCTCTTCAATATGTTATAAAAATACCTAAAAGGCGGCTGACTAAATGCAATTTTATAAAACCTTTTTCACCCATATCCTCGCAGTTATATGAAAAATAACTTATAGTTTAAAACTGCATGCGTAGACCATAAGATATTCTACAATTTATGGCAACCTGTAGCTAGCAGAAAGAAGTTTTTGGGACACTACGTGGGCTATCCTTGCGCTACGTTTCCAGACTAGCTCCCGAGTGTGTTCGTTGTTGCTGTCGACACGAACCTGAGAAGAAAATAAAATATTACTTTCTGGTAAAAATAATATATTGGTTAAATTATTATATTATCTAGTTAAAAGAATATATTTTCATTGTTTTTCTCATTGTTTAATTTTTGTTTTTACTTGTTTAGGCTGAAGAACTTTGATGTTGTGCAATGAAGCGACGCCTTGGTTATCGATTCTTAATGTAATTTTGCCCAGCATCTCTGCCGTTGTAGCCGTCGCTGATCTAATGTCTTTTTTAGCTCCACGCCCAACCTAAGGAAAATTATTAAAAAATATTATATTATCATTTAAAACGAACTGAGAGAGTAATTAATTTTAAACTAAAAAAGCTATAGATAGGTACCTCTTTTTGAACTCTCAAAATCAGTGGACCCACAGCAAAGTTACTCTTGACAGTAGTGTAATCGGCCATGACGCTAACAGCTACGTCTCCCATTCTCCTTAAACTTGAAAGTCCATACAACGTTCCTTTCGCTCTAGGTTTACTTTTCTGTGAAGTCTTTGTTTTATTCTTATTGGTAGCGGGTTTTTTTGTCGTGGTTTTTGTTTTTGTAGGTTTCGGTTTACTTCCTTTAGTTGGGGGCTTAGTAACCTTTGTAGGTGGTTTAGTCACCTTTGTTGGTGGTTTAGTGACCTTTGTTGGTGGTTTAGTGACCTTTGTTGGTGGTTTAGTTTTAATTGTTGTTGGCTTAGCCTTTTCAGTACCATCTTTATTGTTCCTAGATTCAACGGCTTCACTTACTACAGCTTGGTTACTAGTCTTAATTTCGTTTGTATGAACATTGCCTTCATTGACTGAGACTTCAGAGATTTCAGATATTGGTTTTTCTTCAGAATTTTCAATTTTAACAGCGCTATCACTTAAATTCTTTTTTGTAGTTGAAGATTTCCTAAAAGAAAAAAGTTATTAGTTGCAAGTATAATTGGTACTCCTTTTTTTTATACCTCTGAGCTGGGCATATATAAAGCATACGGCCCACTTGATGGAAAGTGGTCACCGTTAGCCTATGGACGTTTGCAACACCAGAGGTGCAGCACTCGCGCTGCCGATCCTTCATTTTCGGTAGTAAATATTGAGACTAATCTTGCTATATGAAGTAAAGAAAACAAAAAAGTAGCGTCGACATTTAAAGAGCTTTCGAGAAACACCAATGTAAAAAAACACCCAAAGAGCTAACTAAAACCTCCTGCATAAATTCCTCACTAACTAGAAATGTTCTTCCCAGAGAAAGATTATCATACCTTTTTGGTTTCTTCTTATTGGTACTCTTTCGCTTGGTACTTTTCTTGGTGACGTCAATGGGCTGCAATTTTACACTGACGGGGTCGTATGATGTTCTCAGAATGTCATTCATCTTTTCAAGAATATTGTCCACAAAACGGTTGTATTTGACTACGAATATGGCTGGCACTGGTGCTGGTGTTACTGTAGTTTCCTCCTTAAGAGAACCTGTGTTTAAAAAAATGGGATTTGTATCTACATACTCAAATATGTTTCTCTTCGTCATAGCGTATTTCCAGTTACTTCCAACCATATCTGGGCTTGAAGTCTGGAGTCTGTTTATACTGGCTGCTAGGAGCAGCTTGGTTTGACTTTTCATTTTTGACATCGTTGGAAGCGACTGCCGTCTGACCGCCCTACCTCGTAAGGGTGCATGCGTCATTGCCTCGTCCGTTGGCCGTCCAGCTCGTATACCATGTCTTGGAAAAAATAAACAAATATTGCTGACTTAAATGAAATTTAAATTCATCAAATCTGTAAATTGTCTGATTCTAAAAACAGCACCTTTTACTGTCGCGGGGAATGCATTTATGCGCCGCATTCCTACTGCAGGGGCAGCAGGGATGGTGTGTGGGACTCCCGGCCCTTTGGGGGCCGTCCTACCCACTAAACCCCGCGGTGTTCCGTCTTCTTCCCAACCGGGTCGCAGGATAGGCCTAAGGGCTATTCACTAAGGGAATGAGATGAGGCTCTCCTCGGGGGAAACAGGACCTTTACAAGACCATATTTGTTCTAAGTTTTTAAGGTTTCGTCCGTGCGTCTGTCTGTCAAGACCCTGTATCTTGGGAACGCTTAAAGGTATCGAGTTGAAATTAAAACCATAATAGTCCTTGCAGCTAAAAAATCAAATTTTTAGTTAACGTATTAAAGTTACGGCCGTTTATGAGTGAGTCCGACTAGCACTTTTCCAAAGTTTTAGTTTGATTATATTTCCAGTTGCATTGATTTAATTTCTGATACCTACATTGCTACATGGCTTAAGTAAATACATTTAAGGTCTTATTAAATATTTTAGAATTTATAAAAAAATGTATTGTTAATACCATACAACCCGTAGAATGAAATTTTTCCTTTATACTTAAATCCCAATTGTGGCCGAATCTCTAACCTCCTTCTATGTGCTTCTTATAACACTATTACTTTTAAATATCTAAACTAACGTATAAAGCTGAAGAGTTTGTTTGTTTCACAAACTACTGGTACCTACGATTTGTAAAAATAATTTTGTGCCGATTAGCCCATTTATTGGCAGCGAAATAGGTATCATAAATGTTAACAAATCTGGCAAGTTATCATACTGAATTGTAAACATTATAAACGACGGAATTACATGGACACCTCGGTGTTCGAAGTACTTCACGTCAAAAGCCGCGGAGGTCTGCTAGTTTTACTATAGTCAGATTCGATTATACTATAATGGATTAGTACTAGTCGTCCAGATTGTCCTGATCTTTAGAAACCCTTCACACCACAGTGTTCGCCAGCCTCATAATGACGTTCATAAGTGTTGCTACAAATGACGAAAGTATTTTTTTTTGTAAAAATATCATTCAATCGAAAACTAGATTAATCTATATATATTGGGTTGGGAAGAACTTTTCGATTTTAGTCCAGTTAGGATGACCAAAGTTTGAGAACCAATCAACAACGAACAAATCAGCATCAAAAGCCTTTGAATTATTTATATTAAACTTTCCGAGACCTGCATGTATGGATTGATTAATGAAACTGAACAAGTATAATAGTAGTAAGTATGCAAGGATCGCTAAGCCTGGCAATCTGTCCTCTCTGACTACCGCGTCAGGGATGCGCTTGAAGATATGTAGTTATATATTTATCCGGACTCAACAGTCGTAGCCGTTTCGATTCTTAATTTTTCCAAACTCAACAGCCTTTTAGATACTTAAAAAGTTTATTTAAGTACAAATGTTAAGTAGTAAACCGTGTACCTACTTGGTACTAAACTCAACAGATCCCACATCCGTCCGCATAGGCGGTTATTTGGTCGACCGCACGGACAAGGTTAAATACCTGGGATCTGTTTTTCACACGTCCAGTGATTGCGATGTCAAGTCACGCATTGCTGCCGCGTGGGCCAAATAGCGGGAGATGACCGATGTCATTTGTGGCCCAAACATGCCGATCCGGTTGAAGGGACAGGTCTACAAAATCATCATTAGACCTGTCCTTTTACATGGCAGTGAGACGTGGCCAATATTGGAGCGACACAAGCAGGAGCTGCGTGTCACGGAAATGAAGATGCTGCGGTGGATGTGTGGAGTCACGCGGTTGGACCGCGTGAGGAACTCTCACATCCGCGGAAGCCTTCACGTCCGTGACATTGCAGACAAGTTGCAAGAGTGTCGCCTTCGTTGGTATGGTCACGTCTTGCGGCAACCGCTGGGCTGCGTGGGAAACAAATGTATAGCCATGTCAGCCCCGCTGGGTCCCGGTAAGAGGCGAAGACCCAAGAAATGCTAGCTTGACGTCTTAATGGATGACATGCGTGCCAATGGTCTCACTACAGGGGATGCCGACGACCGTGCGAAGTGGAGGAGAAAATGTAGGAAAGCGGACTTAAGTAGTATTCCGTCTCCGTATTGTGTTAGGCCTCACTTTTAATAAATATATACAGAAAAATTAAATTGAAGTGTCTGTTTCCAATTTCACATTAACAGCTTTTCACTAAATGCATTTGAAAGTATATACGGTACTTACATAAGAATATAAATTTCTAAAAATTTGCTCTGACAATCTGTCTCTTTGTTTGTTACGACTAATCTCCGAAACTGATGGACCAATTGTAACAGGACTTTACTGGCCGATAGTTGACGCTATAGGGAGTAACTGAGTAAACATTTTATTCCCGTATTCTCACGGGGGCGGGCACTATGCTAGTGAAACCACGGGGCGTCCGCAAGTCACTAATACAAATAAACTATGACGGAAATAAGTCACTTATTCAATTATTCTGACTTAACATGATAGTAAAAGTTAAGTGATTCCGCGAAGTTTAATATGGATGGATAATGATGAATGGATAATGTAGGTAATCATGAAAATTACTGAACGCATTTTTCTTCAGTCATGCACCACGCACCGTCTAAAGAAATAAGCTTAATAACACGCGTACAACCACTTAGATAAGTACAAATTAAATAAGTACCTACTTTGTTTTTATATTATTACTTTTGGTAAGAGACAGTTTGTTTTAAAGTTGAAGAGAGAGTCGCATTATACTTCCTACTATTATTTTTAATAAACTAGTCAACTTTAATCTAAAATATACTTTCTATTTTATTTTATTTACACGACAATGGGCTCACCACCTGTTTCGTGGGACAAAAATGCATACGGTGAAATGTGGGCGTATAGTATGGCTCTGCCTACCACTTCGGGAATAAAGGCGTGACATTATGTATGTGTGTATTTTGATTGATTCAGAAAATCGGCCTCACGGTTTCGATATGTTACTATTCCCATTCCACCCACTGCTACTATTTTTTATTGTTATATTTATTTTTATACTATTGCTACAAATATGAACTGTAAACACAGAATTTTAATCATGAAAGTAGCATCCGATGTCAACAAATACCTAATAAGAATGTTTTAAATTTATTCTTCATACTTAAAATGAGAGAATAAATGTTCTAACAATTGAAGAGACTTTAAAGAGACCAACATATTGAAGGATCGTAAGTGAGCAACTATTTGCAGTCAATTATACGGCATTGGAAGTAGATGGAATATATGAATTTTGGAATTACCTCTGGCCTTCAAAAAAAATTTCAAATTCATACACGTTTGCAGATGCCTGTGCTGCCCCGCACAGTCAATCTTCTGTGAACGATCGCTGCATTAGGCATCTTTCGCTATTCTCAGATATGAGTGATCGATTTGTGGTAATTCCATTCACGAGCGTTTCCGTGCTTCGGAAGGCGCGCTAAGTCGTTGATCCCGGTTGCCTAGCATACCAATCATTAAGTCCTTATGAGTCCATTTCAACACGGTAATGGGTTCAATACCTGTCGTGGGTTAAAAATGCATACGTTGAAATTTGGGAGTATATACACCTTCGAGATAAGGGCGTGACTAATAAAGAAATACCTATAGGTTTTAAAATTTTACAAGAATGCAGCTGTGACTAGATATCTAAAAAGACTCATGATGAAAATCGTAATAGTTCAAGATCTATATTGAACTTGTAAAGGCTGTTTAATAAGTTCTTTAAACTCGCACGTTTTTTATTACTTTATAAGTATTTGGATTATTTGCGCGTTTTATAATTAATGTTTTCTCTTTATAATATATTTATAACTGAAGTGTCATATACCTCATTCTAACCATGTTAGGCTGGCATGCGGGCTAAATGTATCGGTCTAACGGAGCCTCTCTTGAATGCTAATCATCGCTCACAATTAATATGTCCAGTCAACGGTGGATTTTCTATTTTCTACACGTAAAAGAAACTGCGTGCCGCACCATGCACATTGAAGGAAATCTAATTACAACTTACCTAGATACCGCTTTGCGAGGTGTACCGCATTTTAATAGATGTGCATGTATTAGCAATATTTTTAGAAATATACGTTATGTTTAAGTAGCAGATAATAAGGTTAGATTATATTTTAAACTGTTATGAAAGATTGCTAAAACTTACTGAGAGGAAAAAATGTGCAAAATGATCATAAAATTACGGATATGAAGCATAAAACGAATTGTCAGTACATGTTCTGATTCATCCAAGCCTCACCTCACTTAGGCGTTTCACGGTTGCAAATATTGTAAGTTTCTCTTTTTGCATATCATTATGTCGTTTTCACTAAACCGGACATAAATATTGCGATTTCGTCATCAAGTGAGAGTAAACGTGAAGTTCGATTTGCTTTCTATCTGTTTTTCTCAGATAATACTCAATTATTCCTCAAGGTCACTCCTGGTTACGGTTAAAGCAAGGTCAAAGAAAGTGTCAAGGTTGTAGAAGAAATCGGGCGGGTTCATTGCTCGAGCCTCGGTTGAGAAAGTAAGCGGGTAGAAGGTACATGCCGACCTCGTAACATACATAGTCCCGACCAGTTCCTTGTTGAGCGACAGTGCTCAATACATCCGCTCTGCCCGCAGCGGAATATCATATACAGCATTATAATGTGATGGGACCCTTATCTTAACTGGTTTACTGGTGATAGAGATATTTATGTATATTTGTTCGGCCGTCAGTTAGATAAGGACAGAGAGGGTTATATTCAGATGAGTGGATAATTTGTACATTAAACTACATAGATAAATCGGTCAA
Source organism: Thumatha senex (assembly GCA_948477245.1). NCBI lineage: Eukaryota > Metazoa > Arthropoda > Insecta > Lepidoptera > Erebidae > Thumatha > Thumatha senex. The sequence continues at coordinate 18,108,094 of OX419732.1, read as the reverse complement.
AATGCTAGTTATTTCTATAATTTAATTTCTACATACAATACTGCTACTTGAATGAACTATGGGATAATATAAAAAATAAACTAAACATATGTGTATTATTTTGCAAGAAACTAATAAACATATATAAATATTTCAGAAATTGATTAGGGTTAAAAAGATATAAATAGCTGACTAGTATATACTTTTATTTTTACAATAATCATTAAATTAATATAACTAGATAATGTCACTCTATTAGCTGAAACCGAGATAGATTAAACTAGTTTTCTGACCGATGCATGTACAACTTATGTAGTTAATAATGTACAACTTTATGTATTTTATGATGTGTACTATTATTTTGCAAAAATCATCAAGGTGAGAAAAAAATTTCACACATATAATTACAACAGATTTATTTCAAATAATTTGCCACGAGACCAATGTGACATGATCTAGACATTAATTTAACTTTTTACTTTCTCGGTACCATACTTACACTTTCACACATCAGACACACATCACTTAATAAATAAAATAAATAGAATATAAATAAATAGTCAATAAATAACTAAGCTAAAGGATGGGACCGCAGAGGTCTCTGAGGTGGATGAAGGGCTGGCTCACCCGGGGCTCGGCGCCGTCTACTCACTATCTGAACTTTTTGTGTTCAGGGGCGACTGCCGCGGCGGATGTCGCTTTGGTTTTCTTTACTTTACCAAGGTGATTGGCTTTTTTCGCCGCCTTTTTCACATACGCCGCGACGCTCGCCTTCAGCTTTTTGGACTCACGTGAGTTCTTGTTGGAGATGTTCCTGCTGAATGTGTCGCCGAGAACATCTTCTTCGTCGTCGTCATCATCGTCAGCTTCATCATCATCATCATCATCGTCGTCATCATCAGATTCGGAGTCTAGGCCCGCATCAAAGTCGTCATCATCGTCGTCGTCATCGTCAGCCGCTGTATCAGCAGCCGCCTCAGCACTAGTTGTTAGTGTTTCTGTTTCAGCGCTAGCGGGTTCTTTCTGTGCTCCATCAACCTCTTCACCGTCTGCGGCTACTTCATTTTCTCCGTCAGCGGCATCATCAGCAGCAGCCGCCGCGACATCTTCAGCAGATGCTGCTGCAGCAGCGGGTGCAGCCGCTACTGTGTCACTTGGAGCAGCTACAGCCTGTACGGGTGCTGCAGGTTCATCATCATCATCGTCTTCTTCTGTAAAGTTAAATAAAAAATATTTTACGTGTATGTTAAGTTGCATACTTTATGGCAGAACATTAACTCAACCCATTCTGACCTCCTCCTCCTAAGATGTCGTCGAAGAACCTTTCGAGATAATCGTCATCTTCATCATCATCTTCCGCTTCTTCGTCATCATCATCGTCGTCATCTTCATCATCGTCTAAAAAAAAGGATATTAGTTAGATGGACTCCGTTAAAACTTTACAAATTTTTCCACATATTACTACTATTATTATTGAATAACGATTGAAATCAAGAAACCGTTCGTTGACACAGTAGTCTTTTCTAACTGTTAAATGGTAGTTATATTTGTTCAGCATATACCGAATCAGTATATTCTGTACATACCCATTTGACATACATGCTAATGAAAACTGTTATATTATTATTTAAAAAAATGTAAACTCATGTGAATCTCTGAACTGACTTCGAAACAGTGTGAAACTAACTCTAGAAGATGTATTATCAAATTAAAAGAGCTATCAATAAACGACTCAATACAACAATCATATTATACCACATGATATTATCTTAAAATGCGTGACTTCTTAAATGAGATTTCCATAGCACACTCTAGAAAGCAGAGTAACGTGAATTTCTCTGATTGAGTCTTTTTGTTTGAATTAATTAACGATTGAGAGCACCTGTCACGCTGCTTGCATTCCACGCTGGCCCCGCACCGTCCTGATTCTAAGGAATTTTTATCGATGAAATGTGATACTTTTACCACAGTACAGTGTGTCTGTTTTATGTTATTAATTTTATTTTATTTATTAACATTTTAATGTATACTAAATCCAGTGGAAGCAGGCCAAGTATCGTCAATTCATAAATTAACCTTATAACATCAATATTAAAATTAACAACTCCTCATCTCTCATCATATTGGAAACCAAAAATACATAAAGGTGATCTGATGGAATGTCATAAATAATATCAAAGAAAATAATTTTCCAAGTCAATACTGACGTTTTAAGTTTAATAGATCACTGCATTCCCAAGTCGTAAATTATTGATATGAATACCTTAATATCCAACTATGAGCATGCTATAACAAGCTATTACTAATTTAATTACGGAAGAAGTATAAGTATGCAGGTGTATCATAAAACATGTTCTTCACATAATTTACTATCTAAGCTTGATGTACCGCTGCGTAATTTCTGTCAGCAGTGAAGCATTTAAGCGCTCAGATAGCAAGATACGAGTACGTATAATGTTCATACCGTTATGACTCCTGTTCTTTTAAGCGGTAAAATCGTAAACAAGTGCCATTATTGTTGCATAAATGTATTACTTCTATATTTTTATCTAATTTTTAATTAATTTCATTTCTAGAAATTGCCATTTATATTTCTAGAAAATACTTTTCTATATACAATATAGACTTTCGCAAAAAAATGTAATCACTTTTAATTTAAGAAAATATTTAAATTTAGTCTAGTTTAATAAAATTCCTTACCTGCTATTCCGCCTATATCTAAGCCACCTTCATCATCATCATCATCGTCATCGTCGTCGTCGTCATCATCGTCGTCATCATCGTCCGAAGATGCAGCTGGCGCAGCTGCTGCTGCTGCTGCCTGGGCTTGCCTTGAAACTTCTTTCACTTCTGTGTCATCATCTAGACGTGTAATTGGGCTACCACAAACAGATAATACTAAGCAGCATACAGCCGCTAACAAGAACAACGACCTCATCTTGAATCTGAAACAAACACACACTTTTAATTATATCACCGGGAGTATCGCGACTGCGACAGTGCCGATTTGACCCACCACCAGACCACTGTTGCTATCACGATATCACAACACTTTCACATAAACACAAACACATGCACTAATTTCATTGACACTTCACCTTTTGATGAATTGCCTATCACTGTTGAGTCCTCAAGTCCGTATGGGCTCTAGCGGAAGAGGTTCCGCTCGCGTCCTTCAATATCGGTGTTTGGGACGCTATGTCCGAGCGTGGCGAACGGAAACGGTATAGCGGCGGCGTCTTCACCGCACACTCTTTTATAGAGTTACGTCACACACTCAGTGAAGGAAAGTAGTGATGGTAGTTGTCGACACAGATCAATGAGTGCACAGAACCAAACTACGAAAGTTCTCTTTGTACCTATCGATTGCAATCGTTTTGAGCTTCTGTTTAGGACGAGAAAGAAAAGTTACTTAAGACTACTATATAATGGAAGATAAAATTAGATTGTTATGCTAACAACTTGGACGTTCCGATGATTACAACCAAAGGCTGTAATCCATTATCAGGCTTACTACCGTCCAACCTTAATCCCCGAAAAGTCGAGCTGCCCAGAAGCCATTCCGTTGGTCGAAAGGTGTGTATACTCAGCTTGAGCTCCAAAGATCATTTGTAACAATCCATAAAATAAACTTTTTTTAAAATGAAAAGTATTATTCTTCTTTGAGATTTTCTTCCAAGTACTGGTACACTGTGGACATAAAAAGCGTTGAATTTTGCAACTTTTAAACGACAATCATGTAAAACTTGACTTGCATTTTGCACACAGATGTCATTAGTCACTAAAGCTTTCACTTATGCATATCGCAATCTGAATTTAATGAAATCGTAACCTGAATTGTTAGTGTTTTTATAATTGATCGAAAAATACGAAAATCCGACTTGTTTTCCAACTTTATAGAAAACTCTGACTATGCTTAATCTATGGTATACGAAGAGGGGTTGGTTAGATCCGATTGATTAATATATTCAGTTTATTTACAAAGTCGCTGTGCCTCATTGGAGAAATGTTCGAGCGACCTGTATTGTGTCAGAATCTTAAAGTATTTTAAACATTAGTATGAGGGGACCGGCCTCATACTTTCACTTAAGGTTATGTATGTAAACGCTCTTTAAGTGCTATTGATAACGTGATGTAAAAACGAAAACGTGGACATTAGTTATTGCCATAAATATGTTTTGTAACACAGCATATTTGGAGTTATTGAATCGTTTATTTGTACTTTTTATGAAAAGAAAATTTCACTTTTAAGGCTGACTGACGAAAGTCTGACTTTATTAAGATTTTGAGTAAATTGAGGAACCTAAAACTCATTAAAATGACGGTTAAAATATGGTGGAGTATTTCAACTTGATTCGTTACGGTTCGGGTAGTTCAGGTGGCTGGAACATTGCCCTGGTTAGGCAAAGGTCACGGGTTCAATCCCCGTCTCGAATTGAATTGTCTTATTCCACTTAATTAAGAAATAAAAAGAGAAATTTAGCAAAATAATTGCTTTAAAAATGTATTCATTTCCTTTATATTATTAGCTATTTTCTACTTCCTACAAATTTGTCAATGAAATACAAATTTGCTGTGATAAGACAATGCAATTAATCATACAAAATGAATAAATACTTTTACTGTAGTGATAGTAATAACCTATTTAAATAATAACTTAACTACTATACTGTTAAATATAATTTTATTAAAATAACCCTTTTACGTCTTCAAATTTACGAAAAATTAATTAAATTATGTCAAATTTACGAAGCTTTTCTAAACTTTATTTTGGTGGAGCTATAAAAGAGAGATAGGACTTCCCTCTATACTGATAATTATTGATAACTTTAAACCTCATTATTTTCGAAACAGTTTTTCACATTCTAAAGTCCAAGGGGCATACATGTATGCGATGAGTAGAGCATGCGCCAAAGAGAGTTGTTGTGCAATATATTTATGGGAAATATCAGCGATGAGAAGAATTATAATATCATAATGATACAATATAAATGACAATAATAAATGAAGCGCTCGTGGCCCCACTGACTCAGTGTTCTGTAAACGATCACTGCGTTATGGCTGGTTATAGATGGGTGACCACTTTGTGGTATTTCCATTTTCGAGCTTTTTCGCGCTTCAGCAGGCACGTTAAGCCGTTGGTCGCGGTTGCCAGTAACATGGCAGTCATTAAGCCAATTTGAAGGCCTTATAAGCGGATTTAAAAACAGCAGCAGGTCGCCACAACGTGCGCTTGTCCATTTCAAAATAGCAACACAGCTCACCACCTGTTACATGGGACTTTGGGCGTCTAGTATACTATCATTATTGCTATTGCCTTCGGAGATAAAGGCGTGAATGATGAAATGAATATTTTGACTTATTTTTATGGCGTCTTGCGTATCACCTCTTGAACCATGGAGGAGTCTTAGCAACATCAACGAGAGTATAGCTCCTACTCCACATAACAGCAGCAACTTTATTAGATGGATAGCTGCTTTTGGAGTAATGCAGTCCCTTCTGCTACACAAATGGCCTCCCAGCAAAGCAGACAATCTTGATTCCACTTGGAAGAGGAGACGTACGAAACGCCAAATTTCAGAAGTGAGAGTATACTGCGCAGCGCAATTAACGGTCACTCTAGTGTACCTTAAAAGAAAGAGCTTACGCAAACGTTTGCACACAACACCCGTTTAGTTAGAGATGCTTAATTTCTTTTCGTTCTGAGAACTTCCTGAACTTTCTAGTGTAGATAAAACTCGCATAGTTTCGTCGTGACTTGTCGCTTCCACTAGAAGTGACAATGTTTATCTTAGTTCGTGACTTACTAGATTGTGTAGATTTCTAGTTCTTAAAGATATAGGCAAAATTAATATGATTTCTTTTACAAAGCATGAGAAGACATATTTTACATCCTATATATTTTGAAGTGCTGATATAGTCGTTAATAGTACCTAAACCTGACTGAATACTTATCAGTTTCTCAGGCAGGTTCACTACTATAACCTGTAGGCGAAAACTGCATTAATACACTGGACGCATAGATCAACGCTTTATAGAGATTTTACCTCCACGTCCTGTGTAAAAGTGCATCTAAAAGAGTATAGAGACGGCGCGATTGCCGGAGACTAACATATTTGCAGAAATGCGTATTGCTTGGATGAATGCGAGTATTTCCACTCTCTAGTAACGCCCTAAGGTTGCAAAACCCTTTATAGAGTCACAGTGACTTAACATCCGGCCTATTCTGCGACTCATTAGCACTGTGGTGCTACATGTGAGGCTGGGATTCCCATATAACATTACTTGATGCACCCATCGAGTAATGACTAAGCTCCAGCCTGTAGTGAAGATGGTAGGTCAAGCAGCACTATGTAAGTATCCTACAGGTACTAGTATAAGCATTATACGTATTTTACGCAATGATCGGAATTTTCATTTACGAGTTTTTCGCAGCACAGAAACCTTCTTTGTCATGGCTCGTTTCGCTCACTCGTTGTTTGACATTAATAGATTTTTACAGATAGTGTTGCCAATTTTATTTCAACTGCTTCTTGATGGCAGTTCATACTTCTATTAGGTGTTTTAGTCAAGTCATTTAACACTTTATTAGTTCGCGATCTTCTGCAATAGAACTGTATTTTATGAAAGTGTTAAGAAACTTATAATATTCACGCTACTGGAAAAAAGACCGATGATAGTTGATAAAAGTAAAATAAACATATGAAGCCGATTAAAAATACTAAAATATAAACTCGTGTCAAGATAATTTTACAACAATTAGTTTGTTTTTATCAGAAACACCAGCTCTTATGACCATCAGGTCGTTACTGAAGGTAGAAAGGTCTAAACTCGTTTTTGGTATTGTAGGCGTCCATAAATATTTGTATGCGTGTTGTGAATGGACCCTGAGGACTTTCTCTCGCTCCGAGTCAGTCTCTAATACTGGCGCACGCAGGTTGTATATGCACACGCTGCTTGCTCATGTTGCTGTCACTGTGAACGAAAAAACTTTATGGCAATAATTCTAATATTTATACTTTTTACACAATATTTTTTAAAGAAACATAATTTGAATAATTATTGTAACAAGTTCATAATACTTTACAAGTTCCCGTGATAGCGGGTTTTATTTTACATTTGAAAATCTTAGCTGATATAGGAGGTAGCCTTTCTTATGCCCGGTTTCAATATTCCATCTTCAGTTAAACATAGATCGCTACTAGACATAAATAGTATATTTTTAACTTTTGTGACAGATATTTCAATGTCGTAGGTAAATATTTCTATCTATCTTTGGTTATTGAAACCGAAATTTTCGTCGATAGGTACCGCTGGTAACTATTTTGATATTATTTTAAACAATAGTAAAAGATAGATAGGTTATTAAGACCGGCCGTTAAAGTCTTAAGCTACCTCCGACCTATAAGAAATTTAAGAATAAAGAAGCGCTCGTGGCCCCGCGGTGAAGCGCTCGTGGCCCCGCGGTCTCAGTGTTCTGTAAACGATCACTGAGTTACGCAACTTTCACTATGGCTGGTCCTCGGATGGGTGACCACTTTGTGGTATTTGCATTTGCGAGCGTTTCCGTGCTTCGGAAGGCACGTTAAGCCGTTGGTCCCGGTTGCCAGTAAAATGGCAGTCGTTAAGCCTGGTTGAAGGCCTAATGGGCGGCTTGAAAATTTCAACAGCAGGTAGCCACAACCTGCGTCTGTCTATTTCAACACGGCAATGGGCTCACCACCTATTACGTGGGACAGGAATCCACACGGTGAAAAGTGGGCATATAATATGCCTCTGCCACCCCTTCGGGGATAAGGCGTGATGGATATTTATTTATTTATTTATTTAAGAATAAAAAAAATTACAATACGTATTTTTTCATACAAACAACGTTCCGTTAAAAAAATGTGTTGACGACTATAGTTCAATATCACGTTATATAAATACATTTCAGATACATCGACTATGCCAACTTTTTCTTATGAATTCAAATTAGTAAAAGTATATTTCGTAAATTCTTGATGAAATAATTTTTAAAAGAAGATTTTATTAAATAAATTGTATTTGTACTGCTAAGTTACATATTTTGTAATTAATCCTCATTTGGATAATTAAATATTAGATAATCGTGACTAATATTATATTTATTTTATTTTCTTATTTGTAGTCGGTTTCTATGAACCTACTGAAATGTATAATATATGTATAGATTGAAATAAACTGAGACAGAAATTTATATAGCAATAAGTAAAGATACATTTTAATTTCATTACCAGTACAGTATCAGCTTAGGAACTTTATCAAAGTTCACCCAAATAAATCTACAGCAAGTTCAAAACGAAATAGTCAAATAAAAAACCTAACTTAAGCATTCTAGTTGTTCCGTACAATAACTGTAGCAGCCAATGGAGTTCTAAAATTGCGATGCTTGTAAGGTGAACGTTTTCGCACAGTGCGACACACTTCCCTGCGAATATGAGTGTCAGTCGTCCCCGACCTCCTCATTGGCTTTAGTGTTTTTTTTATGGCTATCTACTGATATCGATTCTTTCCGTATATGGTTTTATTACCTACTTTTGTGGCTACCTGCTGTTGAAAATTTTCAAGCTGCCCATAAGACCTTCAACTTGACTTAACGACTGCTATGTTACTGGCAACCCGGACCAACGGTTATAATTAAATTTTACTAATTTTGATTTCCAAATCTGAAATAAAAAAAAATCTGAACCATTATACGCTCCCATTCGCATTCAATTTGGTCTAAATGTAACAGAACTGCTTAAGTCCCAATTTGATTCACATACATATTTTTGTGTCCCAAATTTAGACAAATAACGCAATTCGAAGAATTTAGAGTATGCGGGACAAAACTTCAGTGTTCCAACGAGCCGTATTCTGAGACACGGAAATGTGATATCGAAACTTAGTAAGTTGTATTAAAATACCAATATTGCAGTTAATTAGAATCGGAACATAATTTAAAAAACTGAGTGGCTCTTACAAAACATGAGCACGAATTAAAGTACGGGCTAACTGCTAAGCAATCCAGGAGTGTCAAATATTTGAGAATTCTCATTTTAATAGCTTTTTGTAATGAAAACAAAGACTAGCACCTGAAATTTAAGAGACAATACATTCGGTCATATTTGGAATACAGTATATATTATTAAATTAATATCGTTGGGACTACTCATACACAACGCCATCTGATTCCAAACTAAGCAGAGCTTGTATTATAATAACCAGATATTTGATAAACATACTTATATATTTCAAAATACATATCCACATATTTTAGATAAATAAGACCCAGACAGAATAAACCATCCTGCTCAACACCCAAAGTTTTATTCTGGGTGAGAATCGAACCCACGACCTCTTGCGTAGCAGTCGGATACACTCCCACCGCGCCTCAGAGGCAGTATAATATATATAGTAAGTATTAGAGTCAGAACTACAAGATAATGCTTCTATCAATCATAGCGTTATGTTGCATAAAATAACTAATCTCTGAGGCAAGTTCACGGTTACTTGTTATGTCTTCACGGTTCGACTGTTGCGTTTACTCGTAATACACGCATAGTTATAATATTTATTATTATTCTATTGGCATACTTTGAAAGATTGTATAACAATCATTAACAGGTAACCTTTTTATAACCATCATTGGTAAATATACCCTTTCCGCATAAGCGATTTCTCCGTAGTCTACTAATCCTACGACATCGGCTACGATATCAAGGTAATCTTTAGATCCATTTTTAATTTGATAGGCCTATATGGGTAGGGCTATAGGATAGGGCTTTACCCGCGAAGGCTATCCCCTTTACATCCGTAGAAAGATTGCCGCTGTGGCGCGGTGGGAGTGTATCCGACTGCTACGTAAGATGTCGTGGGTTCGATTCCCACCCAGGATAAAACTTTGTGTGATAAGCACTATGGTTTATTCTGTGTCTGGGTATTATTTATCTATAATATGTATGTATTTAGAAATACATATCAACTTAACTTAACTTAATATTAACATTAAATATAACCTTAAAAATATGATACATAACTAAAATATATTATTAAAAGAGGTCCCTTTAGGCAAGGTTCCGAAGATACTGGCAGCGATCCCCCTTTGAATAGCTAGACTAATTCTTTGACCGAGGTAGCTGCCAACTCTTCGGTCTCCTGTGATGTCGACAAAAAAAAAATATATTAGTATGTTTTTCAGTTATCTGGTTAGCATAGTACAAGCTCTGCGAAGTTTGGAATCATGTGGCGTTGTGTTAGTTGTCTTAACAAAATGTATTGTTTGTTTATAAAGGTAGAATTTTCAAAATATAACCTTATTAGATCATTTTAGCCAAATTTGGTCAATTGCTTAAGTGTTTCGTTGATGAACCAGTAGTAAGTAATAAATGGTTACCCGTGATAGCTGTTTATCGCGAAGTACCATACTTGCAGACTATTGTTTTTTCGAACTAGTAAGTGCCTTCTAGTAATTTTATATGTTTATAGAATGGCTACAGAATAACTGTATATCGTAGTCACTTTGTATAATAATTATGAGAAAAAACTAAGCATGTCATATTTCTTTGTCACTGTACACCACGAGGCAATGATCTCTAACTCACATGGTGATTAGAGGTAAGCTATAGATATATGTATAATAAGATCTAATATTCTGAAGCTTTAATGGTAAAATAAAATTTTCATCTCAAGGATTTCGGAAGTTGAAATGAAATTAAAGGTAGAAGAATGTTAAAAATCAATGTAGATGTATTCGGTTTCTCTTCTATATATATCTTAAAAGAATTTTTATTTATTCTGAAATTACGGTTTATTTATGTTGTTTTATCTATCTCAAAAACTTTCTTTTAGAAATGTCACTAAAAAATAAATATGTTTGTATTTAATTTAAAGTATTTTAAATATTATTGGGACATAATATTATTTTTTCTTTTAACCATCATGACTGAATGTGTGTAATATATTCTTATCCTGTAAACTAATTCCCTATTTTTCTCGACATATTTCTTCTCTAGCATGGTCTTAATATTAGTAAATAGTGTAGAGCAGTAGAGAGGGTTCACCAAGTGACCTCAATCAACAGTTTCATTTTAAAATAAAATTCAATTAACTGTCACTTTTATATGGGGTTTAAGGGACCCACCACGCTCTCTGGGGCACAAGTGACCTCATCTGCTAGCGGTGCACCTGCTGAATAACAGACGAGGTATCGACGGCAATATCTTACGGGGTCTGAAGTCTGTCTGGGAGCTTATCATAGAGATCATCACAGGACACTGTCGCCTCAATAGGCACCTATCAGTGATAGGAGTAATGGATGACACAATATGCCTGAAATGCATGAAGGAAGAGGAAACCAGCTTCCACCTACAGGCTGAGTGCCTCGAAGATCTAGACCATCTAAAGGTGAATCAGATAGTGAGTTTCTGCAAGGAAACAAGAAGGTTCGACGGGGCGCGGGGATACCCAATCCAAACCGCGAGGAGGAAATCTGGGGAGATGAACGAAATGGGCGGTGAACTATGCGGTCGGATCGTTCATCTGGCAGTGCCGGCGTCCGCAAAAAGAAATAATAATAATACGGGGTTGGAAAGTCAGACTGCAATCGCTTCCAATAATGCTGAAAATCAAAAGTTCAATGATAGCTGCTCCTAGGACCCCAATAAAAGTAGATTTCAGACTCCAAATCTAGGTAAGGTTTGGAACCAACTGAGAATAACCTATGTTGAAAAAAACCGGTAAATCACCTGCCAGTTTTACTAGGCATATTACTAAAAACTGAACGTAACGTAGTATTAAAGAATTTTGCCTCAAGTTTTTAAAGTGAAATTATGCCCAAGGCTATACTAGAATAACGTCCATTTGGATACTATCATAGATAATCGTAACTCGTGTTATGTGGATAACTCGTAATTCATCTCAAATGTAATTTCTATACAGCAAAAAATGTTACCTCATTTATAAATCAAATGGGTGTTACCACAACCAGTACTTTTGAAAATGTGTTTAGCTTTCTCCAAACATACAAGTGGTGATTAGCTGCATCCGTCTTTTAATATCCACCAACAAAAGATGTAGAACTAAGCCACAGAACTAATGATACGTACGATATTTTCTTAAAAACAGCTATGAAAAAACTGTTTATAAAAAGACTAGTTGCAAAGAAGGAAGCATAGAATACAATGTGTCCTGCATTTTACTTCGCCAATATGTAATTTAAACCTTACTTCAAGGCCGCAAGGTAGCCGTACTGGTTTAATCGACCCTATATCTTAATATTATGCACTATTATGAACGATATACAATTGCTGGGCGACAGTACTTTGCTGATTTACGTGTGGTGTTCCTATTAGTTTTGCTAAATGTCCAAATAGAATCCAACGTGAAGTTTGAAATATTTTTTTAATTAGAATTTCATTTGTATTCATATATTTTTCTCGATGACGTGTTTTTGTATGTTACTTTTATTTTTATCTTGAAACCTATGTCAGGTCAAGGTAGTACTAATATATATTTTTTTCTAAAATAATTTTCAGGTGATTCGTTGTTTGGGATATTATACTCGTATCACTCTTCATGTTTAATATTAGCAACTTTATATAACAGGAGATGTTCTAAGCTATCAATGAAGAACTTTCTCTTGTACTACATGTACTTTATATCTAGACTACAATCAGTACTAGAACTTAGCCCGGGATCCCACACCCGCTACGTTAACGGGATAATCATCATAGTATGTCAATAGTTTTGACGGCAATAGAAATGAGCGGCTATGTATATGGACTGGCCGCGGCATGAACTCTAGTGGCCTACAAACAAGACCGGTTGCCAACGAGTACTTTCTTTCTGGCGTTCTCACTTCCGTCAGCGACTGCGCGCCTCCACGCAACCGGCACAGGACTTGTCTCGCCCGTGTAGGTACTGCCCCACATACATCACTAGTCAACACTGAGAATTATCAACCGACATCAAAAACGACGATTCGTTGCAAGCGTCAAAATGAAATAGAAATAGGTACACTGTGATATCTATTATAATCTAGAATGCCTTGATGAAGTGAGTGGTAGTGTATGCGACTGCTGCGCTGTGGGTTTGTTTCCTGGGTAGAAAACAAATATTTGTGTGACCCACAAGTGTTTGTTTCGGAGTTGGTGATTTACTATGTGTATGTTGTTAAATATGTATGTATTTAGAAATATCAGTTGTGTGAAAAGTATCCCACAATATATATTATTTATTTTATTTTGGCACGTTCTCGCTTACGCCGTATAGCCCAACCTAAGCTAATATAAGCTTGTGCAGTGAGATCTAGGCAACTGATAATTCTAAATATTATATGTAGTAAACACCCAAACTCCAAAACAAATATTTGTGGATCACACATATTTATTCCGACCCGAGATTCAAACCAGGGACCTCAGCGCTTCAGTAGCAAATTTTGGATGTTTTTATTATTATTGCGTCCGTAGACTTATTATTATTATTTTGAGATCAGCTCCTAAGGAGATTAGCGAATTATTATTTTTTGACCTTTTACAGCGGACAAGAAACTGTCAGTAATGATGATGTCAATATTACTCTCATTCTTCTTTCTTACTTGGTAATGACATTACTCCTACACCAATGTCATTATTAATAAATTGTATTGTGATTGTTACCTATGGTAACTAATTGAATCGGGCGTTACAGGTTGTCAAAAATGTGCAATACGCTTTACAAGGTGACGTTTATTTTACTGCCAAACATGCTTGAAGATGCCTCGTGTGTAACCTGGAATGTAAGGTTTCTTTTTACCTATCCACCACCCCTTTCCTTGAGGAGTTCAGTACGTCATTCCTCCCTTACAAATAGTAGAGGTTTCTTAACCGTTGCGCGTTAGGATTGGCGAATCAAGGATGTGTGGTGGGATCCTCCTTCCCTCCTTTATTACCGTATTACATGGTGTCTGGTCAGCTCACCAACACACAAAGTTATGGCGGAGGTGCCCTTATGAGATAGGGATTTCAGACGAATGTTCTCAACAAATGTCAAAAATAAAACACCACATTACAGCAGTTCCTAGATAAATGGTTTGGAAGTTACTGGTAAGACGCTAAGATGAAGAAGATGATAATCAATTTAGAGAATAGTGAATGTAAATTAATTTCTACTAAAATGACGTAAATTATTTTGGTTTTAAACTTTCGAACATAAAAGTGAAACTGTTCATATTGCCGAACATTAATTTCGCATTCCATGGATGTGTTGGTTTCACAATTTCACGTCGCGATGACGATAAATATTCAATTAATTATATTAAAATAATTATGTAAGTGTATGTTTGTGTAGCAGACTACTGACTGCATGTAGATTGCAGGTGATACACTAAATATTGACTGATTAGCTCTTTGTTACTGATAAAACTAATGCTGTCACTTAAAATAACGCATAAATTCCTTACATTCATATGGTCACTTTATCCCCGAAGGTGTAGACAGAGGCATACTATATGAAAAGTAAAAGCGCCCATTGCCGTGTTGAAATGGACAGGCGCAGGCTGTGGCCACCTGCTGTTGAAGTTTTTCAAGCCGCCATAAGACCTTTAACTTGGCTTAACGACTGACATTTTATTGGCAACTGGGACCAACGGCTTAACGTGCCTTCCGCTAGTAAATGTATATTCCACTAAGTGGTCATCCACCCAAGGATCAGCTATAGCGCAAGTTGTGATCAAAAGAAAAGAAGTGAACGTAGCAAGTAGTGTGTTGCCGAGAATATAAATGGTTCGTTGCTCTTTATCTGAGTGCAATGAGTTTGTGATCCCAGTTGCGTCTAGCAACTCTACCTTATTCTTACCCGGAGTTCACTTTGATGGACTGCTATTTTGGATCAACTTTAATCATATAGTACGAAGTGGATAATCGTATTTCGCGATGTCTTACTTTTCATGATAAGCTTAAGACTCTTTCACTTCATCTAAAGTGTATTCCCAGTTACGTTCAAACTCTACCTGGATTTGGAATTCCATAGGATCATTTTGTTTCGATATAATTTTCAGTATTGCTGAGAGCGATCAGGGGGCCGAGTCTGCTATTTCAATCGTGTCGACATAGAATAGAAATCGTCGCTCAATAGAAGGCCACCGGTACAATTTTAGTTTATTATTACAATCGTACTCCAATAAACTTCTATCGGTCGGCCGATAGAATTCTACTAACACGTACCACGCCAGTGGATACAGTGTGAAGATAGTTAGTTTAAGTTGGTTTTGGAGCTGCAAACCAACTACATTTATTTATAATTATTGATTTATTAATAATTTTATTTATTTATTTATTTTATGTTATTTATTTATATATTTATTTAATTATATTAATCTATTAATATTAATTTATTAATAATTAATTTATTTATAACTACATTTATTTTACAACTGCCCGCGTTGTTATCTCGTTCTGATAAATAAATTTTGTGTCATACTTTTTAACACAGCGCCATCCTGCGCAGCCTAAGCTAATATCAGCTTGTGCTGTGGTATCTAGTCTACTGATTAACATACTTATGTCTTTCTAAATACGAACATCCTACTATACAGGGTGACTTTAAATAGGTGTAATTGTTTTAAGGGGGTAAGAGTACAGCCCATGGGATGTTCAAAAATGTGTGGAACACCTGGTCGAAATCTACTGGTTTCGGAAATACACGATACTTTAACTTTTTTAGGAAAATTACCAAAATTCAAGAGAAATCCTTAAAAATAAAAATAAATACTGGATGCATGGATTTTATTTTTATTTTATCTGATTGCTGGATAAATTATCCATAAAATAAAAACATCAAATGTTATGAATCAGTTAAAATTTTAGAGTTATGAGAGCTAAAACTTGTAACAATAAAAAAAAATTTGCTTTATCGAAATTTCAATTGATTTTAGTGAAAAATATCCACTCCGAACTGGTCGTACAAACGATGTCATTAAATTCCTTGTTTCCTTAGCTTTCTAAAAAGGTATAATAAGTGTACAAAATTCTCAGATAGCGCCCAACAAACTCAGTTATTGCCGAGTAGGTAATACGTAAACTGCACATTAATAACATTATTAGCACTTTACCATACTACCCTGCTAAGGTTTTTTCTTTAAGTGTCATTAATTTACCTCGTAACACGTCGCATTGATTTGCTTTAGTGGACTTTATGAATACATTGTGTATTGTTGCCCATTTGGTTCTCCAAGCAAGTAAGGATGACTATGGTTAATTTTACTAAGAGTAGTATGAAAAAAATATCTAATGTAGATGAAATAATACTCATACTGATACAAAATAATAATATTTAATAAGAAAAAACGCAAGTCCAGATTTGACCCCCTGTGATTATTACCTATGGGGTCACATGAAGACATTAGTGTATACAACTCCCGTCAATAATGTTGAAGAATTGAAAGCTAGAATCATAGCAGCTGCTAATCAAATACAGCAAGATCTTACGGGAGTTGTTACTAGGTCCAATCTTAGAAAACGACTACGGGCGTGTATTAGGAACCAAGGAGGTCAATTTGAGCAAGATTTAAAATAATAAGGTGTTTTAATTAAATCAAGTGTTATAAAACGTGTTTATCCTACTGTGTTTTTGTTATTTCTTTATGTAAATAACTTGAGTATTTTAATTGTAAAGATAACTTGCGTTTTTTCTTATTAAATATTATTATTTTGTATCAGTATGAGTATTATTTCATCTACATTAGATATTTTTTTCATACTACTCTTAGTAAAATTAACCATAGTCATCCTTACTTGCTTGGAGAACCAAATGGGCAACAATACACAATGCATTCATAAAGTCCACTAAAGCAAATCAATGAGACGTGTTACGAGGTAAATTAATGACACTTAAAGAAAAAACCTTAGCAGGGTAGTATGGTAAAGTGCTAATAATGTTATTAATGTGCAGTTTACGTATTACCTACTCGGCAATAACTGAGTTTGTTGGGCGCTATCTGAGAATTTTGTACACTTATTATACCTTTTTAGAAAGCTAAGGAAACAAGGAATTTAATGACATCGTTTGTACGACCAGTTCGGAGTGGATATTTTTCACTAAAATCAATCGAAATTTCGATAAAGCAAATTTTTTTTTTATTGTTACAAGTTTTAGCTCTCATAACTCTAAAATTTTAACTGATTCATAACATTTGATGTTTTTATTTTATGGATAATTTATCCAGCAATCAGATAAAATAAAAATAAAATCCATGCATCCAGTATTTATTTTTATTTTTAAGGATTTCTCTTGAATTTTGGTAATTTTCCTAAAAAAGTTAAAGTATCGTGTATTTCCGAAACCAGTAGATTTCGACCAGGTGTTCCACACATTTTTGAACATCCTATGGGCTGTACTCTTACCCCCTTAAAACAATTACACCTATTTAAAGTCACCCTGTATTATAAACACGAAAGTTTGTAAGTATGGATGGATTTTGATGAAACTTTACAATAATATAGCTACAATAATAGTAACACATCAGTATAATACATCGACTACTTTTTATCCCGGGAACAAGTTCCTGTGGGAAACAAGAACAAGAAAACTTCACCACGAATACACATAGGAATATTTCACATAGGAAATATCCGAACTCCGAAACACAGATGTGTCTCTTGTCTTCTTCTTCATCTTAAGTGTTTTCCCAGTTGCTTCCAAAACCATACCTGGATTAGGAGCTTAGCTCCAGTTTTATTAGACTGCTAGGAGCAGATGTCGTTTAACCACAGGTACTGGTTCTCGGGTTAAAAAGTAGCCTATGTGTTATTCTGATGTATAAACTATATTATGGTAAAGTTTCATTAAAATCCATTCAGTAGTTTTTTTTGTGAAAGAGTAACAAACATCCATACTTACAAACTTTCGCGTTTATAATATTATTAGGATTATACAAAAATACATTCATATTGTCACGCCTCTATCCCCGAAGGGGTAGGCAGAGGCATATTAAACGCCCACTTTCACCGTATGCATTTTTGTCCCACGTAACAGGTGGTGAGCCTATTGCCGTGTTGAAATGGACAGGTGCAGGCTGCGGCGACCTGCTGTTGCAATTTTTAAGCCGCCCATAAGGCCTTTAACTTGGCTTTACGACTGCCATTTTATTGGCAACCGGGACCAACGGCTTAACGTGCCTTCCGAAGTACGGAACGGAACTAAAGGGCCGAATAAATTTAATAAAATGTGTCTATTTTAGATGTTAAATTTGGAAGAAATTTTGAACCCGTTGCCGTTTTAGTGAGGTGGTAACAAAAAGGCTAAAAGGTCTTATGTGCTCGACACTAATTAGCACGACCAATTAGAGTCCTGGTAGTCTCGGACTTGATTAGTTATTTATATATTAGTTATTTTATATATTACTAGTATTGTACACCAATCATAAATATTTAGAAGTTTATGGAACGAATTAATGAATTATGAATTATAAATGTTCATCTTGATGCTTTCCTGATTTCCCGGGAACTCTAAGAAAAGGAGGGAAGATGATTTACTTTCTTTCCTATACCCTCAATTGATCTTCTGAATAATATCGGTGTGAGTTTTAAGACATTCTAACTTCTCTTGGGACTTCGAAGTATGTGACGAGCGAAGTCGGGGGCACAGCTGCTACCTAAACTTATATTATACAGACAGTTACTTTTTAAATAATGTCTAAAATATTACACTTTCAAAATAAACAGTAACTTTATAATGATACAGAACATTGTCTTGTCTTACATAAAGTGATATTTACTTTTCCGAATTACATTTGCGAACCCTACCTGAATTCGCAGTAGAAAAAACAAAGTAGTACAGTTTATTTCTTAGACTTCATTCAATGCAGTCGATAGTTAATGCTAAAATGAACATCAATTCTAATATACATTTCATCTTAATAAATACAAACAAAAAGACTTAAATGGTTAATTTCTCTAAAAACGGTAAATTATCAAATTACTAATACAATAGACATCAACGCGCAACGCTTTTATTTCTTTTACGTTAAGAACAGCCATCATATAGTGTAAACGTTTATTCATTGTCCCATTTATGATTGTTCCATTGTTAATGTATACAAAAACATGCTATCGTAGTATGTTTTACTTATGCCTGTACAGTAATTTTAAATTTTACATACAAACGCTAACGCCATCTATGGTATTCTTTCATAACTAAAGATATTCATTATGAGTATATACGCCACTTCACTACTAAACACTTGAAACCTTTCTAAATAACAACAGAATCTACTGGTTCACTATACAGAATGTAGATGGCGTTAACTACGATAGCTTCTAAACTTATAAATAAAATAAAATTGTGATCTGTTGGGCCCTGGCTGACCGACCCGAATCAGACCAGAATCTGGATTCTGGTCTGATTCGGGTCGGTCGGTGTAAGGACACCCAAGAAATAAGTTACTTTAAAGCACAATATGGACTTTAAAAAATATATAAAAGCACTACATTCTGGAGTGGGTAGTCTGAGCGTAAAGTTTGAGAAAACAAAGGATTTTTAATTTGAATATTCCTAGAATTTTTATTTATTTTAGCGTTTTGCAGACCCTACCTGGATTTGGATCCATTTCCGTTTCAATCAGAAACTTGTTCACGGGATAAAAAGTTATATTATTGTAAAGTTTCATCAAAATCTCTTTCGTGAGTAACAAACCTAATTACAAACTTTACGTTCATAATATTAGTAGGATTTACACTTTCTAAAATATCATACAATGTCGTAGAACTGTTAGTTGCCTAAAATTTTTATAAGGCGCAAGAACTGTGTTTACGCTCAAGAAGATAATATCTATCAGTACCACTATCCTAATGATCATAATATTATTCAAATATGAGTCAGTATTCCTGCAACAGGGTTGCCCAAGACAACTTAATATGGCAGATCTTACCCCCAAAGTATTTTCATGGTTGATATGAAGACTAAGTACAACTAGCTATCTTCACCCTGTGTCCCTGACGGGGTAGTTAGAGAGACTTCGCTATCCATGCATTTTGCTTTCTGCAGATTCATCAATCGCTTCATACATGCACGTCTGGGTATCCGAGTACTTTTAACTTTTCCGTAAGTAACTAAGTATGCCAGTCAAATTAATGAGCCAATTAGCTTATTACAGTCTTATACTGGTACCTCTCCCAATTTTAGCCATTATTTAAGATACTTGCCTTCATTGTACCGTTCTTCGCTAGGTCGTCGGTCCATCTGACGAGGGTGTACTATCTTACGTGTTTCGAGTCATGGTTTCTACTTCAGAACTCTTCATCTCTTCGCACATAGTCACTTTAGCGAGCCTAATTTCTAACTACATTCACATTTATATAATTGGTTCAGGAACTCGAAGAGAGACGTTAATTTACTTCCGACATAAGTCAAAGAGTTGAAAGAAAGAAACATTTGACTCCTTCGGTGGCGTAAGTGGTAGTGTATGCGTCTGCTGCACTGAGGTCGCGGATTCAATTCGCGGGTCGTAACAAATGTTTGTGTCATCCACAAATATTTGTGTCACACAAATATTTGTTTCCTAGTTTGGTGTTTATTTAAATGTACGAGTATTAAGAAATATATAAGTATGTTTATCAGTTGTCTAGATCCCATTCTACAAGCTTATAAAAGTGTCCCACTTCATTTATTTCTTTAATTTTTGGTGCACCCAAGGTCACTCGCAAGCTTTTCTCAAGAAGTCCTTAGTAGGATGAGACGGTTTTTTACGCAGGAACAGAGATGTAAGTTACATAAAAGTGTAAAATTCGTCCTTGCGTGAAATACTGCTCACATCTCTGGGATGGCTCTACCAAGTACCTGATTGAAGCTCTCGACGCGTTGCAGTGAGGTGAACCGTTGGGGATGCGCAGGACGGTCGCCAGCTTAGCTGCATTTTACCGCATCAACCACTGTGTTACAAAGAACTTTTCCACTTGGTCCCACCCTCTCTTTTCTGTTCCCGAACAACACGGTCGGGGCAGAGATGTCGTCCTGTGGACATAATCGTGCCCAAAACCAAAAGGTACTTCAGATCTTTCTTTTGTCGCACCATAAAAACATGGAATATTGTTTCCCTTCCCTTACAATCCTCGATCCTTTAAGAAGTGGGTGAAGTCTTATTCCTGAGCCGTCAGCCTAAAGGACGGTATCAGAGCCCGATATATGATAAAGGCCTGTAATCCCGAATCAGCTTCCTCAGCAACAAAAGTCGCACGTAAATTCGCTTTAGAAAAGTTTGTAGAAAATACCTTCTATGATAAAAACTGCAACAAAATCTTTATATTGACTATGGCAATATAATACGAGTATGCTAGTTTAAACATTCCACAAAACATTTATTTATACGCAATTTGACTTGTGTGATTATTTAAATACGGGGTGGGAGATGTGCGGTGTGCGGTAGGACACAGAACATTAGCAATCGTCATGTGATCGACTGACAGTCTATGTGAGTACAATGACAGCCTTGACATTTTCCAACGAGGACGATACAGCGACCGGTTGAACTTACAAGACTTAAATGAGCCACGATAGTTTACTATGTAGGTATAGTTTATACTGATGCGGATCCTGCTGTTAATGTATCTAAAGGTTTTTTCACGAGCAGACCGTTTCAATTGTTCTTAAAATAAAATATGTCAAGTACGTGTTGGGCCGCGAAATGTAAGGTTCCACAGCTCTCATTTTCTTAAGTCTACTATTAGTTGTTCAAAAAGAAACCAAAAAGCTATTTCATATCCTACTGCCATGATTTCTTACACACACTTAGAAACAGCTATTTAGCTGGTAGATGGGGCAGCTTGCCTCTAACAACCTTAATATTTCACAAATCACATCCCGTGTTGGGAACATAGGTACAGACAGCTCCATAGAAAACTCCCCCAAGCCATATGTGTTACATTCGCAAAAAAAAATCGGTAATCCTCACGGATGTGATGCCGAACTCAGTTAGAATTTATATTTTAAATAAATATCCACCACGCCTTATCCCCGAAGGGGTTATTATATGTATATCTATACCAAACAACACAATTATTAATTGCTAAGGGGCATAGCGGGTGGGCGGATAGGCTTGGCAGAACTAAAAGGATGTTATTGATTACGAAACCCTGTTATAAATGGAAGATCTTAATACTAAAATGATGATAAGAAATGACACACGGTAGTTAATAAAATCTTACGAAGGTTTAAACAACACTCACCTTATCACTTTACTTTGACAGTATAATAATACAAAGGAAACCAACAAAACAGCTATCGTTTATTTTTGAAGTTTTTGTTGCTTATTTATAATTCAGGCAATTCAAGTACCGTGTCGATTCGGTACGATATCTTTTGACAGATATTTCTTGCCAAGATGTCCAATAATTATAAATTACGAAGGTAGTATATGACAGCTATGTGCATTCCGTCTTTGAATGAACTTTAGATGCACCGATTCTCCCACCTCTTCTAAGTTCTTATTACCAAGTTAAATATCTTCCTCTAGGTTGTTAAACAACTTCAGTCATGGATTCTCCGAAGTAGGTTATTCCTTGCGTGGCGTGCTTATTGAACATGACCTTGGTATTATCCAAGTTCATGCCAGGAGCAACACGTTGAGATGCATATATACTCTGTGCAGCATTCTGTTCATCTCCTTTCCGTTTCGTTCCTATTACAATTTAGTTAATGAAGCGCTCGTGGCCCCGCGGTCTCAGTGTTCTGTAAACGATCACTGAGTTACGCATCTTTCACTATGGCTGGTCCTCGGATGGGTGACCACTTTGTGGCATTTACATTTGCGAGCGTTTCCGTGCTTCGGAAGGCACGTTAAGCCGTTGGTCCCGGTTGCCAGCAAAATGGCAGTCGTTAAGCCTGGTTGAATGCCTTATGGGCGGCATGAAAAATTTCAACAGCAGGTAGCCACAACCTGCGTCTGTCTATTTCAACATGGCAATGGGCTCACCACCTATTACGTGGGACAGGTAAATCCACACGGTGAAAAGTGGGCATATAATATGCCTCTGCCACCCCTTCGGGGATAAGGCGTGATGGATATTCATTTATTTATTTTATTTACAATTTAGTTGAACTGACTGAAATGTACAAACATTTGTTAGATAGAAGTAGGCTAGTTAATTCGTTTAAACAGTTTTTTTTGTAAATAAAGTGTAAATATATCTTTTACTTTGACCGTACCATGTTTTCTCTATGAATTAAAAACCTTGGACAGGGCATTCTGCCAAATATCTGATTGTTGGTTGTATACAAAAATCGACTACAGTTATGTAATAAAAACTGATCACAAACAAGCTTTGTAGGTAATGAAAAAGCTTAGTGAATAAAAAGTGAGATTTAGTTTATTTGTTACTTTACACAGATGGATATTTACATTCATTGTATTGCAATAATAAATCAAGAAATAAAATCTTTTAATGCACCTGGTATTCCTTTAAACCAAAAATCACTTATAAATTTATTATCAATCGCAAATATTTTTTGTTGTAAAAATCTAATCAATATTAGGTCCAGACTCGTAATACTGTATGCGAGTCTGGACCTAAAGGATTTTTTATTTACATTTTTTCAAACAAGCTCCATAAATGACATAGTTTTAGGATGAAAATGTATTTAATAACGGAAATATGTGAAACCAATTATAATATTGTAACACCTAAAAAAAATCTACTAACACAACTCTCAGAACGTGACATAGAGCAAAAAAGCAATATACACATGCAAAATTGGTTAACTATCCTAGTTACTTCTAGATTACTACTACTATAACCTAGTTATTACCATTATATTTTCCGGTTACTTATTAATTAATATATCTTAGTTACTACCGGACCTAACCGAACAAAATAAAGAGAAATTAGAAATTGACACCAAATATATGATGGTACGTGATTGACCACATAGGTGGTGACCACATAAAAGTTTCAATCAAAACAATAGATATGTACCTAAGTATCTAGATATTAACTGTCAGGAGGAACCTGTATTAGATGTATGTATTTTTTTCTTTTTATTTATTTTTTAGATGTCACGCGACTAAAATTAAGCCAGTATTGTAGGTATAGTAGTATACAGGTTGTGGTATTATCACAAACGGTATGAATTCTAACAAAACTAGTCCGGTACTACCTACGCAAGCTTTATGTATTTATCAGCGTTAAGTGATGAGTAGGTACGACATCCTGTTACTCAACCCACGCTTATGATTTAATTAATATCGTTCAATAACATCCAATTTTAAATATCAAACTCTCTTCATAGTAGTGCATATCCCTCAATGTTTGCAGCTGCGGGATCCTTAAAACATTTGCGAAGTTTCCTACCAACTGCTACCATGATTGCGCTTGCAAACTCTCTCCTACTTCCTATCCTAGACACTTGTCCTAGACTATGTAGACGTCAGCTATCCAGATCTGACCAAGCGCCAGTTAGATAAGCTCGAATGACTTCAGAATTTTCGCATTAGGTTTATTTATATTTGGACACCGCAAGTATGATCACATCTCTGAATTTTGAAAAAGTCTAGTGAGGCTACTTACATATATTTTCGCCGGAATGCTCATATTCTCTTCTTCTTATACAGTACTTAATACTATAATTTTTTTAAATGCAATTAGTATGCTAACTTTCACATATATTTTTATTAAAGTGAAAAAAGACGACTTGGTTCGAGACGGGGAACGAACCCGTGACCAGTTCAATGTTCTAGTCACTGAACTAACCGAACAGTTCTTAAATCGTCATTTAAGAGTATGGCCAGAGCCATCTATACTACTAGCTTCTTAACAACTCTGATACTAATGAACAGTATTACAACCATTTTGAAACATTGATGCGATGGACTCCACTCAATCTATGGATAATTTTTAAAGCCATTTGTATGCTAACTTTCACATAATGTTTTATTAAAGTGAAAACAGAAAACTTGGTTTGAGACGGGGATTACCCCTCACTCACTTTAATAAAAGTTTGGCGTCCACTTTTATTTGACTGCTTCGATCATTTGGTTTTCTATATTCGTCATTTTAATATTCAAATATATTTAATTACATAATATTGCGGTTTTTTTTTTTTACACAGCGACCTCTAGCCCAAAGTAAGCTAATATAAGCTTGATTTATTTTATCTAGACTTTTTTATACCACTGAGGTGGCAGATAAGCGTACGGCCCAACTGATGCAAAGTGGTCACCGTAGCCTATGGACATTTGGAACACCAGAAGTGCAGAACTCATGCTGCCAACCCTTTATAAACCTTCTAAGACCTCTTTAAACCTTCTAGATGACTGACAAACATAGATAAATATTTCTAAATACATATTCAGTAATATAATATATAAACGTGGGGGACCGGCGTGGGGGACCGCCACCCTACACGCGCGGCCCGACACTGCGGGAAGTGGAGGACGGAGTGCAGGGTAGCTGCGTGGAATGTTAGGGGAGGAATGGCAGATAAGATGAATGAGTTGATAGATGTTATGAATGAGAGAAAGTTAGATGTAGTGTGCTTGACAGAGGCTTAGTCTGCAAGGGCAGCGAAGTCTTGGAGCTCCCGGGTGGGGTGTTCGCGCTATGGTCTGGAGTACCAGAGAGCGAGCATGGCAGTCGGGGGGTTGGATTTTTGTTGCCCACGCGATTGGCCTCCGGTATGTATGAGTAGAAACTGGTAGGTCCCAGAATCCTGTAGATCCGTCTAAAACTTGGTTTGACGAAGATTTTTCTGGTAGCTGCTTACGCGTCAGTATCTTCGTCGAACGCGAGTGAGCTAGAGGACTTCAGGGAGAGTATGAGAGAAGCTCTATATGTGATAGAAGGAAATGAAAGACTTATAGTATGTGGAGACTTGAATGGATGGGTGGGTACCGCTCGCGATGGTTTTGAGTCGGTACTCGGGAAGTATGGGGATAAAAGGGTGAACGACGCTGGCAAGCTTATACTGGCATTTTGTAAGGATAAGAATTTGTTTGTGGCGAACGCAATGTTCAACCACAAACAAATTCATATGTATACGAGGAGATGTAAGTCAAAGAGAAGCATGATAGATCTATTCCTAATGGATAGTCAGCTCCGTAAACAGGTGATGGACACAAGGGTTTATCGGGGCGCTGAGTTGGGATCAGACCACTACCTAGTCATAACTAGGATTAGGGGTCTGTTCGCGGGTTGGCGTCATTGTACCGAGTGTCCTGAACCTGAGCCGACTTACAGCATCAAAAGCTGGAAGTTGCAGGATGCAATGTGGAAAGTGTATGGCAGAACCTTAGGGATAGTATGGTAAATGCCGCTGTGGAAGTGTGTGGAGAAACGAAAAGAGGCAGTAGTAATAAGCGTGATGCATGGTGGAATGAGGAAGTGAAAGAAGCAGTTCGAATGAAGAAGAAAGTATGATTAGACTACTTAGCCTCGCGGAATGATTTTAATATGAAAGAGAGATACAAGCTGCAAAAAGTTAACACGAAGGCACTGATAGAAGAAGCTCGTGAAAGGTGCAGAATGAAAGCGGATGAAAGGTTGTCGTCCAATTTCCGGGATAATGCCAAGCTCTTCTGGAAAGAGGTAGGCAAGACCCGGAGTTGTTTGGCAATCTGCAGTATGAATAAAGTGCTTAGTGTTAACAATGACGTCCTAACAGACCAAACTGACGTCCGGCAGAGATAGAGTGAATATTATGGAAAGATGTATGCAAGAACAGACGGAGATGCCACATCGGGAAGTAGAGCTCACTTCGATGCTCTGGATCCCGATGTCATTGAAGTCATGAGTATGAAAGAAATTGAACAAGCGATAAGAAGTATGAAATGTGGTAAGGCTGCGGGAAAAGACAGAGTTACTGCTGAGATGATCAAGTAGGGTGGGTCGCGCGTCTGGGACACACTATGTCTGTTATGCAACTTGTGCTGGCGGACGGGTGAGGTCCCAGATGACTGGCGAGTAGCAGTTGTAGTACCTATTTACAAAGGGAAAGGCTCGCGCCTAAACTGCTCCAGCTACAGGGCGATCAGCTTGGTCAGCTTAGCTAGTAAAGTGTATGCAAAGGTTATAACGGCAAGAATGCAAGAATAGTCTGAAAGATATTTATGGGAGGCTCAATGCGGATTCCGGCGTGGATGAGGTTGCATGGATCAAGTGCATTCGCATGATCGCGGAGAAGTTTCTGGCTACTAGCCAGAAGGTTTTCTGCGCTTTTGTGGATCTGGAGAAAGCATTTGATAACGTTGTGAGAGAAACTTTGTGGGATTTGCTGCCCGGATATGGTGTGGACGGCTCGCTACTGCAGGCAATACAGTCTCTTTATAGAGACTGTAAGGCTTGCGTGCGAGTAGGGGGGGATGTGTCACCTCTTTTTGATGTCTGTACAGGCGTTAAACAGGGTTGAGTCATGTCCGCCTGGCTGTTCATAGTGTATCTGGACAGTTGAAGTTGAAAGATTGTGATATGTGTGTGAATTTGGGTGACTTTAAAGTAAACTGTCTGCTGTACGCTGATGATGCAGTGCTCATGGCTTCATCAGAAGCCGACCTTCAGGCATTAGTCACTAATATGAAAGAGGAGTGTGAAAGTAAGGGTCTTCGCTTGAATGCAAGTAAAACTAAGGTTCTAGTATTTGAAAGAGATGACGTAAGAACCAAATGCGAGATTAGGGTAAACCAGGAACGACTTGAGCAAGTGAATGAAATTGTGTATTTAGGGAGTATGTTTAGCGCGGATGGAAGATGTGATTCGGATGTAGAACGGCGAGTAGCTGCCGGAAATAAGGCTAACGGTGATTTGTCCCAGATAGTAAAGCGACAAAGCATCGTAAAAGAAGCACGACTGGCGATTCATAACGCAGTGCTAGTGCCAACTTTGCTTTACGGTAGCGAAACCTGGGTATGTCAGCAGATGCATGAACGTAAATTGAATGCTGTGGAGAAGCGATCACTTCGAAAATTGTGCGGCGTTACTTTGGCCGATCGAATACGTAACGAAGTGATACGCAATATGGCAGGTTTGAATGAAAGTGTCAGCGTTAAGCTGGAAAAGGGCGTGCTCCGTTGGTTTGGACACGTCCAACGAATGAGTGAGGAGCGATTGACGAAGAATATATATTGCGCGAAAGTAGAGGGTAGAAGAAGTCAGGGTAGGCCGAGACTTACATATGAAGACCACGTGAGCAGATTGCTCAAAAACGGATAGGTCAAAAGTACTCGGATACCCAGACGTGCGTGTAGGAAGCGATTGATGAATCTTGAAGAAACGAAAGAAGTATGCATGGATCGCGAAGCCTGGCGATCTGTCCTCTCTGACTACCCCGTCAGGGATACAGCGTGAAGATAGTTAGTTAGTTAGTTAGTTATAATATATAAACTTTATCTATACATATCAACTTAACTTAACTTTATATTAACATTAAATATAACATATAAATACATATTTATTATACATAGGAATCTCCGAAACAAACATTTGTGGATCAACTTTTTATATTACTGAGGTGGCAGACTAGCATACTATGGTAGGTGGCCAAAGCGTTGTCCTTTTTTATATTGTTCTGTGGAATTTCCGACGGATATTATGTTAGACTCAAACCAACTAAAACCACCCGGTCCCTAACTCCCTACCTATTTGACTAGCGCCCGCGAAGGATGTCCCAGGGTACTCGACAAATTTTGGCTACCTAACCTACAAGTTCGGGTGTTATCGAACTTCTTTGGTTTCGAAGTTCGAGTTTATATTCGTCCCTGCGTCGAATACTGCTCTCACCTTTGGTATGACGTTTACAGACAGTTGATGACAGTTGACAGGCACCCAGATATTTTTTTAATTTTGGTTTTGGGAGAAGATTTTGTCCACTGCATGATAGTGGCGTTGCCAAACCTTCAGTAGTTGCTTTTAATGCAGACATACATTTTGAAATAATTAGAACGTTACAATATTCAACTTGACACAGAAACAGAAGAAAAAAATTACAAATACGACAACTACTTTACACAATACTAGAAAAGACATACTAATTGTTTAGAATATTTCAAACATTTGCAAAAATAAAGCAACTCATAATAATTTCTTTAAATGTGGTACCATTTATGATTGATAATTTTTTTTAAAGCAACTATTTTGCTAATTTTTTCATATTTTTTTTTTAATAAAGTGGAAAAAGACAATTCGATTCGAGACAGGGATTGAACCTGTGACCTTTGCCTAACCAGGGCAATGTTCTAGCCACCTGAACTACCCGAACCGTATCGAATCAAGTTGAAATTCTCCACCATATCTTAAATCGTCATTTTAAGAGTATGACCAGAGCCATCTATCGAGCTAATGAACAACTCGATACCAATAAACAGTATTACAACTATTTTTAAACATTGATGCAATGGACCCCCACACTTTTTTTTTTTTTTTTTAAAGCAATTATTTTGCTAATTTTCTTTTTCCACTTTATTAAAAATTTATGAGACCATTTGTGATTTCCCAATCTCATATACAATTCTATTAAGATTAAATATGAGCGATTGACAGATGACAAATATGATTTTTGTTAAATTTTCCCCTTAAAATAAAAAAGTTCTTTGTAGTATCGCACTTAGATTAGAATGCGTACTAGGGGCAGTGCAGCATTATGATAAAGATCTTGTCAAGTCATAGTTGTGCACCTGCTAAAGATCAGACGAGGTCTTGGCGAAGACAGGGAAATCTGGAAAAAAATCCTGTACAAAATTTGAAAGTAGATATTGGACTGCCATAGGATGTAGTGTTTTATTATTTTATCATCGATCTCCGTTCCTTATGAAATGACAGTTATTTCTGAATGTCAACGACCCTGAAAGTGACCGTCGGTGACCCAAGAATTGGAATTGAGGTTTTTTTAATAGACCACTATCCTCTCATTTATTTTAATTGATTAACGTAAAAAAGATTTATTTTGTTGTGTTTAAAATGTGTGCTTATTATTTTCTTGATCTTATTATAAACAAGTAACGCGCCCTACACTATTGTAGCGAAGGATACAGATGACTTCTAAACCGTAAACAGTTTCAAAACCAGATGTGAAGTATTCATGTTTTCTTGAATTTAAACCATTTCTCTCTATCGCTTATGGTTCCTGAGTAATAAATGCATACAGACGGACGAGCGGACGGTCAGACTGAGCCGTTTTGTAAGACTATTTTAGGGTACATAATTTTTTTTTTTGTAATAGTTTTAGAGTTTAGAAGTCTAAAAGGTAAATAAAACATGTATAATATTAGTTCTACAATCACACACCGCGAGCAGCGCCATCAAAGTGTGAAAGAACGAGTGGAGGTATTTTTTCGACACAAAAGAGGTATTCTCTGATCAGACAAGGTAATCACGGCCCAACGGTTATTGTTGGGCTGTTGATATCGTTCCTCAGCGCGAGAACTTTTATAGCTCCATGTAAAATTCTTAGTTTTATAGCTCTTCGCTACGTGGCGTTGTCGCCACAATTTTTTTTAAATAACTCATATTGTCTTGTATTCTGCGATTTACATAACTAATAAGTATTGTTATATACTTTTAATTGACACTACTCGTGACCAGAAGGCTGGTTTCTTTTGGCAAAAAGACATTAACAAAGTATTGCCATACAACGTGGCAATGTTGCTAGTCTTCTGGAAACTTTACTACATGAGGACTGCGATGCGGAGAAATTTTATGTGGCATGTTAGGTTAGTGGTTCATAGTTCGCTTAGTTACATTTAAAAGAAGCGCTCGTGGCCCCGTGGTCTCAGTGTTCTGTAAACGATCACTGAGTTACGCAACTTTCACTATGGCTGGTCCTCGGATGGGTGACCACTTTGTGGCATTTACGTTTGCGAGCGTTTCCGTACTTCGGAAGGTACGTTAAGCCGTCGGTCCCGGTTGCCAGTAAAATGGCAGTCGTTAAGCCTGGTTGAATGCCTTATGGGCGGCATGAAAAATTTCAACAGCAGATAGCCACACCCTGCGTCTGTCTATTTCAACACGGCAATGGGCTCACCACCTATTACGTGGGACAGAAATCCACACGGTGAAAAGTGGGCGTATAATATGCCTCTGCCACCCCTTCGGGGATAAGGCGTGATGGATATCTATCTATCTACATTTAAATAAAATGTAGATATTAAAATTAACGTCTTTTAAATACATAAAAATCTACGCCCACAAAATTAATAGTTAAGTTGTCCTTTTGTTTAGATTCTGCCGGAAATATATTCACATCTACATATTCAGACTACAAGTCAAATTCCGAGACACTGACAGAGACAGAACGCAAATGCCATAAAAATAAATGAATGGAAGAATTCTCTCTTCGAAGCGTTTGCCAATTTTACAGTCTATTGCGACATTGAGTGTACGTATTGAGATGAATCACCCCAGGTTCTAGATAGGCTTGAACTACTTATTATTCATAAACACACTTATATTTGAAATTACAAAATGCATGGTTTAACCCAAGAACAAATACAGTCAGTTTTGAAAATGTTCTCCTGTTGACCTAGTTATTATGAACTAGCAGAAGCCCAAGACTTCACCCGCGTGCTTACACTTAATGCTGCTAATGTAACATGTATTTATTATTGACAACTGTTTAGTTTTCCTCTTTACCTGCATCTGACAGGGAAACAGACGATTTGGGGCACTTTATTTTTTTGAAAGGTTGGTTAACCTGATGAAATAAGTTACAAAGTTTTGATTAGGAAATTAAAGAAATATAATAGTTCTCTATGCTTATCTAGAGTATATCAACTCTAAAAGTACCTAAGTAAGAGATGGAAAGTGTGACTATGACATTGAGAGAAGAGATTTGGCTAGAAATAGAGTGAATTGAGTCTTGTACACCTTTATGAGCAGACAGAACGTGTCTAAGAAGGCAAGACTGGCTGTACATAGGGGAGTGCTGGTCCCCACACTTATGTATGGCAGTAAAAGTTGGGTATGGTAGAAGACGCAGAAAAGTGAAATTAATGCAGTGGAAATGTGAAGTCTACGAAGTATAGCTGGAGTAAAGTTGATGGATAAAGAAAGGCACAGCACGATTAGGGAACGTTGCGGTATGACAGAAGATGTAGTGACTAAGATAGAAAAAGGGATGCTTAGATGGTTAGGACACGCGGAGAGAATGGATGAAAATAGACTGACGAAGCAGATTTATGTGGCGAGAGTGAATGGGCATATTGGGTATATTATACTGGGTGGACCTCGGCGTACTTATGTCAACCAAATCGAAGACCTTTTGGAAAAAAGGCCAGGTCAAGAGTACCCTTAACCGGCTAGCGTGTATGAAAACACTCATGAAAGTAGAAGAAGCGAAAGTGGTATGTCAAGATCGTAGCAAGTGGAAAACCATAGTAGCTGCCTACCCCGATGCTATGCGTGATAATATGTATGTTTGTATGTAAATATATTGAAGAGTATCACATACTGATATTAAGGGTATAAAGACTGTGGAAGAAGTACCTGACTTTTAACATTCAAGAACAATCAGGTCTTATGTTGCAGAACACAACTTTAAATGGTAATTTTGTACAATATTAGTACACATGATGGCACGTTAAATGCGTTGTGTAATTATCTTTATCATGTCAATAAAAAACACCAGAAATATAAAATAACTGGCAACATAATGTTTGTAGCCCAGTTTACGCAGAGTTTTTGCAACATACTGTATGCTTGGTGGGCTCCCCTCCAAGTCTTCACCCGCTACCTCAGCCCCGGAGTCATGTGAGTCGACGTCAGTGGCTCGGTCACGCGCTAATGTTGCTTTCGCGGAAGAGTCCATTTTCTCCCGCCATTTCGATGCGGTTCAGGGTCCTTCTTCCCCAAGTTGGATAAAAAGAAGGGCAATGGTTGATCAAAGTCAATTGAAGAGGAAATAAAGACGGCTACGGACAGGCAGTTTGTGAATTTTAGGCCCTATATTTACTTAGGTTTGAAAACTAAAAACCATTCTCTAACATGGTTTTCTAAAAATCGTCGAATTTCCTGAGTACAAATAGCAAGATTTACACAGTCTAAAAAAAATTTAGAGCCAAATAAGCAAGATACCAATATTCTAGAAGTATAGTTCTAATTTTATGAAAATAAAATTTAATAAAATTAATGCAAATCTAAAACAAAGCAACTAACTCTTACAATTCATGCCCCCTTATTACCATTTTACGTTACGTTAAACATTTGAAAACTATCTATCTTCACGCTGTATCCCTGATGGGGTAGTCAGAGAGGACCACTCCTTACAGCCTTCTTGCATTGATTGATTCATCAATCGCTTCATATACGCACGTTTGAGAATCCAAGTACTTTTGACTTTCCGTTTTTGAGCAATCAGCTCATGTGGTCTTCATATGTAAGTCTCGGCGTACCCTGACTCCTTCTACCCTCTACTTTCGCACAGTATATCTTTGTCGTCAATCGTTCCTCACTCATTCGTTGGACGAGTCTAAACCAACGGAGCACGCCCTTTGCCAGCTTAACGCTGGCACTTTCATTAAAACCTGCCATAGTTCGGTTGGCCAAAGTTACTCTATCAGTGCCTTCGTGTTAACTTTTTGCAGCTTGTATCTCTCTTTCATATTAAAATCATTCCGCGAGGCTAAGTAGTCCAACCATGCTTTCTTCTTCATTCGAACGGCTTCTTTCACTCTTCATTCCACCATGCATCACGCTTATTACTAATGCCTCTTTTCGTTTGTCCACACACTTCCACAGCCGCATTTACCATACTATCCCTAAAGTTCTACCATACCCTTTCCACACTCTCACTACTAACATTGACGTCGCGAAGCTTTTCGGCTACCCTTTCTTTATATTAATCCCTAATGAATGCATCCTACAGCTTCCAGCTTTTGAAGCTATAGGTCGGCTCAAGTTCAGGACATTCGGTACGATGACGCCAACCTGCGAACAGATCCCAATCCTAGTCATTACTAGGTAGTGGTCTGATCCTAGCTCAGCGCCACGATAAGCCTTTGTGTTCATCTACCATTTACGGAGCCGACTATCCATTATGAATAGATCTATCATGCTTCTCTTTGACTTACATCTCCTCGTATACATATGAATTTGTTTGTGGTTGAACATTGTGTTTGCCACAAACAAACC
Organism: Thumatha senex; assembly: GCA_948477245.1. Classification (NCBI taxonomy): domain Eukaryota; kingdom Metazoa; phylum Arthropoda; class Insecta; order Lepidoptera; family Erebidae; genus Thumatha; species Thumatha senex. Next base: position 18,074,033 of record OX419732.1, on the reverse strand, counting down.
TTTTTCCTTACAAAATGCCAGTATAATCTTGCCAGTATCGTTCTCCCTTTTGTCCCCATACTTCCCGAGTATCGATTCAAATCTATCGCAAGCGGTACCCACCCATCCATTCAAGACTCCACACACTATAAGTCTTTCATTACCTTCTACCACATTTAGAGCTTCTCTCATACTCACTCAGAAGTCCTCTAGCTCACTCGCGTTCGACGAAGATACTGGCGCGTTAGCAGCCACCAAGAAAATCTTCGTCAAACCAACTTTTATACGGATTCAGATGATTCTAGGACCTACCAATTTATACTCATTCATACCCGAGACCAATCGCGAGGAGAACAAAATTCCATAAGATTACAAAAGATTCTTTTTATACGAAATATCTTGCATATTTTTTAAGTAATCATGTGAAAACAAAAAGGTTGTTGCAATATAACAACAACAAAGCAGCAAAGAAAATTAATGGGTCACGCCCGAACAAGTTATCGCAGTCATGTGATCAAACGCTCTGAGAATTAAATTGAGCAACATAAGAAAATCGTTGGCTTGGTAAATCCCTACCTACTCTGAGTTTAATGACTCGTAGCTCCCATAACTTAAATTGTTACTAAGCAAGCGAGTTCTTAATGTATTTATACATTTCCTAGAGGATAAGTAGTATTATCAATAAAAACTTCGAGGACTAGTTCTACTTCAGAAAAAGCCGACCTTCATTTGTTTATCTAAACTATGCCCATAAAAATGGAGACAACATACTCATAGTCTTCAGCCCATATATATATTTATATACAATCTCATATAATATATACAATCAAGGTTTATTTTAATACCTAAATGGCAAGAGTATAAGATTCTCTTGCCATTTCATTACGATCAATTGAGCCCTGAGCCACTTCGTTCTGAAAAAGTAACCAACATACCTAATGCCTACTAATACACAGATATACTTTTGTATTTAATCTATTACTAGCTGGTCTGCCCGGTTTCGCCTGTGACATACTTTGAACACCGTATAACCCATTTAATACCGTCATTTATTAATTTCATAATAATGTATGCACATTTTCCAAATTAGTTGATTACTTCTCTGCTCTTCAGTATGCCTGCCGGCCCGGTCGAATTATGGAAACACGAAATTAATTTATTTGCGCATTATTTTGATTTGCTATATCTCCTAAGGTACTCATTTAATTTGCAACGTGTTAAGGGAAAAAGCAAATTTCATGAAATGCTCAAGCCAAGTAACGTATTCAAAACAATTTGGATTAATAACGTATTTGTATTAATAGACTTCAAATTTTCGCTTTATAATTGCTGGTTTTACAAAGTATTAAAATTGATAGAGATAGACATATACCGTCGCGGACTTTTTTGTAGACCTACATTATACACAGTTCCACCATACATTATTTTGTTATATCTCAAAGGAATTATTCAGCGTTTTCGTTGGAAGAGACCCAGACTACTTATTTTTTCCGACACCCCTAACAAATATCTTTATAATTTAGTCAATGTATACAAAAACTTAATAAATTATACAAAAAAACCTTCCTTTTGAATCACTCAATCTATTAAAAAAACCGCATCAAAATGTTGTTCCTTAGTTTTAAGATCTAAGCATACATAGGGATGATGGATGTTATGGTACGATTGTTCAAGTTTTATAATGCAGTTTTTTTCTAGTATTTACATATTATCATTAACAATCACGTCAAAACATAAAACGTTAATTTGGGAAAATATAAATTTAAATGAGATCTCCACGTGCATTTGTTATCGTATTCAACTTATGTTCAAGTTTTGCAATAACTTTATAATGTAAAATCTCTATTTTGAGGTCAAACTATGCATAATTTATTTTTGAATTATGTATGTAAAACTGCGGTCTCTTTTTATAATTGTTTATTTTGACCCACATTTTTATTTCACTGGCTAAGTTTTGTATATAGGTATGAAGCTTGAATCTCTGTATACAAGAGTTACCTATATACACCTATAAGGTGACTCATGTATGCGCCGAGGGATCCATACCTACCCATTATACCGTCATAATAAAATTAATACCAATAAAGACGTAGGTGCCAATTAAGCCAGACCTCCAATAATAAAAGAGCGCCTATACAAATCAGAGGTCGATGTTATTTGGTTTGTCTGTGTATGTATGGGGACTTCCTTTATTTTCAACAGTTTATCTTTTTTATTTTTTCCTTTATTTGTACTGTAAGACCTTGCATTTTGCCATATTTCGTGATTATAGGTCACCGGGAACTACCATGTAGGTTTTCAACCCAAAACCTGGGTACTTCCGATTGAACTAGAATTGTGAATTTTTGTTACATCACAAGTAAAGGAAAATATCTGAAATATAAGTTAACTATTAAGGTAAATTTTGTCGTTGTAGTTGTCACTATGTGTCTTACTTACTAAATTATAGTTATAACGTATTAAAAGGGTGCTCTTAAAAGGGTTCCTTTTTTACCTTTTGAGGTATGGAACCCTATAATAAGTATTTCTAAATTTAATAATAATAAGCATAACTAATTTTAAAGTGGTTCTTGCTACTGAAAGAAATACATATCGACAATTCCATCTGTATGTCCCAGGAGGAAGGCAAAAGTGAATTACACAGCCATACTTTGCCAGCAGTTTTCTTGGTACACCGGGGGCAAACCTACAGCCGCCTGAATGTAGGTTTACACTCTATAGATAGTAGAAAATGTATAACCATTACGTTATCTGGAACAAAATGCCAACAGCCAGGAGGATAAATGTAATATATACGAGTACACGAATACAGCCTATGCCGTTCGAGCATGGAGCACTGAAAGGTAAACATAAATTTATTTATAGTATTCCTTTACCAATATAGTCAATGTATACAAAAACTTAATAAATTATACAAAAAAACCTTCCTTTTGAATCACTCAATCTATTAAAAAAACCGCATCAAAATGTTGTTCCTTAGTTTTAAGATCTAAGCATACATAGGGATGATGGATGTTATGGTACGATTGTTCAAGTTTTATAATGCAGTTTTTTTCTAGTATTTACATATTATCATTAACAATCACGTCAAAACATAAAACGTTAATTTGGGAAAATATAAATTTAAATGAGATCTCCACGTGCATTTGTTATCGTATTCAACTTATGTTCAAGTTTTGCAATAACATTATAATGTAAAATCTCTATTTTGAGGTCAAACTATGCATAATTTATTTTTGAATTATGTATGTAAAACTGCGGTCTCTTTTTATAATTGTTTATTTTGACCCACATTTTTATTTCACTGGCTAAATTTTGTATATAGGTATGAAGCTTGAATCTCTGTATACAAGAGTTACCTATATACACCTATAAGGTGACTCAATAAATTTATTTAATAAATTTATTTATAGTATTCCTTTACCGTTTTACGTAGAAACTTGTAGTCTATGTGTTAATCCAGGGCACCAACTATATGTAGGTAAATCACAGTTCAGCCATATTGTTGTGATGTTCCTCGAAGACAGTCGCAGCGTTCGATCCTGACTGCCCGCACTTAAAGAGTTCGAAAATCCTTTACGAGATTCTCACGATGTATCTCTGACGGGGTAGTCAGAGAGGCCAGATCGCCTTACTTAATCCATACATACTTCTTTCGCTTCCTGCAGATTCATTTATAGGAGTAATAATTTTGACCTTTTCGTTTGTGAGCAATCTGCTCCCATGGTCCTCATATGTGAGCCTTGGCCGACCCTAACTCCTTTCGTACAATATATATATATTCATCGTCAATCGGTCCTCACTCTTACAAGATTCTCAGGCATGCTAATTTTACTTTTTAGTCACAATCAATGAAAATATAATCAGAATGAAACCTATTCATTCAATGTCTGTCCGTCTACTATATAATGTCGGTTATAATACGCTATTATATGTATGCAATACTTGTCCTACATTATAGTAGCTAGTATTATTTATAAAGTCAAAGAAGTTTGTATTTGCCAAAAAAGATTTCTTCAAATCTTTTTGTATTGGATAGCCCGTTTCTCAAGAAAGACTATAAGCTACGTATCATCACGCTACTACCCAGGAGAACGGAGCAGTATTCATAAATGTCAATTAACCGGGTAGTTTCAATAAAATATTCTAAAATTGATAAACGACGGGATTAAAAGGGTGCCACAGGGGTTCGAAGTATATCACGGGCGAAAACGCGGGGCTAAGGTAGTGAAACTTGATATGAATTATTATGTAGGTATTATGTGCATTATGTGTACTACTTATCAAAGTGTAATTAATTTGTTTGTTAATTTGTAACCGTAAGCATAATGTCGTTGGCTTCAATTTACGTAGAGGCACGGTTACTACGGCGATGTTCTAGCCTTTACAATTACATAACTCAAAGACACTTTTATTGCCGACTTAAACCGGTTCATGAATTTAACGGGTCATAATGCGAATCACATGATTCGCTGGCAACTTGTAGGTAAATTTGTGAATAAAATTCCAACTATGAATACCAACACTAAATCGACCTATAAAAATATTAATACACATTATTGAAGAAAATTGTCTCCTGCACGTGTTAAATTCTTTATTTAAAACATAATATTAGGCTATTTAATGTGGACCGCTACTCACATTCTTCTCAAAATATCAAAATACAGTTTTTTTTATTATGGTTCATGTAACTGGGTACAATCTTTAATTCTTTAAGCTATGATTCAAGTAAATGACATTTGGCGATTATACTCTTATTATTATTTAAGCTATTTTATTATTGATCTATTGATTGTTAGGTTATGCTATTTTGAATTGGGTACTATAGAAAAGAAACAAAATTAACAAAATGATATTTTACATTTTAGTTTATCATCACATAAAACGATCTTCAAGTAAAATAATGAGTTTAATATTTCGACTGAAGTCCTTTTTAGTGTGGCCAAAAAAAATCCTGTAGACGAACACGTCAATATTATTATGTTAAAGGTGGGAAATGAATAAAGCCACTTTCAACTTTTTGAACTTGTACTTATTTGATGTAACAAAAATATTTTTTACAAATTAAGCAAACATGTCTTGATGCACAAAACGTAGGTAGGTTAAGTCTGGACGTCAACGATCGGATTAAATTATTACACAAAAATATTATTTTAAATCCGACCAGTAGTTCCTGAGTTTCAAACAAACTCTTCAGCTTTATATATTAGTATAGAAGTTTAGATATACGAAAAATCACTAATATAAGAATCACCTCCGTTTATTATGTAATGTTACGAAGACAAGGAAATAAATATTTCCAAATTGGTGTCTAGTACTTAGCTAATCACGTGCTCTGGTGTTATAGATAATGATAAACATATACAGATCCGGGTCAGCCACCGAATACAAGTATGAACATATATAGGTAGGTCCATGTGCTGAAACAATTAACTGTTAATCTTTAACAGTATTACCTAGAATTCAGTTAATTGTGACGAAATAACGCTTTAGTTTTTCACTAAATGCATAAATAAAGGTCTTCGCTTGAATGCAAGTAAAATTAAGTTTTACATTTTTAAAAGAGATGACGTAAGAACTAAATGCGAGATTTGGGTAAACCAGGAACGTAGGTATAGAGCAAGTAAAGGAAATTGTGTGTTTAAGTATATTTAGCGCAGACGGAAGATATGATTCGGATGTAGAACGGCGAGTAGCTGCCGAAAACAAAGTCAACGGAGCTTTGTCCCAATTGGTAAAGCGACAAAGCATCGTAAAAGAAGCAAGACTCGCGATTCATAACGCATTGCCTGTACGTTGGCACAGGCAATGCGTTATGAATCGCGAGTCACAGTGCTTTACGGTAGAGAAACCTGGGTATGCCAGCAGATGCATGAAAGTAAGTTGAATGCTATGGTGATGCGATCACTTCAAAAATTGCGTAACTTTGGCCGACCGAATACGTAACAAAGTAATACGCAATATGTCTTGTTTAAATGAAAGTGTCAGTATTAAGCTGGAAAATGGCGTGCTCTGTTGGTTCAACGTCCAACAAATGAGTGAGGAACGATTGACAAAGTCAGGTCAGTAAACTGGCATCCGTATTTTCAAAGATATCTTAAGTATCGTTTGAACTATGATCACATGAATTAGTTTCAATACAAGATCAAAACTTATGCATCGATCTTATTATAGAACGTTTCTTAAGTTTTATTCACTTGAAACTAATCTTAAGTAGGTACTGATCGTCGATCGATCGTTACGTTTTCACATGCTCGACATTATTATCCGTATCAAGCATAATTGATATTTTTATGCAAGGCCTACAGAACGGTTAGCACGGAGGCTCTGCCGGTGATGGCAGGGGTCCTCCCGGTTGAATTTGAAATTCAGAGACGCGCGGCTTTATACTATTCGGCTAAGGATGGCATGGATGATAGATTTTTATTAGAAAGAGATCGCCATAGAATTGCCATACTGTATCGTGATAATGTACGTGAAGAACTTTTAGACGAATGGCACCTGCGTTGGAACACTTCCATCAAAGGGCGCCACCTCTACCAGTTTTTCCCAGAAGTTCGTCAACGCCTGGGAATGTCCTGGCTGGAGGTTGATCACTGTGTTGCTCAATTTCTCACGGGACATGGTAACTTTAGGAGCAAATTACATTCGTTTAAGCTGGTTGAGTCACCGTTCTGTCAGTGTTCAACTGCTAACGCCAAATATGATCAGACCGCCCATCATATACTTTGGGAGTGTAGCATTTGGCAAAATGAGCGATATAATATGCTTAATTGTTTACAGGTAACGTCGGGAGTAGTTTACTATGCGGATCTCGTGGCATCGAGGGTAAATTTTCGTGCTTTTAAACGTTTTCTGCCATACATATTACTGGAATCAAACATAGCTCACATAGGACCCGTAATATACTATTACCGTGGTGCTTCCCTATTTCTATAGGATTTACACCTAGTTGCTTTCCAGGTCTCCCGCTTTGCAAAAGAGGGAAGAGGCATTACGTTCTTTTCTTACTTCCTCACATTATCTTCTGATTAATTTCGTTGCGGGTTCCAAGACATGCTAACTTCTCCTGGGACATCACCGAGATCGAGCTCGGTGTAACTTTTCTGGTGTTTTGGTCATTGCTGTAGATCCTGGTTTACAGGAGTCACAGTACACAGTCACAGTAGTCGTCAGGGATACAGCGTGAAGATAGTTAAGTTTCAAGTTACAGTAATGGGAATGTGGGTGGGATTAGTCCCAATAAAAAAAAATCCATATCAAGCAATTTATTCTATTGAAAAACATACTTACTTAAAATTTATTTGTAAATTTGAATATATCTAGTAGAATATTGCCTAGTGTACCATTGTAAATGCATAAAATAGCTTGTTGCTCGCCTATAATTCAATAATATTGATAAAAAAATATTTTCCTTGATTGAAATGCTTTAACGGAACGTTAATTTATTAAGTTGTCAAACACGCTCGTCTCATGTAAACAAAGACAACGCCTGTCAAAATCTATACTTGAGAGAAGATTCGTATATGAACATCTTTCTTTGAATTTCACTTGAATTTGGATCGGCGAATTTCATCTCAAATGACGTTCAATAATACAATCTCTACTTGAAAATAGTTTTAAGACTAGAATCATGACTGAGACACCTTTCAAAATACGGGCCTGTGACTGCCTTACTAACGGCCGAATACTAAACTTCATTCAAATATATATAATGGCAACTTAAATGTTTAAGCAGATTTTAAATACAAAATTCGTATTCTCAAACATCAAATTTAAGTTTGTGTTAAATTTAAGACGAACTCAGGTGAGTTGAGCGCAGATGCCACTCAATGTAAAATACGTATACTGGAATGCCATTTAATTTAATTTAGCTGTCAAATGACCTGTCAAAGTGATTTGAATGTCCACTAAAGGTAAGAGTGGTCGAGAGGTAGCCTAAATCGGGTGCCCTTTCGATCCCATAATTTTTTTCAGCAGAATGTAGTTTGGCATAACAGTTTCAGCATAAAGTTTTCTCGCATAAATTATGATAAGCAGAGTGTTATAAACGTATAATGATTTTATTGGCATAACATTAACTTACTCTAATTTTTTTATCATAATTTTAATCAGCATAAATGTAAATGTATAATTGTTATACGCCTAAAGATAATTTAACATAAAAAAAATGCATAATGGAGGTATGGATAACCATTTAAATCATAAATGAATAATAATTTGACTAAGAATATTTAAGAAATGATAAGACACCATTGTAAATAATCATATCACTCATAGCCAAGTTTTTAAGCTGTAACATATAAAACGATATTTTAAGTGTTATTTTTTTAGAATAGTCTTAAGCAAAGTCGTACGTACAAAATAGGTACGACGACGAGCGAAGCGAGGATGAGTGTTAGATCACTTGTGACCACAACGCGCGAGCCGAGCGAGCGAAGCGAGCGGGCCCGCGGCCGGCGATGCGCCAGAATAGAATCGCTCGTTTTAATCTACCTACTTTCTTTTTGTATTTTATTTATATATTTTATAAACAAGTGTTGAAATTTTAAACTTCAATATAGTGACTATCGACATTTTTAATCAGTGGGCATTTCAATCTTAGACAGTTCAAGCTTAGATATAAAAATTCAAATATGTACTCGTTAACATTGTGGTATTCTATATGTATGACTTGTAATCATTATGCGAGAGTGAGTGAGATGCTAATAAATGTTATTATTAGTAATCGTTATTGTGAAAACAATTATGCGTAAACATTTTATAAAATAAATATCCATTACGCCTTATCCCCGAAGGGCTGGCAGAGGCATATTATATGCCCACTTTTCACCGTGTGGATTCCTGTCCCACGTAATAGGTGGTGAGCCCATTGCCGTGTTGAAATAGACAGACGCAGGTTGTGGCTACCTGCTGTTGAAATTTTTAAGCCGCCCATAAGGCCTTCAACCAGGCTTAACGACTGCCATTTTACTGGCAACCGGGACCAACGGCTTAACGTGCCTTCCGAAGCACGGAAACGCTCGCAAATGTAAATGCCACAAAGTGGTCACCCATCCGAGTACCAGCCTTAGTGAAAGTTGCGTAACTCAGTGATCGTTTACAGAACACTGAGACCGCGGGGCCACGAGCGCTTCAATTTACGACATTTTATGAGGGTATATCATAATTATAAAAACGTTATGGGAAAATAAAGTATGCCTTATGATTTATTCTATTTGAACGTTATGCGAAACGAAGAGTATGCCAAAAGACGTTATGCAGTTTTAAGTTATGCCTCTTAAATGAATGCAATCCAATACGGACCCTCCTAAATCTGGAATTGAATATATTGAAGCGTTAAAATAATGTCTTTATCGTCGCTATCTTCACTCTTTGACCATGAAAGACCGACCGTCTGTCGACAAAACCTAGAGACGCTAAATACATTCGAAAAATGCAAATTTCCAGCTTAACGCTGACACTTTCTTTCTAACCTGCCATATTGCGTATCACTTTGTAACTAGCTCTCATAATAAAAGTACGAAATTTATGCAACGATGCGGAGTTTCCTGCTCGGTTCCGTATCTCCAATGAGACAGTTTTATATTTGGATAATTTATTCCATGGGTGTACCCAGGGGAGGTCAGAAGGGGTAGCTGTCCCCTTCCGGACATGGTTTTCGATTCCTAATTTTGTCTATAAAATTTAGCTTGGTAGAAATCGCTTTATGTGATAAGGCCACCCGTTGTACTTTTTCTACAGCTTTCAGTCTCAATGTACAAATGTATTACCTGGCGAATATTACGTATTGTGTACGTGAAATTCCTACGTAAAGCCGTCATCTTGAGCCTGTATCTGTGAGGAAAGCGGGTAACCTGTCCACCGTACTTTTAAAATAGCTAATACTAGGTGAGCCTCACAGCTACGCCCTTGAAATACTTCGAATTCCCGTCGCCATTTAATCCCGACGCTTATATATTCTACAATAATGCATAAAAATTTGCCCAATTTGTCGACATTTATGATTACTGCTCCGCTCTCCAGGGCAGTAGCGTGATGATACATAGTCTATAGCCTTCCTCGATAAATGGGCTATCCAATACAAAAAGATTTAAATCCGACGAGTTACTGAGAGAAATATACTGAATGGATTTTGTATTGATAGAACTTTAAAATTATATAGCTTACACATCAGAATAACACATAATGCTAATTTAATCCCGGGATCAAGAGCCTGTGGGAAACTGAAATCTGAGAGCCCTTCCACTGTGCGTTGTATTTAAGTGACGTTTCAGTATTCGGCCGTTAAAATCAAAATCAAAAATCTTTATTCATGTAGGTCACAAAGTAACACTTATGAACGTCAAGATTACTGCTTCTACATTTACATTTACTGCCAGATTCGCAAAGCAATAGGTAGAGCCAGAGGAAGAACCTGGCAATAAAACTCATGGCCACTCTTTTCTAACCGCCATTTGACACAGTTTGATTAACATGATATTTGACCAATTATACAGTAAAGAAATTATACAAAAAAAAAAAACAAAATAAATGTTGTGTTCATTAAAATTACACTTACATAGTTCCTTTGAATTTATGTGAGAACAGTCGACTAAACTTAGTTTGCCTTAAATTTAAATAATATTATTTGTAACAATTGCTATAACAGCTATGAGCTGACCAGTCCCAACAGACGGCACCCGTTCACGGGTATGACGCATATTGTAGGGAACAAGGCGACCCGATACATACGCCACCACTGCCAGGACACTTAGGCGAGCATGACATACCCAAAAACTACACAGCAACTATCATGTCAATTTCAAAATTATAAATAAGTCTACATAGTGCTCACACAATAACAAAGTCAAATTACATATAATAATGTATATTAGTTATTACCGGGACTAAACGCAGCCATACCTTTAGTTGCCTGGCGTTTCAAATTATTTATGCTGGAGAATGTAAATAAAAATAATGTAAAAAAAAAATACAACATATATATGCAGATTCAAGACAAGTATATAATATAACACAAGATTCATTCGAATCCTAAATAGCTCGAGCGAAGAGCAAGCAACTCATTTCCATTTATTTTTATCATTCAAATAATCATTAATTGTGTAATAAGCCCTTTTCAAGAGGTGCGTCTTAATTTCCGCCTTAAATTTATGTAACGGCAGGTTCATAATGTCTAAAGGAATTTTATTATATAGGCGTACGCCAATTCCTGCAAAAGAGTCGTGAACCTTTTGTAAACGATGATGCGTTCCAATTAATTTATGCTTATTTCTAGTATTTATCGAATGTATGTCACTGTGTCTATTGTATAAATGTATGTTCTGTTTAACTAACATGATATTTGCAAATATATACTGTGATGCAACCGTTAAAATGCCAATTTCTTTAAATTTCTCTCTAAGAGACACTCTAGCACTCAATTTATATATTGCACGTAAAGCTCTCTTCTGGAGTACAAAAATTACTTTTAGATCAGCTGCTTTACCCCACAGCAAAATGCCGTAAGACATGGCACTATGAAAATAACTAAAGTATACTAGCCTGGCAGTTTCTACATCAGTGAGCTGCCTGACTTTACTAACGGCAAAGGCTGCCGAGCTGAGTTTACCTGCAAGACACGTTATTTGGGCGTTCCACTGCAGTTTGCTATCTAAAGTGATCCCCAAAAATACAGTTGATTCTACAATATTAAGGGTATCACCGTTCAATGTTATATTTGTACCGCAATTCCAGACATTAGGCATGCTAAATCTGATACATTTTGTCTTCTTAGCGTTTAGTAGCAAGTTATTGGTCGTAAACCAATGTACAACTTGGGCAAGTGAACTATTAACGCCGTTAAAATCAGTAAGCGTACGATCTACTTTAAAAATAAGTGAGGTATCATCAGCAAATAGAACAATGTTGCACAAGTTCTGTATATAGAATGGCAGATCGTAAATATAAATTAAAAATAGAAACGGACCTAGAATTGATCCCTGCGGTACGCCTATAGCTACAGATGCTCCAGAGGAGCGAATTTCATTAACATCAACATGTTGTATCCGAACATTTAAGTAGGAGGCAACAAGATCCAGTGCAGAGTCTTTGATACCATAATAAAAGAGTTTTCGCAATAGTGTTTTATGTTCAACGCAATCAAATGCTTTGGAGAGATCGCAGAATACACCAATAGCATCTTGTCTATTCTCCCAGGCGTCATATATATGATTCAGAAGTGTCACACCTGCATGAATGGTAGAACGACCCCTTGTGAACCCATACTGCTCTTTATGTAGTAGCATATTTGAATTAAAATGAGCTTGTAGTTGTTGCAATATAATTTTATCAAAAATTTTGCTAATGGCAGGTAATATTGAAATAGGTCTGAAATTACCAGGGTCGGTTTTGGATCCAGACTTAAATAGAGGTATTACCTTACTGTGTTTCATTAAATCCGGAAACACTCCTTTATCGATACATTTATTAAATATTTCAGCTAGATGTGGAGATAAATTAACAATAATATACTGTATCAATTTCACAGAAATACCTCACAAGTCAGCTGTCTTTTTTGAGTTAAGCGACTTGAATACTTTAATGATAACATTTAAAGCTAAATAAGACATTGCACTGATCTACGCTGCGCCCAAGTATGCGTTGAGCTTTGATTGGACAAGAATTTAAGGAGCTAGTTGTTTTCGCGGGTATGTCTATAAAATAGTTGTTAAAAGTTTGTGCTTAATCTAATTTATTATTAATCACCTTGTTATTTATAATTAACTCAAAGTTATTATCACGGGGTAGTAATCGACCGGTTTCAGTATTGATTACATTCCAAGTCATTTTTACCTTATTTTTTGAATCTTTAATCTTATTACTGATATGTAACGACTTGGCAGCAGCACAGGTCTTTTTGAAGGTCTTGGAATATTTTTTTACATATTGAATAAAAGCAGGATCAAAATTAAATTGCTTCATACCATATAGTTCGTACAACTTAGCCCTACTTTTGTAAATACCTGTAGTTGCCCACTCACAAAATTGCAGGTTTTTGTTTTTATAAAATGTTTTTGATTTAAATATATTGTTGTACTCAGCTTTAATTGTATTAAATAAGGAGTTATATAAGCCGTTTGGATCTTCCTGATTAAAATCAATATTAGTGACTTTTGCTGAAACATTAACATTAAATTGTTTAAGTCGATAAGCACTCATTGGCTACATACAATTTTATTTCCTTTGGAAGTGACATTAATAGGAAACGCTGCTTTTTGACCAAGATGATCTGATGGAAAGTTACTTAGTATCTCCCTTGTTGTTGTTGCACAGTTGCAGAATATATTATCTATACATTTTCTAGAATATAAGGTGATTCTAGTTGGCTCACAAAATAAATGTAAGCCAAAAGACTTAAACAAATTTATAAATCTGATACATTTCGAAGACTGCACAAGTATGTCAACATTAAAATCCCCACACACCACAACATGTTTTCTACTAGTAAACAAACGCTTCAATACATTTTCCATTACAGTTTCTAATAAATTATAATCCCTTTTTGGAGGACTGTAGACACAGAGGACAATGAGTTGCTCAAGCTCAACACAGGAAACGCCCGCTCAATAGAAAGGGCCACAATATCTTTACGTTCTTTACATTTTAAATTATTAGATACAAATATAAGAGAGCCCCCACGAATGGCTTTCTTTCTTGAGAACGCACTGCTAAGTGAATAAAATTCATTGTTGAACAATAGTTCATGACTTTTTTTTAACCAATGTTCTGTAATACAAAAAATGTGAACATTGTGTTCCTTTATATAAAGTTCTATTTGTAGTAGTTTTTCAGATATGCCTTCAATATTTTGGTGAACTAAGTTTAAACTACTAGAAGTATTGTTAATAAACTCAGAATTATTACAACCAATATTATTATCAGTGTCTTTAAAAAAAGTAGACCGAATGGGCTCAAAAGACCTATAACCATGGCCAGATTTTTTACCTGTTGTCTTACAAACTAGTTTTTTGAGATAATATCCCAAGTTAATAAGTCATTATTACTAAGCTCAAAAGGAGCTGGTTTATAAGCCAATAATTAGGCTTTATTCAATAAAAAATTTGATAACAATACAGCTATCTGACGTCGTAAAAAAATTGATAGTAAATAACTATCTAATGTCAAAAAGTAATTATTCTGTAATAAAAGATTACAGTCAAATAATTCTAAATTCCTACAATATGTGGTCAAGGTATGTAACTTTCTATTCATATTGTATCTAATGTTATTTTCAATTTGTGTAAAAGATTTGCTATATGGCAGTGTTGACAGTATAACCTGTTTAACTTGCAAGTTTGATAACTGTTCGTAAAACTTGATGATAGTTTTAGTGTTTACATTATCTCTTTTGCCAATAAGTATCACTATTGTTGTTTGTGGGCAATGTGTACTGGTTAATATCTTATTAATTATTTGAGAGTAGGATGCCCAAATGAAGGGGTTATGACCGAATTACCTAGATGTTGAACTAAGTGATAACCCAAACTTTTGCCTATTTCATCACAATAAACAACAGTCTTTCCAACGTTTAAAGGTTGTGTAATTTTTGTTACAGGGCTATTACAGCAAGTGTTATTTGTGTTTATAATATTGTCACATATACTGCCCACAGAGTCAACCATTGGAGAAGTTGACTTGTCCCGGGATGTTATAGACAAGGAAGAACATGGCAGGGATTTTTCACAGTCAGGTGTTTCATTATATAATTTCTCAAGTGAATAGAACCTTTGTTCGTTGCTGTGACAAGACTCCACCAAGCTATTCAATGCCTTAATGTACTCCCTAATTTCTTTCTGTGATGTTTTGTATTTTAAGGTAAGGACTCTAAGGAATCATGTAAACACATAATTTCTGTCTGTAATTGATGTATATCAGTCTCATATTGTTCTGTTTGGGTGTTTAATTGTTTTTTACTTGTTTCTATTAGTTGTTTTAACTGTACATTTGATTTACAAGTCCTAAGATATTTGTTCGCTCCTATTCTAAGCTTTTTCATGTTTTTCTGTGATTTAGAAATATATTTATTGAGTTTTATGTATTTTTTTAATTTATTCCTGCTACTACTTACTAATCTTATTGATGATGATGATGTATTGGTGTTCGGCAATAACAAGTGGTTATTGTCTATTGCTGTAATAGGAATATTCAATGCTGAGTTTTGTATTGGGTGCGAGGTGATGGGCTCATCAAGATCTGTCTCTGTCCTCCTACACATTAGCTCATTATACAGACTGTTGGAAAGGTCTGCTTGATCAACCAATTTAAGATTTTCCCTAAGAGTGATGGAGTTGTGAGCATCACTCAGCTCGCACTCTAACACGCTTATACGTTTCAAAGCACGTTCATGGGTGTCGCTACACTACTCTAGACCCCTCACTGTTGACTGGAGGTGATCCCGCTGAAGTGTGACCTCCATGACCTGTGTATGTAGCTCAGCCAACTCTTGTTTGAGTTGGGTGTTTCTCTCAATTACAGTTAGTATTTCCTTTTCACTATCATCCCGTTCCTCTAACAACTGTTTGTTGAGATTTTTGCAAATCTCCAGTTCCTTTATAGTGAGGTTAAACTTCTGTTGCAAGTCACGGGATACAGCACTACGGGTCATCATTTTTTATATTTTGTTTGCTAATAAATATCAGTAAAAACACACAATTGACAAGACTATTATAAAGATAAAAACCTGTAGTATATGTGTGTATCAATGTCTTCAACAAACCCAATATATTTGAAATAATATATTCAAATTAGATATTAAATTGAATTGTTTAGGTACTTAGCATAATTATCATCCAAATCAATATAGAACTAGGTACATTACGCTTTAAATGATACTAAGTTATGATTACATTTCCAATTTCACAAAAAATAAATCTATAATAGGTAAATCAAATCCAGAAGAGTGTACTTGTGTTTTTAGTAAATAAGTGTATTCCGATATGTGATGTGATGTTTGTTCAGTAGGGTCTATAGCTACTAGGTACCCTACCATAAAATTTTATGTTCGATATTTGTTTTTTTACAGATTACTATAAACGTAATTCTACTGATTATATTCGTTTCACAATATCAGTTTGTTTTTATGAAGTTTTTGATCACCAATAACAGTTTTTTGTAGGTATACTTTCGTTCACTTAATTTTTCACAACGGTAAAAATTTTCAAAATTTATGATCGATCACTTAATTCACATATAACTTCGTATTCGCCTTGTGCTTGAGTATAATACTATTTACGATAATTTTCTAGGTGTTAAATTGTACTTTAACCACTTTTATAGGGTTTTATACTTTAAAATTTATAATTTTTTCAAACGTCACGTTCACGTTAGTCTACGTGAGCTGTCATTCTGTTTGGTAACTGTCTGAAGAGCTCGAGGACTACTCGTGAGCGAGCCGTCCACAGAAGAAACAAATTCATAATCAAAGAAAATGTAAGTAGTCTATTTGCTCATAGCAGCAATCTCGAAAGTTGAGGAATATGCCTGAAATTTATACAAATCTCAATGTACCAAAATAAAAAATACCAATATGTAAAGTAAAAAGTAAAGAATAGCCGACATTTTATGCAGTAGGTGCCAGTACTAAGTAATTTTACTCAATTAGCTGGAACAATCGTGCCTCTACCGCTTCTATACAGGAGTTGTCTACAGTTTGAATATCAGAATCGAGATCATGCTTGTACATTAATCGATCAGTAGCGTTCCATCAAATGTAAAGTGGAAAATCTCTCCAGCGAATCTACGGATAGTCCATTGAAAAGTTATATTTTGGGTTGCGTTTTTAAGAGGACGCAATTTTATTTATTTGATGTGTAAGGGGGGTCAGTGTAAAGCTAAAACCAAGTTTATGTTTTTTTATCAAATAAATAGTTTAAGAGATAAGTCATAAAAACCATTTCAACCCCTATTTTCAAGATGGCGGCCGTGGGACAAGGGTGGTGACCCCACAAAATTTAGCTTTTAAGGTTTTAGCTTTACACTGACCACCCCTCCACATAAAAAATTAAAATTGCGTCATCTAAAAAACGCAAGGTAGAGCCTAAAAAATAATATTGAATAAAGTAACATTTCAATGGACTAGCAGCAAATATGAAAAGAGATCTAAGTAAGTAATATCTTCCATTTACATATTATAGAAGAAGACCTGGTAAATGTTTATTGACTCACAGTGATCTGGAAGAAGTTCGAACACATAATAACAAACACACTAACAATTCTTCTAATTAGGTCACTACCTATCCTGATAAAAATTGTTAAAAGTGATTATCGAATCCTGAAGCAAGCAATTTATGAGATAAGCTCGCATTGCGCGGTTTTTCCTCAGGTCATCTTCAGTCAAAATTTGAAGAAGTAATTTTCCTTGTAATAAATTAACAAAAACTAATCTAAGATTATTAAAAACCCATTGCAAAACTTCCTTTTAGGTAACCTAAGTTAGTCATTGAGTATTGATAATTTCAATTAATGTGTAGTCTGTTGTACAAAGATATGCACTTTCTGTTTTAGACACTTCCAGCCAAAAGTTTCAGTTGTAGTCATTACGCCTTTAAATGCCAATGTTCATCTGATGGAAGTGGAATATCTCTATCTACTATTAACAGTGTATTGCGGGACACTTCACATAGGCAGTGCCATCTATCCCTAGCTTAGCTTTAACTTGTGCCTTAGGATCGAGATAAGTGATAAACATACTTATATAATGTTTTTAAACTCACATGACTTGTACTATGCATTTTATGTTTTTCGGGTAATTTTCGCGTAACAACATTACTTTTGCTCACCTCTTGACGTTTCGGCTATATTGCAATAGCCGTGGTCACGAGTAAACGGGGTTTGGGATGAGTGAGCTACTCCGTAATTTTATTAATATTGATTCTAGAATAAAAATATTTTGGGACAGAGCAATTAATTTGCGTAGTTTCTTTTAAAGGAGCACCAGCAACTATATTAAACTTCTAAGGAGACTTGTTGTTAAAGTCTTACATAATCCTCATTCATCCATCTAATGGCTGACGTGCTTGTAAGTCACTTTAAAACTCTATAAAGGTATCTAAAACAAAAATAATTTACCTATAAATGTAATTGTTTAACATTGTAGTAAACCACAAAGAACTTATGTATAGATGACTCGTATGCTAACAATGATGGCTCTAGCTCACGACGGAACCTCACGCGCATCCTTGGTACAACTAACGATTGTCCCTTCTCCTACAGGTCACTAACCCTGACTGCTTGAGAGCCGACAATAAAACTTTTTCACCTTATTATTTTGTATTTAATTCACATAAGATATACTAAGAAGAAATAATACATTTAGAAATACCCATCATTCTGGAATTTTCATACTAGAATGAATAGTTGTAAATTTATTACTTTCTGAAGTTTGCTCTAGATTTTTCACGTAAAGAAGATAAGGATAAAATAGCTTTATACATAAAAAACGTTTTTTTTTTCATAGAGAACAAACAAAATGTAGTAAGTTTTTGATTCTCTCCTACGTTTTTTAAACGCAACCTGATATAAAAGTCTGTAAAATGGAAAGACGAGGTTGTTTAACTGACTGAACTTAAATTTTATTTTATAACCAAACTTTTTTCTGTACTTTTAGGTTGTATGACATTGATTTACGGCAGCTGTAACAATCACTGACCTTTTAGACTTCTAAACCGTAGAGTTTTGAAAAGTCCTATAAAACTTTTTAGAATCTATTTCTCAAAAATCATAAAAAAAATGAGACAACCGTTTAGGCATTCGATTTAGGACACCATGAATACGTACTTAAGCAATTTTGAAGTTTCTACAGCTTCTGGATTTGAAACTGGTTTCGGTTTAGAAGTTGTGTCATTCCTTCGCTACGATGCTACGATAGTGAAGGGCGCGTTTCTTGTTTAAAATGTCTTAATTTATTTAAGTAGCATATTATATCAATGACAGCCAAGCGAAATATAGGAACTCAAGACATTCGTTTCAGAATTTCCTTTTAAGTATGTTTTCATGTATTGGTCGTAAGAGAAGCACGTCTAGCGATTCATAACGCAGAGCTAGTGCCAACTTTGCTTTTCGGTAGCAAAACCTGTGTATTTCAGAAAATGAGATGATGAAAATAAGTTGAATGCTGTGGACATGCGATCACAGTGTGATACGCAATATGGCATGTTTGAATGAAAGTGTCAGCGTTAAGCTGGAAAAGGGCGTGCTCCGTTGGTTTGAACACGTCCAACGAATGAGTGAGGAAAGATTGACGAAGAATATATATTGTGCGAAAGTAGAGGGTAGAAGGAGTCAGGGTAGGCCAAAACTTACATAAGAAGACCACGTGAGCAGATTGCTCAAAAACGGAAAAGTCAAAAGTACTCGGATACACAGACGTACATGTCCGAAGCGATTGATGAATCTGCAAGAGGCGAAAGAAGTATGCTCGGATCGCGAAGCCTGGCGATCTGTCCTCTCTGACTATCTCATCAGAGATATAGCGTGAAGATAGTTAGTTAGTTTAGTTATCTATTGGTCGTAGTTTAAGTTATTGATTTTAGCATCCAATACCCTTTATAAACCCTCTACAAACAATTTCCCATCGCCGAACCGCTTTACAATCGATTGTTTCGACATGCACTCAATCCATTGTGTAAGAATCATCGGTATAAATCCTGGTATAGAATTAGACCAGTCAGATATCTCAAGGTACCATTCACTTACACGAACTTACCAAAGGACCTTATTTTAAAGTTATAGCATACAATCTATAACTCAAGCTGCATTATTACTTTAAATATACAACGTGTATTAATGTTTTACCACATGAATTATATTGCACGTTAAGCTTAAACACCGTTATTATAAAACATCGTGATTACCATCTTCAATTTATAGGTTTTATACACAAGCGAGTAGTGTATAATACCTTACTCTCTCGCCCTCTTTCAGTGTGGGTGGGGTGAGGGTGAGGGGTGAGGGTGAGGAGTGAGGGTGAGGTGAGGGTGAGGGTGAGGGTGAGGGTGAGGGTGAGGGTGAGGGTGAGGGTGAGGGTGAGGGTGAGGGTGAGGGTGAGGGTGAGGGTGAGGGTGAGGGTGAGGGTGAGGGTGAGGGTGAGGGTGAGGGTGAGGGTGAGGGTGAGGGTGAGGGTGAGGGTGAGGGTGAGGGTGAGGGTGAGGGTGAGGGTGAGGGTGAGGGTGAGGGTGAGGGTGAGGGTGAGGGTGAGGGTGAGGGTGAGGGTGAGGGTGAGGGTGAGGGTGAGGGTGAGGGTGAGGGTGAGGGTGAGGGTGAGGGTGAGGGTGAGGGTGAGGGTGAGGGTGAGGGTGAGGGTGAGGGTGAGGGTGAGGGTGAGGGTGAGGGTGAGGGTGAGGGTGAGGGTGAGGGTGAGGGTGAGGGTGAGGGTGAGGGTGAGGGTGAGGGTGAGGGTGAGGGTGAGGGTGAGGGTGAGGGTGAGGGTGAGGGTGAGGGTGAGGGTGAGGGTGAGGGTGAGGGTGAGGGTGAGGGTGAGGGTGAGGGTGAGGGTGAGGGTGAGGGTGAGGGTGAGGGTGAGGGTGAGGGTGAGGGTGAGGGTGAGGGTGAGGGTGAGGGTGAGGGTGAGGGTGAGGGTGAGGGTGAGGGTGAGGGTGAGGGTGAGGGTGAGGGTGAGGGTGAGGGTGAGGGTGAGGGTGAGGGTGAGGGTGAGGGTGAGGGTGAGGGTGAGGGTGAGGGTGAGGGTGAGGGTGAAGGAGATGGTGGTTTTTTTTTCTACATTAGTTTTTTCGAAAGTTCGAACTTCGTTCCTACCTGGTGTCCCACGACAGCACATCTTTTTTTATACCTATATTAGTGATTGGATACCTAAAAACTAGATATTGTTGCTGTTCGATATCCAACGTGTAACAGTTATCAGCCATGAATAAATATTTGGAAAAATCATTCTCAAATTCATTGCTAAATTCGAAGCGTTATGCTGAGGTGACATACAAAATCCAAGTGAGTGGAAATGTCTAAAAGAACCGCACGTAAAACTTCAGTCAAGCCACCTGAAACCATTATCACCGCTAATAAGTTAAGCCTAGCTGGCTTAACTATTTGCGGTGATAATGGTTTCAGGTTGAGAGCAAATGCGAAGAAACCACGACTAAGTTGCAAAATGCTATAACAAGGAAATCGAAAGGTAATATACCTCCGTTATTTTAAGAACTGAAACCGGATCAACCCATGAGGCTACAAAAACTTTAATCTCTTTGGACTTTAAAGGAGGATTAAAAGATTGGACTTCTCTGACGTCAAACAAAATTCAAATTCGGCTCAGTAAATCCAGAGATGAGACCTGGGCCGCTTAGCGAAGAATTCCCATTCTCAATAACATGTTCCTCTGGGAAATGGGACCCAGAGAAACATGTTCTTGAGATAAAATAATTCTATAGTACCCAAAGATAATACACCTTTCTAACAGAGAAAGAATACGGTTCAGAAGATCTGTACATTACCCCACATGGCGATGACAGGTAATGTTCCCGGGATATATAGTAGCATATACACTCGAAGATTATACCTTACTAAGAGTAAAAACAAATTTGAAGTTCGGTTCAGTATATACAGAGGTTACCTTTTACAACCTCACAACTTCACATACCTTACCTCTTTATAATATGTATTAGTTTAAATATATTCATAATGGTTGCAAATAAAGTAGGTTTTTAAATATGTCACCTTCTTATGTATTAACATAAAAAATACTTAATTAGCAAACCACGTAACCGCTTGGTTGGCGTTGCCTCGAACATCACGTGAGAATGATGAAAATAAACAATGCATATATATTTCTCAACGCTACCTTCGTCCTTGTTGAGTGTGGATACACAGACGACCTCTTCACATTAAGGTAAATAATATTTTGATTGTTGATAAAAGAAATACGAGGAAAATGTTTTTTGGAAACTACCAAAGCTATTTGACCATTTCAAATCATTTTTGTTGTTAGGAGATGTTGTTTAGGACTTTGGTAACTTTACACAATTGCACATGTATATAATAATTTACAAGTAGATGTAAATTAAAATATTTAAAATGTTTTTTGAAACTTTGCGTTAATATTATTGCGTTTTTTAATAATTCGAATGTAGTAACAAAATATAAAGCTAATTAGCAATGAATCGGGATAATGTACGTTGTATGTAATGTACGTTAATATAATCTGCATTCATATATTATATTCTTCTCTATATTCTTATTATATTGTTGGGACAACTCACACAACGCCATCTGATTCCACACTAAGCAGAGCTTGTATTATGGTAACCAGATAACTGATAAACATACTTATATATATTTCTAAATACATACATATTATAGATAAATAACACCCAGACATAGAATAAACTATCGTGCTCATGGTTATACTAGCGTGTTCTCGTAAGAATACAGGGATAAAATGTAGCTTATGTTACTTCTTATAACATCAACTATTAGCCAGAACAAAAGATGAAGAAAATTTAAAAAAAAGTGTTTTTTATGTAAGCAACGTATATATTTTTGTTTTCAACATCCAGATATATATTCATACAACTTCAAGATTCATTTTTAAGTAAGGACTTATCGAAATAAAGTTGGTTAATATAAGTTCTTTAGAAGATATACAACATTACTTTTGCTGGCAATATAAGTGTATTACAATTTATAAGAAAAATAAATTCCGTTCAGTTAACAGACCGTACAAAATTTTTGATAGTTCATCCTTCGGAAACATGACTCGCAGACTAGTGATAACAGTGGTAACCTTTCCACAAATACCATAAACTAAAAATATCTGTGTGTACCAGATAACATAGGTAAGAAGTGAAACGTCTTTACGGCATGTTTCTACTGTATACAACTTCACGAAAATAGAGTAGATAAGGCTTACGAATAAGTCGATAAAGAAGTTTCAGTTACGACGATAAAGAAGTTTCACTTCAAAACAACATGGCACGTAGCCGAAAAACGAGACGTTTTATAGCTACAAAATTTCTCTCATAAGTCGATAAAGAAGTTACACGTCAAAAAGTTGAAGTTTATATATGAACTTAAACTGAAGTTAATATTGTATAGAATATCCATCACGCCTTATCGCCAAAGGGGTAGCAGAGGCATATTTTATGCCCACTTTTCACCGTGTGGATTCCTGTCCCACGTAATAGGTACAAAATTATAGGTGGTGAGCCCATTGCCGTGTTGAAATAGACAGACGCAGGTGGTGGCTACCTGCTATTGAAATTTTTCAAATCACCCATACGGCCTTCAACCAGGCTTAACGACTGCCATGTTACTAGCAACCGGGACCAACGGCTTAACGTGCCTTCCGAAGCACCGAAATGCTCGCAAATGTAAATGCCACAAAGTGGTCACCCATCCGAGGACCAGCCATAGTGAAAGTTGCGTAACTCAGTGATCGTTTACAGAACACGGAGACGGCGGGGGGGCCACGAGCGCTTCTTAAATGAAGAGTATAGTCTCGATAATATTACGTAAAGTAAGTTAACTTTTGAAAATTCTAGCAACAAACACACTATGCATGGTTTCCCTTTTAACTTCACTAAAACCAAAAGTAATATGCATGAATTCTCTCTTAACGTACATGAATATCATAAACAAATATTGTTACCCAACAATTTTACATACACATAATCTGGTAAGTTACGTATGGTCAGAAAAACAAAACCGTGTAAACAGTTAAACACTTTTGTCTCTGGACCAAGTGGGAAAGTTTGACGAATCGCACTAAATATATGTATGTTTGGTACACATTATGTCACATGTACTTTGTTATTTTCACGAAAGCAATATGTCACAGTTTGAGCATTAAAAGTGAAAATTTTCATTAATACTGTAACTTACAATAATGTGTTAGCATTGTTAGCTGCTTACAATTGTTTGCATTTCACTATACTTAAGGGTTTGAAAATTAAATCTTAAATTATTTATTCGTCTGTAACACTTATAATCCTTTTTGAACGAATAAGCTTTTTGTGCCAGCGGGTTCATTAACTCTTCTTACATTATAATTTAAAAGATTAAAGAGAAATATCGAACAATTGAGGTAGATCAATCAAAATTATCGATCGTATGATTGATGAAAGATCGTGATTTCTTACATAATTTTCATTATTGATGCTTTGACGGACATATTATGTTTCAATGACTAGCTAAAGGTAAAAAACCTAAATAAATTTGACTTTAAGATGTTGTTGGTACGAAAGAAATATTTTAAACTAGCTGTACCCCGACTTCGCCCGAGGCATACGTCGAACAGCCGTTGCACCTCACATCTCAAACCCCAATAATCATAAAATAATCATAATCAAATCTTTATTTCCTTAGAATATGGTATCCCGCATAGGTGTTACATTATTTTTGTTTCCAGCACATTCTGCCATGTGTGGCGTGGAAAAATTGTGTTTAAAATATATAACATTTATGCAATAAATTAAGTACATGTCAATAAATTTCATTAAAATTATTTATAATAATGGCGAATTCTTGAGTGCATGTCAATTACATTAAAACTTAATTAATTATGAAACTATGTAGATACAAATTAAATATCTGAATATATTATTTTATCTTCCAAATACTCATTAACATTATAATATGTTTTTTCTCTCAGTATGTCACATAGCTTACTGCGAAATAAGGATGCTCTTAGTTTTTTTAATTCATCTGGCAGATGATTATAAAGTGTAATACACATGCAATTTACATTTTTCTTTGAAGTCTCCAGGGTTACCTATGGGATGTGTAATCTACCTTTGTGCCTCGTTCGACTATTTAGCATATCACCTAACTTTGTAAACAGATGGGGATACTTTTTTACAAAAACGCATATTTCCATGATGTATAAACAAGGTAGAGGCAAAATATTAAGACGCTTAAAGAGAGGTTTGCAACTCGTCAAGTAGTCAACCCCACACATTGCTCGGATACATTTTTTTTGAACTATGAATGCTTTACCTGCTTCCACTGAATTATCCCACATTATAATTCCATAGCGAAGAATGGAAGAGACGTATGCATGATATGTCATGATTGCTGTGTGTAAATTAATTATTTGGCTGATTCGTCTAAGAACAAAAACAAACCTTTCCACCTTGATAAGAAGTCTGTCAATGTGCGACTTTCAGTTACAAAATTTGTCCACACTTATACCCAAAAATACGCAATCGCTACAATTATTGACAATATTGCTTTCATACATTATATTAAGTTTCGATACATTAGAATTATAAGTTTGGAATTGAATCATGTTCGTTTTTGTTAAATTTATTTTTAGATTATTTTTCCTTAGCCAGACGATTGCACTACTTAGAGCTTCTGCCACTTCAGCTTCTAGTGTTTCATTCGTCTCACTTTTGACAATTATAATTGTGTCGTCGGCAAAAAGAATACACTCGTGCTTTACCGCCTTCGGAAAGTCATTTATGTAGAGCAGAAACAGAAGAGGAGAGAGCAGACTACCCTGAGGTACACCGCATTTATTATGACGATACACGGATCTGTATTTGTTTTGCTGGTGTTTTTTAATTTTTACGATTTCAACACACTGCATTCTTCCCTCCAAGTAGCTATCTATCCAATCGTTGGCAGTTCCTCGTATACCATAATTATATAATTTGGATAATAGCGTTTTATGGCAGACAAAATCAAAAGCCCTCGTCATGTCTAGGAACATACAAGCAATCCTTGATTTGGACTCTAGACATTGCGTAACTTGTTTAATCAAAGAGAAGCACGCAAGAGAAGTTGAGCTTGATTTTCTAAATCCGTATTGTTGGTTATGAAGTATATCACATGATGTAATTTGGTACACAATCCTTTCAAAAATTTTGGCAAATATTGGGATCAAGGTCTGTAGTTATTTATGTTTGTCCTTTCCCCTTTCTTGTATAAGGGCTTCACAACTGACATTTTCAGGCGCTCTGGAAATATTCCCTCTGAAAGCGAAAGGTTAATAATATGTGTCAGAGGACCTACTAAACTTGACGCGCACCTTTTGACCACCTTTGTGTTGATATCATCATTACCCGTAGAGTTAGTATTCTTAAGCTTTAAAATTATTTTGTGAACTTCAAACTCATCTACTGGAGTCAAAAATATACTCTTGGTATTCTGAGTTATACCTGCCATCGCCGTCGTGCAGTCCTGGTTGTGTCGTGTCAGCGGTTTGTCCATAAATAGGTATGTTAGTTAAGGAAATGAAGTGATTATTAAATAGCTCCCACAGTTCCTTGGGGTCTTTATACAGTGTATTATCAATGAGCAGCGAGTCAATTTCAGTTTGATTTTGTAGTGTGTTAGATTTTTATTTGAATGCAATCAAATTCCAATGCCCCTACCTTGTTAGTAAAATTACTTCTGACTTCAAGTCCTAATTGTGTGTATGAGTGGATCGATTTTAATGAAATATAAACTAAATATTACCGTAAGATATGGGGCTTGACTGTGTTCTCAATTCCTTAAATGGATCTCAGTAGTTTCATTGATGCTATGTCAAATAAACAGACAGACAAAATAAAAAAATAATATTTTCGGTTTAATTAGGTATCATCCCCAGTAAAAAAATATTTAAATATCGTTAATATACAGAATTAGACCTGATACGTATTATTATCAGTATTGGAAATGAAGTTCTCAACTTATATACAACCCTTGCCAAAATCTTTACATTGATCAAAAGTTGCATGTAGGTAATACAATTAAATACAGAAGTATTCCCTACTAAAAACAAGTCTCTGACGTCATCATATAGGCTTTGAAGCTCCGGCAACTTTCACTCGTGGAACGCTTGACTATTGCATAACAGACGGCTTCATTCGTTTAAGATATATGAGATACATAACATATATGAGAACTAATATAGCTATAACTTCAACTCGAGATGACAGTGCTTGGAAAAGCTTTGAAATGAACACTATCTAATGACGCATTGAACTTAATTTGTAATTACCATCCTTTTTTTTCTTAATTTCGTTTCTTTTACACCGCCTTGTATTTATTTATTTAAAAGCACATGAATTCAAATCAGAAGTACAAGGAAGACTTACTATCGGGGCTAATAAACTTAATTGTGCCTCCATGGGTCCTGGAAGCGGGAGTACTTACTTCGATTTTATCAATGACCTAAGGAAGCGCTGCGCTGGGACGATTCCACTAGCTTATGACCCGAAAAGTCGCCCAATGGTCTCAGCGTCACCAGGAGCTCATAGTGACATGAAAACAACAAGGTGAGGAGATGCCACAATCGAGGCGGTGAACCTGGTCATGGAGGAGTGGCTGGAGAGACACCATGGCAATCACTGCTACCGAATGTCATAGATACTTATCAGGCACAGGTGCTTCGGTAAGTATAACAGCAAGTCGTCACAACACGTGACAATGCGCTCGAAATGTAAGTTAAAAAAATAAATTTAATTAAACGACCGTCCTTATATTAGCCACAGTAGATATTATAAAATTGACGCAGTACCCCCCTCTGAACATTTTGCCATAAATACTTCTTTACTAACATTTTGGGTGTAAGAGGCCCCACCAAGATCTTCGGGCCCAAGTCAACCTCCCGTGCTAGTGCGTGCACCTGCTGATTAACGGACGAGGCTCTGGCGCTGGCTTTCCCCTCTGGGGTTGGGAGGTCTGAGGGTGTTGCTCCCATAAAAGCCACCCGCCAAAACTAAATGGAAATGTACAATCGGAATGTAGCTAGGGATAGGGCGCCGCCGCAAAACGGCGCGCAGGAGCCCCGCCCGACTCCTGTGGCAAGTGGGCTAGGGCTGGCGTGTGTCGGGCCAGCACGGCTAAAGAAGTTAGCCCCAACCCGTATCCGCTTCGCATCGTGGAACATTGGCACGCTGACTGGGCGTGCGGTAGAGTTGGCCGAAGTACTCTCCAGGCGGAGGGTAGACGTGGCGTTCTTGCAGGAGACTCGGTGGAAGGGCAACAGAGCCCGGCCTTTGCAGAACGGCTACAAGCTGTATTACACGGGTGCGCCTAGTGGGGAGAACGGGGTGGCCGTGGTGCTCTCCGAGGCATCTTGGAGGGGAAACGCTGTAGCAACCGGCTTATGATCGTGAGGGTGCTTATCGATGGGATTATAACCCACCTGGTAAGTGCCTAAGCGCCACAGGCCGGTTGTAGTGACGCCGATAAGATGTCGTTTTTGGGCCAACTCGAGGGAGTGCGTCGGAGCATTCCGTTGTCACAGGGAATCGTTTTGGGCGGCGACGGGCGGGCGGATGGATCGCTAGAGGAACTCTCGCATCCGTGTCATCTGTGTCATTGCAGACAAGTTGCAAGAGTGTCGCCTTCGTTGGTATGGTCACGTCTTGCGGCAACCGCCGGGCTACGTAGGAAACAAATGTCTGGTCGTGACAGCCCCGCCGGGTCCCGGTAAGAGTGGCAGACCCAAGAAGCGCTGGCTTGACGTCGTAAGGGATGACATGTGTGCCAATGGTCTCACTACAGGGGATGCCGACGACCGTGCGAAGTGGAGGAGAAAATGTAGGAAAGCGGACCCCGGGCGTCGCGGGACGCAACTGGGACAGACGCTCGGATGATGATGACTTCATTACTAACATTTTGAGAAATTTTATGGATTGCATGCATTTTAGTATGGATTCGAAGTATCTACTTTCATGCAAAGAAGTCGAATGACGACGGCGAGGGACTGAAAAGTCTGAATATAACCGCTTAATCTAAACCACAGAGCACGAAACCGACGTCACACGCGCTTGAGCAACATTTCTATCCAGACTAAATTACATACATACATATTGACACGCCTTTATCCCCGAAGGGGTAGGCAGCAGCATACTATACGACCGCATTTCACCGTATGCATTTTTGTTCCACGTAAGAGGTGGAGAGCTCATTGCCCTGTTGAAATGGACAGGCGCAGGCTGTAGTGACCTGCTTTAGGAATTTTTCAAGCCACCCATAATAAGGCCTTCAACCAGGCTGAACGACTGCCATTTTACTTACAATCAGGACTTACGGCTTAATGTGCCTTCCAAAGCACGGAAACGCTTGCAAATGTAAATTCCACAAAGTTGCTTAACGCAGTGATCGTTTACAGAACACCAAGTCAGCGGGTCCGCGAGTGCTTTCAAACTAAATTTTAAAGATGGTTTGATTGAAAGACAACAAAATAAAATGACCAAGATACCTTATGAAGGAACCGCCTTTGGGAAAGGGGATGACAGACAAAATGTGCATTCCGTTGAAATTCATCAACACGTTTAGATTTAATTCATTTTTGTTGTTAGAAAGTGGATACTGTAAGAATTGTTACATAAATATTTCATACTAGCTTATGTGCGCAGTTTTCGCCCGACGGGTCTATCTGTCTGTTCGCAATACTTAAAAATGACGAAGCCTGCCTTTTTTGTCCTTTCGGAGTATCGCCTCAGGGATACAGGGTAAAAATAGTTAGTTAGCTAATAATATTATTACTAGTTTGTTAGTTTTACTAATAGATATAGTGATTAATGAGGAAACTTTAGGTATATAATATGTCAAGGTTTTGAAAAATAAATATCAATTGTGCCGATAATTGTTCTAGATCTCGGAAAAACTAAAGCCGAAACCTTACCGTGCCGTACCCTTAGAAATATAACACACCACATACTTAAAGATTATTATTCTTTTTTATAGGTCTACAAAATAGTCCATAGTGTAGTATGTGTTTTTTTTATGGATAGCGTACATACTATTCCAAGTGGAAAATGGGTACCATATAAAGGTATACGTACGGTAATATATATATTATTATAAATATAAATAAATATATTGAGGGATGATTTTTTTACACTGTGCCATCTAGCCCAAAGTGAGCTTATTAAGCTTGTGGTATTGAATTTAGACAACTCATAAACATACTTATATATTTCTAAATACATACATATTATACATAGGAAACGCCCAAACTACGAAACAAACATTTGCGAATCACACAAATATATGTTCCGACGTAGGAATCGAACCCGGGACCTCAGCGCGGCAGTCGCAGACATTACCACTGCGACACCGAGGCTGTTAAATATATGGATCATTGGTTCCAGTTATCTAAGCGTGCTTGGCAGATACTGAGAACAAGACAACATTAGAAAATTCCAATTATCTGGTCTTGGCATATACATTGTACATGACACTGTGCATGTAAAGTGTCTAAAAAAGATAAAATACACCCACCTAGACTTTAACATTTATTGATACAAAAAAATAACTAGGAATTATTTATAGTCTAAGATACGTATAAGATGCAGCGAGAATACGGCGCTGCATACACTGGCGGACTGCCCAGCGTGGGACCTGCAGCGCCGGAACCTCGTTGTGGGTCTGGGCGTGGACATTCTTTCACTGGAGATCATGGTGAAAGCTATGGCGTCCAGCGGGAGCAAATGGGACGCCGCTGCATCTTTTTGCGAGTATGTCATGCTCGCAAAAGAGGCGGCGGTTAGGGAGCGGGAGAGAACCCTCCCTCCCGAGTTCCGCAGTCTGCGGCGAGGACGCCGCAGACTTGTCTTCGCCCAAGACTACCGTCCTCCATGACCGGGGGCCTGGAGACGGCGGGTGGGCTGCTCGGCGTCCTTACAGAAGCAGGCCCCGGTCGGTGGCGTGGCGTGGGTGCTGCACGTACGCCCTTCACCCTCTCAAGGAAGTGGTATAAAACCTGATCCCCCCCAAAGATGTGAGATAACACTCGAAGCACCCCCCCCCCCCCTGAACGAGGCCGCGGAAGCGGATAAAGGCTGTCGGGAGCCCTGGGGCTATCCTTCCGAGGGCACACCCGGGACTCCCGGCTATAGACAGATGAAAGGGATACGTGTGGTTTTAGTCGGTAAGAGTCCGGCGGCATAGCATCCTTGAGGATTTCCAAACGAAAAAAAATAACGAAACGTACAAGAAATTTCTACCCCTATCTGTTATTTATTGGTGATAAAAAATAAATTAAAGATATAGGTAGGTATGTCATATAGCGAATTAAATCGCGTACGGATAATAAAATTGTAAGTAATATTATTTAAAAACTTCACTAGTTCAGAGAATAATACAAAATCTAATTGCAAATGTAATGGTTGCCTACTCAGCACAACAATGGAGTTATGACAGTCTAAATTTAAAATCTAGACAACTACGGATTGGGTCAACGATAAGGCAACCTAATACCGTTAGATTCGAAATTAAAATAAGATTTTATTTGGTATAATATACGATTAAATAACTTACGAGAGTTATAACGTTTAGTCACAAGCTTATACCCGCCAACTCCAAAGCTGTGCTGAAGTAGAAGAAGGACTCCGTCCGTATATAAAGAATATCGTATTCTCAAAAGCCCACTTTCGTAAAACACCACATTCGCAAATCACGATATTCGTAAATAATCATATTCTCAAAATATCATGATCTTATAAGACCACATTCGCAAAACACAACATTCTTGTGATACCACATTCAAAGTAAAGTCACATTCAAACTACAGTCTACTACTATGTTCTAATTGGCAACTTTTATTTTTTCAGTTCTATTCAGTTAGATTCTATCTCAACTAGTGAATGTTTTTTTTAATAACTGATGAGAGCTGTAATTTCAATAAATTTAATAAAAAATTTCATTATCTCTACGCAATTATACACTAACTATAATATCTATCATTGATTTCTGATCACAAAAATAACAGGAAAAGGAATACATTTCTTACACGGATCTCGCACTATAATTCATCCAACTTCAAGGATAGGTATGTAAATTCGTTAACAAGCACCACTCAATGTTTCCATTAGTGAGCGACCAACGACCTAAAAAAACATGATTATCAGTCCAAAACAAATTAGCGTTACCTAATTGTAAGCTAGCCAAATTCTACTCAGTTACGCCCTTAGTTATGTGTATTAAAATTTATAATGATAATTATTTATATGACAAAGAACACCAATTGACAAAGAACATTGAAGGTGAACACTTAAAAATGAGTTTTATGAGGATTTGATAACATAATCCTACTATAGCATCGACAAATATTTAGCTAAAATTAGATGTTAAGTAGGCTTTTAATATTATTTAATGAAAAATTACATACATACATATTATCACACCTGTTTCCCATAGGGGTAGGCAGAGACTATGGCTTTCCACATGCTACGATCCTGACATACAGCTTTCGCTTCTTCTACTTTCATGAGTGTTTTCATACACGCTCGCCGGTTAAGGGTACTCTTGACCTGGCCTTTTTCCAAAAGATCGTCGATGAATGAAAAATTGACACACTATAAACGGCGATTCATCATCCTCTTGCCCTTGTCCCAATTTACTTGGGGTCGGCGCACTATGTTTTCTTCCTCCATTCATCCCTGTTAATCGTCATCTGATCATTCACTCCTTTCATATTCATATCACTCCTTACACAGTCCATCCATTTTTTCTTTGGAAACCCTCTAGCACTCCATCCATCAACCTTCATATTCATGGTTCTTTTAGTGACATGACTTTCATCCCTTCTCATCACATGCCCATACCAAGACAGACGGCGGTTGACGCTATAAATTGACAAGTAATTAAATTATTAATTGACATTCTCCATCAAATTTTAATAATGTGCAATTTTGTATTTGTCGTATAATTTTATAATTAACACTAGCTGATCTGCCCAGCTTCGTCCGTGACATACTTCCAACCCTGTGGCACCCCTTTATTCCCGTCGCTTATTACTTTTCCAAAAATGTGTGAAAGTTTACCCGATTTGTTGACATTTATGATTACTGCTCCGCTCTCCTCTGTAGCGGCGTGATGATAGCTTAGAACCTTCCTGAATAACTGGGCTATCCAATAAAAAAAGAGTTTTTCAAATCGGTCCAGCCGTTCACGCGTGATGGCGTGACCAAGGGATATGGGGATTCTTTTTTATATATATAGAATACAATTAAATACTGATATTACGAATTATTGTTTTTATTTACGTGTTGTTAGATAAAGTTTCACAGGTCCCAAAACACCTACACGTGGGCAGAAAAGTAGCCGAAGAGTTTTAGTGGATATTCTCAGTGCCACCACTAGTAAAAACCAAAAAGAAACTATATGTACATAAGCCTGAATTGAAACGCCATGACTTTAATACTCGATATCAAAAAAAATCTCAAACTTTTTGCTAAATTTGTATTAAGATGCCCGCTAAGTTCGGGTACATATGCTGTAAAAAAGATCAGGACTCTAACAGATGCGGATACGGCTAGAATGGTTTACTTCAGCGATTTTCATAGTTTTATCTCTCACGGTATTCTCTTTTGGGGGAGTGCTGCCGATTTAAATAATATTTGTGGTTTTCAAAAGCGGGCTGAATGCGCTATTTATAATTTGGGCCCCAGAGTCGCTCCGAGAAAAAAAAAAGATATAAATATCCTAACCTAAAAATGTATTGTGATGCTACACAATACATTTTTGCCGATCTTATGTATGTCCAGAAAAATCTATCACAGTTTTCTAACCTCTGTGATAAACATAATATAACACTATATATAAAAACAATCTTTCAGTCCACCACAGTCGACAACATAAGATTGCCGATTACGATATACGCTTACAACAAGCTTCCCTGTGACCTCAGAAATTTACCATTAAATAAATCTAAAATATAATTAAAAATATATACATAGGGTAGGCAGAGGTATACTATACGCCCACATTTCACTGTATACATTTTTGTCCCACGTAACAGGTGGTGAGCCCATTGCCGAGTTAACGACTGCCATTTTACTGTAATACTCGCAAATGTACTTTTAAGTTGCACATTGGTAGCCACTTGCCTCACATTGGGTGCCTTATACTTAATTAATTAAGTTTTTTTATCATTTAAAAAAAGATTATTAACATTAAACTAATGAACAACTTTTAAGAGTGCACTGTTAACATCGTCATAATTAATTAATTGTCTATTAATTTTAAATGTCAAAGAGGTATAATCCGCAAACAGTACAATTTCATGTTTATCTCCAACATAGTAAGGTAATTCCAAGTTTCCTTAATAACATTATGTGAGTGTTTGTTTTTTTTTTTGCTTTAGGGCAGGTTTTTCTAAATGTTTAATTTAATCCATCTTGCGTAGTAGCCGTTACTACTGTACTACGATGTCATTCGAAAATTGACTATTTTTATAAAAAAAATTCATACGGTACTAAAGTTAAATACAATTTTATCAGGACTGCTTTGACGTGGTTTTAATTATTTTACAATAAACTTAACTTTAGAGTTTCTACTTACCTGTGCATATATTCATGGTGTCTTGAAACCGCCGCAAACCGTTTGTCTCTGTTTCTTATGACTCCTGAGAAATAGATGGGTACAGATGGACGGACAGACAGAGTGGGACTTTTTTTTTTACGCCGCGCTTTTGTTGATCTAGACAACTAATAACAATACATATAACTTTCTAAATGTATGTATGTGTGTACTATACATAAATACATACCCAACACCCAAACTCCTAAACAAACATTTGTAGAACACACAAATTTAACCCGATTTTTCGTTTTCGAAAAAACGAAAAATCGGGTTTTCCCGAGTTCGAAAACCCGATCCGGTTTTCGAACTCGGGACCTCAGCGTGGCAGTCGCATACACTACCACTGCGCCACAGAGGCAGTTCACTGAAAATTCTATATACATACATTCATACATATTGTCACGCAGCTATCTACGAAGGGGTAGGCAGAAACATACTATACGCCCACTTTTCACCGATTTCAAATTTCTGTAGTGACATATTGTGACTTAATCCCTGACTACAGGATTTAGCGTGAATATAGTTAGTTAACAAATACCTGTTTAAATTAAATTCATACATACATACAATTACATCATAGACACGCTTATAAATATTAGTCTATATACGAGTATGTTTGTTCAGGTCTAATCTTGCAACTCAATTTTAAAGCGTTGGAATATTTAACTGGTTGAGCCGAAATTATGTATACAGGCTAGCTGTGTGATGCCTGTATACATTCAACATAAAGGAACACCCAAGATTACAAACTTGTGATTTTATGTGCATCGCAACAATATGGGTATCAAATGAAAGGACTTGCTACGAAAAACTCAAAAAATATAGTGACTTCATTCTGAATCTAATATCACCAACTAAGGGCCGTATTCCAGAACGTTTCTCAATTCTCAATCTGTGCTTGAGAGTAGATTTTATAAGGCAAAAGCTAGCCTCAAGCGTTGATTGAGTATTGAGAAACGTTCTGGAATACGGACCTAAGATTTCAATACTTTCCTACATTATGGGTATCAAATGAAAGTACTTTCTGATAATTATTCTTTACAGGGCATTTAAATAGAAGCATGTTGTTAAAATTAGAATTTTAACTATTAATATATAATTGAACAGTCCGAGACTATCAGGACTTTAATTGGTCGTGCTACTGAGTGTCTAGCACATAGGCATTTTAGCCTTTTTGTTACCACCTCACTAAAAAGGCAACGGGATCAAAATTTCTTTAAAATTTATTCGGCCCTTTAGACCCACCCCAGTTCCGTGCTTCGGAAGGCACGTTAAGCCGTTGGTCCCGGTTGTCAATAAAATGGCAGTCGTTAAGCCAAGTTGAAGGCCTTCTGGGCGATTTAAAAATTTCAACAGCACAACACGGCAATGGGCCTTTTATTTTTTATTCCTGTCCCACCTATTACGTGGAACAGGAATACACATGGTGAAAAGAGGGCATATAATATATATGCCTCTGCCACCCCTGCGGGGATAAGGCGTGATAGATAAATAAATATATAATTGTTACAAGGGTAAGAAGCGCTCGTTGACCCGCGGACTCAGTGTTCTGTAAACGATCAATGCGTTAAGCAACTTTCATTATGGCAGGTCCTTGGATGGGTGACCACATTGTGGCATTTACATTTGCAAACGTTTCCGTGCTTCGGAAGGCACGTTGGTTCTGGTTGCCAGTAACATGGCAGTCGTTAAGCCCAGTTGAAGGCCTATTAGGCGCCTTGAAAAATTTTAACACCAGGTCGCCACAAACTGTGCCTGTCCATTTCAACACGGCAATGCTCTCACCACCTGTTACGTGGGACAAAAAGTGCATACGGTAAAATGTGGGCGTATAGTATGCCTCTGCCTACCCCTTAAAGGCGTGACAATACATCAATGTCTATGTTACAAGGGTTAAATGGGTTGTGTCAGCCATCGTACACGAGGATACATAATAATGAGTATTCGGTTACATACGTTTATCATTTGAATTTTCTTAACAACCTACCCACATTCGCAAGAGTGAAAGTTGCACGGTCAGCACATACAATCGAATAAATATTAGCCCGCTTATTACATAATACTACCGATAAATGCAATACTTGTTTTTACTCTATACGTTGAAGTTTATGGATGACATACCTACCAATAATACTTCAGGCGTGAAACGATAGGTAGCACTAAAAGTAGTAATAGACTCATTTGATTTTAGTCTACGACCGATACTGCATCTGAGTAGGCATTATTCATGGAATAGGACCTCTTCACAGGCCTTCGTGAGGGAAATAGTAATTAGGTTTATGTGACTGTGCTGCCGAGGTCCCAGGTTCGATTTCTGGATCGGAATAAGGTCAG
The DNA here is from genome assembly GCA_948477245.1 of Thumatha senex. NCBI lineage: Eukaryota > Metazoa > Arthropoda > Insecta > Lepidoptera > Erebidae > Thumatha > Thumatha senex. The sequence continues at coordinate 18,037,427 of OX419732.1, read as the reverse complement.
TTTCCTGTACCCGTTTCTCACAGTAACCTGATCCCACAATAAAAAGTTAAAACATCCACAAAAAATACGTTGTTCCATACAAAGTTTGCAACCTATTTTTGTCCCCTTAGGGGTTACCTTATTAAAAATCCTTTCTTAGAATACACCTACGTCACTTCATCACTACATATTATAAAACAAAGTCGTTTCCCGCTGTCTATCCCTATGTATGCGTAGATCTTTAAAACTACGCAGCGAATTTCGATGCGGTTTTTTTTATAGATAGAGAAATTCATAAGGAAGGTTTTTATGTATAATTTGTTAAGTTTTTGTATACATTGACTAAATTATAACGATATTTGTTGGGGATGTCGGAAAAAATAAGCCGTCTAGGAGGTTTTAACGAAAACGCTGCCTAAACCCTTTGAGGTACAACAAAATAATGTATGGTGGAATTGTGTATCTAATATCGGTCTACAAAAAAGATCCGGAGCAGTGAAGGTCTATCTTTTAAAGATAAAATACTATATTCATTTTAATACTTTAAAAACCATCAATTATAAAGCGGTTATTAAAAGGCTTATTAAAGGTTATTAATAATGTAATAAAAAAATATTTATTACATTATTAATCCCTATCATATTAATACGTTAGTTGGCTTCAGCATTTCATGAAGATTGTTTTGTCTGTTTACAGCTTGCAAATTAAATGAATATCTTAGGAGATACGGCAAAATCAAAATAATGAGCAAAGAAATTAATATCGTGTAACGTTAATTCAACCGGTCCGTGCGGGCCTTTTGGAAAATGTTTATACATAATTGTAAAATGAATGAACGATGGGATTTAAATGGGTGCCACGGGGTTCGAAGTATGTCACGGGCGAAGTAGGGCGGATCAGCTAGTAAATAATATTTGCACAAATTTTATAGTAACCCAGCGATTTCAGCTATGCCCTAATCGATCAGTCAATACTTACTGCTTTCATATATATAGAAGATTATACCATTATAGGCTAATGAAATCTTTCTTTGTGTTCTAAATTGCTTTTTTTTTATGTCATTTCAGACATTCATACTAAATTGCTTAGAATCAAATGGTGTGTAAATTAGTAAAACAATCTATTGAGTTTTTGTGTGATTAAGTAACAAAATCTTTTCCTTGAACACGGCGCTTGCAACAATGTTGAAATGTAGAATACTTAATAAAAACTTGATAGTAAAAATCCCGCAAATACTTACACAGAAAATTATAATTTTAACGTACTTAACTTATTATAATTTTTACGTACGTAGTTTTAAATGAATTAAAATCTTACTGTATCTAATATCTATCCCTATAAATATATCTATTTTTATATATAGATATGTTAATTTATCAACAAATATAGGAAAAATTAATTTATCAACAAAGTAATAATTTGAACGTACTATAAATACTAATACTATAAAAATAGACATATTTATAGGGAAAGATATTAAATATAGTAACATTTTATTCATATATTATCAACAGGGAAAAGAAGTAGGACATCAAAAACGCTCACCGTGTCAGTAGCGCACAAAATGTCGCAGACAAACGAAAATTAAATTTTGTCATCGAATACGCAACTGCTTGGGAAGATAGCGTCATCGCTGAACGTAACCGCGGAGTTTGATAACTTAACTTTCTCTCTGGGTGCTCGCTGGCTAGTTACTGTACCAGCTAAGGGAGCCTCTAGCAAGCAGCCTCATTCCGTCTTTACCGTCGAGACCGCACGTTCGCGGACGGCGCCTTCGCCTTCCTCACGCGTGGACCGCGATGCAATAATTTGAATTTTGACATTTGACCGATCAATAAAAATACAAAAAGTGATATTCTGTTATAACGTGTGTGTATTTGTTAAGTTTATAGTATATATTAAAATAAACTGTTGTTTAATAAACGTTTAAGTTCTAATTTAACACCAGCGGGCATGGGAACGTATAAAATGTAAGTACTTAGATTACTTTTCAATAATATTCATAAGTTAAAAGATCAATTCGCAAATTTAAAAAAAATCCTATATTAATCAATGAATAGCAAACTTGAACTTTAAAAAAATATAAGTTTTGTGTTAAACTTTCAACTATCTAATATTTCATTCAATTATGTGACAAATATCGTATTGTTGGCCCAGACGCATAATGCAATCGGCCTTATTGCGACAACCTTGATAGTTGAAACACTTCATTTTAGGTAAAGCACTAGTCGAACTTTGAAATTGGTCTTCTTACCACCAAGTTCCGGATGGCATTGCTAAAGACCTACTTTCCTCGTTTTGTGAATTATATAATTGACTTAAGACACAAATTGTAAGCATTATTTAACTAGAGTTTTGTATCAAATTTCCAATGCTCTCCAAAATTTACAGTGTTTTCATAATTGTTCATTATTTTAGTTGTCTAAGCTCTTATACAAGTCATACTCGTATCAATAGCCCTATTGTTTGAATCTTGTTAATTACCACAGATGGTTTTTACACCATTCTCTCTCATTGCTGGTACATTCTACGCAAAATACTTGTAACTATTAAAAACCTGAGAGCATTATGTTATAAAGAGCCTACACGGCCTCTAACAAAGCATTCTAATGTTCGGAGTTCAGCTCTCCGAGATCACTCTAAAGTTTTGTAGTACTAATTACTAAAATTACTACTAAACAAATGCATATAAAACTATTTATTACAATAATGCGCAAGAGTCTATCACCACTCGTACTTTCATTTCAAAGATATTTTGAATTGCACCATAGTTACATATACAGCAAGTCGTGGACTAAAATTCGTCGTTACAATGTGACAGTGACAAGACCAAGACCGGCAAGACAACCTCTTTGGTAATCGCCGGTGATGATAATATTGTGTAATGACTATTTGTGTCAACTTCTTGCTAGTGTGTCACAGAAAGACGACATATAGAGAGGCAGATTTCTGCGTACGACTTTATCACACATTTTGGCGCGAGTTCTAACGGAATAGAGTACAAATACCACCACCCTAGTTCATCCCGTGGGTATCGTAAAAGGCTACTAAGAGAACTCTCTAGTAAAGTACCCATTAAGCAGAACGAATACACTAAAAAATTCAATTCCAACCCATCAATTTTTATTTTTCTTCTTCTTCTATAATCTGCTTCTTCTTCTTCTATAATCTTCTTCTTATTTCTTCTATTATAATTTGGGCCAAATCTTCTCAAATCTTTATATTAATTTGGGCCAAAACTAAAGCAAAAGATTGAAATATACCATACAGTGGTCATGCGGCTAAAACTGTGTGATAATAGTAGTTTATGATACTGTCGCATAATAAGGGTTCTTATAACATGAGTGTGTTTTAAAAAAACGAGCCGTAGGCAAGTTTTTTTATAGTATCACACGAGTGTTATAAGACCAAGTTATGTACAGTGTCATACACTACTTTATCTACTCTCATACTATAATACGTAAAACAATACTGCAAATAAAATGATGAATATAATAACAATTTTATTTTTTAAATGTCAAATGTTGGCGCCAAGGCGCAAACATTGATTGCGCATGCGCGCTTGCGTCGCGGACTCGTTCATTGAAACCAATGATAGAAACCTTTTTTTTTTAAGTAGAGGTTCTACCTCTTTGGTCCAGCTGGAGGTTGCTATACAACCTCGTGTATCGTTATGATTAAAAAGTTATAATATGATACAGGTGTCCATACAAGACCTGTATCGTAATTAAACTTTATTTTTATAATTTTTGGCCTGTACGTAATGTTTGTCATAAGAATTTTGTTATCAGTTTTATAATCTTTGTATTATAGTATCAGAGTAGATAAATTAGTATATAAAGAGTATATAAAGAGGTTCTACCTCTTTGGTCCAGCTGGAGGTTGCTATACAACCTCGTGTATCGTTATGATTAAAAAGTTATAATATGATACAGGTGTCCATACAAGACCTGTATCGTAATAAAACTTTTTTTTTATACTTTTTGGCCTGTACGTAATGTTTGTCATAAGAATTTTGTTATCAGTTTTATAATCTTTGTATTATAGTATCAGAGTAAATAAATTAATATAATACATTCAAACTATTCAATCTACTAGTACTCTCTATCTTGATATTTGGTGGAATCGTCGGTAAACGGAAAAAATTATACACATTCTCATTCATATTTTCGATTGTGATGTAGAGAAATAAATTAAATAAAAAAAATACATCACGATAACCAATCTCTCTTCTACTATCTTCCACTATTTATTTTTATTTAACACTGTCTGACCGGTTTTACTAAACATTCAATTCAACAGGCATTATCAAATTCATGAGTTGTATGAGTAAAAAAAATGAATGAAAATAGTGCAATATAAGTAGGTACAGTAAGTAAGTAAGCTTAGTATATAAGTAAGCTTGGTATTATTGTGATATATAAAAGTTCAACAAGTGCGACTATTTACAGCATTTAAGAGTATAAATTAAATAGATATAAACATCCCAATGTGTTCAAGTAGTAATAAATTCTTTACGTAACATATAATATATATTTATAAATTTATATATTTTTTTGATTATAATAAATACACAGGTTATTATTATATAAGTCTCTAAGTCATAAGCACTCTTGAAAGAGATTAGAATCTGAACTAGGAAGATCCTGTCAGAATCCCACTTATAAAGGATCTTAATTAGCGAGGATATCAATGGCGGTAACGTTCGTATATTTATTTCATACTTTGAGAATTAAGTTTCACTCAAAAGGCATTTAATTTATGTAAGCTTTAGAATACTTTTAACATATAATAATAAATAAATATTTTTTGTGACATTTTTTTTCTGTAACACAGTGCCGTCTAGCCAAGTAAGCTAATATAAGCTTGTGTTATGGGATCAAGACAACTGATATACATACTTATATATTATGCACCGAGGCAGTCATTTTTCAACATATGTTTATTAATATTATCTAGTTACTTGTATCGTTGGTTTACAAATTACTAAAGTTTACTCATATACTATGTAAGCAAATTCAATATTTCAATTTTTAATTTTAGCTGGTTTGAATACATCCAATTGTGGAATAAAGTTCTAAAGTTGATATTTTACTGACATTTATTAAAATTCATTTAAACTCAGACAACTGTTGTGGGTAAATGCCCTATCAAGGGTAACTTACCTACTCAAACTTGTTTACTTTCGACAGTTGCAAATATATATTTCAATACTATCCATTCCATACTATACCTATATACTATATATGTGAAATTATGTTTGTTGTATGCCCTTGCATTGATGTGAAATTTAAAATGGGAACTGTTAGATTCGGATATTGAATACTCTTAGTTTTTTTTTTTTAAATTTTAGACACTAAATCTACGATTAGAGAAAGCGAAGGCTTTTCTGTCATCTCAGTGTTATTAAAGATGAGAATAAATCATCACTATCATCTATTATAATATATATTTATCTACCACGCCTTATCCCCGAAGGGGTGGCAGAGGCATATTATATGCCCACTTTTCACAATGTGTATTCCTGTCCCACGTATTAGGTGGTGAGCACATTGCAGTTATCTGTGTTTCCTAGTTTCGACATACTTTTAACTCCCGTTGCCACCCACACTTCTAGTCGATCCAATTTATTAGGTTTTATGATTACTACTCCGTTCACTTTACTCTTAGCGTGATGATATATAGCCTCAATTACCTTCCTCAAATAATGCTCAATCTAATACAAATTAGGTTAGTAGTTCCGATGATGATGCCCTAGGGTTCCTACGTATTTGAATGTACAATATTAAAATATCTACAGTAAAAATATCGATGTTAAAAATATCGAGATATAAAATAGCGAACGTATCATAATATCTAAGTATAAAATTCTAAAATATCGAATGGTTTAAAACATCTAAGTATATCTACCTGAGCATGTGAAACATCCCAACTCATATCGGTAACGGTTTAATGTACAAAGAGCTAACAAATATCTGGCAAAATCTTAAGCGAGCTATATAGATGAGAATCATATGATAATTTAAAGTGTAAATTTAAAGCACAAAACTTATAGCGGGTTTTCTAATAAGAGGTGTTATTTTGATATTCAAAGAAAAATGCCATTTTTTAATATAAATGATCGGATGTTTATTTCATTATAAAGAGTTAATAGGGGAAAATAACATCAGGCAAATGACTACCACAACCACGCTTACAGGACAATATCCTTTTCATTAAATTTTCCATAACCAAATCGCAAAGTGGCTGCCCTATGTCCTCGATAGCCTCACAAATTCCATCTTTGAGGTCTTAAATCGACGCTGGGCTGTTGACGTAGACCTTCGCTTTCACTTGGTCCCGAACCAAGAAGTCGCAAGATCTTAAATCACAAGATCTCGGTGGCCAATTGTGATCTTCGAGAGATAACACGGTTTGGAAACTTTTCTAGTAAAATATCAATGGTTTCGTTGCTTGTGTGGCACTTAGAGCCGTCTTGTTGAAAGTAAACGTTGTCCAGATCAATACCATCCAATTCCTTGTCCCAACAGCTCGAATTTTTTCACCAATTTCTGTATTGCGGTCTCTGACAAGGTGCTTCACGACGACCCAAAAATGTTCGAGTTTTACGAAACGTTTCTGCAAAATTTTCAACATTTTATAGTGAATTTTAATAATTTCAATTCGTTGTTGAAGCGTGTATCGTTTCAATTTTAAGTTTCTACTTCTACTTATCAAATGTCAAAAAATGACAGCTTCAAAAGTGACATCTAGCGAAATAGCGGGCTATTCAAAATAACACCTCTTAATGGAAATCCCTATATTTTTATTGCGTTTGTGATTCAGAGTGATTTTGATATTCCGAATATCAGGTGTTTTGTACAATAGATTTTTAAAGTTCATGTTTTCGACATTATAGACCAAGATCTTTTAACTAATCGATTATGTAAACTTTCGAAATTTTAAACTGTTCGATAACCGTTCGATATTAACAATTTTAATAAAAATACGGCCTATTATGACTAATAATATTTAAATTGTCGAGATTCTGATACGTACTCTTCTCTACATCCTTAATATCCAAACTTACAAAGTTTACTTCTTTTTATTTTTATTAATTTTATTAGTATAGATATTATAAAACTTTGAGTAACAAAAATACGACCATTTTTTTAAAAATTGTTATTAACCTATGGTCAATTTAGTTCTATTGTACTTTTCAAAATCTATTCTATGATTCAAGTGGGTCTAAATTCAGTTAGTGTGTCAAGGGTAAGCACCTCTAGTATAAATATTATTACATATTTTAGAGTATTGAAGTATGAAGCATTGTGCTATGATCTCTACGATTTAGTCGCTAATGCACCTCTTATGATTTTTATGACCTCAAGGTTACATCAATAACTCTCCAGCATTGTTATCAAAATTTTATAATAATAACTAGCTATGCTGAAAGCTGAGCAAAGTATTATCAAAATGCTTTAAAATACAAATAAAAATGTGTAAAGCAAATCAGGTTTTGATTTAAGCAATTTGCACAAACAGTGATGAATTTTTTTATCGAGAGAAGAAATAAATAATTTATTTATTTTTCAGGTCTGTGGTATTCCCCATGGGTTTGAACTTATCACATCTAAGGTATGACCAAACCGATAGTGTTCTCCTTATGCTTGTAGCTCTATTTAAGATGAATGTATGTAGAACATTATAAACATTTTAGCTACAATCTCACTGTACTTATTTCCATAAATTGGCACGTTAAAGATTTCAAAATTACTAAGATACCTAGACGTACACGAAGTGATTAATGAATCTGCAGGAAGCGAAAGAAGTATGTAAGAGAGGACAGATCGCAAAGTCTGGCGATCTGTCGTCTCTGACTACCCCGTTAGGGATACAGCGTGAATATAGTTAGTTTAAGATTTTCACCAGTTCAGTGACTTTTTTCATTGAAACTGTGATATTGGTACACTCTATACTCTTGATCCGATAAGTAATGGTTGTATTAGTATTTATATTGTCTACATTTCAATTTTCTTTTTGGTGTATATATTTATTTATAATTTATACACCAAAAAAAAAATTATGAATGGGCTTTATTCTGTTGTTGTATACACTAAATTATTATTTAAATGTAGTTCAGGAGAGATTAATGTGGTGAAAAATCTGGTATATCCCTCAAGATAGAGCCACAAAATTTCAGGCTTAACTTACTTAAACTTGCTTTGTTACTACTCGGATGATTATAATTAATTAAAGTGCGAGATCAAGTCATTAAAATATCAGTAATTCAGAAAAGAAAATGCCTGATATTGTTCAAATAAAAGAAATCTGAGTAATAGAGGTGACTCTCAATTCATTTTATAGTAAGAGAGCTTATAGATCTTTACTTCTCAGGTAATCATCTATTCAACAAAACAAAATTGAATTGTATATGAATGTTTGTTATTCCAAATCAAAAGCTTTTCACTATAAGCATATGGGTTCACCACTTATTACGTGGGACAGGAATACACACGGTGAAAAGTGGGCATATAATATGCCTCTGCAACCCCTTCGGGGATAAGGCGTGGTAGATAAAAAATATGAAAGTATTACGGTATTTGCATGAAAAAGACCATTACTTTTAAATTTTGCCCTTTGTCTGGTTGTTCCGGCTAATTTCTAAAACGGTTTGACTGATTTTAACAAGATTTTTACTGGCAGGAAGCTGATATTATAAGAAGTAACTTAGGCTTCATTTTATCCTTGTATTCCCACGGTACCGTTACTGTGAAGTATTTCATACTAGCTGACCTCCTGGATTTCACGCGCGTAGTGCATGGGCACTCGGTGTATTATATATACTAGCTGTATTGCTTAGTGTCGGCTAGTATGAAATACTTCACCTCAGTAATGATATGACATCAGAAGGACAAAGTGTTACCATGACACAGCCCGATGATCTAAAATGCAGGACACAATTGTTACAAAAAGCACGCGCTAATGTATCATCGAAGTCGTCACTATGTTCGATTGTGTAAGCGTTGTCGAATTATGCGCAAGCGTGGCTTCGATCTGGGCGACATACATACTCGTAGCATATATACCTATATATATATATATCACTAATGACAGTTTGCGAAAGTTGCACGTGACATGTGCTACTTAAATAAATTTTGATATCTTAACATCAAATTGGCATACATTTTGCACAAGCTTTGTGATTTGTGATGACAAGAGTTCAGTCAAGGTCTCGAAATTTTAGGCTGTTAGGCGTACACAAATCCTAGTAACATTATAAACGCGAAAGTTTGTAAGAATGAATGTTTGTTACTCTTTCACGCAAAATTTACTGAATGGATTTTGATGATACTTTACAATAACTTTAAATAACAATAGACAGATAACACATCAGAATAACACATAGGCTACTCTTTATCTCGGGATCAAGTTCCGGTGGGAAACAGGAACGGGAAATCTTCACCGAGCCGCGGGCATCAACTAGTGTGATATAAATATTGGCTTAATTATGAAATGCTTGCTGTCCCGACGATTTTTAATGCAATTCTCAATTTTTTCACTTCACAAAACTTTCTTCAGCTTACAGCAAGTATTGCAAAATTTTGACGAATTATTCTAAAATGTTTTGAAGATTGGCGCATAGCATCCCGTTTAGTAAATTGTATTTTATCATTGAATCATTTTTATTACCAAGATTCATAAAAGACAAGGGGTTAAATTATTAATGAAATTACCTGCCAAATCCGGGTAGGTTATAGAAATTTTAATAATAAGTCTATTTAAATAAACAGGAAAATGGATTAAACTTTTTATTTATTTACTTAAAGTATTTAAAGGATGCCTGGGTTTAGTAGAGCAACTTTACTGCTATAACCAGCATACTTAAGGTGGGATTTCCACATAGGTATTTATATAAGCTAAATTTGTTTTAGCAACAGTGAACGATTGTTCGTACGACACAGGTCAGCACGATAGCGCGTGGCCGAGGACGCGCGTACATGTCGCGGTTGTAACTTTACGCAACTCAATGGGACCTCAGCCTTCGGCTTTCCGCTTGCGTAACTCGGAGTTTTCGATTTCTTCCAGCCTCGGGCGGATTCGCTTTCGTTCTTACGCGCCTTGTCGCTTTATCACAATATTATACAAATACAATCCCTTAATAATCAAACATTATACATTTATGTAGTTATTAATATTTGTTGCTATGTTGGCAAAACATAGAGGAACTGAACTTAGACTAAGGTCAGTATTCCAAACGTTTCTCAATACTCAATCAACGCTTGAGGCTAGTTTTTGCCTTATAAAATCTACTCTCAAGCGTCGATTGAGTATTGAGAAACGGTCTGGAATACGGACCTAAGAACATTTTACTGTACCTATGTTTACAAAATAAATAAAGAAATAAATAAACATTTTGTACCATCAATCATTAATCACAGTAACATTAATTATATATGTTATTATTCTTTTTATATTATTTCCTTTGTAAATGAATTAGGCTTATTGACTTTCAAAGGTTACACTTTAGCGAATTATATTAAAGATATTTTTAGAGACATTGTTATAATTTAAAAATAACAAATTAAGAATAATTTCGTAATGTGCATTGCATAACTTAGCATAAACATCTTTACCAAAACAACACAACGTGTACCTATGTATTTTTTTTTTCACCCGTTCACGATTAGTTAGAAATCTTTAGACTTTTCCTAAAATTATGTCTAGTGTACAAAGCGTTTCATAACTACCATTGCTTGATAAAATGATTGATAAACTACTGATTAACTTTATTATATTCTCTAGACGGTATATTATGTAGGTCAGCTATAGCAGTATAATCAGCCTACTATCCAAACATCATTTATAAATAGTAACTTGTTTCGCCGCAAACGAGTATAAACAATTACAATTCTAAACATTTCAATACCAGAAAAAGTATAACCTGTTTTATTTCATTAAAATACTGTGATCCTCATTTTTATAGGTTACCGTAGACCAAGTCATTAAATGAAGACAATGCTACTCGTACCACAACTTTAACGTTAATATTATTGTTTTAACCTATATGAACCTCACATTTTGATCTTGAGGTACTGAATAACATCGCATTACATACTTCAATAAAAAATAAAGAATGATTTCAACTCAAATCCTTATAGTGTATGAATAGTATAGAGCCGGAACTGATGTATGACGATTCCTAGTAAAATATAGATCTTTCTTAGATTTAAATACGTCCGTGCCGTGCGCCTTTACCTTTTATTGTTGCTACGTTTACATCCGTGAGAAGAAGCAATTCGTATTTTAATATTACACGCTTCTATGCATTCATTAAAGAATAAGTTTGTTATTTACATCTCGACTGCCAGTAACATCACAGTAATATCATTACTAACGTTGTAAAATTATTTTTGTAATGCCAAGTCTAAGGCCTTATGAGTGGGTTGAAAATTTTCAACTGCAGCAACTACCTGACTGGGGCAGGTTCTGTTCAGTTCAGTTCTAGGAACAGCGCAATGAAATCATCATAAATGACATAGATCAAAATACAGCAATAAAATGTGGACGTATAGTAAAGCCATCACTACGTAGAGAATCTTTACGATAGTTGTTACTTATGCGTATAAGTCAGAAAAACACTTCCAAAAACTTTACTTAATTTAATTCATCATTTTAAAATGCCCGGAGTGATTATGTGATGACCAATTTTTTTCTTTTCGTGTGGAAATCGTCGTGGTTGCTATGCCTCCTCCTATTGTTGTTGTTATCCTAGTGTTGCTATGACTCCTACCGACAAAAACCACACGTTACCCTTCTATCTGTCTATGGCCAGGAGTCCTGGGTGAGCCCTCGGAAGGATAGCCCCAGGGCTACCATTTATTTTACCTTTGCGTGTAGTTTATTAGCTTAAAGTATTTCTAGTACCAACATACATTAACCTTTTATATATTATTAAATAAGTTACATGTGTATAACCTATTTAAGTATCAATAGGTACATATTCCATTACATTGTTTGTGTTTATGCTGACTGGTTAATTTTCATTCATTTTATATTTAAGACTATATAGAAGTTTTTCTTACACTATTCCCTGTTCAAGCAACTATTTTGAACTTTGAACGGTTTGAGGCATAGTTTTTGAAGTATATTGAGACTACTTTTGACTCTGGGACTCTATTATCTGTAGAGAAAATGAAACAGCTGTGTATAATCCAAGTGCTGGCGCTGTCTAGAGAATGTGTGCATAATTAAGCGCTCTAAATTTAAAATAACTGAGTCAAAATTTGTTATAGGTAAGCAATGTACCAAGTGTTGCTAAGAGCAACAGCAGTCTACAAAATTATATGACATTGTCCTTTCTCTTAGATTGTGAGGAATAATACAAATACGCACACACCTAAAGCCCTCTCATAACCCGCACTCGCAGTACGAAGGCCGAATGACCAACACAGTAAGTGTTACGGTCCCACAAACTGTTAGGTAAGAGCCCGCGTGCTCATCATTACGGCATCAAAACGGGGTAATAATGAATTTTCTTCCTTCCTCGCGTATTACACAATATTACTGCATTCTGGTTATATACATTGCTTAAGCATACAAGTATGTAAATGATTGTTTTGGCGCGTGGCGGCCTATGAACGTGAGTGATGGCGTAACAACGTCGGAGTTGAATTTATTAAGTTAACACGTTGTTCTGTCATGGATGGTCTTGTCAACTTTTGGAGTCCGGTAATGGAAGACGAACCAGAAAATTAATAAAAAGAAACCTGACACAATAATAATTATAAAATATTAAAATGTAAACGACCTAATTATCAAAAATCAACATGTCTAATAGCCACTGTTAGAAAACTAGCATTCAAATAAAATTAATCCACATGGAAATCATTTCACTCGATTTAGTACTTACCTAAGTGCCACAAATAGACGCATTAGTCAAACTTATAACACCCTTTTTTAGGCTTTAATGGTATAGTATTTATAAGTCGTGTATTTACACCATTTATAAGATTTATCTCGGCACTAATTTGCAAAATTTAAGTAAAAAAATGTAATAATTAAATAATCTGGTCTTATTCTTCTCCTAAGCTCTGTTCTTATTCTCATGTATTTTCTATGTAAACACACTTGCAAATAATAAATTTATTATTGTATGACACCTAAATTCCTCTCTTTTGCTTTCCTTCTCATCAATAACAATCATGAAACATTTTAACCTCCGTTTTCGCACCACAAAAGATGATATTTGATGACGGTCAATAGTTGATAATACATGCTCTATGTGGTTTTTTTTTAGGAGTGACCATGCCATCGTTCTCGTTAGATGACCATGAAGATCTGTCAGACTTCGTTGACCTGTATTGCTTTCTTATGAATCTCTTACTCTAGCATTATCTATGTGTCATACCTATTCGTCAATAAAATTATCATTTCTTTCGTTGCGCGTATTATGAAAAAGTCTCATCTCAAAACAGGTATGGCAATTAAAATTCTCATTTTAAAAACGGACGCCAGACGGAACTAACACAAGGTTTATTACATCAAACGTCTGACTTCCTATTCAACTTCATGCATTGACGTGCCGTGTCGAAAGATAGGTATAAAATTTTTATTTCAAGTAGTTATGTATGTTTTTGACATGATTCCTCAACGTAGTCAATCACCTCAGCTGCGACTGGAGGCTAATATATAATTAATAATTAAAATCGTGAGGATTGCATGTTGCCGGAAATGCAAGATAAGATTAATTTAAAATTGGATTTTTTTGGTTTTCTGTTACCTTTTTAATTATAAATTACATTCACACTATTATCAAACCATGGTCCAAAGGAAACAAATTTTTACCTTCCTTTCAGAATTAGTTCTTAGTCTTAGTATTCGAAGTGAGAAGGAATAGAATATAATAAAGTTTATTGTACAAAAATATACTAAAAGATAAAATATACATTAAGTTTTAAAATATATAGAGGGTGACATGACAGTATCTCCTAAAATTAATCTCTTCAAGCAATTTACAATAATTGCCATAGGCATTATATCTACGGGAAATCATTTTTCGCGATTTGCAAATTTCATTAATCAAAATAGGAATCTCTTTCTTTTCCATTACATAGCTTTTAAACTAATACAAGTATATTAAAACTGTGTCTGTAGTTACTATACTATTTTATTTTATTTATTGTGTTGGGTACCATTTTTTATTTTAATCTTTCGATTTTTTAATGAATAAAAATCGTGAGAATTAGGTAAACTTGTGCTGAAATACAAATATTTGCTTATTCTACCATCAGGTCGCCGCAGCCTGCGCCTGTCCATTTCAACACGGCAATGGGCTCACCACCTGTTACGTGGGACAGAAATGCATACGGTGAAATGTGGGCGTTTAATATGGTTCTGAGTATCCCTTCGGGGATAAAGGCGTGACAATATGTATGTATATACCATCAGGGGCCACTAAATAACTTTGAAGAAGTAAAACTTGAAATAATCGTAATAATATATGTAAAATAACAAATATGTTGTAACAGGTAATATGTGTGTAACAGGAGATTAATCCTCAATCACCTACCCTAAATTAAAACAAGCGGAGCTTCTCTTAGACAATTAACGAGGCACTGGCATTGACCCCCATTCGGTCATTCATAATTTACAGGGCTTGTTAAAATTATGCCACCCAAATACGCGAAAAGTAAATGAAAAGAAAATCGGAGATTACAAGAGGAAAGAAGCATCGCAGCCTCTAAGATTTGATTCGATTTCTAAAAAAACGTCGCCGAGGCTACTAAACGAAATGCTATCTATTATTAAGGTAACGGTGTTAGGTATCGTGCGGTAAGCCGTAAATTTACACTGCTAATAAGTAATCCGCACGCCACTGATTAATCGCCTATTATGTTACGCACACATCCTTATACTACCGGTACGGTGCTGTCAATCAGATCGTTCTGTAATTTGCAAACTTAGTAAAATAATTAAAATCTATACAACGTCTGTCTTCTTGCTCCCACGGTAATACAGTGAGGTTAAAACTTATAACTGTATGTTTGTCTGGATGTCAAATTCTCGTCTCTCTAATTTTCATCTCTTACTTGGCTGGCATAATATTAGTTTATAAATTCCGTTGAACTCTCGGAATTCGATTCCTTAGTGTCGGAACAAATTATAAATTGAATTCATTTATTCCCACTGTAATTATTTATTTAATTATTGTAAAGGTAAAATCTGATCAAAATACCTAGTTAAAACCAATTAGTACGTAAATAATCTCGTAGGTAATATAGTAAAGTACCGATATTATAGCTACCGATATTGTATCTAAAATGAAGGTTGACTAGGTTTTTAAATTGTGATGTGAAGTCTGAATATATTATTACAATATACCTCAGTGTACTCTTAGCGAAGAATGCGGTGAAGACCGAGTACTTGGCCTGCATAGCGTTAATATAGGAGATGATATAATAGAACCCACATTCAAAGTGAAATGAAGATAAGTGATGCACAAATCCAGAAACATGCATTACGACGTAACCAATGATATCGTATGTGATGCAGGATTCATGTGTAGCTCAAGGGGCCGATGCGACAGATATTTAAACATCAGATAACGAGGACTGGTTGACTATTTGGTGAAGTACCATTGTATCTTTTAACGGAACTAAAGTGTCAGACAAGCATTTGGCATATCCGATCGAAAGTGGACACCGTAACCTAGGGACGTTTGCAAAACCACAGGATTTTTTGAAGAACCTCAAGGAAATCTGAGGCAGAGAGCTCATTCCGCTAAGGAAGATCCAATCGTACCTTACTCGTACCCAAAGTGTGAGGAAGATGGCGATAATAGAAAACAGCAGCGAGTATCATTTCAAACTATTCCTCAGAGCACATCCCATTATACAAGTTGTTGATAACAGGCCAAAGCTCTCTTACCTCGAGGGAGCTTATAACCGCCAGTAGGTATAGGATCGTTATTAATCCTCATAATTCGCCTTTGTACCTATTCTAGGTATTAATTTTTTTATGATTGACAAAGAATATTATATTTTGTAAAAGTAGAGGGTAGAAGGAGTCAGGGTAGGCCGAGGCTTACATATGAAGAGCAAAACGTAAATGTCAAAAGTACTCGGACCCCCACACGTGCATGAATGAAGCGATTAAGGAATCTACAGAAAGCGAAAGAAGTATACAGGGATCTCAAAGTCTGGCGATCTGTCCTCTCTGACTACCCCGTCAGGAATACAGTGTGAAGATAGTTAAGTTTTTTTAACTACTGCGTTTTTACGAGACTCACAGATTGACTATCCGGGTCATAATTATGCCTACCTACATCAAAAAAGCCTTTAACATTACTTACTGTAGGTTATATACTGATACTTAATGTAATATTAAAGACGTTTATGACTAATCTATGAAGATCCTTAAGTAGCCTTAAAGCTGTACTTCGAAACGGATCTGCATGATATATCACCTTTATTAATTTACAACTCATTAAAAATATAGTAGGATCATTCTTTTAGCAGAAACGGCAAACAAAAAGCTGCACGAATCGCGGTTGTTTAACCCATTTGATTACGTAATCAGTGACGTCAACGATTGGGCTATAAACTATAAACTAACGGTTAACATAAGATGTTATGACCTCATCTTAATACATTTTTTGTTTTGTCTATATTTAGCATTTGGATCAGTAGTATTATATTATCTTTAGTAGTATATATTTTATTTTTATTCGTAATTAAATACCGAATAAAAAGTTTAAGGAAGACTTACATTTGACCGTTTTATAAAATATTGGAATGTCCTCTCCTACGCATTCCTATAAAAATACCATTTATTCGATTTGCGTGATGTTTGTCTGCTTAAATAGTTACAATAGGCTTCAAATGGCCGAACACGCGAAGGTGATTGTTCAGTCGCAATGTCATGAACACGAAGGCTAGTCCGCATACCGGATTTTCTGTCTTAGCTCTCACAACTTACACCAAAGCTAATTAATGAATTCCAATTTCAAAACAAATTTAACCTACTCCTGTCAAGTCTGACAGCTTGATATCATCAGTATAGCTTGATATATAGTGGAGGTTGCAATATATTAACCAGTAAATAATGAAATGGAGGATGTTGTTTCATGTCACTATAACACTTGTATGTAATATGTGCCGTCAGGTCAGTTGAGAAACAGGATGTAAATATGAATGTTATTATGTAATGGTATATTTGATTAATAAGCTTTTATTAATACTCGTACACTCGTACTTAATGTATGCGCTTAGAATTGATCTCATCAAGCGTCTTTCCGCGTGAATATTGTTTAATAGTTACGCGAGAGCAATACAGCCGTTCCTATGAATTTTGTACTTCCCAATACCCACCAAAAGACTCGATCTACTATAATATTGCATTCCGTGTCACTCTTACATTTGAGACGAACCTACACCCGAGCCTGTGGAGCGATATACTCGTATCTGTTATGGGAATGTCGTATCAACCTGGACCATTTTACGCTTGCATTGCTATTCTTTAGTTTATCGTAGCTCTGATTACCAGAGATTACTGATAAGGCTTAACTTAATTTGTTGGCCGAATATTAAATATATATACATTTTACATTACATATTTTGTCCACATATGTAATAGCAAATGTCGTAAAATCTAATTCTGTTTATTTATTGTTTACTAGAGGACGCCAGCGCTTCCACCCACGAGATGAAGTTTTCCCGTATCCCATTCCCAAAATATTATTATATATTGGTCCTGTCGATTTAGTGATTAAAAGGAACAAATATAAACATACACACTCACAATCTTTAACTTTTATAATATTGGTACTCTACTTTACAATTTTTTTTCCACTTCATACCTAAATCCTAAGTAGTAACTCCATTGAAAGTCTTGTTTGATAACATTCCTTATATGTAACAACACCTTCAACCAGATAACGGGTCGGAATGAACTTTTACGACAAATATGGTTTCAAAGCTATATAAAGGCAAAACAGCAAAGGTCGAGATTACGAGACAGAAGTTAGGAAGTAATCAGAGGGCAATCAACCTCTCGTTACTATTGTATAGTAGATACTAACTACAATCGTCACTTAATAAGATAATTTGTAAAAACATCAACAAAAGAAGATGTGAAGTGTGCGTGCGTCTTCCGCCCGCGTCAATTTAATTTGTAAAGTTAAAAGTAAACGTTCTCACGTTACGGTTGAACCGAAAAGGTTTCCGAACGCGGTTTCTAGTGGCAATGAACGCAAAAATAATTATTATATTTACATTGAAAAGCAAAACGAATCTATGCATTTTTTGCCATATACAAATTACCGTCTCTTAAAATTTGAAATGCATAGTGATGTGCAGTTACAGTCTTTACCGTTTAGAGTCCATGAGAAAAATTACCTCTAATCGTCTTTGTAAATAACACCTCAGTATTTACCATTTTTGTAAATTATATAAATTTGAAACGCTGTACTACGCAACACTCAACAGTAATTGTTTAATATTTACAAATCGATTTGATGGGAATCTTTTAAATTATTCATACACATACTAAAACGATTAATTACCTTATCCGATAAAATTATCAATTATTAACCAGTAGTGTGATCGCTGTGTTAAGTCTTTATAAATAACACATTATGTACACAATTAAATGCCATTGATACTTCGATTAAATAGTATATATGTAAATGTTGAACCGTTACTCAATGATTTAACTGCGTCTATTACTAAAGTACTCATTTCATTAAACTACTGGAATACATACGGTGAAAAGTGAGTGTATGATATGCCTCTACCACCCCCTCAGGGATAAGGCGTGATTGTTAAACAAACTATTGGAATCAAAGGTAGGTACGCATAACTGTTCACAATGAAGTTAAAACTTAATATGTTGAAAATAATAGCAGGTATAAATTTATTTCATTCTGTTAATCTTTTTTATCATATGAGTTAGGCATATAATCTACAAGAGATATTCTTTAATGTTATTTTATTTCATAATATTTTAAACTTAGTTTCCTACGCAAAGTTAGTACAGAATAGACTAAAGGACACTCTCACTTAGTTTAGCAGCCGGTAGGGCTGAGCAGAGCTCCAAGCGGGGTATAGTCATAGAATTTATTCCTGCCACCTTTGAATTCGCACACAATAATCTTACATGGAAGTCCCGGTTATTATTATACTTGTCAAGTAAACACATGTTCCATAAGTCTACTTGGAGGCATCACTAAATTTTATTCCTTTGCAAGCATCGCACAAAATTATTCTAGGGATCTGTAATTTAGATAATGAATTCAAACCGTTAGAAAAATCAAGCCATATCTATTTTATTTCTTGTGGAACTATTTGATCCCAATCTATTTTTTATTGCCAGAACTCTTGGAACAATAGTTTAGCCTGTATGAAGTGTTAATAAGTAAGTGTAAAGGGTCCCACCAAAATCCCCGAGGGTCTAGCGACCTCATCCTGTTAGCGATGCACCTGCAGACTAACTGATGAAGCAAAGATGCAGGCTCCCTTACGGGTACGAGAAGACAGATTTCAATCTCTCCCAACAATATCGAAAATCAAAAACCATAAGATTTGATTGCCTCTGTGGCGCAGTGGTAGCGTATGCGACTGCCGCGACTGAGGTCCCGTTTTCGATTCGCGGGTAGGAAAAAATATTTGTATGATCCACAAACGTTTGTTTTGAAGTTTGGGTGTTTCCTATGTATAATAGGTATGTATTTTAAAATTTATAAGTATGTTTATCAGTCGCCTAAATCCCATAACACAAGGATAAGCTTACTTTGGGCTAGATGGCGCTGTGTAAAAAAAAATATCCCACATTTTTATTTATTTATAAGACGTCTATTTCAAGCCGCTAATTTATTTAGAATAGAATAAGAACGATTTGGCAGAATCTGGAAATTCAATAACATGAAGAAGACATAAATTTTTAGCACATAATTATAATTAAGATTTACACTTTTAAGTACTTATGCATGTTTTATTATAGTTTTTTGACATCGACCTATTCATACGCCGAGATGAACACCTCTCAACTCCAAGGTTAGCTTTGTACAATTACAATTTTTGTACAAAAGAACTACGTAAGCAGTCAAACTTCTACCTAAATAGTGTTTTCTAGGAAAATACCGAAACTACCGGCTACATTACACATTACGAATTCAGATATATAAGCGTGAATCTGGGGGCATAGTCTACAATTGACAAGACGTAGAATAAAACCAGAATCCACTAGCGCGGTGCGTGTTACTCATCGGCCGACCGATAGAAGTCTATTGGAGTACGATTGTGATAGTAGACTACGAACAAAAGTCAAAATTTTACTGGTGGCTTTCTATTGAGCAACGATTACGATTCTTTTCTGACGCGATTGAAATAGTAGACTTGGCCCCCGGGTTTATAAGTGAGACAATACTTAAGTGCTACGAACTTATTCCTGGTTTGAATAACAATCAATGTTTTACTAATCATTAAAGCCAATGCCCACTTATAATTATTGAATTGAATGTTAGAATTTCGTTGTTTACTTTTGTGTCTATTCAAATCCGTATACATATAAAGACATGTCACGCTATAAAAGAATTGGTTTCAAAGTAGTTCTTAAATTTCTTAGTTTGAATGAATTTTTTTTTTTAATTGATTTGGATTCTATCAATCTTTATTCCTTTTTGGTGACAGACCGTGTCAACAAATGAAAATAATGTTTACTATCCTTTTTTGATACTTTGATTAATACTAAATTACAAAATATTAAATTTTACAAATATTATATTCACCACAAGGTTAGGTTACACTTGAACCTCAAAAATAGTGTTAGTTTAAATATGAAAATTAGAAACCGTTTTCAAAGTCACGTGGAGTAATAATATTATTATTGCAGCACGTTTAAGAATTAATTGGAGCTCGATTTTAGAGTTACTAGACACAAATCTTTTACTTACTCTCTTTGAATCCAAAATAATTATTTTCGACTGCCTCTGTGGCGCGGTGGGAGTGCATCCGACTGCTACGCAAGAGGTCGTGGGTTCGATTCCCACCCAGGATAAAACTTTGTGTGATGAGCACGATGGTCTATTCTGTGTCTGGGTGTTATTTATCTATAATTTGTATGTATTTAGAAATATATAAGTATGTTTATCAGTTATCTAGGTCCCATAACACAAGCTAATATTAGCTTACTTTGGGCTAGATGGATACTGATATTGCGTACCTTAAGTTTTATCCATGGCTTGCAAAGGTTTTAAATTCAGTCTATTTACACTGTTGCTTGATGGCACTTGGTGGAACTTGCTACACATCTTGAACTAAAACTCTTATACTGTTCATTTATTTAACATTTTAAAATCAGTGTTTAATAATAATAATCCCATTTCCTATTACATTAAAATTCTTAAAGGGCCTCTGCGTGTCGGACTTATATGTTTTCATGTAAGCGTACCAAAAGACGGGATATCTTCGTAAGAAAAAAAAACCCGATAAGAAGAAGATACTTATTAATAATAAATAATGTGGGTCATTTTTTTTTACACAGAGCCGTCTATCCCAAAGTAAGCTAATATATGCTTGTGTTATGGGATCTAGACGACTGATAAACATACCTATATATTTTTAAATACATACATATTATACATAGGAACATTTACATGAAAACGGCGTATTTTAAGCAAACTTCGCGGTGGGGTTCAAAAGAATATTCTTTATCCAACACACCGTTTGCGAATGATGTTTATGTCGTGACTACGCCCGAATGATCCTGCATGCCATTTCTCTTGTTCTTTAGGATTTCTATGTTCCGGCCTTACTCACCCCACCTCTAAAGAAAAATTCTGCATACAAACCAGCCCGTTTGGTCTGGGTGTCTCATATGTACAGGAGTGACTATGCAAAAACCTGTTCTCCAATGACAACTACACTTAATAATTCTCACTTTTAAATATCTCAGAACCAATGTAAAGTAACACCACAATGTGAAGGATTAGGTAATCGTTTTTCCCCAGGCTCTGTTGAATTTTCGCAAGCGGTTGCGAAGTTGACGTCTGAACAATACTTTACCTACCGTAGCACGAGGTACAAATTTAATTTAGTAGGGTTATAATTGTCACGTGACTTTGGTCACCGCGATTCTATCGACCGTGTAGATCGATGATTGAGGTTGATTTCCGGCTCACAATTAAGTAAATATTCACTTTCCGTTTTTTTGCCGATTCTTCTGTTGACAAAGCTATTGGCTTTGGTATTACAAAATTCACTTAATAGAATTGGTTATTTTTTAAGCTTAACCATATTTGGTATTTGCCAAGGATTTGATTGAGGATTAAATAAATAATTATATGTTATATGAATAAAGATTGAATCGCCAAAATGTGTTGCTATGGGCAAAACTCAAGAATGCCTAGACCAATTTTATATTTATCAATTACGCCTTATCTCGGGGATAAGGCGTGATTGATAAACATAAAAGAGGAGACAGAGGCATATTATACGCCCACTTTTCACCATGTGTGTTCCTGTTTCACGTAATAGGTAGGGAGTCCATTGCCGTCTTAAAATAGACAGACGTAGGTTGTGGCTAGCTGCTGTTAATATTTTGCCACCCATACGCTTGGCTTAACTACTGCCATGTTACTGGCAACCGGGACCAACGGCTTAGCGTGCCTTCCAAATCACGGAAACGCTCGCACACGTAAAACCACTAAGCGGCCACCCATCCGTCACCAACCATAGCGTAAGTTGCATAAAGCAGTGATCGTTTACAGAACACTTCAGCAGAACCACGAGCTTCAATTCGCTTTTTCGATTTTATAATATGTACTTATGTATTTAGAAATATATAAGTATGTTAATTAATTGTCTAGATTCTATACCACAAGTTTATATTAGCTTACTACGGGCTAGATGGCGCTGTGTTAAAAAATATCTTACATTATATTTAAATTTCTCTATCTAAATTTTGAGGAAAAACTTACTTTACATGGTAACTACAACTCAGTACAACCTTTTTTTATTATGTGATTGATGTAGGTACTTGGTTGCTCAAGACCCGCATGCACGTACATGTATTTACCAACGTTAAACGTACCTAGATGCCTGCGTTACGACATCCCATACGCATGCGGAAATAATCGCATCGCATAGTATAAACAATAAACTTAACTCCCTGCTTCGTGCACAATATGTAAATCCTACTAATAATAGGATGTTTGTTACTCTTTCACGCAAAATCTACAGAATGGATTTTGATGAAACTTTACAATAAAATAGCTTACACATAAGAATAACAACAAAACAACAACACACCAGGGTTCGGTCCTTAGTCCGCTTCTGTTCAGTGTAATATTAGACGAATTGTCGGACAGCATCAGAAACCCACATGAGCAGCCACCAAGGTTGCTCATGTATGCTGACGATATTGCGCTGGTAGACGCGGACAGGGGCAGATTGGTGCGACGTGTAAAGGCGTGGAAGGAGACGCTTGAGAACGGCGGTCTGAAACTAAATTTGGCGAAGACCGAGTACTTGGCACTAAACTCGACAGATCCCACATCCGTCCGCATAGCCGGTGATTTGGTCGAGCGCACGGACCAGGTTAAATACCTGGGATTTGTTTTTCACACGTCCAGTGACATCGATTGCGATGTCAAGTCAAGCATTGCTGCCGTGTGGGCCAAATGGCGGGAGATGACCGGTGTCATTTGTGACCCTAAAATGCCGATCCGGTTGAAGGGACAGGTCTACAAAACCATTATTAGACCTGTCCTTTTACATGGCAGTGAAACGTGGCCGATATTGGAGCGACACAAGCAAGAGCTGCGTGTCACGGAAATGAAGATGCTGCGGTGGATCTGTGGCGTCACGCGGATGGACCGCGTGAGAAACTCTCGCATCCGCGGCAGCCTTCACGTCCGTGACATTGCAGACAAGTTGCAAGAGTGTCGCCTTCGTTGGTATGGTCACGTCTTGCGGCAACCGCCGGGCTACGTAGGTAACAAATGTCTGGCCATGTCAGCCCCGCCGGGTCACGGTAAGAAGGGAAGACCCAAGAAGTGCTGGCTTGACGTCGTAAGGGATGACATGCGTGCCAATGGTCTCACTACAGGGGATGCCGAAGACCGTGCGAAGTGGAGGAGAAAATGTAGGAAAGCGGACCCCGGGCGTCGCGAGACGCAACTGGGACAGACGCTCGGATGATGATGAGCTTACACATAAGAATAACACATAGGCTACTTTTTATCCCGAGAACGAGTGCCTGAGGGAAACATGAACGGGAAAATTTCACCACGTGTGCGGAGCCGCGGGCGTCAACGAGTTATAAATAATCTTTGTCATATTATGATGATTTATTGATAAATGTACGAAACAAAATATTTATTTTTATAATAATTTTATAAGCAATATATTTTTAATCTCAATTTTTATCTGTAAATTTTCTATCAAAGAAAGTTCGTATTTACGTATATTTATATAGACACTTTTAATGTGTTCTTAGTTGCTTATAAAGTCTACAGAATAGAGATCTCTATAAAGAAGAAAACCAAGGAAAAAGACTTCTGTACCATCTTGCGCAGTGTACGAGTATATTGAAGAGCCATGCCGGATATTACATACATACATCCATTTTGTCACGTCTTTATCCCCGAAGGGGTGGGCAGAGGCATGCTATACGCCCACGTTTCACCGTATGCATTTTTGTCCCACGTGGTGAGCCCATTGCCGTGTTGAAAATGGACAGGCGCAGGCTGTGGCAACTTGCTGTTGATTTTTTTCTAAGCCGCCCATAAGGCCTTCAACCAGGCTTAACAACTGCCATTTTACTGGCAACCAGGACCAACGGCTTAAAGTGCCTTCCGAAGCACGTGGCATGCCGGATATTACCCATAGATATAAGTAAAGGTCAACAAGTATTCTGTTATGAGTTCATTGGAGTGTTTATATCTATCTATACCTATGTTTTATACTACTCGCTGGAATTCATTTAAGCACTTCACGCTGCTCTGGAACCTATGACTGTCAGTTCTGGAGAGGAGCCAGACTATCCAGTAAAATGCCTCGGTGTTTCACTTCACATCTATCGAGTCGCAGGATAGGTCAGAAGTTAAGTAAATGAAGCGCTCGTGGCCCCGCGGTCTCAGTGTTCTGTAAACGATCACTGAGTTACGCAACTTTCACTATGGCTGGTCCTCGGATGGGTGACCACTTTGTGGCATTTACATTTGCGAGCGTTTCCGTGCTTCGGAAAGCACGTTAAGCCGTTGGTCCCGGTTGCCAGTAAAATGGCAGTCGTTAAGCCTGGTTGAATGCCTTATGGGCGGCATGATAAATTTATAACAGCAGGTAGCCACAACCTGCATCTGTCTATTTCAACACGGCAATGGGCTCACCACCTATTATGTGGGACAGGTAAATACACACGGTGAAAAGTGGGCATATAATATGCTTCTGCCACCCCTTCGGGGATAAGGCGTGATGGATATTTAAGTAAATGGTAGTACTGCCTTGTAGATGCCAAAAGGGGACTAGTTATAGGTCAAAGAACTCTTCTTACTCTAGGCACTCTGTAATATAAAAAATAAAAATGTGACGTCACTTTAAATTAAATATGGCGGACTACTAAAGATATGCCTAATGGATCTTTAGTATAGATTTTAGTGGATTTCATCTAAGTTTTTTATGCTTTTCTACTGATTTGTTATTTTTAGCACTAGCAATTTACATAAAAGCTTGTTTTTAATAAAAATATTTTTAGCAATTACCTTAAAAACTTATACAAAAAGAGTTTCAGTTTATGTTGACAACATAACTATTTGTTTTTTGTTGATGCGAGGAATGCGTTTACGCACTGTCATTCTTACTGCAGGGGCAGTAGGAACGGTGTGTGACTCCTGGCCCTTGGGGGCCGGCCTACCCACTAAACCCTCCGGTGTTCCGTCTTATTCCCAACCGAGTCGCAGGATAGGCCTGAGCTCTATTCACGGCCACCCAGCAACGGGAATGCCCCTGTATTTTTCTCGTGGGGCTAGATGTCCTACCCTTACGATGTCCCGCAGACATTAGTTTGTGCCCGCTTCGAGCCGTCCTCGACGTCCCTCTGAGAACAGAGAGGGTGGACGACACATTCAACCATACGAATATAACAATACTTCCATTGCCTATTGACTGAGGAGGCGAGCGTAGCGAGCCGACGAAAGTCTCCTTTTGGACTCCACTGGTACGGGAAAAATGCTATTGATGTCCGACTGTCTGTCCGTCCGTCCATTCAGTCTACAGGTCGCATTTTTGTCGGATCTGAATGTAACTTGGCATGGACTATCCTTGATGTAGATAACTTTTAGCGAGGGGCTTTTTCGATCGGGGGGAAAAGGAGGCAGGGGAGGGGAAAGGTCCCGTAGTGGTTGGCAAGAGCTTAATCAATTAAAATAAATAATAATAATAAAAAGAAATACTCCGAAGTCTACAGTTCACAGAACCACTAGTTTTAATCTTCTGTTATCATGAGATTTATCCAATCTGTGTGAGGTTAGTTTTTAGAACACCCGCCTCTACACTATATTATGTAAAGTTTATTTTGATGAACATTTGGTTAGCGTCCAATTAACTTAACTATAACCAAATATTTTGAAATGGGTGACACCCACGGCTTCGCCCGTGACATACTTCGAACTCCCGTCGAACCTATTTAATCCCGTTGTTTATAAATTCTAAATACTGTATAAAAATTGCCAGATTTGTCGACAAATATGATTACTGCTCGGCTCTTCAGGGTAGTAGCGAGATATGATGATATTATAGCCTATAGCCTTCTGCGACAAATGGGCTGTCCAAAACAAAAATAATTTTTCAGATCCGATCAGTATTTGCAAAGATTAGTGCGTTCAGCTTTATATATCTAGACAAAATCTTGTCCAATTTAACCCTACCAAAACTTAAGTTTGTGCATTCGCAGCTAAAAAAGCCTTTACTGTAGCGCCTCAATTTCAGGGCACACCTCTTTCCATCTCTACTAGTATTGGAATCCTCGGTGTTGAGATCTCTAGTGACGTCCAATACCATAGTCACTTAGAGGACAAGGCGAAGCTGGCATCCAAAAAGCTCGGCGTGCTCAACAGGGCGCGGCAGTACTTTACTGCGGAGCAAGCACTGCTCCTCTATAAGTCGCAAGTGCGGCCACACATGGAGTACTGGAGTACCTTTGGGCTGGTGCACCTGAATACCAGCTTCGACCTTTTGACTCGGTAGAAGGTCGTGCTATGGGAATTGTTTGACGTGATGCCCACGGCTACCTTCTACGAGTATCATCGCACCGCTCGCCATAGACAGGGTGTTCACCCTCACACTTTGCGTCCGGAGCGCTCACATACGGTTAGGTTCGATAGAGGCTTTATTTCGCGTACGCTTAGGTTGTGGAATGAGCTCCCTGCCTGGGTTTTCCCGAATGTCTACAGTATGGGGTTCTTCAAAAGGGGTCTAAGAAGGTTTTAAAGGTTAGGCAGCGCGAGTGCTGCACCTCTGGTGTTGCAAACGTCCATAGGCTAAGGTGACCACTTTCCATCAGGTGGGCCGTATGCTTGTCTGCCACCTCAGTGGTATAAAAATATAATATTTATTAGTATAGAGATTTAGATAATTCATTAATGTACATTACGTTCTTTTCTGACTTCCTCACATTATCTTCTGATTAATTTCGTTGCGGGTTCCAAGACATGCTAACTTCTCCTGGGACTTCACCGAGATCGAGCTCGGTGTAACTTTTCTGGCGTCATTGCTGTAGATCCTGGTTTACAGGAGTCAAAGTAGTGGGATTAGTCCCAATAAAAAAATTCAATAATGTTAATCTATACTAATATTATAAAGCTGAAGAGTTTGTTTGTTTGTTTGGTTGAACGCACTAATCTCAGGAACTACTGGTCGGATTTAATAAACTCTTTTTGTGTTAGATAGCCTATTTATCGAGGAAGGCTATATGCTTTATATCATTACGCTACTATACTTGGAAGCAGAGCAATAGTCATAAATGTCGACAAATTGGGCAAATTTTTATGCATCATTGTAGAATTTATAAGCGACGGGATTAAATAGGTGCGACGCGACGGGAGGTCGACATATTCCACGGGCGAAGCTGTCCTATCTAGTGCTATAATAAAAATCAACTCCATAACATTATGCTATTTTCTTTATTTTTAATTTATTTAATTCACAATCTTATCTAATAATATTAATAGGTAGGTATTTACTTAATATAAACAGAATAATTATTTAGATACATAATAAGCCATAGGTTAAAATATTCCAATCACGTGCCGAGTACAAAATCTGGTTATGTATTAATATGTAAATCATTTGCCAATGCTTTGCATAATAAATCATAAGCTCAACAAACAGACAGATCGCTTCCAGTGACATATTTTTGTTCAAGTTTTGCAACGTTTCTCACCTTTTCCTAATATCCTAAATATATGTATTTCACATATTTAATTTAAGTATAAAAAAAGACGTGTGGCACTCGGAGACTGCCGCGGTAAAGCTATTGCATAGCATACCTTTGTTTTTCTTTGATATTAATTCAAGTTACACTAAAAAAAACAAAAATAAACACCCTCACCCTCACCCTCATCCTCACCCTAACCCCACCCTCACTCTCACAGTCACCCACACTCTCACCCTCACTCTCACCCTCACCCCACCCTCACTCTCACAGTCACTCTCATTCTCACCCTCACACTCACTTTCACTATCATCACGTCTCGATCCGTGCGAGCTTCGTACAATCGTACCATATAATATATGTACATACACGTTCAGCCAACGCTCGGCCGTGCTCAGTGAACTTCGTGTGACCTCGTCTCGACCTTCATCTAAGGTTTTTTTCCTTACGGAATTTCTTGATTAAAGCACTCAAAGCCCGCGCTAAAAACTATGCAATAGCTTAAAAATATTTACGTACGTTGATCTGTCATCTATATTTTCGAATCATTATACCACAATTACCTAGGTAATAAATAAGGCTTACGCATACGTCGATAATAATGTTTCACTTAAGTCGATAAAGAAGTTTCATTTCAAAACAATATGGCGCGTAAACGAACGATTTTTTAACAGAGCTATAAAATTTCTCTCAAACTTCGATAAAGAAGTTTCACTTCAATATGTCCAGCAAAACTCTATAACTCCAAAATAGATGATAATTATAATTAATTGGTTGCAATAATTTGTAACCACCGTAAAGCAAGGAATTCATGTCACGTGAGGTGACAAAAATGTAGTAGTAGGGTAACCTATTACTACATTTTTTCTTTCATTGGTAAAAATGCCATAAAACTAGGTGCACTTGCCGTCTCCGGTAAGTCTAAATGGAACGAAGCGTTTTGCTGTCACCATTTCTGAACACGAAGTTTTGGTGTTTGTTCCTCCATGGTATGTCCGATATTCGATTTTATTTTTTCTAAAATCTCGTCAAGTTTTATCAAAATGTGTTTAGTGGTTTAGAACAAGTTCGAGGACATAGCTAAAATCAGAATCGGGGAAGAATGGAGCTACATTCACTTCGTTTGCTTCGCACCAAAAATGTCAATAGTTTGCCCATAGTTTCCCCTTGACTATGTCATGTCATGAGGAAACTTAGAAGTCTTGATAAACTATAATAATATGGCGGCTTGTATACCGCCGTGCTGAGGTATTGAACTCGAATCCTGGGTGATGTGACACGCATAAGTATACTTTAGGTATTTGTGTTTCCTATACATAACACGTCGGTACTTAGAAAAATATATTTTATTAATATAAACCTTTGTATTCCCGGAATTAAAATGTAATAATAATAATGTTTCAATTGTCTTATTATGGAGACATGAACTAACAAACAAACAAAAGTTATAACTCGGTTCAGGCGCCAGGAGGATAAGTCCTACCAACTTTATGCACACGGATATCGGCGATAGAGATTGAGCTTCTAATCATAAGAGCAGGAACCAAAAATAATAGAATACATGTCTAGAAGAAAGTTTCTATATTCTTATAGGCGAATTGATTGAATATACATTGTATACGTTATCACTATTGGTATAACCTATTCTAGTGATTTAGTAAGCTAAAGATTAACTATTCACAGGGTTGAGGCGTGAAATTTAGAATAGTGAGATGCAGCATAAGGCCAGCTTATTAGTCAAAATATATATCGTAACATGATTCAAAACATGAGCCAAATCATTGAGTCATGGAGTCATTACATGGGCCTGATCATTGAGTCGTGCATCACTACTAGATTAATCTACACAAAAACAATTCAAACTAGGTACCTGAAGGCGTGGTTACATTACCACGGGATTCGAAATCACATCTGCAGACCGCGACAGGTGCCATCTCCACGAGAATGACGAGCCCGTAACCACATGGTCAGCATCCTTGGCAAATTTTAAAAACTTGGCAATAAAGTTAATATAAAAAAAGTGCTTTTTCAGCTGCAAAGAAAAGAATTAGTTCCATTAGATTTGGAAAAACAATTGGAGATTTGTTCGTGATTTGAACACATAAAGAGAACTTACCACTTTTTCAAAGAAAAACCAATAAATCTTGGAGAGCAGGCAAATATTCCATTAACGCCGCTCCAAGCTTCGTAATAAGCTGTAAACAAACGAATAATCTTTCGTCAAAATACTAAAGATCACCAAGGTTAGAAACGTGGTTCCAAAAATCCAAAGTTCTTACCGAAATACATAGTTATTTTGGTATAACCATTTATAAGAATTCACAGGCGTGAACTTCCATTTACTATTTATAAAAGATTACTTCTTTTTAGCGGAGTTTAAAAAATATATTTACAATCGACATCTTTTTGACGTCAATGTAGCTAGACGAATGCTTGTTCCGCCACCACAGACAAAAGACATTTTTATTTTTTTTTTCTTTCCAAGTCTACCCTATGGCATGGAAACTAAGGCAGGCATACAGCCTTACAGAAATCGCAATTTGTTTAAAAACGATGACACACGGAGCGAAAGAGTCAACAATCTACTCACCTCTCTCTCTAAATCTCAAGACTAACAATGACATTCCAATGTGACGTTTTACAATGTTACAATGTGTTATTCCAGGTTATCAGACCTCCACACCAAATTATATGCAAATTGGTCCCAGCCTTTTAAGCGTGTAGAAGTAACAAACATACATACTCACAAACTTTCCTGTTGAAAATATTACTGTTTATAATATACCTGTTTAAAATACTAGTGATAAGCGTTAATTAACATGCTACTTCTCATACAGACAGGAGTAAAACTAAGACATACCTAATAATGTGTAAATCATACTTCAAATAAAATCAAGTAACGCGCCCATCACTATCGTATGCAGCAATGAAATTAGACGATTTCTAAACCGATTATGCAATAATATCAAAACCGGAGGTGGTAGTAACTTCAAAATCGATTATGCACGTATTCATGGTGTCCTGAATTGAATAACGCAAACCGTTTGTCTCTATCCCATAATGTTCCTAAAAAATAGATGCGTACAGACAGACAGGTACCTGAGCCGTTATATAAAAGACTTTTCTAATCTTTAGGATTTAGAAGTTTAAAACTAAATAGTACTAAACTATGAAGTGTAAACACAGAAAATAAATAAGCAATCACATGTCAAAAAACCCTAGCGAACAGTAAAAAAAAATTGTTAAAGTAACACGTAAACAATTGTTGTGGCAATTAGATAGTTTCTCACGAATAATTTGTTGTACTTTCTTTCCCGCCTTATAATTTATTTTAGTTTTACCTTTTTGTGCATATGACCATGATTCAACTTATTAAACAGATAATAATCTTCATGAGTTCGTGAACACAAACACAAGTCACTACATAACACAATTATCAAAATATTACATCTGCTAACTAAAATAATTAATTGAGGTTTGGTATGTAATAATAATTAAATGCCAATTGTAATGCATATTTCACAACAAACATAACGTGGTAGAAATCACATGCCCGCTAATTAACGCCTTATTGATGGTACTGCCACAGGACTGCCTTCAGTAGAAATGAAAACGAAATAGCAGGAATAAATACTTTGAGGCCGTCTGATGCACTGGGAATAACGCTTGGATGATGAGATCATAAACTGACATCATTGACTGCCTCGGTGGCGTTGGCGATAGTTTATACAACTGCCACACTTAGATTTCGGGCTCGATTCCTGGGTTGCAATAAATATTTGTGTGATCCACAAATGTTTGTTTCGGAGTTTGGGTGTTCCCTATGCATATCAGTTGTCAATACAGATACCATAGCACAAGCTTAAACCTTAGTTTGGGCAAGATGGCGCTGTGTGAAAAGTGGCCCACCATATTTATTATTATAAACTTCCTCCTTCGTTCCAATCTAAGACTTTGAGAGTTCAGGGTTTTCCTGGTAAGGATAATTAGAAGCTGAAAGTAGATTTTGAATTTAAATATGTCATAAGGAAGTCTTATTTTTAAAAAACCAGTTGATTGCCTCGGTGGCGCAGTGGTAGTGTATGCGACTGCCGCGCTGAGGTCCCGGGTTCGATTCCCGGGTTGGATCAAATAATTGTGTAATACACAAATGTTTGTTTCGGAATTTGGGTGTTTTCTATGTATAATATGTATGTATTTAGATATATATAAGTATGTCTATCAGTTGTCTAGATCCTATACCACAAGCTTATATTAGTTTACTTCAGGCAAGCTGGCGCTGTGTAAAAAAAATGTCCACAAATTGTCCCCAATTTTTACGGTTTTCGACGACGATTGAAATAACACACAACTTAAGTTTGATTGATATTATTTTATCGAAAGTTTTTCTCGTTTGCCGCTTATTGAGGAACATTTCGTTTCATGCACTCAATAACGTAGCTCATACAATAAATAGATCTGTGGTAAGAAACAATTTTCAGACAATATACTTGTTTAGCGATTATGTATTGTAGTAGTTATACGCTATTATTCCGCACGATTTAAAATTGTATACCTACCTACCTTTTGTATATAAACTTGTAGTCACGAATTTTTATGGTAAAGGTCAAGCTCATATAGTTATGGAATAAATACATAGTAAATACCATACATTATAAGTGATTCAAAATTTGCTTAGGTATTTAAGTTCATAAAATTCAATAATTGCAGTCAAAGCCTTCACTTTGGCACTCGTGTACCTATCATCGTATCGTATTTGGTATCGGGTATCGATTAACTGTTTACAAAACAGTGGCAATGTAGGAAGTTACTACAAGTTTCTTCAACAATATCATTAAAGTTATTGAAGGAAAAGGAAGTCATTTTTAAATCCTCATGGCTACTATGGCGGACTTCTATCGACTAAAACTATACAGTACCCAGTGAGCCCTCGGAAAGATACTCGTAACCACAGGGCTCTCGACAGTCTCAGTGCGCCACAGCGACCTCGTCTCAAACCCCTTGTTTGGGTGCTGTCCCGCTTCTTTATGGGGTTCGGGTGTTATTCCCTTTGGAGGAAAAAAACGTGCAAATTACACTTACTCCACGTCATTGCCTAGGGCCTGTTTCTGTAAGAACGGCAAGAAGCCCACCCTCCGTGCTCAAGGAAGTCACCATAAATACATACATACATATTGTCACGCCTTTATCCCCGAAGGGGGTAGGCACAGGCATACTATACGCCCACATTTCATCGTATGAATTTTTGTCCCACGTAACAGGTGGTGAGCCAACAGAATAAAGAACGATGAAAATGAAAGCTGTGGTCAATATTGTGGTCTGGTAACATTATCTTAAGTACAGCACTTCTATGTAGGAACTCCATATAACACAACGGAATACATAATACACTATCTCATGAAGTTTACCTTCCGCATTTAATATACCTGATCGAGGTCAGAGTCAAATAATGATAATACTGTCTCAGTGCATCGGAACTGGATACCTACCGAGGCCGTGGAAGACATAAGTTGTTAAAATTAACCATATTCGGCCATTGACCCACTACATGCAGTAAAGCGGAACACAGTAAAAACTTTCTGTAAGAAGCTTTTTTATGTCATAATACTGATACGGTTCATTTTCTATATAATGTTTATCAATCACGCCTTATCCCCGAAGGGGTGGCAGAGGCATATTATACACCCGCAGCCCATTGCCGTGTTGAAATAGACAGACGCAGTTTGTGGCTACTTGGCTTAACGAATGCCATGTTACTGGAAAACGGGACCAACGGCTTAACGTGCCTTACGAAGTACGGAAATGCTCGCAGATGTAAATGCCACAAAGTGGTCCCGATCCGTCACCAGCCACAGCAAATGTTGCTAAACGCAGTGTTCGTTTACAGAACACTGAGTTAACGGGGCCAAGAGTGCTTCTTTCTTCTTCTTATTCTTCATTTTATATAATTATATAGAAAATATACCGTGTCAATACCGCTTCACTCTTCACTACATTACAGTGAGTCAATGGCTAATATATAACCGTGACTGACTGATATAGGTATCTACCGAGCAAAGAATGGTGCTCGCTCAGTCTCGCTCGCGCCCTAGTAGAAACGTCAGTAACAATAATGATGCATCGAAAATGGCAGAGACGGCCTGCTATTTATCTGTACTAATTAGTGTACCTAATCGTATGAGTAAGAGTGATGCCCCTCGAAATCGTTTGATTTTGTATTGTGAAATATAAACTGTAAGCATACAGTCAACCCAACTGTGTACACTCAATAAAACAGAGGGCCGTGTCTGCTATTTCAATCGTGTCGAAATCGTCGCTCAACAGAAAGCCACCGGTACAATTTTGACATTTTCGTAGTCTATTATTACAATCGTACTCCAATAGACTTCTATCGGTCGGTCGATAGAATTCTACTAACACTTAACGCGCCTGTGGCCGCTTGTCAGTTGCATGTTTGATAGTCTACTAATATTTAGACAGCTAAAAAGAGCGATTCTATAGTATAGGCTAGTCAATAAAAGGCTCGGCCTCCAGTTTAGTTCACAGGCAACAAAACAACAGCCAATAACATTTAAACATAATTATTGAACTTCTATAACAAAAATATTTTGTTACTCACCGATATCTTTAAACGCCTCGCTATTTCAATTATTGAAACGTTTTGCTCATGCAAACAACATGATGTTACTGTGTCATCAAAATAGTCAACAGCCTATCTGTCTACTGTTGGACGTATGCTTCTTCCAATTCACCCCATAACATACTGTCCTGCGCCTTACACACCAGTTCGCACGAGTATGTACTTACTGCAAACTATTTTGATGAGTGTACAAGTAAAACACCACAGCTAGATTTACCAACATACAGAAACATAACTATTTGACCTTTTGCCCTACCACTTATAAATATACATCATAAAACAAAGTAGATATTGAAGACCTTAACTTAAAGTACATTGAACTCATTATAATATTTAACTTAACTACTTGATAAAATATACTGTCGATAAATTGCAGTACAAATATACTTAATATTCTTTTTCCATTGTTACAGGATACGACGAAGTTTGCTGCTATTTGCGGCGATACTGACAGTACAAAGTGGTGCACAGAAAACTAAGCTAGAAGACAGTAATATTCAAGCAGTGCCAAGTGACTTAAGAAGAACTGTCAGTGAAGCACTAGCATTAGAAAGAAGATTCTTATTGGGCGCTAGCGATGCGTAAGTTAATTTGATAACTATGTTTTTTTTTAAATATACTTTAGATTAATTTACACTAATGCGTTTTATATAAATTTATTTATGGTTAAAGACAAAACTTGGTTCAAAACAGGACTTGAACTCCAGATGTTTGCGTCACAGATCAACAAGTTCTTTACCTTGCGTTCTAAATAAATAAATATAAAAAAGTTTTTTTTTCTAAATTATGTGTCAATTCAGGAATAATTTCTGTTTTAAATTAAGAAACTTAAAAAAATACATAACAAATACTAATGTAGAAATTCTGGTAATATTGTGTATAGTGTCATAAAAAAATGGACTTATAAGAATTTGTAACATCAATTAGTAACATCATTCCTAGGAACTTCAACTCATAGAAGTTAACCGAGATGGACACACCTCCATCTCTTCTCTTATATCTTATGGGGGTGCTCGGGGTCAGAGGAAGCAGGACCGCCGATGCTCCCTGAAGCGATGACTAACAGGTGTATGCACATGCATGTCAGACTACACTAGAACCACACAGTGCCTCTTCACGGCTTGGTGTGGTCAGGTATAATCTCGAAGGGAAATCCCTGTTTTCCTGACCAGCACTTAAGACCCGTTGACCAGTTGACCAAGACCAGTTGTTTAAGGATCAAATCACATCATCTCTAGAGAGAAGGCTTTCCTCATATACACTTAGCAATATTGTTCATGACATTAGAGTCAGCTGGTCGTACCACGACGAGTAATTTGCGTATTTTTTATGTTTGTTGGTTTAAATACTGATCCAAAAAAAAGTAATTTTTTTCTTTGTATGTTTGTTTGATTTTTCTTATTATAGACGATACTATAAACCCCTTTCTTTGAACTTGTCACATCACTATCCACTACCAATTATAATAAGAACAAAGACGCTATGCAATGCAACACACAAACAAAAATAACGGTAATGGTGCAACCATAACCTTCTCAAGTTCGACTTGCAACAGTTCTCACTGCTAGAGTATGGGGTAACAAATTTGAAACACGTTCCAACAGTTAATTATCGATGTCCAAACAATAGACCATCTGGAATAGTTACCTACTGTCGACTCACATGGAATACCAATTATAATTTGGTAACCAGGTGCATTTGGTATGGTCTTTTGTATCTATATTATAATTATTATGTAGATTAAGCTACATTACGTTTACCTCTGAATTGGGAAAAAATCAAGCCTTGTAGATGGTTGGTAGGTCGATACTGCGATAGGTTCATGGTACGTTTAGAATTTTAATCGAATAAATGCGAAAAATAGTAAGGAACTTGGAGATATCTCTAGAAACTCTTCAGTCAGTAGTTCAGGGACCGAGTCTACAATTGACAAGCAGTAGAATAGATCCAGAATCGCTGTATTTAGCTGTCAAAATGTTAGTGGACTGGTGCGGGACGTGTTAGTAGGATTCTATCGGCCGACCGATAGAAGTCTATTAGAATACGATTGTAATAGTAGACTACGAAAATCTGTCAAAATTGTACCGGTGGCTTACTACTGAACGACGATTTCGACACGATTGAAATAGCAGACTCGGCCCCCTGGAGACCGTCGCTATCTGAGGTTTTAAAGTTTGGTGCGTTTATTCAAGATTATTCTGTCTTCATAATAACATCCATTCACAGATCCAACCAACGTTGAATATCGGTGACAGGGGTTCACTTTACTTAGGTAGCTACTTTGGTTATTTTTTCTATTTCTGATGAAACACGTGTACTAAAATCCTAAGCAGCAATATGCAAGTGTACCAACCAGCTTGTATACCATATGTTGGTGGCTTTTTATCCCTCTTTATAATTTATGTGTAATTAATATAAAAAGTTGAAGCGCTCGTGGCCCCGCGGTCTCAATGTTCTGTAAACGATCACTGAGTTACGCAACTTTCACTATGGCTGGTCCTCGGATGGGTGACCACTTTGTGGCTTTTACATTTGCGAGCGTTTCCGTGCTTCGGAAGGCACGTTAAGCCGTTGGTCCCGGTTGCCAGTAAAATGGCAGTCGTTAAGCCTGGTTGAAGGCCTTATGGGCGGCTTGAAAAAGTTCAACAGCAGGTAGCCACAACCTGCGTCTATCTATTTCAACACGGCAATGGGCTCACCACCTATTACGTGGGACAGGAATCCACACGGTGAAAAGTGGGCATATAATATGCCTCTGCCACCCCTTCGGGGATAAGGCGTGATGGATATTTATTTTTATTTATTAATATAAAAAGTCAAAAGTTTGTTTAACGAGAAGCGCTCGTGGTCCCGCTGACTCAGTGTTCTGTAAACGATCACTGCATTAGTTCAAGGTCATCACGATTACTGCAAGATTGCTACCTTCGCTATGGCTTGTCACGGATGGGTGAACACTTTTTGGCATTTACATTTGCGAGCGTTTCCGTGCTTCGAAAGGCACGTTAAGCCGTTGGTCCCGGTTGCCAATAAAATAGCAGTCGTTAAGTAAAATTGAAGGCCTTATGGCCAGCTTCAACTTTTTTAACAGTAGGTAGACACAACCTTTGTGTCTGTCTATTTCAAACACGGCAATGAGCTCACCACCAATTACGTGGGACAGGAATAAAAAAGGTGAATAGTGGGCATATAATATGCCTCTGCCACCCCTGCGAGGATAAGGCGTGATAGATAAATTTTTTTTTTTCTAAACTCTACAGGCATAACTGTTCGTCTGATGAAGATGAATCTACCAGGATACCATGTCCTCCAAGCAAGTACCGCAGCGCGAGCGGTGAGTGCAACAATGTGCGTCACAGACCTTGGGGTAGAAGAGGAGATGTATTCCTCAGACTCCTGCCTCCACATTATTCAGACGGTAAGTGATATACGTTTGCTTTCTACTGGTGACAAGTATATGTAGTTTAACTGGGTTGCAAATAGTCCCATAGGAATTACTGATACGATAAAGAACTCAAAATTTACTTATCAGCCTGCTTATTCAAATAGTTCACCTATGTTGCACCTGTATTTTTATATTACTCTATTACATAAATGACTGGCTCCTCACATATTTTCTTTTTGCAATCTTGAACTAAATGAACATATCTTTATTCATGTAGGTTACAAAGTAACACTCATGGACGTCAAGAATGAGATATGCTTCCCATCGAAAATATAAACTGCAAATCCAGATATAGTTTGGAAGTACCTGTGAAGACATGGTGAATTTGTCTTAGCGATGAAGAATCCGTTCATAATAACTACCTAAACATTATTTTATTTTTATTTTTAACTATAGAAACACTACAAAAAATTAAGACACAGGCTAATTATTCTCTTCACAATAACAAATTAAAACTGAATGGCTATAAATTCGCAACAATTATTTTTTTAAATGTAGATATTTACAATTGGTAAAGCGACAAAGCATCGTAAAAGAAGCACTACTGGGCCCCAATTCTCGACCATACGACTTGAAAGCGTAGACGGAAATTTGCGGATGAAATGTCATTTGTTTCATATCTATAAACGGTGTAATAAGAGACAAAAGACGTTTCACCAGTAAATTTACGTCTACGCTTTCGAGTCGTATGACCGAGAATTGGGGCCCTGGCGATTCATAACGCAGTGCTAGTACCAACGTTGCTTTACGGTAGCGAAACCTGGGTATGTCAGCAGATGTATGAAAGTAAATTGAATGCTGTGGAGATGCGATCACTTCGAAAATTATGCGGCGTAACTTTGGCCGACCGAATACGTAACGAAGTGATACGCAATACGGCAGGTTTGAATGAAAGTGTCAGCGTTAAGCTGGAAACGTGCGTGCTACGTTGGTTTGGACATGTCAAACGAATGAGTGAAGAACGATTGACGAAGACTATATATTGTGCGAAAGTAGGGGTAGAAGGAGTCAGGGTAGGCCGAGACTTACATATGAATACCACGTGAGCAGATTACTCAAAAACGGAAAAGTCAAAAGCACTCGGATACCCAGACGTGCGTGTATGAAGCGATTGATGAATCTTGAAGAAGCGAAAGAAGTATGCATGGATCGCGAAGCCTGGCGATCTGTCCTCTCTGACTACCCCGTCAGGCTACAGCGTAAAGATAGTTTAGTTTTAGATTTTTTGATATTGTAATAACTGTAAAATTACTACACTACTACTATTGTAAAAACTGTAAAATATTGTAAAATTGTAATAAGTGTAATCCTACTAATATTATAAACATGAAAGTTTATAATAATGTATGAAGGTCGGTATGTTACTCTTTCACACAAGAGCCACTGAATGGATTTTGATGAAACTTTACAATAATATAACACATAGGCTACGTTTTATTCTGGGAAACGGGAACGGGCAAAACCGCGGTCGTCATCTAGTCGTTTCATATACGCACGTCAGGTCGGTCGCTTTCAACAATGCCAAAAATTTTAAGCCATTATATTATTATATATTAGATATCTGAGCTTAAACTATTAAGAATAAAAATAGTTTTCAAAGACAGATTCTATGATCAAATAATGTAGCTATATCGAATAAGAAAACTTTCCTTTTTAAATCACGTTATTAATCATAACAACTTAAATT
The DNA here is from genome assembly GCA_948477245.1 of Thumatha senex. NCBI lineage: Eukaryota > Metazoa > Arthropoda > Insecta > Lepidoptera > Erebidae > Thumatha > Thumatha senex. Next base: position 17,997,269 of record OX419732.1, on the reverse strand, counting down.
TTGTAATCAAAATGTAGTCAAATAGCCCGTTGTAAAATAAAAAAAGATACAAGCGAGTATATTATATAGCCCGAGAGTAAAACTCAACTATTCATTAAATATCGGTGATTTATCTCGCTCAAGCAACACACGCAAGCGTATGCACACTATGCACAATTCACAAGAGGACTGTTATTAATGTATACAACGATAAATTGGTTAACAAAAAAATAAATCTATACTAATATTATAAAGCTGAAGAGTTCATTGCACGCCTCATATGCGAAGCGTTGAGGTGGGTACTACTGTCACTTCGCGCAAAACATCAGATTTTTCAAACTTAAAATGTATCTATTTATCATATATTGCACTTGTAAAATAATATATACACACACATATCAAGAAAAAACACTATTTTTAACACTCATGATATTTTTGATGCCATTTTTGTTATTTAATCTAGTTAAAAAGTTCCGTCTTGGTCGTCCGTGTGTCTGTTGTTGTTGATGTTACGGATTATTTTCAACACGATAACGATCGAAATACGGGATTAAATAGGTGCGACGGGAGCTGGAAGTATGTCACGGGCGAAGCCGCGTTGTCACCTAGTTGTTTATAAGTGTTGAATGATAAATCTCTAAACCTAGTCAAATCCTACTAATTATAAACGCCAAAGTTTGTAAGTATGGATAGATTTACAATCATATTTCTTACACATCAGAATAACACATAGGTTAATTTTTATCCCGGTAACAAATTCTTGTGGAAAACAGGAACGGGAAAACTTCACCACGCATGCGGAACCGCGTGCGTAAACTAGTTTTTAGTGTTTGACAAAAAAATATTAATGAGACCCATAAACAAAAGTCCATAACATTGAGTGTCCCCATCTACCAAAATTACTTTTAGGTACATATTTACGCCTATCTACATTATACCTACTAGGTACACTTCTAGACTTTGCTGCTGGTTATACTACTAGACTATACTATAAGTTATTATACTAGACTATATTATACGTGCGTATCGCTCAAAATGTCAAAGGAATTTTAATTAAATTTAGAATTCGCAATAATTTTCGTATTTTATTATCTTAGCAGTTCTACCGCGTTGCAGGCGCCGGCGGTGTGCAATCCAAATTATCTGAACAAATCAACTCAATGCATAACTAATTTTACTAATTTCTAATGCATTTTCATCATCGACTTAGCGCTGTTGTAAATGAGCGTTTCGTAATTATTGTGTTGGTATTTAATGAATTAAGATAATCGAAGGATGCCAATTAGAAGAGAAGGGATTTTATACAGCGTTCTTCTTGAATTATATAGATACTTAGTAAGAAATATAATGAAGGAAGCGCTCTAACTTCGTAATATAGTGTTTTGTAAACGAACGTTAAGCAACTTTTCCTATAGCTGGTTCTTGGATGGGTGACCGCTTCGTGGCATTTTAACGAACGCGCGTTTTCGTGCTTCTTAAAATGTTCAATAGCAAGTTGCCACTACCTTCGCCTATCCAATTTATTTCAAACAAAAGTGAAATGAGGTTTGCAAACGTCAACAGGCTACGGTGACCAATTTCCATCAGGTGAGTCGTATGCTTGTCTGCCACCTCAGTGGTATATAAAAAAATGCATACAATTAAATGTGGGCTATAATACGCTTTTATTAACTCTTCGGGGATAAATTCGTGGCAGATAAATAACAATTTATACATTGAATGGCCTGTTGGACTACCTTATAGTCACAGCGACTGGAAATAAAAGAATAAATTTAAAAGTTGTATTGTCAAATAACTAATGTTTATAAGCGCTACTTGGAGTCAGAAAAAGTCTATCCCATATGTAAATATAACCCAACCATATTTGCTGACCCCTGCAAAGTACAGCATGTCTAAAACAGATTTCAAACTATCAATGTTTCCGATCAACCGATTGTTTTAAAAACATAGTGCATTTAAGCTGAAAAAACAATGTCATAGAAAAATTAAAACTAATTAATAATGTTGCGTCTAACCTGATGAAACAAGCACACAGACACGAACGGCTTTATAGGTATATTTTAGTTTGTTTACAATAAAGAATATATTCCTTTAAAGTTTTCGTTTGTAATTCCAAATTAACAGCTTTTCAGTCAATGTATATGAAAGTATATAAGGTACTTGTATAAAAATATGTTTTTTTCTGGATGTCTGATCGTTTAGCCTAATCTCTGAAAGGGCTGAACTGATTTTAACGGGACTTTCACTGTCAGATAGCTGATATTATAAGTAGTATCTTGGGCTACATTTTATCCCCGTATTTCCACTGAAACGGCAATTATGCGGATGATACTGCGAGGTGGCCGCTAGTAATAAATATGCAAGAAAGATTATTATTTTACGTGTAGTATCATAATCACCTAAGGACCGTATTCCAGAACGTTTCTCAATACTCAATCAACGCTTAAGAGCAGCATTTACGAGTATAAGGCAAAATCTAATCTCAAGCGTTGATTGAGTATTAAGGGTTGGTATTCCTGCCGAGGCCACGATTTTGAGTTTTTTTAAAACAATGCGAAACGTAGAAAAAAGGGTTTTGATTCTGAAAAAAATATATAGGAGTTAAGGATTTAATCTAGTCAAAATGGCTTTCTGTTACAAAATCTAAACTTCAATTGATAGAAAAACATTACAAAGTTGCCCCCTTTCGAAATGTTTTTTCAATGCCAAATATAAACTACAGATAATTTTCATGTAATTTTTATACCCAACTATAGCTACTAAATATTTATAGACATAATCGCTTACTATGACTATATACAGTGATTTTTATAGTACAAATGTTTAAATAATACCTGATTCGCGCCGCTGACGCCAGATCAGTCGCGCGCTGGCGCTTACTGAGGTAGGACCTGTGTCAGGTTATTTCGTTGCGCTCCCCTTGTTATTTCTTTGCAATGGCACAGTATATTTAACAGAGCAGTAAGCATTCCATCATCATCCGAGCGTCTGTCCCAGCTGCATCTAAGAGTTTTAATATAAAATAAGCTACGTACACTTCACAGAAGCGTTAGAATTATCCCTGTAAGTATTATAAAATCAACCGGTACCCACAGGTTAGAAGGCAGTTATATAATTAACTGAGCCAGTGGGCTGTTCAATGTATGTTTACCTATTTTTCCGCTAACTATTGACGAATTTCGTTTTTTTTTGTAACGTATACTTTCAATTTGGTTCTATACAAATGTTTTCAATAGATTCTGAAGCTTTAACATACCGACTGCCACTGGCTGAAGTAATCAGTGCAGTTGTTATATTTAAGCTTCGCTTCGCATAAATTATTTAAATTGCTTAGATACATATACCTTTGTTTTATTCTTGAAGTATACATTATTTAAGTATATTTATAAATTTAGTAGCCACGAATTCCCCAAAGGTGTGGCAGAGGCATATAGTGGTGAGTCCAATGCCTGTGTACAAACGGACAGGCTCAGATTGTGGCGATTCGCTGTTGCAATTTTTAAGTCGCTGAAAATGTATTTTCACTTGACTTAACGAGTGCCGATTGCAACGTTACTAGCAACTAGGACAAACAGCTTAACGTGTCCTTCGAAGGACGAAATCGCTGGTAAATAAAAATGCTACAAAGTGGTCATCCATCCAAAGTCCGAGAGAGTTTCTTAAACCAGTGATCTTTTACAGAGAACTGAGTTAGTGGGGCTACCAGCGCTTCTGTATTTTTATTTATACTTAGTGTTTTTTTTAGTGCATCTGGAGAAAGCATTTGATAACGTTGTAAGAGAAACTCTGTGGTACTCCTCTGTGTGGCCTGGCTGGCTATCCACACCATCTCCGGGCAGGATATGGTGTGGACGGCAAGCTGCTGCGGGCGATACAGTCACTTTATATGGACTGTAAAGCTTGCGTGCGACCAAGGGGGATGTTCACCTGGCACCTCTTTTGACGTCTGTTCGGGCGTCAAACGGGGTTGTGTTATGTCCGCCTTGGTTGTGTTTTTCATAGTGTATCTAGTAGTTGGCTGCAAAAGTTAAAAAATTATGATGTGTTGTAAAATTGGAAACTTTACAGTACATTGTCTGTTATACGCTGATGATGCGGTAGTGATGATCTCATCAGAAGCCGACCTTCAGGCATTAGTCAATAATATGAAAGTAGAAGTCTTCGCTGCATGTTAAACTTAGAATCGGGTATTTGAAAGAGAAAAAGTAGGAACTAATAGCAAGATTTGGGTAAACCGGAAACGTTTAGAGCAATTAAATGAAGTTATATACTTAGGTAGAATGTTTAGCGCGAACGGAAGATATGTTCTGAAGTACAACGGTGACTAGCTGCCTGAGACAGGGACATAACATTATGATTTTATGATTTTAATATTATTAAAAAAAAAGATGAGTACGGGAAATTTTATTTTTTACTTGTACATAAGGCATAAATTTGTTATTAAATGTATCATCATTAGCTCTTACTAATATTATAAACGCGAAAGTTTGTAAGTATGAATGTTTGGTGATACTTACATATAAAAACTGTTGAATGGAATTTAAATAAACTTTACAAAAATCCATCAGAATAATAGATAGGCTATTTTTAACCCTGGGAACAATAACAGAGATGTTCCATTTCGATTCCTACTGCCAATCATTTTTACTGTGGCGTGCCAGCGGAAAATACATCGTCAATCTATCTTGGCGGGGGCTGAGGAAGCGTTTTGGTGCCTACGCGACTTGGCCTACCTGCCCTTAAGAAACGTTCTGGAATACGGACCCTAATGACTAAAATCACATCGTGCTATTACATGTCCTATGACCGTGAGTCCGCGTTGAGTCCTACTACACTATACGATAGCATCAGATAGTATAGTTAATATTTTCAAATAATAATAATAGTTTAATGAACCGTCATGGCAATTTTTATAATTTTAAATAGGACAGATATGATGTTGATGAAACCGAATGTTTGACTATCAATCATTATACATTAGAGACCTCAATAAATATTTGTTTGGTTTAGATGAATGTTTGCATTACCCATTTAATTTATATACCTACTAGCTGATACCTGATGTTATAAGGATACATTTTGGTCAATTTTTATCTCCGTATTCTTATGCGAAATGGACACTACGCGGGTGAAACCGTGGGGAGTCCTTTCCTTTATAATATTAGTAGGATACTTTCGCTTATAGAACGATAATAAAGCAGGGGAGGAGGATCCCACCACACACCCTCGATTCGTCTTAGATACCTCAATAAATATTTGTTTGGTTTAGATGAATGTTTGCATTACCCATTTAATTTATATACCTACTAGCTGATACCTGATGTTATAAGGATAAATTTTGGTCAATTTTTATCGCCGTATTCTTATGAGAAATTTACACTACGCCGTTGAAACCGTGGGGAGTCCTTTCCTTTATTTGTAGGATTCTTTCGCTTATAGAACGATAATAAAGCAAGGGAGGAGGATCCCACCACACACCCTCGATTCGTCAATCCTCACACACAACGGTCAAGGATAACCTCTACTAATTGTAACGGAGGAATGACGAACCGAACTCCTCAAGGAAAGGGATGTAGGATAGGTTTTTACCTATTTATAATAAATTTTAACAACCTGGAGGGTAAGGTTTCCAAAAGGAAACCTTACCCTCCAGGTATTTTATCCTTGACCGTTGAGCGTTAGGAATTGACAAATCAAGGGTGTGTGGTGGAATCCTCCTCCCCTGCCTTATTATCGTTCTACGATGGATTTCCGCCATGTAACGTCCGATTTAATTAGTTACCTTCGCTTATTGTTACACTTATTTATTGTCCTATTTCTAGGTGTACACCAACCTCTATCACCGCCGTACCTCCCTGAGGCGACACTGGCGGTCCACGCTGCAGCCCAGCTGACCCCTAGTGCTGATCATGATTACGTGAACAGTATGCTCGCTGCTTGGGGACAACTCTTGATGGACGATCTCATCGCGACAGCCAATGGAAACAAGGTATAGATAATAAGCCTGTTAGTACGTACCCAATAGTATCATTATCATTAAAGCTCTTGGTACTAACTCAGTGCTTATTTTATAATTTTGTAATGGCTACTTATTTTTTTTATGATTGTGGTAAATTGACTCTTTTTATTGTTTACTATTTAAACTACGTATTTACTATTTAAGTGTGTAAATGTTTGAATAAAAGGTTTCGTCCGTGACATACTTCAAACTCCCGTCGCACCTATTTAATCACGTCGCTTATAATTTCTACAATATTATTATAAAAATGTATTTAATAAAATAAAAATTTGCCCGATTTGTCGACATTATGACTACTGCTCCGCTCTCCACGGTATTCACTTGATGATATAAAGCTTATAGGCTTTCTCGATAAATGGGCTATCTAATACAAAAAAGAATTTTTCAAATCCGACCAATAGTTCCTGAGTTTATCGCGTTCAAGCAAACAAACAAACATACTCTTCAGCTTTATAATATTTAAATAGATATGTTTTATAATACAAAATTTGTTATTTTTATAGTTCTAATCTAATATTATAAATAATTGTATTTTTGTATGTTAGTAGCGAATACACTCAAAAACTACAGGACTTATTTAAACAAAATCTTTCACCATTTTTGTATGCTACATTATTGCTGAGTAACATTTGCTATATTTATCCTTATAAGTGTAAGACGGGGTTTTAACGCGAGCAATAAATGAAAAACAGACCTTTAGAACTGCGATAGATACGGCAAATAGTTGCTTTCAAATATTCGCTGTAAATCAGGGAAGGTTTTTATGAAGAAATATTAAACAACTCGCCAGGACAGTGCGCAAAAATCAGTTGAACATTAATCAAAAACCAATATATTATTGTAAAATATATAAATTACAGGCATGAGGTAATGGGGTACAAGGGAAGTTAGAAATAGGTCACCAGCGATTACCAACCCACATAACATATCTCTTCAAAATAAATCTACACATCCATGAAAAGATCAATGACTTTTATTAGTTTTACACCGAGAACATTACATAGTATATCTAATATGAACTAAACTAAACCTGAAATTTTCAAAGAATTTATTTCATTCAATTACAATACGTAATTACTATAATCCATTACGTTTTTAAGCTTGAGGTTACATATAGGTACATGTCGTGTGTATGTTGTGAAGGCCGACGGACGCAGACTTTTTAGGGATCCTTGTCAAAAATTAACCCTAAAAATAAATATTTGTAGGGTTAATTTTATAATAAATATTACTACTTTTACACACAGCGCCATCTAGCCCAAATTAAGGTTTAAGCTTGTGCCTTATTCTTTCATCATGATGACCTGCAGTTTACCTCAGAAACTTTTAGTAGAAAGCTTTAATTTGGACAGGAATCTCATACATACTCGTACATTGCAAAGTAGGGACGTAATTTTTTTCTCTACTCTGTATCAACACTGTACTGTGTATAACAACAATTCGATTAAAAAATATTAAGCGTAAAAGTAAATATAGAGATCATGTTCATTTACCTTGAATTTCCTTGTTTCAAACAAGTAAATGGTTTTATTTGGTGACTAGCAGACCTAACGTAGTGGCAATCTTTTGGAGGATGCCTTTGTCCAATAGTACAAATTTAGTAGACTTTACAAGCTAGGTCATAATACCTACATACTGAGAAAATCTAATCTTCGAAGTTAAAAACTTTTAGAATCTTTTACAAATTTACCGACTGTAGAACCCTACATTATACATGGCCCGACACGCACTTCACCGGTTTTTGTATAAGAGGAACGTATGGTGGCGCAACTTGACACCTATTCAATGCCCGCGTAATCATCCGTCTAATGATGCCCACCTCCTGTTCTCAAAGGTTTTTTCGTAAAAATTAAACTTGGCCTAGACTACACGTAGCAAGCAATTACTGTTAGGTATTATTTAATGATATCTTTACGTAACATTAAATTCATTAATGCTTTTATAGAATCACAAATATGACTTGAAAAATAACATTGGATTTTGTACATAATGGAACGAAATCGTACTTGTTTATGTATAAAATCGTAATTTTTAAGTTAGTCGTTACTCATATTTATACATATTAATTTGGCTTTAAATAGGTATATTACATGACAACTTTTTTTAAGTTCTTAAGTTAAAGTCTTTATCAAACTGTTTATCAAATTGTTTAATTGAATATATTTAAGGCTGCGTTTAAACGACGCAATAGTTTTCGTAGTGGTATTTATTTAATATAACCACTTTAAACATTTTATTTAATGTAAACGTTTTTGAATGTACTTTTAAAAAAATATATGTATTTATCTATTTATCTATCACGCCTTATCCTCAAAGGGGTGGCAGAGGAATATTGTATCCCCCCCTTCACCATGTGTATTCCTGTTCCACGCAACAGGTGGTGAGCCAATTGCCGAAAAATATATATTATTTATTAATTCTTTGTATAGCTAGCTATACAGCAGGAATTTTCGACTCACTTATCTATCAAAGCACAGTTTAAACCGCTTGAAGTATTTGGCTGAAATTTTGTATATACTCGTAGATTAGTTATTTTGACAAAGGCATCCTTATGGAAGGGATTTTTGAAGGTTCTTAATAAGAAATAAAGAAGCTTTGAAGTATGTATTAGCTAAACCGCGGGGCATAAGCTAGTAATAATCTTAATTTTAATTATTACACACCCGGTTTATAATCTTAAGTTTCATCGTTACAATAAAAAATGTCACTAGCAAAACCGCGGGGCATAAGTCAGTAATAATCTTAATTTGAATTGTTACAAACCCGGGTCGGAATAACAATGTGTTTATTACTCGCCAAATGTTTATTTCGGAGTCTGGGTGTTCTTGTGTGTAGAACACGTAGGTATGTATTTAGAAATCAATAAATTTGCTTATCAGTTGTAAATGGCTAAAGTATTATTATCTTACTCTTTTCATCTTACTATTATTTATTGTTTACATAAATTGTTAATTAAATAAATGAAAATCAGGCAATCTGGTCCTTTAGGTCCAGCTAAAAACTGATGAGATTTTGGTGCCAGAGGGGTTAATAGGCCAGATGGCAGTGTCTTTAAGAATTTTCGATTTTATTGTATCGAAAATGTGTAAAAATTTATGATTACAACCGGTACTTTACGTTACGATGAGATCATAGTATTTATGGAATGTTATATTACCGCAACATCGCACATGAATGACAACAGATTATCACAGCGTTACGCAATGTTCGTGATAATTCGCGGGTCGTATAGAAAGGTTACGTACCTACACAAGTCGCAGTGAAAGCTGAAGTGAGGTAAGTCAAACGGGCAATCTCTCATTTCCTTATAGGCTCACCTTTCGTATCACTGTATCAGTTGAACAGGAAACTACCTTCATTGTCAAATTAACTGACAGCTATTGTCTCTGTACTTAGATTTGTGGTAGCGTAAATAAACTATTTTATTATTATATGTGCTGCTCTCAAAATAACCTACATAACAACGTATCTATGTCGTTATTTAAAAGTATTCACTTGGGGGTAAACCCTTTTTTTAAAGTGTGGAAATCCCCACGAATGTTATGGCGGACTGGAACTGACTAAAGCTACATGATCCCTATATATCCGTGTAGCACCTGACGCCTCGTGTAATTCCTCAAAAAGAGAATAATTTAGTACACATGACTAACAATTGGAAGGATTTGGTCCTAAATTGGCAGTATCTTGTTTCGTCGAATGCAATCACTGCCCACAGCATTCTAGTTCACTGACAAAATACATCTTTTAACGTCACATTCAGATTATTGATTTAATGAAAATGGTGGATAGTTAGGTGTTGGAACAGATGAAAGTACAGTAAAATCTTTATTAGTCCGAACAAATTTAGACGATGATGGGAAGTGTAGATTTAACAACTTAATATCTCCCAGAAAGATCGCTCAGGGCAGACTTTGGTTATCACCACGGCCGCGCCTAAGGGTTCAGGTGTCATTCCGCTTCTTAGGGTTTGAGGCGTATCTGAAACTTATTTGTCACGTCACCCACTTAGGCCTACTTCTGTTGGAACGGCCACTAGGCGTCTTCACGAAGACAGGTGGTCTTGGGTGTAGACAAGTCTGATGCGCAGTTGCATGACCCCTGACTTAGTATCTGTGATATACGGAAGTGTGTCTTCCAGCCACTCGTTTAAAAGGGGTAACCCCTTTAATAATAATCATTACACGTTCGATACACCCACATCAATATTTACTGTAATCAGCTGATTCTTCAATGTTCAAGTCCATACTTAATTAAATATCACAAGTACCTACTAAAGAGTATTATTTCTGGGTGTTTTTAATTTTCATGGTTATTAAGTTGAATGGCAATGACAGCTGAATAGTTATTATATTTAGGTGTTATTTTAAAGGTACTTTCCAGTAACATGTTCGTCGTCCTTACATATAAATATGCACGTGGGAATATAAGCCACAAACTCAAGGAAACAATAAGAAAAACAACAGAAATTGTACTGTTATAATATAGGACATAGCCCTAACGTTTATTTGATTGGTTAACGTGATACAGAGTGACATATAAAATGACCGTTTACTTTATAAAATTGAAGCGATTGTCAATACAATAATAGATAGATAATTATATAATACTGTGTGCATTGAACAAAAATGACATATGGTCCTTTACGTCAAAACTGGAACCATTAAGAACTTGTAGTAGTATTTGTGGTTGTCGGGCTCTCCCATTTTTTTTTGTTGTAAAGAGCACGTACCTACCTTATTAAAGTCTGATGTTTTGATTACGGCAATAGCCTTGCCTCCAATTTGTATTTGTATAGGTATTGTTGTGGTACGCCTTAAAGTCACATTATGTGAACGAACTTTCGCATATGCTTATCCCCTATCGGTTATTTATATACTCGTACAGTGTTTTGAGCGTAGAAATGTATGTAAAAGTTGATTAGTTATCAACTGTGAATTTTACATTTCGTTAGTAGCTGTGAATGCACTAAACTAAATTGACTTGTGATTTATACCCAGATTGCACTTTCACGTTTCATCTACTTAATAGTAATAGTTTATCATTATATACATGATTTCTAAATTCTACTTGAAATAAACTTACCATCCATAACGCAATGTTCATAAAGAATGTATGTTAATGTATGTTTTGACTACCTCGGTGGCGTAAGTGGTTGTGTATGCGACTACCTCACTGAGATCCCGGGTTCAATTCCCGGGTCGAAACAAATATTTGTGAAGTACATAAATATTTGTTCCTGAGTTTGGGGGTTTCATATGTATAATTTGAATGTATGTTGTATGTTTATCAGTGGTCTAGATTCTTACCACAAGCTTATATTGACTTACTTTGGGCGTGATGGCGCTGTGTAAAAAAATGTCCAGCAATATATTTGACCCTCTTTTTGGTCTAGTGGCTACAGTATTGGCTACGTGGTCGTGGAAGCTATTCCCACACAGGCTTCCTTTTCCTTTTTTTTGTAATGTGACTGGATGTATTTTATCTATAATATACAAATTTGTAATACGTATCAACAAGTTTCCTTTTAATAGCTTAAACAGCTTCAAGCACCGTTCCCTAGAAGAAGGTGATAAAGAAACACCTCATAAAGGGATAACGTAAACTCTTTTTCTTAAAGTAAACGAACTAATTCAAAATAAATAATATTGCAGTTTTATACATGGGTACTGAGATAACATTTTAATTCAAGTGTCGCGTACGTGTCACTGTGCCTATTAATAATAACCTTTTTGTTTCTAGGATTGCAAAGGTGCCACATGCGAGTATGTACGTTCAGCTCCAACAAGAAATATTGACTCCTGTGGATTTGGTATGTATTATACTTTAATTTTAGTTTTACATTTACGAAATTGTTATGCGACTCTTTCAATTTTATAATGTTATACTTACTTATCAGTTACGCCCTTATCCGCGAAGGGATAGGCAGAGTTATACTATACACCCACATTTCACCGTGTGGTCTTCACAGGTGGTGAGCCTATTGCTATGCTGGAACTTTCTGAAGTTCCGTCCTTGATAGACATTGCTAATCTAAGCCTAGCCTATATAACCTAGCCTAGCCGTACCTATAATTTTCGACAGCATGAAACACTATCATGTTTTAATAACTAACACAAGCAAGCATAACTAGATAATTGCCCTCTGATCAACCCAACTCGTTTGAAAAGTTGCATGGATAGGCACTTCCTATTTCGAGCAACTTGTTTCAGTAGACGTGCGTTATCTAAATTTTGTAACGTTCTTATATCTTGTGTTTAACAAGTGTTGAAATTGTTGTATGACCAGTTGCAGGTGAATATGTATTTGAATAAAGGCTCGTGATGTGAGTGGGTCGAGTCTCATTTAGATAAACATTCTTTGTTTCGTCATCATTATTAATAGAGTAGTCAGTTAAACATTCCTCAAAACTCATCCTATATTAGTTTCAAATACATATTCAGTCACGACTTTTTACCCGACTCAACGTATTGTCAAAAAAACTAAACTAAGTAACTTTCTTCACGCTGTATCCCTGACGGGGTAGTCAGAGCGGACAGATCGCCATGCTTCGCGATCCATGCATACTTCTTTCGCTTCTTGAAGATTCATCAATCGCTTCATACACGCACGTCTAGATATCAGAGTACTTTTGGCTTTTCCGTTTTTAAGCAATCTGCTAACGTGGTCTTCATATGTAAGTCTCAGCCTACCCTGACTCCTTCTACCCTCTACTTTCGCACAATATATACTATTCTTATTAACATATTACCAGTTCTATTTATTGTAATGTAAGAAGGTGGTAGCCATGTTGATAAGGGCAGATTGGGTAGCTCTATTCTCTCTCTTAATAGCTTTAAACAGCTTGCAAGTTCGTTCCCTTTTGTTCGCAAACAATTTGAATGTATTTCCCGTTATTTTTGCCGGACTCAACATATCACCAGTTTTATTTAATGTAACGTAGATAATAAGTGGTAAGCCTAAAGCCATATTGGGCAAATTGTAGTTACCTACTTTGAAAACTTACAAGTTACCCATGAGGTCTCCAAGTTGACCAGATTACCACCATATTACTGGCATCCACTATCTGTGGCTTAACGTACTTTCCAAAGGACAGATGGCACAAGCCATCACTCATCCCAGGTCTGACTATAGCGCTTGATGCTTAATTCAATGAACCAGCAGGGCTAAGGGCATTTCAAACTTTAGGTTTTAAATAGTGCGTAACAATCATTCTACCATAAATAATCTTATTTCTAATTCTCTTTTAAAATTGTATCAGAACAGTCATAGAGTTCGGATCGGCAAGTTGACTTTTTTCATATGAAAGATATTTCATACTAATAGCTTTAAAAATGTGTTCATGAGTAAGTATATAGTAGTAACTGTGTCAGTAGTCCTTATGAATAAAGTTTAGTAAATCAATTAGATCAGAGCAAAGCCAGTTGTCTTAAGAGGCTAATATATTCATTTCTATTCGAAACAGAACATCGTGAACAGATGAACTTGGCTACATCATTTCTTGACGGATCCGCATTGTACGGAAGCTCAGAGAAGGAGCTTCGTTCATTTAGACTCTACGATGCCGGCAAACTGGATAAGGAGTCATGCCGCAAGTAAGTACCTGTTAAAAATGTTTTACTACTGCAGTTATAATTTTTAGGGTTCTGTACCTCAAATAGAATTAAACAAAAAAAAAAGTACAACCCTTTATGCTGTAAAAACGCAGATTACGACACTCTCAAGGATATGAAAATTTATAGGATTCTTAGAACAATGAAGTACTACAAAAAAGCTGAAGACTACTAAAACGTATTCGTACGAAGCAGATCACCAGAAAATGCTGTAATTCATCCTCTAAACAAACACCAATACGGTACTGACGATTTACAACTTAAATATAAACATTACAATATGGTACTATACTTACGTTCTCTAAAGTTGAACATTTTATCATTATTTTTCTCTCCAACGTACTTATATTTAATCACCTGTCAATGATTTATGACTAAAAAACTCACGCGATAAAATGTAAAAACGATGTACAAACCAGTCGATACCACGCGTTCAGCCAGCACGGAAGAAAACAAATATAATTAGATTGCATCACTTATTCTTGTACAATACCGATCGTAGATAAACTGTGTGAAATATTCCCATAGCTTGTTCTACAAAATAGGCAGGTAGGTACCTATTTAATCGTAGTCGGCGGCGGGCATGTTGCATCTACATACTTCGTTTTCTACTAATAGGCATTATATTGCACCTACGTTCATAATTAAAAGCTTACCATGTTAGTAGCAACGGCAAATAAAAATGCAGCAAAACGCCCTAATATTTATAAATTAGGGTTCCGATCGGTGTGTTCCCATCGATTTTCTCTGGAACGTGTAGACTCTAAGTTATATGGGCGCTTATACAATTTGGAGGTCTAAATTGGTCCCTACTTTAAATAAGGTATTAGTTTTTTACGGAACCCTGGGCGCACGGTGTCGAAGTCGTGCTTGACCCGTTTTTGTGCTTTGTTTACCGTTTAACCTTCCGGCAAGAATACTACAAATAAAAACTTTTTGAAACTTTTTATTATAATAAACTCTAATGTTTGTTGTAGTGCAAGAAGAAATAGGAATTGGAAACTAATTATATCGATCAAAAATAGCGTTTGATTTACGAACAAAAGCTTGCTTATCATTCTTTCAGATCATTTATTGTTACCTAGATGTTTAGAATATAGCTGTATTATTTATAATTAGTATTAATATTTATAGGTGACTTAAGCCGATAACGATTAGACTATTTTAAGAACAATATTTATATACCTAAATTATTTTGTATGAATGGTTAATAACTTAATACTGTACTTAATAACAAACCTGTAGTACAGTTTGACCGATACTTACTATAATAGATTCACGCGTAATTCTACTATTTCTTAACATACTGACATTGATATTTGGTTTTAAGACTGAAAATTGACTGCCTCTCTGGCGCGGTGGTAGTGCATCCGACTGCTAGGCAAGAGGTCGTGGGTTCGATTCCCACCCAGGATAAAACTTTTTGTGATGAGCACGATGGTTTATTCTGTGTCTGGGTGTTATTTATCTACAATATGGATGTATTTAGAAATATATAAGTATGTTTATCAGTTATCTGGTTACCATAGTACAAGCTCTGCTTAGTGTGGAATCAGATAGCGTTGTGAGTTGTCCCAACAATATTTACTTATTACTAGCTTACTTACTAAAATACTGCGGTAAAAGAAAAAATGAGAACCGTGCATTTGTATAAGACAAATTAAGTTAGAAATGGAAAACCCTAGAACCAATTTTCTTCAGTGTAATGTACGTACATTACACATAACCCTAAATGTATGAAAATACTTAAAAATACCTTATTGCTTGTTGTTTAAGACTTCTGTAGAATTTCCTCGGTATGATTGTATGAAACTATGTACCCATAGGTAGGTATTATGCCTGATTTATGTCACTTGAAATTAATTTATTCTATTCCACAGTAATTATGGCATAAAGGCATCTTGTGTAATCATAAAATGGATTGTATGTAAATAAGCCGACAGCTTAACCTTGCTAAGATTTGCATGAAGATTTCAATATAATATTTGCACTGGCAGTTATTGACTCGACAAGTAAGCACGTAATCGGTATGCAGCAAATTGGTGTAGGAAGGTCGTATGTCAGGAAGCAAACCTAGTTATTTTATTAAACATTTTTTATCAAAAGACACCATCAGTCAACATTTTTTAAAGTAACTAGCTGACCCGCGCAACTTCGTTAGCGTCACTTAAATGAAGAACTTTTTGACCGATTTTGTGCCAACTTCACATAAACCATCTACTAAATAGTGCGAACAAAGGCTAAGCATTTGGTTTGGATAGGTGCATTTGGTTTGAGTTAAAAAATTACAACGAAAAGTGGCATTGATTTTTAAATATATTTATTTAATATATTTTTAATAATGAGTGAGGTACTATTGACTCAGAATATTTATTGTGACACAGTAAACGGTAGAAGGAGTCAGGGCAGACCGAGACTTGCATACAAAGACCACGTAAGCAGATTACTCAAAAACGGAAAGGTCAAAGTAATCGAATACCCAGACGTGCATGTATGTAACAATTTATGAATCTGCGGGAAGCGAAAGACGTATGCATGAATGGCGAAGTTTTGCTGTCAGTCCTCTCTGACTGGGAAAAAGGGTTGACTGGACTGAAAGGGGTGGTATAACCAGCCATTGCGAAAATTACTTAACGCAGTGATCGTTTATAGAACACTAATTTAGCGGGTACACGAGTGCTCCAAACGCTAATGAAAACCTGATTTGCACCCCCTTGGCTCAGAACCTGGGTACGCCCATGTATGCATGGTGCTTTTAGAGGCGGTTGGAACTTTGTTTATGTTATTATGTATGTAAAAAGATATATAGTACTAACAATTTCTTCCTATTTTGTTTCAGATGTAATGACGGCTCTCCTACAGCCCCTTTGTACCAAGTTCTACTAACTGAACACAACCGCATTGCCGGCGAACTTTACACTCTGAATCCGTTCTGGGATGACACCAAGCTGTTCTTGGAGACCAGGAGAGCACTGGCTGCTATCATCCAGCATATTACTTACAATGAATTCTTACCGGTGCTTCTGGGAGAGGTGAACTACTACAGAAATCACACCTACATTTTATCTGAAGTCATCTGTCTGTATGCGAAATATCTCCAAGTAACTATTTCTTTTTACAGGTCGGTATGGCAAAGGCAGAACTAAAGTTAACCTCGTTAGGCTTTTGGCGTGGATATTCGAGCGCCAACCGCGCTGGAATCTATTCTGAACTAGTCGCGGTGGCTCCTATCTTCCAAGCAATGATGAACGAGAGATTGGTAAGCTTAGTCACAAAGACTTTAACCGATTGTTTCTCGTGTTTTTATCCTCAAAAAAATCTTTATTAACTTATTTTTCTGCTCACAAACTTTCAGTAAACGGAATTAGATTATTAGTTGATCCTCGAACTGTAGAGATTGAATTTGTGGATGTGTAACGTCTGTCCTGGCTGTTGGATATTTTGTTTTATTGATAACAGAATTGTTGTAGAGTTTCTCCTTTACTTATGTGTCTGGGTTGCCCCCTATTACGGACATACGAAACTACTTACGAAGTGAGGGTGGGTATTAACCTCTCGCTACTCTGGATATATCCATAATGTAATTCAGAATAGTTTTGGCAAATTGTAGTGTTGTTTAAATGTGTAGATAAGAGTTTCGGATAGTACCTACATCCCTAACGTACCGAAAGTCTTAGTCGTATATGTATTAGTCAACAGAGCGTTCCCCGTTCCCCGTAAGAGAACGGTGCCTTCTTCTTAAAAACTTATTATATTTTTATCGTTTTCAGACAAACATTACAGCTAACTTGGAAAGTTTAGTTCGAACAAGTGCCCAGCATGTCTCCCACTTCCCCGCCGCAGCACAATGGGACCTAAACAGAGCCCGAGATCACGGAGTGTCTTCATACCTGAGAACTTTAAGAATGTGTGAACCTATGGTTAGCGTGAAAACTTTTGGAGACTTCGCCAATATGGGCTTCAACAGAAAGCAACAGGAGATGATGGCTGATATGTACAAGTAAGAAAAGATTTCTACTTGAATGTCAGTATATATGTTGCAATAGTATAAGTTAATTGGTTGATGTGATTCCACCAAGATGGACATCCAAGCCAAGCTCGTTGGCAAGTGGTACAGTACACCTGCTGACTAATAAACTGTAGAGCGATTGGGAGGTCAAACAGCTGTATTTTCTTGAATAAAAGTCAAATCACAGCTGCCTCTAGCAAATAAAAGGCTTGGAAGCTGCTGGAAAGACAAAAGAGCTTGGCAGACTTACATTGTGCAATACGAATACTTATGTACACAGTTATTCACAAAATTTGCGGTAGCTTTTTAGACAATACTAATTGTAGGAGGCACACTTTAAAATATGCCAAACCAAATATGAAACTGACTTAACCTTTGACTTTGGGTTATTGACCCACCAAATGATGATTTCCAGGAACGCTGAAGATGTTGAGCTGATGATTGGAGGTGCTATGGAGAAACCAGCCAGCGGCGCTGTTGTCGGTTCTACGATAGCTTGCGTCTTGGCGTTACAGTTCGCTAGCTTGAAGAAGAGCGACAGGTAAATACTCTTTTATTTAATTCTATTCTACCAGACGTGCGGTAATCGAAGTGACTTGATATATTTATTTAAATCGTTATGCTGACTTCGATCGAACCATGTGGTAGGTAACTTTATAGCTTGATTATTTTTTTTAAAACCATTGACTTGAGGAGGCTGTGGCAGACGCGCATACGTGCCCACCTGACCGAAAGTGGTCACTGTTGTCTATGGACGTTTGGAACATCAGGGGTGCTACACTCTGGCTTCCTACCCTTCAAAAGCCTTCTAAAACCCCTTTTGAAGAACCACCTGCTATAGACGTATGAGAAAACTGAGGCAGGGTTTTAGGAGTTCATTCCACAGTTTAAGCGTACGCGGATTTGTGTAATATACTGTTTGATTCATATCATTTTAAATTTTTGGTAATGTAATCAGATCTATTGAACAATATATTCAGTAATAGTGTAATAGTGTGAGTAGTAGACTTGCGTTCATTTATATTTATTTACTTTTCAGATTTCACCTATTACGTGGGACAGAAATCCACACGGTGAAAAGTGGGCATATAATATGCCTCTGCCACCCCTTCGGGGATAAGGCGTGATGGATATTTATTTATTTATTTTTTACTTTTCAGATTCTGGTATGAGAACGACCTGCCACCGTCATCTTTGTCCCCCGACCAGCTTGGAGCTATAAGGAAGGTTTCATTGTCAGGACTGCTCTGTGGCACTCAAGATTCTATTACCAGCATCCAGCCTAAAGCATTCGTCAAGGAGGATCCATTTTTGTAAGTAGGACTGCAATTTATAAGCTGTTTTCTACGTTTTATTGACTGGCCTATAGTTACGCGATTTACATAAGTGGATTGGAATTATTTTGCAAATATAGTGCAGTGCAAACAGAACTCCGGGCATATATTAGTAGAATAATTTAATTTTACAATCATGTATTGTAAACAGTATGTAGCAGACAGCCTCCTATATAGGAAGGTAGAAAGAGTTATACATATTGTTGTTGTGTATGTGTATACCTAAGTACATTACTAAAAAATATACTGATTGATTGAATAAGTTGAAAATGATTTGTAATATAAGAATCGAGAGTATACTATTTAACATAAAATATAAATTCTCATTCTAATAATTAAATTGAACTATTCTATACATATCTGTAGCTCTAAGTAAAGTTAAAATTCGCAGTCCGAAATACCATTTTGTTGATCAGAAATGCTGCCCAACACTGCTCTCAACATTCTCGCCTAGAGCTTTCTGCGTGGAGAGACGAAAGCGGCGCCAAAGCTGCTGAACAACTCTCACAAGAGATGCTTTCCACTGCTATCGAAAAAGCTAAACAAGAGATGGCTGATAGAAAACGTTTGGAGTATATGCTTTGGGAGTCACGTAAGTATTAAGACTAAAAGACAAGATAAATTTAACAATGCATTTTAATTGGACCTTCAAACTGGCGTCTACTTTTTTCTGTGAATATATTGAAATAGTAAACTTCAAGTTCTGATGTACAGGTGGTGGAGCAGACCCAAAGTCTCCGATAGGAACAGCTGCATCATTTTCAAAGGCCAACAAATACGCACTGAAACTTGCTAATACTTCACTGTTCTTGGAGTTTGCTACAAATGAACTGCTCAATACCATGAACACCGGGTAAGACAAATGAGGATCATAAGCTAATAGCCGTCAATAAGTGGTGCTCACATTTTAATTACCAGAGACTTCACCGACCACGTTTGTATGACAAACCATAAAGCGCCTCTAGCGGACACATAAGGAATTTAATTTCGCCAGAGACTATGGTCCGTATTCCAGAACGTTTCTTAATACTCGATCAGCGCTTGAGACTAGATTTTGTCTTATAATATCTACTCTCAAGTGTTTCTTGAGTATTGATAAACGTTCTGGAATACGGCCCTAAGAGCCGTAATCCAGAACGTTTTTCAATATTTAATTGGCGCTTGAGGCTAGTTTTTGCCTTATAAATATTACTCTCAAGTGTTTCTTGAGTATTGATAAAAGTTCTGGAATACGGCCCTAAAAGCGTTAACTCAGCCCATGATTCAGTTTCTGTTCTTGTCATGTATGCATTGCTTACAGTATGTTTTACTTTTTAATGCTGAGTTTAATATGCATGCCTATGTCTCTAGTAAAACCACCTATTTTTATCATATTTGACTGTGACAAATTATTTACTAAATGTTTCAAATTTCAGCCATCGTCGCAAACGTCAAATCTTCGACGATTCTCTCGGTTTCGGCACGTCAGATTTTGTTGATTCATTACAATCAGTTGATATTAGTGGTTTCCTCGGTGATAATTCTGGGCCAATCATAGAACCACAGTGTGATGACAAAGGCTCCTGCGATGCTGACAATCCCTTTAGAACTTACACGGGCTATTGTAATAATTTGAGAAACCCCAACTTGGGTAAAAGTTTGACTACATTTGCGAGACTACTTCCGCCCGTCTATGAAGATGGTAAGTCGAAGTCGACAAATATATTAACTCATACAAAAATATTTCACACTATTACTTGCTAATTGAAGCGCTCGTGGCCCCGCGGACGTAGTGTTCTGTAAACGATCACTGCGTTAAGCAACTTTCACTATGCCTGGTCCTCGGATGGGTGACCACTTTGTGGCATTTATATTTGCGAGCGTTTCCGTGCTTCGGAAGTCACGTTAAGCCGTTGGTCCCGGTTGCCAGTAACATGGCAGTCGTTAAGCCAGTTGAAGGCCTTATGGGCCGCTTAAAAATTTCAACAGCAGGTCGCCACAACCTGCACCTGTCCCTTTCAACACGGCAATGGGCTCACCACCTGTTACGTGGGACAAAAAGTAAAGCATGCGGTGTATAGTACGCCTCTGCCTACCCCTTCGGAGATAAAGGCGTGACAGTATGTATGTATTACTTGCTAATTTACTAGCTCTTTCTACAGACATAGGTATATGAATTTCATTCATTTAGTAAAGCATTCCCTAATAATCAAAATTTCAAAGAGTATATAATGACAAAATCTTTTGAGTAAAATGGAAAAAATTTGGTATGGAATAATGAATTGTTTTTGAACTATATCGCGTTCAATAATACGGAATGAATGAATGAAAGAAGATTTAATATCCATCGATTCTGAATCCTAACAGGACCTAAATAATATTAAATCGTTATATGGTTCTAGGTGTAAGCCGCCCTCGTATCAACTCCGTAACTGGGACTCAATTACCGTCGCCACGTGTAGTATCAACTGTTATCCACCCTGACATATCGAACCTGCACACACGGTACACGTTGATGGTCATGCAGTTCGCGCAGTTCCTCGACCACGAGCTGACCATGACACCCATTCACAAAGGTATACGAATGAGTTTTTCAGATATTAGGTTATATAAACATATGGAAATCAAGTTTACCGTTAACGATAGGTCCACGAACAATGAAGCAAGCTGTAGTGCTGCACCCCTGGTGTTGCAAATGTCCATAGGCTACGATGACCACGTTGACCACCTGATGGTGAGCCGTTTGCCTCAGTGGTGGTATAAAATAAAACAAAAACAAAAAACAAGCTGATAATATTGGACTGGACACAGCCATCCATTTGAATCTATTACCTTTATATGTTTTGGTTTAGGGTGCAGAATTGTTTTGGAGCTACATTCATTATTACGATTCTATGATTGCAAAAGTGAATTAAACGCCCTAATTTATGTTTTATTTTTGTCACGTTCAAGGTTTCCACGAGTCAATCCCCGATTGTCGATCCTGCGAGTCTCCGCGAAAGGTACACCCTGAATGCAATCCGTTCCCGGTACCCATTGGTGACCACTACTACCCTCAAGTCAACGTGACATCTGGAGAAAGACTTTGCTTCCCCTTCATGAGAAGTTTACCAGGCCAGCAACAACTGGGTCAGTCACAAATACGATATTGTAACGGCAAAATTAACTTTTCTGTACAATATCAATTTAGCGGATCATTTGTTTTACTTTTATCACAGGACCTCGTGAGCAAGTAAATCAAAACACAGCCTTCATCGATGCATCTGTTGTATACGGAGAAACCCCTTGCATTGTTCGTAAGCTGCGAGGTTTCAATGGCCGCCTGAACGCCACTTCTAACCCGATCAATGGAAGGGAACTGCTGCCTAGAAGCGATAGCCATCCTGAATGCAAATCTGCTAGTGGATTTTGTTTCATTGCTGGTAAGTTTTTTTTTATTCTACAATTATTTTTAATAGTGTTAATACTATTTTTTTAATGTTTTGTAAAAATGAATACAAAATATAGAAGTGCCACCGTGATTTCTAAAATTGCAACCCGCTAGATAGTATCATTTAACATATTTACCTACATTACTGTATGAATTCAGTGATGTAGAATGTATACAGCATGTAAAATACCTATTACTACCGTTTCAAGACGTTTTTGCCAAACTTTATAAAAGACTTAGTTTCTGGTAGATACCTACATTGTTTCTTCAATGGCCACTGACTAAAACATTAATTGGAGAGCTAAAAGCATATTTGAATTCATAGGTGACGGCCGTGCCTCAGAACAGCCTGGTCTGACTGCCATCCACACGATGTTCCTCCGTCACCACAACCGTATAGTGGAAGGTCTGCGCGGAGTGAACCCTCACTGGGACGCTGACCAACTGTTTGAGCACACCCGTCGTATCGTGGCGGCCACATTCACGCATATTATCTTCAACGAATTTCTACCAAGGTTGCTTTCTTGGAATGCCGTTAACTTATATGGACTTAAATTATTGCCTTCAGGTAAATGATTTACTTATACTCGTATACTCGTAGTACCCAAAAAAAAAACAATTTATTATAATTTGACTCTCTATGCTCTATCATACATTATAATTAAAAACGTCGTATATGTTGAAAACTGATCCACTATATACCTTTTGTTCCGCAGGCTACTACAAAGAATACTCACCTACCTGCAATCCATCGATCGTGTCGGAATTCGCAGCCGCTTCGTTCCGTTTTGGTCACTCCCTGCTCCGACCACATCTACCTCGCCTTTCACCTGAGTACCAACCCGTTGAACCCCCAATTCTACTGCGAGATGGCTTCTTCAGAGTTGACATGTTCATGAATGTAAGTAATTGTTTTCCAAGCTTAAATCATCCCACTACGGTCAGTACGGTCTCTGGAAAAAGTATCAATTTATCGATAAAAAACTGACTGACAGACTTTTATGTTGTCCACAGCACCCGCCCATGGTAGACGAACTAATCCGTGGTCTTTCATCAACTCCTATGGAAACGCTTGATCAGTTTATCACAGGAGAAGTGACCAACCATCTATTCGAAGACAGAAGAATACCTTTCTCCGGTGTCGATTTAATTGCTTTGAACATTCAACGAGCAAGAGATCACGGAATACCAAGTTACAACAACTACAGAGCACTTTGTAACCTGAAACGAGCTACCACTTTCGAAGATTTGGCTAGGGAAGTCCCTGATGAAGTCATTGCCAGGTAAACTCTTGGAGAATATTGTCATATATTTTATTAATTTTCCAGTAGAAGTAAAGTTTCATTAGGTTCGTGCACACCGCTATCCATCAGATTGACGGTATGCTTGTCAGCCAAACTTAGTATTATTAAAATACCTTATATACCACTCTATACTAAAGTAATGGAATTTATGAGGTGTCCTAAAATCTGCTTGTCTGAAACGTCGACACAAACTTATTCTTGTTATCTCTTTAAATCCAGGTTCAAGAGGATATACGCCACTGTAGACGACATCGACCTATTCCCTGGCGGTATGAGTGAGAGGCCCCTGCAAGGCGGACTTGTCGGTCCAACCTTTGCATGCATCATCGCGATACAGTTCAGGCAGCTGAGAAAATGTGATCGTTTCTGGTAGAGATATATTTTTCATATTTAAACGTTGAACTACTAGTACCTCTCTAAAACTGACCTTTTATGATAAGTAGGTACTACAGAAATAAATATATGTGTGTGTACCAGAGAACACAGGTAAGAAGTGAATCTTCTTTACGACATATATTTTTTCTACTATTTACAACTTCACGAAAATTGGGAAGATAAGGCTTACGCATACGTCGATAAAGAAGTTTCACTTACGTCAATAAAGAAGTTTCACTTCAAAACAACATGGCGCGTAACCGAGAAACGTGACAAAAATTTTACAGCTAAAAAATTTCTCTCATACGTCGATAAAGAAGTTTCACTTCAATAATTTACCTACATATTTTACTTTAATAAGCATTGTATTACCATTAAAATGATCCAGGAACTAGAGCTTACTCTTTATAAAACAGACAATGAAGACCGAATAAACAAAATAACGTATAGTGATGATGTATGGAATTTTTTTTACGCTTTTTAGGTACGAAAACGACACTCCCGGAGCAAGATTTACAGAACGACAATTAGCTGAAATCAGGAAGATTACTTTGTCAAAAGTGCTGTGTGATAACTTCGATCACGCTGGTGACATACAGAGGGCTGCCTTTGACTTGCCCAGCAACTTCTTGTAAGTCTTTTATATTTTATACATATCATTCGCGACTTTATGTCCACAAAGGTAGCAGACAATTTATAAAGACAAATATAATAAAAATCCTACCAAGCCGTTTTCGGGTTCGGCGACTGTCGCTTCACCTACTGGCGGCTCTCATGTGGCTAGAAAACCCACCTTTATTTATCATAATTCTTGAGTGTACAACCATTGACATAATTGTAATTGATTGCCGCTGGTGGTCGGGCTTTTAGTTCATCGCACTTTGAATCCAGTTCCGAAAGCCGACGAGTCTCAAAATCAGACACTTGCTGTTGTACCAGTGACCTCCACTTTGCGATTATTCGCTAGCTCTTCCCACTGAGATATAAATGCCGCCATGCTTTCGCTTGCCCTCCTGAAGTTTTATGAATAAAAAAAAGATACTCTCTGCTCCGATATGCGTGATACGTGACCGCAATACCGAAGTTGCCTTCTCAAAAAACACATATATATAAATAACTCTATTGTAAATATATAACAGAAACTTTCGTTTTTTTTTAATTAATTGTCATGTTACTTCTAATTACTCAAAGAATGTGTAAAAAGTTTTATGATGACCGGTTAAGTATCCCTGACGGGGTAGTCAGAGAGGACAGATCGCCAGGCTTCGCGATCCATGCTACTAGACTACCCCGTCAGGGATACAGCGTGAAGATAGATAGTTTAGTAGTTTTCGAGTGAAAGCGTAAAAAACAAACTTAAATTCACATGTATATATAATAGGGATATAAAGATAAAATATTAATAGGGATATTCTTTACGAAAGATGTAGGACCTGAAACTGCAGTTGTCACTTCTTTTATATATTTCTATAGCCAATCTATTCCTAGTGACTTGTCCTCGAGTTCCTTAAGCGTTATACGTTATTACTGTATACTTATTTACAGGAACCCTCGTGTGCCATGTTCATCTTTACCACAACTGGATCTGTCAGCATGGCGTGAGAGTTCCACTCAGGGATGTCTTATTGCCGGGCGGTCTGTCGCCGTCGGAGAATCTGCGTTCCCATCGCCTTGCACGTCATGCATTTGTACTAGTGAAGGGGTAAGAATAGTATAGTAAACTTTTTATCATAATTTAGTAAAAATAGTTGCTTCTGAGTCAAATACTCTCCTAGAATCGTGATTCCACATTTTATGGTCACGCACGATGTCTTTGTGTCAGCCCTGAAAATCTAACAATGTCTTTACTTGCAGGCCCAATGTGCGTCACTTCGCATCACAGACTGCGCACAGTTGCACCGCGAGTGGCCGCGTGAAGCGGTACAACGCGACGATGTGTGTACTGCTCAGTGCGGAGCCAGTTCCCCTTCAGGACCAGCTAACCGTCCTGCCCGCCGACCTTCATCCATCAATTTCAACTTCCCTGACCTCTCGCCTTTTATAGCCAAGTGAACCCAAAACTCACCCCTGAGGCACTCCGATACAACAGTTAAAGCGCTAGGTATACCGCCGCACACAACGACGCTAAGAGTTGGTGAAGCTGTATTTCCAAAAGAATCCTGCGCTACAGTATTGTTTAAGTAATTGGTAAATGTCCCGGAGTGCGAGAATTAGTAAAATATAATACTAATGTGGATAGTTAGAAGTAGAAAAGGAATTTTATGGGATTATTATAAAAAGTATCTACTCACACAACTGAGTGTGCAAAAACTGAAGGCTTACCATATCGAAAAGATTTTTCGAATTACGAATCGGAAGGAAATACATTTCAATATCTTTATTTGAATTTAAATAAATGTGTCGAGTTTTAATTAAAATTTGTATTTTCAATGTATGCATTACAATAACTATGTCTTATACTAGGTGGATTGGTTAGGTACCTACTATACAATTGATCCTACCTTCTAATTGTAATTAATTTTGATTAAAATTTTAATAAAAATGTAAATTTATTAAACTTGCATCGTATATTAAAATAATAGATAGTTAATACGACCAACTGTAAATAATTAGAGTAATTGATAACTATATTAGTCACAAATAGTTTTAAAATGCTATTTTAACGTAACAGAAATCAAAGTTTAGGACATGAAAATGCATTCTAGATTCAAGATTGATGTGGGTAGTTAGAAATTTGTTTATATTCAAAGTAATCATGTTCGACAATAAAATGAGTGAATCTGACGTTACCATTGTTACCTTAGTAATATAATGTAGTGAGTACTCTTTACTTCCAATAATCCCGAGCTATTTATTCCCGGCTATTTACAAAGTGGTGAATTTCTAAGTCATAAACATTTCAAACCATGTGATAACAAATTTACTTGTGTAATGATACAAACTTTTTTTACTAAACTTTCTACTTTACTTTTTTTGCTAGACTAACATTCGACGAATATTATGAGACACTCTCAGAATAGTGACTGTCGCTTAATTCGTGTATGACGAGCGTCTCTTATCGCTCTTACGACACAGTCGTTACTAAGAATATTAATTTGAAATAAAGTGTTGTTGGTCATCAATACTAAAAAAAAAAAAATTCTAGTGTAACATCGAAGGGCAATCCTTACTTCTATATCTATGGTCCTTTGCGTTCATAACTAATTAAACCGCCATATTTAATGGATTATAATATTTTATGCTGAATAATATTAACGTATTTCATTAACTTTTAAATTTTTCTGCAAAATCGAATCTACGCTTAGCGCTAGTAACGCAATACTGTTGAGTTACCAAAAAAAGATTTGTCTATGGACTTGCGGAGCGCGTATAAGTATAACATACACCTTTTTTAATTATTTGGCATTCATTGCATACTAAGAATATAAATGAAGTAAAATAATAATTGCTTTAAATTTGTATTAAGTAAACCCCTAAGGACGTCTGTAGCCGCCAAGAGCTACGGCACCTATATGATAAAACAAAAAGAAGTACAAACGCTGTAGCTGAGACATTGCTGTAATACTTAGTTCTAATTTCTACAGTAGTTGAACATAATAATTTTCTAAGTAACAGAACTGTGTTCCCCTTCTATTAACATTCTAACCTCAAGTTTATTAAGGCCGATTTTTTAAGTCGAACTCTTTCATTGTTACAGAAAAAAATATGACCTATGTTACTTTTGGTCTATATCAAAGGTATTCTGTTTAGCGATTTTATTAAATGTCTACGAGAAATTACTCGTAATTTTGTTTACGGTTTTTCCTTTTTGTAAATGAGATCATTTTTATACGTATTTATTATATGTAAATTAATTGATTGGTAATATGTATTTAAAGAAGTATTTTTGATGGTTTTCTTGTCACGGTAAGAGTGACAGATATTCGATTGTATATATTTTGTAAAAATTAGACCAACATTAAAAGTTTGTTGTTAAAATTATAATTAATTTGTAAATAATTAAAATTATAGCGGAGTGGAGCCATCACAAGACCATTACTTTAAGTCGCCATTCTCCATTACAAAGTGAAGAAGTAAAAGTGAACACCAACTCCGAAGTGAGAACCTCGGATGCGACTGGGACTAACGCGAGGATGATGTTGAGCCATCTTCATTCATACATACTTATCTTATATCATCATGTAATATTCTCACAAGAATATTAAGAATCTGTCTCACAGTATTTCCTATATACTAGTACATCCATCAATCGTCACGCCATTGTCCCCGAAGGGGTAGCCAGGGGCTATATGCCCCAATTTTCACCAGTTCCATTTCTTGTTCCACGTAACGTTTCTGATATTAAGTTAACCTCACAGCTTTCCATGCAAATTTAATACATTTTCTATTGAATTTTCAAGCTTTGTTCAGCTTTTTCCCAAGACTCTTCACAAGCGTGTAAATGTATAAATGTTGAAAAAATCCAGATACAATATGAAACAAGCTCTTATTTTTGTTTTAAACCGATATATAGCATATATAATGGCTATCATAACTCTACAGATATATTGTGAGACAAGTTTTGAACAAAAACCAGTTGAATGTTACCATACTTTAAATACTTATTAATACTTGATATCTTATAGCCAATATCAGATTTAAAGGGGCTGTTAAACTTTTGGCACACTGAACGCACAAACAGAACTGAGTGGAACGTTAGAAACAATTTTGAAAAGCAATTAGTATGCTAACTATATCTTAAATTCTACAGTGGAAATCTTTTTTATTCATCCTCGAGCTGGATTCCAACCAGTGTCCTCTGATGAACCATATGTATTTAAAAATATATAAGTATGTTTATCATTTGTATAGATCCCATAGCATAAGCTTATAGCTTAGTTTGGGCTAGATGGCGCTGTGTAAAAAGTATCCCACAATATTTATTTATAATATACGAGTATATGTCATAATACATCAATCAAGTACATAATAATTATAAGTTACCAAATATAACCCTACGTTTCCACCCACATTCTGCCTGCGCGTTCTATGCCCCAAAGGCTTTAAAATTGACATATTCACACATGTCAAGCTCACTATGATAACGCACTGCCTAATTGTCCCTATGTATTAAGTCTTGTAAATTATTTTGTATTATATCGGATAGTTTAGCCATAAGCATAATATACTAAGTAGTACATATTTTATAGTTTTACGAATCGAAATCTCACCTAAACGATGAAAATTTATTATAAATATTTTAATTTATGAAGTTGTTTTAATTTATGAATTTCAGGGGTATTTATTAAATGTTCGCTATCCTTTTCACTCACACGTTAAATCCTAATAGATGTAGATGTTAGTCTCTTTTAAAGAGAAATACAGTACAATGTACTCGATTATATTTTCACGCATGTTAAGTACGAGTATTTTACCCTCTTACCCAGCTTTTCCATTGATTAGAACCCTTCGGTTTCATATCTCCCTAGTCAACCCTCCTGGGGAGACATTAACGTTTTCCATTCCTAGTATCTCCCCCTAGAGGGCGAAAGATTACTTGCAAGACTTTCATTATATTCATTAGTAGATTTTCATTATATTCGAAGTACTTGTGCATCCCTCGTCAGGCAGGTATGACGTTAGACTTTTAATTTCTATAAAACCATTTTGAAGCATTAAATGTTTCACAGTGAACAAATATTCAGGGTCATTTTTAAAACACCAGCAACCTGCTAACACTAGTTAGCTAACATCATAAAAACATGTCATCTACGAATTTTATTTTTGATTTTGAATTTTCCTTTTAAATTTTTCGATTTTTATTTTTTATTTTTAACTTTTACGTTATGTACTGATTCTTATACAGTAATACACAACTCGTGAAAATCACAGGGGATGGGGGTGGACCGGTCATAACTCCTTTGACCTTAACCTTTTTCACCCGCATTGATGCGTGCACATTCATTGTTCATCGAAGCAGCCAGTATGTGACAAAAAAGAGACCCAGGAGTTCTTTTAAGCGAATCCAAGAGTGAAAACCTATGACGAAGCTCGAAGTTTCAATGTACGAAAGATAGTACTCGCTGTGTAACGAATTGCCAAAAGTGGTAGAACAAACGAAAATTTGTAAACTGAATGCACAAGTACTTCAAATATAATAAAAACTTAATACCTGTTTATAGCTTCTTCCCGAGAAGACCCGAGAACAACGGGGTATAACTTTTACACATATACACGCACTCACACACACACACACACACAGTTTTACTTCCAAAGAATTACAAACGAAAGAACATAAATAATATGTACAAATCACTTTATTTTGTTGCATATCAAGTCTATTTAGTTCCTTTTTACAATAAATACATTAAGTCTGAGTATAAAAATTAGTGTTGAATAAAAAAAAATAAACAACACAAACTTAGAATTTACCTTTAATATAATTAGTTGAAAGTCTTGATTTTTCAGGCTAGTCCCCCTTAAGTTCATAAACACAGGGCCTGGTGGCACTAACACAACACAACATCGGTGCTGCCACCAAGTATCCAATTTTGAACGCATTGTCACTCTGTATCCTGAAAGAATAAAACAAACAGTGCATGAAGTTATCTTCGCATTGACTGGCGTGTGAAAGAAAGAGATAGATGAAACTGAAAAACTGATGAAAAACTGAGAATTGATGTTTCTCAGTTGCTTCCAACCCCTGTACTTGAAGTCCGTTGACCCCGGAGAGCCCATTTCTAACAAGCTGAATCTGAGAACAGCCAACTGCCGTTCACTTGACCGTATTGCTTATAAAAAAACCGGACAGGTAATTGTCGGACTCGCCCACGAATCGAATATTTATTTAAATCCATGTTGATAGGATTTCTGTCGAGATGCTGAAAGCGGGACATGGCGTGGTAGCTTGCCAGCTGTACCGCCTTTTTAATCTTTGCTGGAGGAGTGGCAGCGTGCCAGGAGATTGGTGCAAGGCTGTCATCGTGCCGCTTTACAAAGGAAAAGGGTCACAGCAAGAGTGCAAAAACTACCGCGGCATAAGCTTGCTCAGCATCGTCGGCAAATTGTATGCAAAAGTTTAGATAAAAAGAGTGATGAATGAAACTAAAGAGAAAATGTGGGATGTACAAGCAGGATTTATGAAAGGAAGAGGATGCACGGATCAGGTCTTTTCCTTACGATGCATAGCCGAAAAATTTTTGCCGAAATGTCAAAAGGTCTTGTTTGGCGAAATATTTGTAGACTTGGAAAAGGCCAAGTATGGAGTAAGCAGTCACTTGATACGAGCACTGAAATCTCTCTATGAGGGCTCCAGTGCTTGTGTCAGGATCAACGGAGCTTGCACAGACTTTTTTCACATTGAAAAAGGTGTGAGACAGGGTTGTGTAGCGTCACCGGCGCTGTTTAACCTATACATGGACAGTTGTTTGAAAGAACTGCAAGAGAGTGCGTATGGATTAAAAATGAATGAACTGACTGTCAAATGCCTCCTATACGCTGATGACCAGGTAATACTGGCATCATCGGCGGAGGAGTTGCAGTTGATGGTTAACATTATGCATGATGCGCTAAAAAGCAAAGGAAAGAAAGTAAATGTAAATAAGACAAAAGTAATGGTTTTTGAAAGAGAGGAAAGTATGACGGATTGCTCGATTTTTGTGGAAGGAAAACGAGTGGAACAGGTGAAAGAATTTGTATATTTAGGTTCAAAATTTGTGAGAGATGGAAAGTGTGATTGTGACATTGAACAAAGAGTTTTGGCTGGAAATCAAGTGAATGGAGCCATGTATGCCTTTATGAGCAGTCAGAACGTGTCTGAGAAGGCAAGACTGGCTGTGCATAGAGGAGTACTTGTTCCTACACTCATGTATGGCAGTGAAAGTTGGGTGAGGCAGAAGAAGAATAGAAGTAAAATTAATGCAGTGGAAATGAGAAGTCTGCGGAGTATTGCTGGAGTGAAATTGATGGACAAAGAAAGGAACAGTGTGATAAGGGAACATTGCGGTATGGTAGAAGAAAGAGTGACTAAGATAGAAAAAGGGATGCTTAGATGGTTCGGACACGTGGAGAGGATGGATGAAAGTAGACTAACGAAACAGATTTATCAGAAGAGAGTGAATGGGCAAACTGGTAAGGGGCGACCTCGACGTACATATGTCAATCAAATAGCAGACATTTTGGAAAAAGTTCAGATCAAGAGTACCCTTAACCGGCGTGTGTGTATGAAAACACTTATGAAAGTGGAAGAAGTGAAAGTTGTATGCCAGGATCGTAGCAAGTGGAAAGCCATAGTCTCTGCCTACCCCGATGGGAGACAGGCGTGACGATATGTATGTATGTATGTTATAAATAACTAGCGCTAATGAAGCGCTCGAAGGTCCCGCGGACTCAGTGTTCTGTAAACGATCACTGCGTTAAGCAACTTTTGCTATGGCTGGTCACGGATGGGTGACCACTTTGTGGCATTTACATTTGCGTGCGTTTCCGTGTTTCGGAACGGCACGTTAAGTTGTTGTCAAGTTGAAGGGCGGCTTGAAAATTTTTTTCAGCAGGTAGCCTACGTCTATCTTTTTCAAAACGGCAATGGGCTCACCACCTTTTACGTGGGACAGGAATACACATGGTGAAAAGTGGGCATTATAATATGCCTCTGCTACACCTTCGGGGATAAGGCGTGCTAGATAAATAATAAAATAATAATAAAAAATAACTAGATGTGTGTCCCGGCGAGAATGTCGAAAAATACGTTTTTTGCGTCATAAACGGCTTGAACTTATTTACGTTAACTTAGAAGTTAGATTTTTCGCACATTCAAGGGTCCGTAGACCTGAACATTTTTAATTTCAACACGATATCTTCACGCGTTCCCGAGATAAAGAATCTTGACTAACAGACGCACGGACGGACGGACGGACGGACAACAAAATGACTCATAATATATATATATACTATAAATACTATAAGGGTTCCGTTTTTTTTCCTTTTGATGTACGGAAAAAGAAAAGCTAAGACACACTAGCCTAATCAACTTAATTACCATAATCCAAAACCTATATAACCGTATTCGAAATAAAAAAAAGGACACGACCAAAAACATAGTCTGCTTGCCTTCTGCAAGACGTATATGTTAAAAAAATTACGGGCTGCACTCCAGGAGTGCCGACAGAAGTAAAAAGTTATTTTAGCGCGTTAGATATTTTTTAGATGGGTACTTGGGTGAAACCCAATTACTTTAAGAATAAAAGTACTAATCGGGTTAAAAAGCACTATAGTTATTTATAATTTGACTGTGTTTTCTAACACAAAAAGAGTTCCTTCGAGCCGGATTTGAAACAGCAACCTATGATCCCAATTTATAAAAATCTACAGCCCACCGCTCTAACAACTGAGCTATCGAAGATTGATAACTGAGTTCGAAATTATCAATCTAATACTTCTAAACTTTTTATATACACACTATAGCTGCGTCTCGGTACCGGTGTCGAGAGTCCAGAGATTTTATCTCATCTAAAAATATGCGTACCGCGCTAAAAGAAATTTTCACTTCAAAAAAATATGTGTGGACACACAGGAAAGAAGAGAAACTTCTTTACGACATTTTTTTACAGCTATAAAATTTCTCTCATACGTCGATAAAGAAGTTTTACTTATGATAAAGAAGTTTCACTTATGATAAAGAGGTTTCACTTATGATAAAGAAATTTCACTTATGATAAAGAAGTTTCACTTATGATGAAGAAGTTTCACTTCCAAAACAACATGATGCGTAACCTAAAAACGTGAAAATTTATTTACAGCTATAAAATGTCTCTCAACGTCGATAAAGAAGTTTCACTTCAAAAATTTGAAAATTAAATGGTACCTCTAAACAAGGAGCAAGGTACATCAGTTGGCCGCCACCTCTTTGAACCCGTTGACGATAGGCGCGTGCTCGTTGCTTCGGCGCCAAAGCCCGTACACGCGGCCCGGCACGCCTTGCCACAGGCGCACCGTGCCGTCCTCCGAGCTGGTGGCGTACAGCTCGCCGTCCGGGGACCATCGCACGCAGTGCACTGGCCCGAAGTGGCCTTTGTTTGATTCTGGGGATTACCATCTATATTTAGCGGCATTCATCAATGGAGAACACATAAGGGTCAAAATATTACTTTCAAATACAGCTAAAATTGGAGCATAGCTCATGTACATTACATTAGTTTTTATTTCACTTCAATACATGCAGTATTTTCGAAGTTATATCGACGAGAAGTTATAGCCTTTTTTTTAATTTCCGAGATTAGGCGCGCTAATTATGACGTCACAACGTAGCACAGACTGCGACAAGGAGCGGCGCGGCGTTCGGTTGCGAACGAGAGCGCGACTGTTGAAATGAGCAGTGTTGTGACGTATGCGGTCCCTCGTGTTATACGCACTTTGATCGTAAATATTTCAGCCTTTTTTTAAATATAAAAAAAGTAAAAACAGTATTTTTTTGTAGATTTATTTGGCATTTAAAGTAAAAACCATTTGTCAGACCCATTCTTTTACCCCATGTACATTCTCGCACGAGCCACGAGACGAGCCGCGACCTCGAAAAAAATATACCATAATACTGTGTTAACACTCGCGGCTTGTCTCGCAGCTCGTCTCGTGGCTCGTGCGAGACTGTAAATGGGGTATTACGATCCTTACGATCCTTAGGTCTTCGACTCTGTGATGCAGTGGTAACTTTATGTGGCTGCAGTGCTTGAGTTAGTAGTCCCGCAGTTTTGGGTATTTTCTTGTAATATGTAAAACTAAAACTAACTATATTCACGCTGTATCCCTGACGGGGTAGTCAGAGAGGACACATACATACTTCTTTTGCTTCCTGTAGATTCATTAATCGCTTCATACATGCACGTCTCGGTATCGGAGTACTTTTGACTTTTCCGTTTTTTAGCAATCTGCTCACGTGGTCTTCATATGTAAGTCTCAGCCTACCCTGACTCCTTCTACCCTCTACTTTCGCACAATATATATTCTTCGTCAATCATTTCTCATTCATTTGTACTATGTATGTATTTAGAAATGAATATTTATCAGTTGTCTAGATCCCCTAATACCTACGTTAATTTGGACTAGATGACTTTGTGTGAGAATGTAATAAAAATATATTGCAACAGCGTCGTTAAAAATATGAACTGCGATACAGAATGACAGATATGATTTGGCGCAATAAAATTGAACAACTGTTACTCAGTTATATTTGGCGTCTTTAAACTCGTGAGGACAGACAGTCTGGTTCTGAGTATACTATGATGCAGGCACTATCGCGCTCGTGCAAGCTAGCGTTTACATCTTAATTATCCGCGCGTCTTGGTTGATAGATCCTAGCAATCCCATCCAAGCCACACCAATTGACAGGTACCCTTACCCTGACATTGCCCTGAATGAGTAAGTGTTAATATAAATATTGTTGGGACAACTCACACAACGCCATCTAATTCCACACTAAGCAGAGCTTGTACTATGGTAACCAAAATAACTGATAATCATACTTATATTTACATTTATAAATACATACATACTATAGATAAATAACACCCAGACACAGAATAAACCGTCGTGCTCATCACACAAAGTTTTATCCTGGGTGGGAAACGAACCCACGACCTCTTGCGTAGCAGTCGGATGCACTCCCACTGCGCCACAGAGGCAGTCGACAACCTCAGAATCATCAGTTACCCTCACGATCAAGTACACTAAGACCAGTTATTAATCTGATTACAATCATATGGCCCCATCTCACTATCAAATTCAAAAGTGATTGTAGAATAAATAGACAATTGCAAGACAAGGTTTGCATGTTTGACGGCGACAAAAATCATCAAATTGTCTTGTAGAACACTATGAAAATTGTCTGAAATTTTCACGATATACTCACCAAGTTCAGTGCCGGTGTTATAATCAAATTTATAAACTTTCAAGTCTTCTCCACCACACACGAATGTTGCTCGACTCGGCGCCAACGAAGCCGAGAAACATTTGGTGGGCACTGGAAACTCGCGCATTTTTCGCATCGTATCCGATGAATAGAATGAGACGTTTGTACCTGCAAACCAATATGCTGTGTTGAATAGATATTCTACATGGCTATATGCTATGCTACATAGACTAGACACGGAGATGTGAGCAAAATTTGATTGCCGTTTAAAATAAACTTTCAGGGCATTGAATTTCAAACACTGTTGCTTGATCGGACTAGCGACTTTACGTCATTCCCGAAGATAATAAAAGTGAAATCTAATTCACTTACCTAATTTATCTAAGAATGACGTTTTAAGTAAATTAAAGCTCTTAATCAGATTTTAATATGTTGTGAAATAGATTTTATCTTTTACATCTATCATCATTACTTATCCATACAAAATTTTAATACAGTTCATTGTTTCGTATACACTTTTGTCGGAGAGACGAAAACGAAAAACAAAAACTAGACTAGGATTTAAGATCATCAGGACACCAGCCAGCTTCACATGCATGGTGCACCTGCTGACCAACGGATGAGTCTCTGGTGCAGCATTGAAAAGGCAAAAGATCTTCTCTACATCTTATGGTGATTTCCCAGTTGCTTCCAATCCCTATCTAGATTTGGAGTCTGGGAACCACAGTTATTTGGCTACTGGGAGCAGCTGTCGTTTGGTTTATGCCGTTTTGTTTTTGATTTTCGGCATCATTGAAAGCTAGAGACTACGTTTGACCTCCTTTGTCCGGTTGTCAGCTGGTGCACCGCTAGCAGATGACTTTGCTACGGGCCCCGAAATTATGTGGACCCAGTCGCGTTTTTGCTAATTCGGCTAAAGACATCCCACAGCCCATGATTAGTATGCAACAAGAATTTAACAGGAAAAATAAAGATAAAGGATATGAATGTAGTTTATAGCCTGTACGTTTTGTTAAGACAATCGAAACAAGGAAAAATGAAACGAAAAAAAGGTCAAACACTGATTCATCAAACTTCGTAAAAAATAGATAGGTACTCGTAGTGTACACCAAATTAGTTTTACAATGCTTAGAGTTAATCTCATCAGGAACTAAGTGCACAAGTTAATTACTATATAGGTAAGTTTATAACTTATTTTCCCGCATCCTTGAATTTAAATATCAATACAGTTCTTTTCAATAATTACCGTAATTGTATTAACGTAACGCTACCTTCCCCGTTTACGTAACAGAAGGTGCGGTTTCATACGAGAAGCAATAAGCTGACCTTTAATTAAAACATTGATCCGTATCAGGGTCGGTCGAAAACATGTTATTATAATTACATGTAATAATAAACCAGGAGCTTACCGTGCGCGACTGTCAATATGGCGCCATCCCTTGATAATTCTAAACTGTTGGGTATGGTTGGGAATTCCACTTTCTGAACCTCCTGTAAAATATAATATTTGTTTGAGTTTTGTAATTCTTGACGATAATGATATGAGAACAAGTGAACCGCAGTCCTACGACAGGTAGTCTTGGCCAATTGTTGTTCTTAGATATAAAAACACATTTATTACATTGAAATAAAGTTGAAGTTACTAGTGAAACCCTATTATTACCGATGTATTTCGATGTCTAAACTTTATCCAGTTTTTCGTGAAACTCTCTAATTTGGCTCATTAGACAAAACTCTTCTTATTTTGTCAGTTTTTTGAAGTCTTATTGGAACAAGATAATGAGATTGTTATGGCCTCAACGGCATATTATGCTAGTGAAATGGCGTTATCAACAATCAATTTTTTTATAAATGACCTACAATTAAAGTGGAAAGTACACTCTAATTACCCCTGGACACCATTTAGCAACAAATCTCGCACTTCTTGATTAGACCCTAGAACTACTGCTTACTAAAGAAGTCCTGTGCGATATATTTGTTGAAATTTAAAAAGAAACAGTACTCAATTGTGGAGTCATTTTTATACCGTTCAAGTTCGTTACAAGGAAGATACTGAAGCGTCTGTACATCTGACCCTAGATTAGTTTAGAAAAATATTTAACGATCGTAGCACGGCAAAAAGAATAGATAATTTGAATGGATATAATTATGTATTATTTTTGCCGTACTACGATCGACTATACTAATAGCCGATTATAAGTTTTCCCTTTTGCC
Organism: Thumatha senex; assembly: GCA_948477245.1. Taxonomy (NCBI): domain Eukaryota; kingdom Metazoa; phylum Arthropoda; class Insecta; order Lepidoptera; family Erebidae; genus Thumatha; species Thumatha senex. Next base: position 17,959,135 of record OX419732.1, on the reverse strand, counting down.
GGACTTTGGTATCCTCGATATAATAAAAACAACAGCATCGGTGCCGCAGCAGAAGTATAGCAGACTGCCTTGCTGAGAACAATAATATTTGTGGGATCCGGAAATGGTTGCGTTCGCATTTAGAAGTTTGGGTGTTTGTTATGTAAAATATGTATGTTTTTAGAAACATACAAGTATTTTTATAGATGTAGGTCCAATTTGGGCTAGATGACGCTGTGTATGGTTCCACAATATTTAACACTAGTTGACGCACGCGTGGTGAAGTTTTCCCGTTTCGCACACAAACTTGTTCCCGTGATAAAAAGTAGCCTATGTGTTATTCTGATTCGTAAGCTATATTATTGTAATGTTTCATCAAAATCCTTACAGTAGATTTTGCGTGAAAGAGTAACAAACATCCATACTTACAAACTTTCGCGTTTATAATATTAGTAGGATTATTTCATAATGTGCACACTTAAATAACTAATTGAATCAGGCGTTACATGGCGGAAATCCATTTAAAAAAAACTATAATTATTTTGTTTTAAACACGAGGCATTATCAAGACTGTTTGGCAGCCAAACAGTCTTGATAATGCCTCGTGTGTGCGACATTCTAAAAAAGCGGATCATTGCAAAAATAACATTTAAAAACAAAATAATTATAGATTTTTTAATTTGCACACTTGTTATCCTCTACTAAAACATTTAAGTCTGAGCAGGTGGAAGCTAAGCATCTAGACAAATGCTTCCTAGCTAGCCAGACCGGAAAAATGACCGTACTAGCAAAGGCAACTCACCAATAGCTAACGGCAATGTCACGAACATGAAAGGTTGCCGAAAATTAAATAAATGTCAGACTTAAATAAGCTTAGAATAGGATAGTGACAAACATGATATATCACGTTGTTAACGACACCACCTACGCGTTTTCATAATCCTCGAGTAACCTATTGACCTAGTAGGTGGGCGATAAACCACGCTCTTTAAGTCCACAATCCACATAGGATATGATTGCAGCTGTTATTTATTGACGTAAATACATAGGTAAGCTGCTTTCAGATCAGCAGAAGATGAGTCGCGCAGTCAGAACTAAAACATCAATGTAAATTGCTCGACCATTCACACCAAACAGAAGACGAGTCAAGCTTCGGCAAGAAATAAGTGTCTCCCCATCTGCTGTTTTGAAACAGTCTTAAATTTGCTTCTATAGTATAAAGTCAGGAAACATTCAAAATTAATTGTACCTATCAAAACCATAATTACACATTAAATAAATAATAAATATCGTTGGAACAACTCACACAATGCCATCTAATTCCAAACTAAGCAGAGCTTATACTATGGTAACCAGATAACTGATAAACTTACTTATATATTTCTAAATAAATACATATTATAGATAAATAACACCCAGGACATGATAAGAATATTTATGCTAAGTCAATCGAAAATGATGATATTTTCTTAATGTGTGATTAGAATGATGAGAAAAACCAACCTGTCCACTGTTACGATCCCAAACTCGCATTGTAAGGTCGTCACTCACGCTGACTATGCGTGAATTTAATAAGAATACTGCGTGTCTGATACTATTTGTATGTGCAGTAAATTTCTCCAGCGCTATATGTAGAGAGAAGAACATTATTATACGGGGCAATTATTCACAGAAAGAAAATATTTTTAATTACGTCTAATAATGTAAGTGACGTAAAAAGTATTTATATTTCATTCAAACCTATTCTGAGCAATGTTCAATACTGAGCTAAATGCGCCATTACTTTTCAGTTACCCATTTTAATTCAATCAAATTACAAATACAATTGAAAGCTTTTGTTATTGGTTCAATCAAAAATTTAAAACAGCTATGTACTTACGTCCAGCTTCTGGTTTGTTTAGGTCAAATACTCTAATAAGTTTTTCATTGCTAGCAGTCAACAGCATAGTGTCATCAGCATTGAAGTTGACGCTCTTTACTATGTGCTCGTGGTCGAATGTGTGCACCACCTCACCATATCTAGCGTCCCATAACTTTGCTGCAAATTAAAATAATTAAAATTAATAGAAGAGAAAGCAATTTATGCTAGTCAGGAGAAGTTTTACAACTACTCACTGAGACATAGCTGCTTAAGACAAGGTGGTCGACCAGTCAATCAGCTATTATTTCAGTCAATTGTGGTATGGCAAAAAATATAAATAATCTGTGAAAAATTATTTGAGGTAAAAAGTTTTGTTAGTGTTTCTTTTTCGTAAGACGGAGGGAGAGTAGACCGCCAGTGCGGCATAGGAGAGGAAGTAATATTCCTAAAAAATCCCGAAAATGTATGCCTGCTCCTGCTGTTTCATTTAAATAGCCAAGTCATTTACGCTACTGTGCCTGTTTGTTTATATCACAGCCTGCTACATGAGGCTGAATCTGGCAGCAAATTCAGAGCAGCATGTTTGAAATTACCGGGGACGAAAAAATCCTGGGGCCCTATATATAATTTTTTTTAATTTAAAGCCTATGTAAAATAGGAACAATGAAAGGATCCAAGGCTTGTATGCGCATTAGAGTTTCAGAATGTGGGACAAAACTATAGGGATAAATAATGACGAAAGATACAATGAGTAACTACGTAAGAAAATTGTAATATATTGAGTTATTCGCGACATCAATTATTGTGTACGCGGGCATACTTATACATAAATAATAGTTCTTTCTAGAGATATTTTGAAATGTCTCCAAAGAATCTAGACAATTCGGTCGTTGCAAACAAAAACTACATAGAAAAAGTCCCACTTTTTCAGTCTTCTTTGAAAAAAAAATACTTGGAGGTCTCGCTCCCTCTTGAAAAGCTACTAGAATGTTAAATTATACATGTTGAAATGTCTCTAAAAGTTCTAGAAAATTCGGTCGTTGCAAACAAAAACTACATAGAAAAAGTCCCACTTTTACAAAGTTTTCTTTGAAAAAAAATACTTGGAGGTCTCGCTCCCTCTTAAAAAGCTACTAGAATGTTAAATTATACATGTTGAAATGTCTCCAAAAAGTCCTATAAAATTCGGTCGTTGCAAACAAAAACTACATAGCAAAAGTAGCATATTTTCAAAGTTTTCATTGAAAAAAAATACTTGGAGGTCTCGCTTCCTCTTGAAAAGCTACTAGAATGTTAAATTACACGCGAGAGCGAACGGAGCGAGACCTCCAAGTATTTTTTTTTAAAGAAAACTTCGAGAAAGTGGGATATTTTCTATGTAGTTTTTGTTTGCAACGACCGAATTTTCTAGAACTTTTTGAGACATTTCAACATGTATAATTTAAGATTCTACTAGTTTTTCAAGAGGGAGCGAGACCTCCAAGTATTTTTTTTTTTCAAAGAAAACTTTGAAATAGTGGGACTATTTCTAGGGTGCCCTTTCGATCGCATATTTTTTTTCAGCATAATGTAGTTTGGCATAACAGTTTCAGCATAAAGTTTTCTGGCATAAATTATGATAAGCAGAGTGTTATAAACGCATAATGGTTTTATTGGCATAACATTAACTTACTCTAATTTTTTTATCATAATTTTAATCAGCATAAATGTAAAGGGTATAAATGTTATACGCCTAAAGATAATTTATCATAATATACAAAACGCATAATGGAGGTATGGATAACCGTTTAAATCATAAATGAATAATAATTTGACTAAGAATATTTAAGAAATAATAAGACACCATTGTAAATAATCATCTCACTCATAGCCAAGTTTTTAAGCTGTAACTTATAAAACGATATTTTAAGTGTTATTTTTTTTAGACTAGTCTTGAGCAAAGTCGTAAATAGGTACGACGACGAGCGAAGCGAGGAGGAGTGTTAGGTCACTTGTGAGCACAACGCGCAAGCCGAGCGAGCGAAGCGAGCGGGCCGCGGCAGCGGCCGGCGATGCGCCAGAATAGAATCGCTCGTTTTAATCTACCTACTTTCTTTTTGTATTTTATATATAAGTGTATATATTCTATATATAAGTGTTTAAATTTTGAACTTCAGTAAAGTGAATATCGACATTTTTAATCAGTGGGCATTTCAATCTTAGACAGTTCAAGCTTAGATATAAAAAAAAAGACGTGTGGCACTCGGAGACTGCCGCGGTAAAGCTATTGCATAGCATACCTTTGTTTTTCTTTGATATTAATTCAAGTTACACTAAAAAACCAAAAAAAGACCCAAAAAAAAAATACCCTTACCCCACCCTAACTCTCACAGTCGCCCTCATCCTCAGCCTCACACTTAAACTTACTATCATCACGTCTCGATCCGTGCGAGCTTCGTACAATCGTACCATATAATATATGTACATATACGTTAAGCCAACGCTCGGCCGTGCTCGGTGAACTTCGTGTGACCTCGTCTCGACCTTCGCCTTAGGTTTTTTTCCTTACGTAATTTCTTGATTAAAGCCCACTCAAGACTCGCGATAAAAATATTTACTCGTTAACATTATGGTATTCTATATGTATGGCTTGTATCTTTATGCGAGAGTGAGTGATATGCCAATAAATGTTATGATTAGTAATCGTTATTGTAAAAAAAATTATGCGTAAACATTTTATGCGAGTATATCATTATTATAAAAAAATTATGGGAAAATAAAGTATGCCTAATGATTTATTCTGTTTGAACGTTATGCGAAACGAAGAGTATGTCAAAAAACAATATGCAGTTTTAAGTTATGCCTCGAAAATTTATGCAACCCAATACGGACCCCTTTTTCTATGTAGTTTTTGTTTGCAACGACCGAATTGTCTAGATTCTTTGAAGTCATTTCAAAATATCTCTAGAAAGAACTATTATATATATATATAAGTATACACAATAATTGATGTCACGAATAACTCAATATATTACAATTTTCTTAACTCAATATATTACAATTTTCTTACGCAGTTACTTATTGTATCTTTCGTCATTACTTATCTTATCTATCTACTTAAAATTAAATGAAATCAAATTAAAAAAAATGTATGGATGGTAATTTCAAACTCGCTGCTCTGAATTTGCTGCCAGATTCAGCCTCATGCCTGCTACGCAAAATTCGTGTTTATAAGTGTTTAAAATATGAAAATAGAACAAAGTTAATGTAATATAAATTGTCAAGTTTGTGTAAGATAGCTCAATAAATGAATATTATATCATATACCACATAAATGATAGTACTTTTATACTGATAAATAAAGCAATTTATGTGATATAATTGCCTAACCATTCCCAATCATTCAAAAATGCACAACATTAATTTTCAAGTTTTCATTTCTGTCGGGACTCCCAGAATGCAAACTGTTTTTTTTTTTTCATAACTATTCTCATCTCATTCTAGCCGAAGATGTTCAGACCCAATGGTTCAAACGTCAGTTCTTGGGTCTAATCAAGTTGGCCACCAATTCTCTGCTTTAATTACATAACATAATTATTTTACCTGAAAAGTCAGCAGCACCACTGGCAGCTAGGTTACCATTTTGAGTCAAAGCTACCCCCCACACTGCTCCTTTGTGACCTTCAAAAGTACCAATCCAATCACCTGTCTCTCCTTGTCGTAACATGGGTTTGCCATCTATAAAAATATTAAATGATTATTTTATAATTCCCTTCAGATACCTTTGCCTAGAGTAGGGTATGTATGTAATGTTTACATAAAAAATGTGGAATACTAATTGCCCTAAAAACTTATCCAACAATTTTTCATTTGTTGTTAGAGAAAAAAATTTGATAGCCATTCGGGCTACAATAGTATGTAGATGTTTTTTAAAAGCTTCAGATCTACAAACAATAAGGCCCTACCACTAAGCCGAGCCATTGTTTCGGCTATTTGGTGACCTAGGTTTTTTATCTGATTTCCTCATTATGGATAAAGTCAATGTAAACATATCATGCTATTTTAAAATAGCTACATCAATAGAAAAAGTAGACTCTTTTATACAGAGTGCAGATGACAATATAACCAGTACTTAAAGCAATGAGATAGGACTTATTATAATTTTAGAGATTGCAGAGCAATCATTAATGCATAGCAATGGTCATTGAACCAACACAATTCATTTTAGTACAATTAGTATCAAAAAATTAAAAAACTAAACACAACATCAAGGGAGGTTTACCCAATAAGATTCTTATAAAGGCAAAATTATTAAAGACAGGAAATGTGTAAGTAATTCTGTATTATTGATATTTGTATATTGTTGTTCCTCACACTGATCCATGCTGTATCTGAAATTCAGCTACACTAGTGTTTAATTATATACTCAAAACTAATAATCTTAAGATGATAATTTTTTTATTGACTTTTCAACTAGGTTTTGAACTAGGTTCATCTCTATTCTTGTTATAAAATAAAATGCTCTAAAATTAATTCAAATATTTTTGATAAATAGTACTATAATGCACAACAAAGATATATTATTAAAAGAAAGTGAAAATAATTAATCCATGATTTGTTATACAATAAAATATATAAGATTATTTAATTAAGTATAATTTTATTTACTTATTAATAATTTGCACAGCTATTTAATTAAATTATATTACAAATTGAAAAAAAATGTGAATTGAACTCTGCTTACAATTGTTGGTTTTGTTGAATTATACCATAGGCATAGAAAACTAAGATAGTCTGCAGATGTCATCCATCTAAATCATCCCAATACAGCAATTGATTGCAACAGAATTAAAATTACTTAGTAAAATAATAATAAACTATACAAGTGTGAATAGACAATTCTATTAACACTTCAATAGTTGGCTTCTGTTTGGATCAAATTGAAATTTTAAGTTTACAGGGTCTCATAACTCTGATAAGTAAACTCCCATAAAGAAATAACTATGTAAGGATAATTTAATGAAACAACAAAAAATAGTTAAGATTGTAAAGAACAATAGCAGGAAGGAACACTTACACAAGTCTTGTCTATTTTCCCTACAAGATACTTTATTAAAAGATACTTTATAACATGTTTAAAAGCCCTTTCAGACATTAAACATTAATGTCAAGTACTTTGGCAAACCTTGAGTGAACACAAGGTGACCCACAACAGGTAAATGTCAACAATCAGTATAGGAACAAAATTGAAAATACACTACAATGCATGTGTACACTAACGAATGGCATTTGTGTGTCACACGTCTGAGAGTGGATAAAGAGCATAAGCACAAACATCAAGGCAAACAACTGAGAAAACTACGAGCGGATATTCAAGGTACTTCCTGCATGTCCGGAAAGAGAAGGTCAAAACATGCATAGAATGCACGCCGGACAGTCTACACCACCGACAAAAATAATGAAGGACTTTCCAACACATCTCGTCACCATCTGTCACGGTTAATGACTAATCTCACACCCGAATGCACTTGAAAGTCATCCACTTAAATATGGGCCAAGGCGAAAGGGCGCATTAATTAAAAAAAGTTGAGAGAACTTACCTTTGCAGGCAGAAATTAAATAATACCCATCTTTTGTAACGTCACTAAAATCTAAATGAACAACTGGTCTAGTATGGCCACCGCATGTGAGAGGAACTTGCTTGAAAGTTGTCATATTGTTTTGTTAATTTTGTATTGTACTTTTTGAAAATAAAACTAATAATCTTTGTTGTTAACTAAAAATTAACCTAATGAGTCCGATCGCACTGAATGTTGACAATCGACTGACGTGACGGAAGGATGACGGCAAACAGAAAGTGAAGTTGTTGTTAGTTGTCAATCGCCCATATTGGGCAGCCAAATGAAACTAAGTCCATACAGCTTTATCTTTAGTGTTTATATTTTCTTATTATTTAATTTCAGTCATGTCTAGGTATTTTCGATTTTGAGTCCTCAGTCTTAGGTCCTGTCATTGCCCTAGTAAGGCCGTCGAACCTTTACTAGAGCTTTCTATAGAGATTTGGCACCAAAACAAAGAACACCGCTATTCACTGCAACATTTTACTTGTGATAAAATTCAACAAAACATGTATTTAGATGCCGACTAACTTAGTGATTGAACTTGCTATGTACATTTTTCACTTTTTGTTCAATTTTATCACATAATATTAATTTTAGTGATATCAGATACAAATTTAACGTCACACAAAATTTAGACGTTTTCACTAAAATTAGACGTAACCTAAATAGGTGACGTCTAATTTTAGTGAAAAGACAAATTTTAGTGGAACGTTTATTAATTTTAGTAACCGTTTGAAACGTGAAAACTTTTAAAACGTTGTAACGTGTAAAATGTACATAGGCAGTTCAATCATCAAGTTAGTCGGCATGTATTTACATTCGACTGTCTATGTACATTTTTCACATCTTGTTCAATTTTATTACATAAAATTAATTTTAGTGACATCAGATACAGTTTTCATCAGACATTAGATACAAATTAAGTGCTATTTATGATAGCACCAACTTTAGTTCGACTTAATAACAGAATAGCATTTGGCAATCTCTTAACAAAAATGAGAAAATTTTAGAGAAATTTAGTTTAATGATGTCAATAACAGAATTAGCACCATTATTGCCCCTTCAATTGTTTCAAAGGGATTTTAATTTTGGAAAAAAAAGACTAAACTATATTCATGTTGTATCCCTGACGGGGTAATCAGAGAGTACACGATCTGTCCTCTCCAGGCTTCGCGATCCACGCATACTTATTTCGCTTCTTCAAGATTAATATTTTTGATAGATTTTTGGTTGCCAAAGTCAAAGCTACTGTACTTTGAATATGTCATTGGTGAATTGGAAACAATCATGGGTACCATCAAAATAATAATTTTGCTATTGTTTTGTGGATAATCTCTCCCTCGCAAAAAATATCATGCCTACCAAAAAAATCATAACATCCATTTCAAGTGGGAGAGAGTTAGACAAATGGATAAAAGCCCTTCAATATCGCTTGTCGAAACCCACACATCGTGTACAAATTACTTCATCTATAAACATATATAATTAACTATCTTCACTAGTTACTACTACCTACTTACTAGGAAAAGACGCTATTGCTCGGCATCGAGTTTAGGTATAGGTTACACGTTTTTTTCGTAGGTGCCATCTCTTCATCTATTAACTGTGTTTTATTTCTTGAGACATGACGGAGTTTTGGCGGGAGAGTGACAAGTGCGGACGCTTGCTGTATATTATTTTCTAAAACTAGTGCATTTATCTTGTTTTATGTGTGGGAATGGTGGTTTCTTGGACATAAAAGTTGTCTTAACGTGCTATAGTGATAGACAATGATATATATGCAGTGAAATGCTATTTTCTCTCTTGACGCGAAAAGTCCACTGAAAACCTCAGTATAAGAATCACCATTATACTGAGGGCAAGGACAAGGACCTAGGACTGAGGACTCGACATCGACAAAGACTGGACAGGACTATATACTAAGAAAATATAAATACCGAAGACTAGGCTGTATGGACAAAGTTTCCTTTGCTTGCCCAATATAGGCGAATACTACCAAAAAAAAAATTGAGACATGACGTGTCCATGTCAGTCTGTTACTGTCAATTGACGTTGTCAACTTGCCAATTGTCAGTAAAATTGTAGTTTATTTGGTGCCCGTTTCTGAAAATTTGTATTTTCGAATAACGTGAATTAGGTACTTGTTCAATATGGATCTCTTTTCATCTATACCAACTCATATTGACTACGTCGGTCAAGCTAAAGCAGAAAAGTTGTACAGAGCTATAATCACTTTATTTAGTATAGTCGGTTTCGTATGGGGCTACATTGTTCAACAGTTTTCTCAGTCTGTTTACATTTTGGGTGCTGGATTCCTCTTAGCTGCGGTCCTCACCGTTCCTCCATGGCCTATGTACCGTCGCAACGCTCTCAATTGGCAGACCCCTCGAAGTACCGAAGAGAAACCAGCCGGCAAGAAAAGTAAAAAATGAAGCAGTCGATGGCAACTTATGACCAATTTGTTATCCTGTAAATTCACTTTTCTGTAATAAAATAGTTTTTAAGCTTGTAATTATTATATAAATTACCCAATCTGTTAATTTTTGGCAAGCTTGTGTATTTATCTCCTGATACATAATAATTTAGGATCCTAACATTTCTGTCATCTCTCTAAAAGATCTGCCACATCTTTTTGTTGTTAATTAATTTTTTTTTTGTTTTTCGAATCACCTTGCACAAAATGACATTTTGTTGAGTATTAACATAAAACTTGAGTCATGCATGCATCTCTACTTGCACACAAGAGATGGACAATGCAGTTTATAATCAGGCCTTATTTGTTCAATAAAAATAATTATAAATAATTTGCCTTTTTTTAGTTATTGATATTAAGTTAGTGGTATTAAAATTATATCCTTCATGAAGAACATTAAGTGACAATGTTAGTTGTTTAGAGATAAGCAACAAACAAACTGATGCTGTAACTGGAGTCCAAACCCATGTTACCAGTGCAGTATGCTGGTAAAACTGCTGACAGCAATAAGAGGGGTTGTGAGGTCAGAAAGCAGTTTATTCAATCTTTACCCCATAAAGAAACCCAAATCCACACAAACATTTCCTCACTAATAGAGCAGTTTCTGATTGGAACAAACTACCAGTAGATATTTTTGATATTTACTATATTGTGACAGCTACCAGTGTTAATATGTTTAAAAACAGACTTGACAGGCATATCAATCATATTGAACAGACAAAGAGGAACTGAACTACATCATCAGGATACAGGCTACATCAGTGCTGCAACTGCCTGCCTGAATTGTATATAATAATAATAAATCATTACAACTCAAAAGTACCCCATCAAAAGTGTACAATGAGCCAGGCTGATGATGAACACTTTGGCAAAGCTATCATCGGCAGGTTGCACCTCACCATCATTTGTTAGTCACTCACTGCAGTGTTCTTTTGTGACTAGACAACCTTAGTCAGATTGGGCAAGAGCTACATGATAGTTACCTTGTAAGTGGACTTTTCAATTCAAACCAGTAGTTCCTGAGATTTGCATTTTAACCAAAAAAAGCAACTTTTTAACTTTATAATTTTGGTTTAGGCACATGGTGAAAGTCAGAATTGCAGGTGCATTGTTGCAGAAATGAGTCTGTTGCATTAAAAAGCAAAGTTTCAACCACTGTGTGTGCAAGCAAAGCAAAACAGTTTCTGTGGTCATGTCCACTCCATATTTATAATACTCTTAAAATAGGAAAAAAAATCGCTGGGCTGGGTTGCTAAATTATTACATCATCACTTTTATAACACATTTTATTTCAATACTTCGTCATCAGCATGTCATTCAAAATAAAAATACAACTTTTCAAGTAACTACGTCAAAGAAAACAGAACTATTCTCAACATCCTATGCTCTTATACACCAATTGCTTACTTATAATTTTAAATAGATACCTTGTAAAAAAAAGACACCTAATAATAATTAGGTAACTTTTTTACCTATTGCTGATTTACATAGCACCAATAATGTTCATGAGTAGGGATATGTTCAGAGGCTGTTAGGAGAATCGCGAGAAGTCCTGACTGCGCTTCGCCGTATGAAGAATCAGAAAGCTGTCGGACCCGATGGAGTCCCCATCGAAGCCTGGAAGGCGATGGGTCCTCGCGGTGTGGGCATCTTAGTAAACCTTTTTAACCAACCAATGGAGACTGAGTATTATTACTCCAGTCTTCAAAGGTAAGGGGTCAGTGCAGGAGTGCGGGAGCTACCGCGGTATAAAGGTGATGTCCCACACCATGAAGATCTTCGAGAGGATTATAGACTCTCGGATCCGGCAGGAGTGTACTCTCTCGGAGTGTCAATATGGATTTCGCCCTGGTCATGGGACCACGGACCCTGTTTTTGCCCTGAGGGTTGTCGCAGAGAAATACAGGTCGAAGAACACGCCTCTGCACTGTTTGTTTCTAGACATGCAGAAGGCCTTCGACTGTGTTCCTCGTGCGATGATCTGGTGGGCACTGCGGTCCAAAGGGGTTCCAGAGGTCTATATTGACACTATCCGGGACATGTACTGTGACTCCGATTCAATGGTTCGGACTGCTGTTGGCGACACGAAACCCTTCCCCATCACCGTCGGGGTACACCAGGGTTCTGTCCTTAGTCCGCTTCTGTTCAGTGTAATATTAGACGAATTGTCGGACAGCATCAGAAACCCGCATGAGCAGCCTCCATGGTTGCTCATGTATGCTGACGATATTGCGCTGGCAGACGCGGACAGGGGCAGATTGGTACGACGTGTAAAGGCGTGGAAGGAGACGCTTGAGAACGGCGGTCTGAAACTAAATGTGGCGAAAACCGAGTACTTGGCACTAAACTCGACAGATCCCACATCCGTCCGCATAGGCGGTGATTTGGTCGAGCGCACGGACCAGGTTAAATACCTGGGATCTGTTTTTCACACGTCCAGTGACATCGATTGCGATGTCAAGTCACGCATTGCTGCCGCGTGGGCCAAATGGCGGGAGTCATTTGTGATTCTAAAATGCCGATCCGGTTGAAGGGACAGGTCTACAAAACCATTATTAGACCTGTCCTTTTACATGGCAGTGAGATGTGGCCGATATTGGAGCGACACAAGCAGGAGCTGCGTGTCACGGAAATGAAGATGCTGCGGTGGATGTGTGGAGTCACGCGGATGGACCGCGTGAGGAACTCTCGCATCCGCGGCAGCCTTCACGTCCGTGACATAGCAGACAAGTTGCAAGAGTGTCGCCTTCGTTGGTATGGTCACGTCTTGCGGCAACCGCCGGGCTACGTAGGTAACAAATGTCTGGCCATGTCGTCCCCGCCGGGACCCAGTAAGAGGGGAAGACCCAAAAAGTGCTGGCTTGACGTCGTAAGGGATGACATGCGTGCCAATGGTCTCACTACAGGGGATGCCGACGACCGTGCGAAGTGGAGGAGAAAATGTAGGAAAGCGGACCCCGGGCGTCGCGAGACGCAACTGGGACAGACGCTCGGATGATGATGATGCTGTTAGGAGAATCGCAGATCTGGCAGAATGCCACACCAGCGTAGACTCATATCGGGCCGTCTCGGTCAACTGCCCGCGAGCTCCTAGCTAGGTTGTAAAATTTCATCCATAGCTCTGTTATGGAGTACCTATACACCCAACAACGTTTCATTTCCATCCCGTGACGTTCAGTGCAGTAACTGAACGTCACGGGATGGCCTGATGGCCATCAGAGTCGGGGTCATAGGAATGAGTTTTTAGTCTCCTTCCTATTCCTTGTAGCACTTTATTGTAGTTATGGCGCAAGGCGGTGGTACATCATGGTCAGCAGCACTGCCTTGTTTTGCTAAGGAAATAGCTTAACAGTCTGCTAGGCCAACAGCTAGTAATAATCCCTGGCAGAATCAAGTCTTGGGCAGGCTTCTTTTGGGCCTTTTGGTCACCTTCCCCTTGATTCGTAGTAGGGCCCCACTTTTCTTACAGCAAATTCTGAGAGCGACATGAACTGGAGTGGCTGATTTGAAAGTGCCTTAACACATTATTGTCCCAAATAAACTGCTGCAGGGAAAACCAGAGAGCTGTGCTGAGACTCCGTATAATAGGGGCCCTGAATCCAGTGACTGAGTCATGTTCTGAACTTGTTACATTTAATATCAATACCTTGTTTACAGCTCTTGAAATCATTGACACGAAGAAGAGTGGGAGAGCTATAATAAATCTGCCAGGAGTCTTGGATAGTATAGTTATGCCCATGGAAATGTTGTAGGTATGACTATAAAGTGGACAGTTTTTCAGGTTCGAGCGGGACTTGTTCCTTGCTTGGGGAGCTGCTTAACCAACTAAGCTACCCAGGAACACTCGAAAACAAAGATTTTTTCCACCTCATGTCTTTAGGTTTTTTTAACGTGTGGAAGTCCCCTCGGATGTCATGTCGGACTCGAACTGGCTAAAACCACACTGTCCCTGCCTAACTGTATATTGCCGGACGCCCCGGGTAACTCCTCGGAAAGATGTCCCAGTGCTACCGGCAGACTTTGGCTACCACCGCGACCTGGTTCGGGTGTTATCCCGCATCTTTGGGGGTTGGTTCGGGTACTATCCCGCTTGCATGCATGAGGCGGCGGCGGCGATGAGTGCGTGAAATTTTCACGTCATGCCGACGTCTTGGGCCTACTTCTGTAAGGACGGCGAGCAGCCCACCCGCCGTCCCCAGGACCCCGGTCATGGAGGCCGATAGTTCATGTCTTTAGGTGACTTTTTAGTGAGTTTAGTTGGTTAAGCAGCTCCCCCTGCAAGGGAGAAGGCGTGGTTTGGTGGGTTCGCGGTACCACTCGAGGCTGAAAGGTGTTTCCACTTTAAATTTATGATATAATCAGCATACAATTTGGTTTTTAAAATTATTTATAATTGTCATTATCACGAATTATTGTAATTTAACAGATATTTACTTTTTATTATTGTTCCTTCTTTTCAATTTCCGACAATTCACGAGCGTTGCGCAAGCGATATCAAATCCATGATAATGGCAACATGGGTATATACCCGTATATGTTGTAGGTATTTATATAATGGGTCTGACAAACGATTTTTACTTTAAAGTCAAATAAATCTACCAGGAAATACGAGAAAAGCGGTGTTTTTACTTGTTTTATATTTCAAAAAATGGCGGGATTATTTACGATCAAAGTGCGTATAACGGGTGACCGCATACGTCACAACCCTGCTCATTCAACAGTCGCGCAATTGTTCGCATCCGCGCCGCGCCTTGTTGCAGTCGATGCGAGGCTGTGATGTCACAATGGAAGCGCCTAATCTTGGAAATTCAAAAAAGGACTAATATCTCGTCGTTATAACTTCGGAAATACTGCATGTATTGAAGTGCAATAAAAACTAATGTAATGTACCTGAGCTACGCTCCAATACGCTCCAAAAAGCTGTATTTGACAGTAATATTTTGACCCTTTTGTTCCATTTCATTTTAAAATATGCTTATGCATAAGAGGTCAGAAACATTTGACTTTTAATATCGTCGCAATTCATTTTCAACTCTGACAACTCATGAAATGGTGTTGCAAACATTCATAGGCTACAATGACTACCATTGATCAACAGTCAGGTGGGCCGTATGCTTGTCTGAGATCTTAATAGTATAATAATGCAGCAATAAATAATATAGTGACATAAACTCAATACATAATCTAATCCTACATTGTAAAAATAAATTATAATTCTCATAGGATGCATTCTTATAGAACAAAACATAAAAAAAGAACAGAACACAATAAATAAAACTACTTTAAAATATATTACTATAGACACAAAAGCCCATAATTGTTCACTAGGTCAGTCGGCGGTATCGAATACTGCCATATTTTAAAAATAAATATTAGGAAACATTATATACAGATACACACAGTCATCAAGTTTCAATTCTTGTACAGAACGCGTCAATGATTGTAGAAACGAATTCACTATTTTCTAAGAATTCTTAGTTCTAATAAAACCTTGTCATAGAGTTCATTATCAAAACGTCGGGGGGCCGAGTCTACTATGGACAAGCCTTAGAATAGAACCAGAATCGCTGTATTTAGCTGTCAAAATGTTAGTAGACTATCAGAACACAATAAATAAAACTACTTTAAAATATATTACTATAGACACAAAAGCCCATAATTGTTCACTAGGTCAGTCGGCGGTATCGAATACTGCCATATTTTAAAAATAAATATTAGGAAACATTATATACAGATACACACAGTCATCAAGTTTTAATTCTTGTACAGAACGCGTCAATGATTGTAGAAACGAATTCACAATTTTCTAAGAATTCTTAGTTCTAATAAAACCTTGTCATAGAGTTCATTATCAAAACGTCGAGGGGCCGAGTCTACTATGGACAAGCCTTAGAATAGAACCAGAATCGCTGTATTTAGCTGTCAAAATGTTAGTAGACTATCAAAACTGCAACTGACTAGCGGCCACTGGCGCGGTAGGTGTTAGTAGAATTCTGAATATCGGCCGATCGATAGAAGTCTATTGGAGTACGATTGTAATAGTAGATTACGAAAAAAAGTCAAAATTGTGTTGGTGGCTATCCATTGAGCGACAATTTCGATTCTATTTCGACACGATTGAAATAGCAGACACGGGCCCCCGGTGACATGTTTATCCAAAAATTGACGATGACTGTACTGTACTATAAGAACTAAATGACTAATAAAACAAAGACTAGTCACCTTATTTAAAAATTGTTTCTATCATAATTTTAATTTGTACTATAAGTCATCAGTGAAACTAAATTTCTCTTTAAGTCGACTAAAAACGTTATATATTCTACTTTCATTACATACGTTACAATCATCTTCGGATTTCGTTGGCTTGAATTCTTGAGAATCTTCATTTTGTTCAGTGTCCTTACAGTCTTTATAATCAATGTTTTTACTGGTTTCTTTCCCTTCCTCAGACTCCGTTCTCTCATTTCCTTCCTTATTTTCTTTATTCGCATCATCAGACTGAATACAAACTTCTTCTTTATCAAACATTTGTTGCAATGTTATTACAACAAACATGAAAGTCACTCCGTAATTGACAATAGTGAGGGATAGAGGACCTAATACTAATATGAAGACGGCCATTGTAAAAAGTAAAGCAGCTACGGTTTCATAGTGTCGCCTGTAAATAATAATTATTTGTTTTAAATAGGTTCTATATTTATATGTTTTGTTTTTAATAAATGTTACATAACTAAAATATGTTATAAAAGAGGTCCCTTTGGGCAAGGTTCTGAAGATACTGGTAGCGTTCCCGCTTTAAATAGCTTTAAAATTCTTTGTACGAGGTAGCTGCCAGCTCTTCGGTCTCCTGTGATGTCGACTAACCTTTTTACTGTTTCCTTAAAAAGCCTTATAGCGCTAGGACCCCACGGACCAAGGGAACGCTGCCAGTATGTTCGGAACCTTGCCTAAAGCGACCTCTTTAATAATATATTTTAGTTATGTATCATATTTTCAAGGTTATATTTAATGTTAATATGAAGCTAAGTTGATATAGTAACATTTATTGACATTGTTAATAACAAGTAGATAGATGTTGCACTTCAATGTTTTAATAGATTCTGGGCTTATTTGTTTTGATTTAATAAGTTCTGCACTTTCCATTTTAGTTTTAAAAGTTTATGCATTAATGTTAAATATTCTAAATGGTTGTTTACTGTACTTTTAAATATATTTTCCATGCTAGCTAATGCCAGCGTATCCGCCCGAGATATGAAGTTACGTACGGGATAACCCAATTTCCCAGGATATAAGTTTTTGTTAATTTAGGGTTAACTTCGTTTACCAAATTTGAGCCAAATTAGTTTAGGGATTAAAGTATTATATTGTACCAAACATCCAATAGAATTTTAGCTCCATTCGTTAAAAAAAAACCTGTTTCCTGACAATAATAAACACAAAAAAGTCCAATTCGGTGTAGTTCGGAAGCTATGCGCGGAGAGCATTTCAGCAGTTAATTTTTATAAGACATTGATGGTCTGTATACCAATTTTATTACTCACAATTTTTTCTTTGGACCATCGATTTGCCAAACGTAAGCCGAACAAGCAGACATAATCATGCCAGTGTGATATGATGTATCAGGTTTTAAAACCATGCTGTAACTGAAACGATGAAAATCATTTAACCAAATATTTAACCTATAATTGAATAATTTGATTAATTTCAATCAATTTGAAACTTAGAAGAGAATAAAGTAAAGTTTACAAAGACCATTTCACATCGATTTTATATTCCGTCTTCTTAAAGGATCAGCGACCGGTAATTTACATTTTTCAGGCTGAGATCCCGGGTTCGAGTCCCGGTACAAATATTTGTGTGATCCATAAATGTGAAATGAAGCGCTCGTGGCCCCGCGGACGTAATGTTCTGTAAATGATCACTGCGTTAAGCAACTTTCACTATGGCTGGTCCTCGTATGGGTGACCACTTTGTGGTATTTATATTTGCGAGCGATTCCGTGCTTCGAAAGGCACGTTAAGCCGTTGGTCCCGGTTGCCAGTAACATGGCAGTCGTTAAGCCAGTTGAATGCCTTATGGGCGGCTTGAAAATTTTCAACAGGAGGTCGCCACAACCTGCACCTGTACATTTCAACACGGCAATGGGCTCACCACCTGTTACGTCGGACAAAAAAAAAGAAAGTGTGAAACGTGGGCGTATAGTACGCCTCTGCCTACCCCTTCGGGGATAAAGGCGTGAAAGAAAGTATGTTTATGTTATAAAATGTGAGTTTTAGAGTTTGGGTGTCTTATGTGTAATATGTTTGTATTTAGAAATATATAAATATTTATAAGTTGTCTAGATCCCATACCACAAACTTATATTAGCTTACTTTAGGCTAGATGGCGCTGTGTGAAAAAGGTCCCACATTATTTATCTATTTAGTCGCTTTTTAGAAGGTAAATGCAGCGATCAAGTGCTTCACACCGAATACTTAAAAACCCGTTGTGGCGATTAAATCGCTAAAATGTGCGACTCCAATACCGTTTTCAGTCGCAATGAATCACTAAAACGCGATGCAGCATCGCTACAATCGCAAAAAGTAGCGAGTCTGCTGTGTTCCTAACTCCAAAACGAATATTTGCAGATGCGAAATTCAAATGGAATTGCCTGCTACTGCAGTATCTAGGCAATAGAGAAACTGAAGCGCTCGAGGCCCCGCGGACTCAGTGTTCTGTAAACGATCACTGAGTTACGCAACTTTCACTATGGGTGGTCCCCGGATGGGTGACAACTTTGAGGCATTTACATTTGCGAGCGTTTCCGTGCTTCGGAAGGCACGTTAAGCCGTTGGTCCCGGTTACTAGTAACATGGCAGTCGTTAAGTCAAGTTGAAGGCCTTATGGGCGGCTTCAAAAATTTCAACACCAGGTAGCTCCAGCACCAGGGCTCACCACCTATTACGTGGGACAGGAATACACATGGTGAAAAGTGGGCATACAATATGTATGCCTCTGCCACCCCTTTGGGGATAAGGCGTGATAGAATCTTTGTACTTAGTAAAATAACTTACGGAAAATTCCTAGCCCAAGTGAGTAATGCGGGCACATTGACTAGAGTGACTGCGAGCCACATTGAAAACATCGTCATGTGAAAGTTTATGTTATTCAGTCCTTCTTCCATATCCAGCCTATTTTCTTTATTATTCTTTGCCTTTCTATAAGGCAAAGTATCTTCTTTTCTTTCCATATCTTTGTTGTCAGATTTAGCATCAGCAGGTATCAGTTTATTTGATTCTGAATGTTCACTATTTTCTTTGTTACCATTTGAAACGGCCACTAACTCAACACTGGATAATATATTGTTGCCTTTTATTTCGATTTTACCATATTTTTCATCATCTTCATTGATATTTTGACTGGAAGCTTCAGGTTCAGTAGATTTTGGTTCAATGAGGGTAATCTGAGCCTCTTCGGTGGGTTTTTTACTTTTAAACAATCGACACACTCTTGAGGCTATTTTTGCCATTAATTTGTATACATAATCTTCTAAGTATTCTTCATACATTTTTGAGAGCTGTAAAAAAAGATAATGAGAATAACTTTATCATTAAAAAAATGCCTATAAAAATATTTTCCTTTTTTTTTTAAGCAGTATTGAGGATGCCTCGTGTGTAGACGAAACATGTGTCGATTAAATGTCACGTTGTAAAGCGGAGTATTGCACATTTTTAACAATCTCGAGGATAGGGTTACCTATTACCTGTCCGACATCTCTTTCTATTGATAAATTTTTAAAGCAATTATTTTGCTAAATTTCTCATAAATTTTTACAAAGTGGAACTTTTAAAATGACCGATGGTGGAGAATTTCAACTTGATTCAATACCGTTCAGGTAGTTCAGGTGGCTAGAACATTGCCCGGGTTAGGCAAAGGTTCAATCCCCGTCTCCAATCGAATTGTCTTTTTCCTCTTTATTAAAAATTTAGCAAAATAATTGCTTTAAAAATTTATCAATAGACTGAGTGGAGTCCATTGCATCAATGTTTAAAAATGGTTGTATCACTGTTTATTGGTATCGAATTGTTCATTAGCTCGATAGATGGCTCTGGTCATACTCTTAAAATGATGGTTAAACATGATGGAGAATTTCAACTTGATTCAATACGGTTCAGGTAGTTCAGGTGGCTAGAACATTGCCCTAGTTAGGCAAAGGTCACGGGTTCAATCCCCGCTCGAATCGAATTGTCTTCTTCGACTTTATTAAAAATTTATGAGATATTTATCAAAATAATTGCTTTAAAAATTTATCAAAAGTCTGAGTGGAATCCATTGCATCAATGTTTAATAATGGTTGTAACACTGTTCATTGGTATCAAGTTGTTCTTTAGCTCGATAGATGGTTCTGGTCATACTCTTAAAATGACGGTTAAAATATGGTGGAGAATTTTAACTTGATTCGATTCGGTTCGGGTAGTTCACGTGGCTAGAACATTGTCCTGGTTAGGCACAGGTCACGGGTTCAATCCACGTCTCGAATCGAATTGTCTTTTTCCACTTTATTAAAAATTTATTAGAAATTTAGCAAAATAATTGCTTTAAAATTTTTTCAGTAGACTGAGTGGAGTCCATTGCTTCAATGTTTGAGAATGGTTGTAACACTGTTCATTGGTATCGAGTTGTTCATTAGCTCGATAGATGGCTCTGGTCATACTCTTAAAATGACGGTTAAAATATGGTGGAGAATTTTAACTTGATTCGATACGGTTCGGGTAGTTCAGGTGGCTAGAACATTACCCTGGTTAGGCAAAGGTCACGGGTTCAATCCCAGTCTCGAATCGAATTGTCTTTTTCCATCTCTTTCTTTGTAGAGTTCGATTCGTCTTTCCTCCGTTACAATTAGTAGAGGCTGTCCTTGACCGTGTGCATTAGGATTGACGAATCGAGGGTGTGTAATGGGATCCTCCTCCCTCCCTCCTTTATCATTGTTCTACTTTTCACTTTGTTTTTGATTCTATTAATAGGATTTGTTGGCTACCCGGACTTCCAGATGAGATCAATAATACTTCAGCTCCAGTAGCAAAACGTATATTAACGTGAAAAAATATAATAATTGCAAGGTAAGAAATCAGTACCAGTAATCAGTACTAGTAACCAGGGTAACTGTATATGCTTTTACAACAAGCTTCCCTGTGACCTGAGAAATTTACCTTTAAATAAATTAAAAAAGTTTATTAAAAACAAGCTTTGTGAAAAAGGATTTTACTCCGTTACAGACTATTTGCAGGACAGGGACGCCTGGAAATGATCTGCTGGCAAAGTGAAATAATATTAAATTGTAAATTTTTTTTCTTTTCTTTTTTTTTTTAATAAATGCAATTTTAATTATAATAAGTACAATGTCAACTCTATAAAAATATTTACATGTCAAATTCAAATAACCCGCCTCTGACCGCTCCCAAAGGTGCCCATAATACTAGCCGCGTTTCCACGTTGAATAGCTATAGCCAACCTTTGCACCAGGAACGATCTTGAGCGGGAGTCACCTGTTTTCTCCCTTATTCTGCGTCCTAATTCCCCAATTGTAAATAGGCCATCAAAAAAAAAAGCCTTCCTAAGTTTCTTGCCGGTTTTTCTCAGGTGGGCCGCGTTCCGAACCGGTGGTCGCTTTAAATATTTTAAATAGTGTATGACATTTTGTAAGCGCCGTTAAAATGGTCTATGCAAAATAAAGATATTTTTATTTTTTATTTTATTTTATTTTAGTACAACGTAGGTAACGGTGTTTAGCTTGGAGTCGAATGTTGTGTGTCACCACTGACGACACGATCCGATGCGCCCCACCAAAGTTCTTGCTCGCGGTCAGTGGCGTTAACAGGATTATATATTATCATTTATATATCCCTTATACACTTTATTCCCCAAAGGGGTAGTAATAGGTATACTAACAGCCTATATTTCACCAATTTTAATACATCAACCCTATGATTAAATATTTCACTTAGACTTACCATGAAAGCATAGAATGCAGCTCCGGCGACTAAAGCAGCGGCTCCACAAGACAGTGGCGCCCCCAGCAGTAATGCGATCGTCACCACTACGGGCACCTTCTGTAGACCTGACGCCATCTTCTCCGCGAGGGTTGAGCTGCCGCGCCACATTATCCTGCCAATCAAATTAATCAAATATATATTGTGCGAAAGTAGAAGGTAGAAGGAGTCAGGGTAGGCCGAGACTTACATATGAAGACCACGTGAGCAGATTGATCAAAAACGGAAAATTCATAAGTACTTGAATACCCAGACGTGCATGTATGAAGCGATTAATAAAACTACAACTAAGTGAAAGAAGTAGGCATGGATCGTGAAGCCTGGCGATCTGTCCTCTCTGACTACCCGGTCAGGAATACAGCGTAAATATAGTTATATAATGACAATAAACGATTTATAGGATGGGCCGTAAACAATCACTGCGTAAACGATGACCGATTTGTGTCATTTCCATTTATGAGTGTTTCTGCACTTCGGAAGGCACGTTAAGCCCTTGGTTCCCTTCAGATCAGTAAAATAGTAGTTAAGTAACGTTGAAGGCCTCATAAACGGCCAAAAATTTTTTTTCAATTCAACAGTGGCCACAACCTAAGCCTTAGGTTACTAGGTTACAGGCGTGATTTATATTCTCACCTTCAAGTAATATATCAAATCAATCTATTGTATTCCACTAATGGACCCTAGTAAACCTCTTTAACTATCGCCAAATGATCATTTTAAAAGAATGATTGGTTTTAGTGTATGTACGTACCACGCTGGCCAATGTGTGATAGTTACATAATAATTGTTATATTTGACGGGTAGGCTGGTTTTTGTGATCCTTGATTTGTTGCATATGTCACTACTCAGAATAGCAAAAAAAAAAAGTACCAATACAAATAAAACAAGAATAATGACAACTTTATTTCAAATTTGAGTATGATAAAGTAATAATCGAGTGTTCATACAACTCAGAAGTTATCAGTATAGAGCAGGGAAAGACAACTGCAGTAAAGAAAGCATGTAACATGCATATATATGAATCCCTGTCCTGAACCAAGTTTTTTTTTCACTTTAATTAAAAACGCTAATAAGAAGCGCTCGTGGTCCCGCGGAGAAGCGCTCGCGGTCGCGGACTCAGTGTTCTGTAAACGATCACTGCGTTAAGCAACTTACGCTATGGCTGATCACGGATGCGTGACCAATTTGTGTCATTTACATTTGCGAGCGTTTCCATGCTTCGGAAGGCACGTTAAGCCGTTGGTCCCGGTTGCCAGTTTCATGGCAGTGAAGTCAAGTTTGAAAGTAGGCTTGAAAATTTTCAACAGCAGGTAGCCACAACCTGCGTCTGTCTATTTCAACACAACAATGGGCTCACCACCTATTAATACACATGATGAAAAGTGGGCATATAATATACCTCTGCCACCCCTTCGGTGATAAGGCGTGATAGATAAATAATAATAAAATATGCATATAACACATACCTAAAGAACAATCTATGAGCGATCTGTGATGAAAACACCATAATGACTAATATAACAGCTGCTAAGATGTTAACTAATCCCAACGCTGTCATGTAGACCGGCAGAACCCACAGGGACCTTATGAAGTACTGCACCTCTAAGTTCTTCCAACTTGCATTCTCGAACAAAAACGATAACAAAGGAATGGACCTGAAATGTGAAATATTATTTTATGTTACTTATTGAAAGCTTATAAGCCGTGTTCACGACAATAGCAGGGGAAGGGGCGGAAGCGACGGCGATAGTGGTGCGATGATGCAAAATGCATTAATGTATCAATATTTTAAATACTAGCTAATGCCCGCTGTTCCGACCGCGTGACGAAGACTTCCCGTTTTCCATAAGAACATTTTTATCACCGCACACCAGCAAAGGCATAATAATAACTATAATATACTTTTTTAAATAATATACGTACACTAAAACAGAAGCAGCTAGCCTTGCAAACACAAGTGCATAATACGGTTTAACACCTTCGCTGCTATATGCACTATGCAAAGATAGACATTTCCCATGTTGTTGAAGCGTCAATATGTTACTTCTAACTCCCAGTAGTACAATGGCTGATGCATAAGGAAGCAAAGTTGGACTGTAATTGCGCACTATCTGAGCCAGGCGGTGGTACCAAGATGTTGATATGCTAAAATTAAAGACAAACATTGAAAAAACTTAAGCAAACAAGTCAAAGACAGATTACTATTATTAAAACGCTAGTGAGTAAAATATTGACGAAGAATATATATTGTGCGAAAGTAGAGGGTAGGGCCGAGACTTACATATGAAAACCACGTGAACAGATTGCTCAAAAACGGAAAAGTTAAAAGTACTCGGATACCCTGATGCGCAGGTATGAAGCGATTTATGAAGCTGCAAGAAGCGAAAGAAGTATGCTTAGATCGTGAAGCCTGGCGATCTGTCCTCTCTGACTACCCCGTAAGGGATACAGCGTGAAGATAGATTAGAGATAGTAAAATATAGAAGCTCTAGTAGTCCCGCTAACTCAGTGTTCTCTAAACAATCACCGCGTTAAGCAACTTTCGCTGTGGCTGGTACTCAAATGAGTGACAGCTTTGTGACATTTCCATTTATGAGCGTTTTCGGGCTTCGGAATGCATGTTAAGCCGGTGGTCCCGGTTGCCACGTGGCAGTGTTAAGCCAAGTTCAAGGCCTTATGGACGGTTTGAAGAATTTCAATAGCATGTCTCCACAACCTGCGTATTTCCATTTGTAAAATAAAAATCTCATTTTTATATTTTTGTGACATTAAGAACTTATAGTCCTAACGTTTTGGCATTTCATTTAAAGCAATAGCTGATCAAATCAGGCATAAAAAGATTTGGGACACATTTTCGAAATGACCATTACACTAACTTAAACCAGTAAATGTACCTCACAGTGTATCTGCATTGTGGATCCAGCAATAAAGTTATCTTTACATGCTCCGTGACATCCATTCCATAAGTAACATTCGGATTACTTTTAAAAAGTCTTAGTTTCATAGGATTTCGTTTTAAATGCCTGGAAAATAAAATAAAACCTTATTGTATTCAATAGAAGAAATTTTAATAAATAAGTATTTATTGAATACGAGCTTAACAGCCTGTGGTTCACCCCGTGTGGCTTCATTAGATTTACCGTGCCTGTTTCCCACAAGAACATGTTCCCACAATAAAAAGTACCCTTTAGCACTAACGCTTAACACGCACTGCGTTTTACCGCAGGTCTGAAACCGCATTTCAAAAACGTCATTTGAGCTGTCACATGCAACTTCCGTTTGTGTAAAGAAAACAATATCAAAGTGATTAAACTGCTTAAATACTAATAAAATTGTCTGCAAAGTTGAACTCAAGTAAAAATATAACTGTGATAGTGTTATCTCAGTGTTATACACTTGTTTTATTCGTAAAAAAAGAGATTTAAAATAGATTCCAGTGAAGTGAAATACCATCTACCCACTTTTATAGTTGTTATGAATCTTGACATTTGCACATCAAATTGATTTTGACACCTTAAAGCTGTCAAGCTGCAATTGTATGCGTTTCGTTATATGCATTTAAATATCTTCGTTCAGAAATGCATCATACGGTATACGTAGATTTATACTTACAAAATACTTAAACTGCGCATTATCTCTGCAACATGACAAGTTCAGGTACAGAGGAAGAGTGTTTAATTACTGATTATCAAACCTCTAATCGAAATGTGGTTGATAATAATGTACCTATACCAAGAAAGACATTAACTCAACAAGTCTTTCATCCAGCAATGTTCATGTCAAAGAAAGTAGACAAATGTCAAGACCAGGTTGGGTCTGAGTGGTAAAGTCTGAAAGGTATTTATGGGAGGCTCAATGCGGATTCCGGCGTGGAAGTGTTTACTCTCCGCATGATCGCGGAGAAGTTTCTGGCTATTAGCCAGAAACATTTGATAACGTTGTGAGATAAACTTTGTGGGATTTGCTGCACGGATTGGTGTGGACGGCTCGCTACTGCGGGCAATACAGTCGCTTTATAGAGACTGTAAGGCTTGCGTGCGAGTAGGCGGGGATGTGTCACCTCTTTTTAATGTCGGTACAGGCGTCAAACAGGGTTGTGTCATGTCTGCCTGGCTGTTCATAGTGTATCTGGACAGTTGCCTGCAGAAGTTGAAAGATTGTGATATGGATGTGAATTTGGGTGACTTTTTAGTAAACTGTCTGCTGTACGCTGATGATGCGGTGCTCATGGCCTCATCAGAAGCCGACCTTCAGGCATTAGTCACTAATATGAAAGAGGAGTGTGAAAGTAAGGGTCTTCGCTTGAATGCAAGTAAAACTAAGGTTCTAGTATTTGAAAGAGATGACGTAAGAACCAAATGCGAGATTAGGGTAAACCAGGAACGACTAGAGCAAGTGAATGAAATTGTGTATTTAGGAAGTATATTTAGCGCGGATGGAAGATGTGATTCGGATGTAGAACGGCGAGTAGCTGCCGGAAACCAGGTTAACGGTGCTTTGTCCCAGTCAGTAAAGCGACAAAGTATCGTAAAAGAAGCACGACTGGCGATTCATAACGCAGTGCTAGTGCCAACTTTGCTTTACGGTAGCGAAACCTGGGTATGTCAGCAGATGCATGAAAGTAAATTGAATGCTGTGTAGATGCGATCACTTCGAAAATTGTGCGGCGTTTGGCTGACTGAATACGTAACGAAGTGATACGCAATATGGCAGGCTTGAATGAAAGTGTCAGCGTTAAACTGGAAAAGGGCGTGCTCCGTTGGTTTGGACACGTCCAACGAATGAGTGAGGAACGATTGACGAAGAATATATATTGTGCGAAAGTAGAGGGTAGAAGAAGTCTGGGTAGGCCGAGACTTACATATGAAGACGACGTGAGCAGATTGCTCAAAAATGGAAAGGTCAAAAGTACTCGGAAACCCAGACGTGCGTGTAGGAAGCGATTGATGAATCTTGAAGAAGCGAAAGAAGTATGCATGGATCGCGAAGCCTGGCGATCTGTCCTCTCTGACTACCCCGTCTGGGATACAGCGTGAAGATAGTTAGTTAGTTAGTTAGGTTGGGTCTAATTCTAACCCCTCAAGCCACGCTAGTCTATATGAGTGGCATTCAGTACCAGCCCTCCGCCAAAATAAAAAGAGGCGTATAAATCGTTCGTCTACTCCTAAAGACTTACCTATACTTACACATAATAGCTATACAGGATTACCTGTTGATCAAGACTGCCAAAACTACAGAGAAGAAAATCCAAAACCCAACAAACCACCTCCAATCATCCTATATGGAATAGAAAATGTTCCGAGCCTCAAGGCACTGATTGAGACCACTCTATTGAGAACTGAATATGCCTACAAAATCGTTACTAAAAAGCAACTGCGCATCACATGCAATACTATTGA
Organism: Thumatha senex; assembly: GCA_948477245.1. NCBI lineage: Eukaryota > Metazoa > Arthropoda > Insecta > Lepidoptera > Erebidae > Thumatha > Thumatha senex. The sequence continues at coordinate 17,931,794 of OX419732.1, read as the reverse complement.
ATCTTACAAAAAGCTAATGAACCTCGTTCGATCAAAGAACCTTATCGGCCATACCTTTACACCGAAGGATGAAAGACCCTACCGAATTGTCATAAAAAATCTGTACCATACCACACCTATGGAAGCTATTCTAGAAGCAACAGAAAGCACCGGCAACAAAGTAAAGGGAGAAATAATTAATGTGAGATATGGACCTAACAAAATACCCCTATCAACCTTCTTTGTCAATCTAGAACCAAGTACTAACAACCAGGCTGTTAAACAAATGAAGCAAATATATAATACCATCGTGACAATTGAAGACCCAAAGAAAAAGGCAACAGTACCACAATGCAAGCGATGCCAACAATATGGGCACACAAGAAATTATTGCCTAAGACCCTATAGATGTGTAAAATGTGCTGGTGCTCACAAAACAACAGATTGCACTAAAACTGATAAAAATACCCCAGCTAAATGTGCACTATGCCTAGGTGATCATCCTGCAAACTATAAAGGTTGTGAAATATTTCAACAAATAATATAAATAAAAATACAAAAAAGGAAAGTTATGGCGAAAAACCCTCTACAATTCACTAAACCTAAAGAAAAAATAACAAATAGATCAATATATGTAGAACAGCAATACAATACCCAACAACCGAATTCAACCCAAGAACGAGGCAAAGGACAATCATCTTATAGAACCTATGCACAAGCTGTAGCAGAAGAACCTAAACAAAATATTACAGAATCAAAGTTAGAACTAATACTTTCAAAACAAGTTGAAAAGCTAGTTAAACTCATTCAACAAATAGGTACGCTGATGAACCTATTGACAACTGTTATTGCAAATCTTAACAAATAATGGATTCATTAATTATAGCAACTTGGAACGTAAATGGATTGCTAAGTAACAAACATGAAGTTGATACAAGAAATTTACACAACTAATTAATCCATGTATTAATAAGTAGGTTCCAATATAAAGGAGAATGTGATGTGCATATATTAATATGATGCGCCACATCCCCGTAACGTCGCGTGGGTAGTTGTGACACTCGTTCAAATGACACATCCTACCCACTAGTGTAAACTACGTGTCCATACCATACAGGATGCTCCAAAATCATGTGGTTACTGGTTGTAAATAATATTTTTTTAGGATTGGTTTAATATTACGTGCTGTAATTTTATTTTTTATATCTATAGGCAGCTTATTTATAAGACTTGGCAATATGTACTCAGAAGTTCTTTTACCATAAAAGTTTTTGAAATTGGGTCTTGTAAGTTTTTGATTGGAAATGCTTCTAGTAACTATGCCAGTATTATTTGCTTTAAGGATCTGTATTTCAGTTCTAAAGTACTGCTCAACCAGAAGACTAACAATGCAACATTAAATAAAAAAATACAAGAGTATTTACAGAGTGACCATCAATTAAGCCTACCTATGAAATATTGTACTCCAAAAGAGATTCGAAGTGTTATTGGCAATCTGAAAGCAAGAAAAGCGCCAGGTTTTGATATAACCCCAGAAATATTGAAGCAGTTACCAAAGAAAGCCATAGTATTCCTAACAGTATTGTTTAATGGTATCTTGAAAGTCTTTCATTACCCTAGCATATGGAAGACAGCACAAATCACTATGATCCTAAAACCAGGAAAACCACCACATCAGACAGGATCCTATCGCCCAATTAGTCTTCTTCCTATTATATCCAAGGTGTTTGAAAAGATACTAGCACATCGCATGAAGGAAGCTCTAAAGAACAATAAAATTATTCCGGACCAGGAATTGGGATTCCGTAGTAAGCTTTCTACTCTAGAGCAAGTCCACAGAGTAAGCGATAAAGTACGTATCGCCCTGGCGAATAAGCAGTACTGTGCAGGGGTATTTCTTGATATTCAACAGGCATTTGATAAGGTTTGGCACCAGGGCCTACTTTTCAAACTAAAAAAAATAATTTTCACATAACTTGTATACTTTACTCAAATCCTATTTGGAAGGCAGAACGTTTTTCGTGAAAATAAACGAAGAAATGTCACCTCTCTATGATGTGGCTACAGGAGTCCCACAGGGTTTAGTCATTGGTCCAATCCTATACCTAATTTATACAGCTGATGTTCCGGAAACTAACAATTTGATTACAGCTACCTTTGCTGACGACACAGCTGCCCTGAGATCTCATAGTGTGCCTGAACTGGCGTCGCAAAACCTGCAAGTACATCTAGATAAGCTATACACTTGGATAAGGAATTGGCGAATCAAAGCTAGTGCTGCAAAATCAAACCAAATAACATTCACGCTTAGACGTCAGAACTGCCCACCTGTTAAACTTGGTCAGGAATTACTGCCTCACACTGATGTCGTTAGATATCTTGATTTTTAACTGGATCGGCGACAAACTTGGCGCAACCATATAGAAAGGAAAAGAGATAGCGCAAACCATAAACACAGGTCATTGCAGTGGCTCTTAGGGAGGACCTCAAAATTATCAGTCAACAATAAACTACTGATTTACAAAGCAGTACTAAAGCCCACATGGAGTTACGGAATCGAATTATGGAGCACCGCTAAAAATAATAACCTTGAAATACTCCAAAGATTTCAAAATAATGTCCTGAAAAACATTGCAAATGCACCATGGTTCACCAAAAATGACGAACTACATCAATACCTGGAAATGCCTACCATAAAAGAGGAAGTAGAACGTAGCTGCAAATCTTATAAGGAAAGAATTCTTAGTCATGTTAATAGTCTGGCGTTGGCACTAAAAGACCCTCTGACAATGAGAAGGCTAAAAAGAGCTCACACATGGGATCGAATCTAATTAATATCATAGACAGCCTGTCAGTGGAGAGGCATGTCTAACATGACAAATTTTAACCCTACAGCAGCTGCTTATAGTCCCTGGACTGTTTGCATGCTAGAACAAAAAAAATTAACAAAGCTTTCTATACAAGTGCTACTTTTTTCAGTAACTGATTTTAAAAACGCAACTTATTACGGTTTGAAAACGCGCGATGTTTTTGTGTCCAATAGTAACAGGGGGCCAAGTCTATTATTGACAAGCCGTAGAATAGAACCAGAATCGCTGTTTTTAGCTGTCAACATGTTAGTAGAGTATCAGAAATGCAACTGACTAGTGGCCACTGGCGCTACGTGTTAGTAGAATTCTATCGGCCGACCGATATAAGTCTATAGGAGTACGATTGTAATAGGAGACTACGACTACGAAAAAATGTATCGTCGGCTTTCTATTGAGCGACGATTTCGATTCTATTCTGACGCAATTGACATAGTAGACAGTTTTTTAATCTCGAACTCGACTGTGTGAGAGTAGGCGATTGACGTTGTTGGTAAAAAAGAACCAATCGACATTGTGTTATATAATGAATAAAATATCGCAATACCTACGCACGTTGTTTTCCATCGTATCCTTGTATCAAATGTCTTTAATCATGACGTCACGAAATATCTATGACGGCTGCGTTGTTTACGTTTTATATTTTTTATTACAAAAGCCACAACACATGCTGCTCATCAGAAATCCATGATGGAACTAAAAATAAATTTAAGCGAAACGCTAGCCGCAGTGCGTGTTGATACGCGGTTTTGCGTTTTCAGCTATTTCAAAAACGGCTTGTGTTTGATCGCAGTGCGTGCTAAGCCTTAGGGATAATACAAGTACACCTTTCTTACAGTGAAATTCAAAATCGGTTCAGTAGATCCAGACATTACCTCCTCCAACATTACAAACTCTCAAATTTTCCTTTTTTGGAATATGGTATAGATTGTACATATTGAGGCTTTTTATTTCGTCGCAATCGTAGTGAAAAGTGAAGTAATCATCTCGTTACAGTGGTTTTTTTTTTAGTAGGTACCTGTACATAAATCTCCTATACAATACTTACGTAAAATAATGATAATATTCATTATTCGACGCCCAAGGCACGTGCATCTCGGCTGTAACATGATATGTACTTGCTTTACAGTTTGCCATAGGCTCCACGTACAAAAGATACGCTTGATGAACACTGTCGAAGTCTTTCAATATCACTTCATAATACAGACTTTCTGGTTCCGTTCCTTGAATGATCGCTTTCTTTCCAAAAGTTGTGACTGAAGGTGCGTTTACATAGATCTCTCTCGAAGCGTGGTCATTGATATCTACGTTTAATACAACCTGTAATTTATGAATAAAAATTGTAAAGTAATCAATTAATTTATTTCCATAATATCGTAGCTTCGATCTTCATAAGCACTAAAATCCTACGAAAATGCTCAAAATTGCAAAAGATAAACATTGGGGCAGTACGTACATATTAATATCCCACTTAGAGGAGACTGCTCCAGCTACAGGGCGATCAGCTTGGTCAGCTTAGCTAGTAAGGTGTATGCAAAGGTTATAACGGCACGAATGCAAGAAAAGTCTGAAAGGTATTTATGGGAGGCTCAATGCGGATTCCGACGTGGAAGAGGTTGCATGGATCAAGTGTTTTCTCTCCGCATGATCGCGGAAAAGTTTCTGGCTCTTAGCCAGAAAGTTTTCTGCGCTTTTGTGGATCTAGAGAAAGCATTTGATAACGTTGTGAGAGAAACGCTGTGGGACTTGCTGCCAGGATATGGTGTGGACGGCTCGCTACTGCGGGCAATACAGTCGCTTTATAAGGACTGTAAGGCTTGCGTGCGAGTAGGGGGGGATGTGTCACCTCTTTTTGATGTCTGTACAGGCGTCAAACAGGGATGTGTCATGTCCGCCTGGCTGTTCATAGTGTATCTGGACAGCTGCCTACAGAAGTTGAAAGATTTTAAAATGGGTGTGAATTTGGGTGACTTTACAGTAAACTGTCTGCTGTACGCTGATGATGCGGTGCTCATGGCCTCATCAGAAGCCGACCTACAGGCATTAGTCACTAATATGAAAGAGGGGTGTGAAAGTAAGGGTCTCCGCTTGAATGCAAGTAAAACTAAGGTTCTAGTATTTTTATATTAAGAGGTGACGTAAGAACTAAATGCGAGATTAGAGTAAACCAGGAACGTCTAGAGCAAGTGAATGAAATTGTGTATTTAGGAAGTATGTTTAGCGCGGATGGAAGATGTGATTCGGATGTAGAACGGCGAGTAGCTGCCGGAAACAAAGTTAACGGTGCTTTGTCCCAGTTAGTAAAGCGACAAAGCATCGTAAAAGAAGCACGAATGGCGATTCATAACGCAGTGCTAGTGCCAACTTTGCTTTACGGTAGTGAAACCTGGGTATGTCAGCAGATGCATGAAAGTAAATTGAATGCTGTGGAGATGCGATCACTTCGAAAATTGTGCGGCGTTACCTTGGCCGACCGAATACGTAACGAAGTGATACGCAATATGGCAGGTTTGAATGAAAGTGTCAGCGTTAAGCTGGAAAAGGGCGTGCTCCGTTGGTTTGGACACGTCCAACGAATGAGTGAGGAACGATTGACGAAGAATATATATTGTTCAAAAGTAGAGGGTAGAAGGAGTCAGGGAAGGCCGAGACTTACATATGAAGACCACGTGAGCAGATTACTCAAAAACGGAAAGGTCAAAAGTACTCGGATACCCAGACGTGCGTGTATGAAGCGATTGATGAATCTCGAAGAAGCGAAAGAAGTATGCATGGATCGCGAAGCCTGGCAATCTGTCCTCTCTGACTACCCCGTCAGGGATACAGCGTGAAGATAGTTAGTTAGTTAGTTACTTAGAGGAGAAAATAGGCGAGATCCGAACCGAGGTGTAACTTTTTCGGTCGGTGTACAGCTGTTATCTAGTTTTAAAAATTCATTAATCGCTTATTATTAAAGATTCTCGGTCTTGTCACAAGGTTTTGTCAAACTTGTTTAGTCGTTGAGAAAATGGAATTGACTCGAGAAAATTCAAGAGCAATGATTTATTATGACTTTCGAAGTGGTTTAACACAAAAACAGTGTGTTGACCGGATGATTTCTGCATTTGGTGATGAAGCCCCATCCAAAACCACAATTTATCGCTGGTTTGCTGAATTTCAACGTGGACGTGTCAAGCTGAGTGATGATCCCCGTCAAGGTCGTCCAAAAACTGCAGTCACCCAAGAAAACGTTGATGCTGTGCGTAAGCTGATTAAGGAAGATCGACATGTGACATACCGCGAAATTCAGGCAACTTTAGACATTGGCATGAGTCAAATTCAAATAATCTTGCATGAACAATTAGGTGTAAAAAAGTTGTTTTCCCGATGGATACCGCATTCGCTCTGTGAAGAGCAAAAAGCGGCTCGCGTTACTTGGTGCGTCCGAACTCTCGAAAGATTCCACGCAGGATCCTCAAATGCTGTATACAACATCGTATCAGGTGACGAATCCTGGATATACGCGTACGAACCCGAAACAAAAAACCAGTCACGAGTTTGGGTGTTCGAAAATGAGTTAAAGTCAACAAAAATTGTTCGTTCACGGAGTGTTGCAAAAAAAATGGTGGCCACGTTTGTCTCCAAAACCGGCCATGTTGCAACTATTCCTCTTGAGGGACAAAGAACTGTTAATGCAGAATGGTATGCTAGCATTTGTTTGCCACAGGTCGTTTCTGAACTCCGTAAAGAGAACTGCAACCGCCGCATCATCCTCCATCACGACAATGCGAGTTCTCACACCGCGCACAGAACAAAAGAGTTTTTAGAGCAAGAAAACATAGAATTATTAGACCATCCGCCGTACAGCCCCGACCTAAGCCCTAATAATTTCTATACTTTCCCTAAAATAAAGAATAAATTGCGTGGTCAGAGATTTTCATCACCTGAAGAAGCTGTGGACGCCTACAAAACGGCCATTTTGGATACCCCAACTTCCGAATGGAATGGTTGCTTCAATGATTGGTTCCATCGTATGGAACAATGTGTAAAATTTGGCGGAGAATACTTTGTAAAGCAATAAATACATTTTTAAATAGTAATGTTGTGTTGTCACTTCCTTGAATCCCGAAATTTTCAGTGCCGCCCTCGTATTATTTCATATGTGCTGATGTTATGATTACAATTGGTGAGATCAGTTATGAAGAGGAAGAGAAGAACAACAAAATTTATTAAAAGTATAATTGATAAATATATACTTACCGGTTTTCTCCTGGGCGATACTCTAACAATAACGTGGCTCCAACTTGGGTATTGATCCTTGACGCTGTGAAGATGTATTGTCGCCAGTTTCCTTCGACCGAAATTCGTAGCGGCGCCAGTCCAACGAGTTAGCTCTGATAAAGAAGTCGCTTGTTTACTGAAAACATATTTTAAGAGTAAATAAGCATTGTTTTTGGTCCAGTTGACAGGGTTCGATCATCGCAAGTTCGCAGTTTTAAAAACATGGACCTATAAAAATATTGGATGTAACGCGAGATCGAACAACAACAACAACTTTAGCTAGCTGATTTAGAGCGTACTGGATGAATGGTGTGTGAATGTATATGTGCGGCCTATAAGTAAGGGCGGAAACACCATACAAGAGGTGGGGTAGTCTATCTGTATGTAGTTCTATAAGTATAGGCGAACTGACTGAATTGGGTGAGACAGTTGTGTTAGCGATACTGTCTAGTGTTTTATTCGTCCTTGATATAGACGCAACATAGTTCCGCTGACCGGAATCTTGATACTGTGCACCACATAGCCAAAAGAAACTTCACATCCCAATGCATAAGATGAATCCTCGCGTATTTGCGTTTTGGCGCGGCTTCATGCTCACTTTTTTGATTGCATTATGTAAAGTCTTACACGGAAACTTTAGTAGAATTGATGACACAGTTCATTCCCTCATCCCTTATCTGATAAGTCTATCCTTCAAGCTACGTAGATCTTATACAACTAGTTACACCCTAATTTAAACCTCACCAATATCTATGAGTGTTGTATACAAATTCGGCATTGCATCCGAATATCCAATCTTTATCCTCGACATCGACTGCCTCCACTGCTACGAATCTGTTTTGCGGAAACGCATTCAGACGTATCATCAAATATGTTGTCCTGTTAAGAGGAGAAAAGGAGTTCAAGTTCGTGTTTTGGCTGTTCACTTCTGTAACTGAATCGAATCGTCCCTCTATTACCTAATGCTGACATTCTACAGAAGAATTTGATATCTAGAAATCAATGTAAAAACGTTTTAAATGTAGCTGCGTTAATTGTCTAGGCAGAGCGGTAACGTTAGTGTTCTGTCCGTCAACAAGTTAGGTACATTGTATGCTAGAAAGCTTATATATACGTGTACTTATATTTTACTTTGGTCTAAATCAATCAGAATTGGAACGAATATGAAGATCACCAAAAAGAAAAGAGACTTAATACCTAATACCTCGTATTATGTACATTGACAGAAATAATTATTACATGATAATATCCATTTCCTGTATTCTGGCCGAAAGCCAATACACATCATCTACTGAAATTCGTCATAAAAACATATTAGCTAATTATTTTGTTCATCATTATAATGTACTGAGAATATCGTAGAACGATTGGAGTTTTATGAAGAGTGTTTGGATTTATGCTACAATATTTCAAATGCCACGAGTTCGTTGTAGGTACTTAGGGGCACGAAGACTAGTGAAAGCGTATCGTTGTCATATTACGTAACTGGCTAAAACCCACATTTCTACCCAAATTTTACCGTATCCGTTTCTCATTGCCTTATGTTAGTACGTTAATACAGGGTACAGCTGTATACCAAATTTCAACCAAATTGAATCAAGGATTAGTGTGATGGAGTAACAAATAATCAAATATCTTCACAACCCATCACACTTCAAACATTAGTAGGAAGTAGGATATTAGCACAAATTATGTAGATGCAGGCGAATCCAATGGTTCGCCTACTTCCATGTACGTATTAGTAGTTATAAATGTACTAATTGCATACTTATCAATATAAGGCCGAGACACTTGATAAATCCGCCTGTTATCCTCGTACCAGAAGGCGTCAGCGACCATTGTCGCATTGGAACGAACCACATCGGGACTTAATTTTATCGATCGATTAGCCTGAAAGAGGACGGTAACGTTATGCAATTTATTCGTGTAAAATGATGCCCTTTTTTATTCCCCACTTAAACTTTGACTTTCTTTTGACTCTTTTTTCGTAACATATATATGGTAGGTAATTTTAAACCTAATTCCAAAAATGGGAATCCATTATTATATTTATAGGCATCATGTCTATAAATCTAATATTTTCATTTATTTTATAAACGAATGACGCCGAGCCCCGCAAGTTCGTTAAGGACTACACAGGACACAAATATATTTTGAAATTCAGACCATTAGTTCCTGCGATTAACTCGTTCAACCAAACAAACTTTTTAGCTTCATATATTAGTATAGATGTACTATTTAAATTTGAGTATAGATGTTGACCAAAGCTATTTCAATCTACCCTGATATACAGAAATGCCATTCATTTCAATATTCACCTGGAAGTATTGCTTCGCTCTTGACGTTAAATGTTCATTGTCTTCCGAAACCTGTTCAGTGACTGGATCCACAATGGAAAAGAGAAATTTATTTATCCTTAGCACTAACTGTTTGCACCAAACTATGCTCACATGATCAGGTGATGTCCATACTCCTGGTAAAGCTGTTGTCTGCAATAAAAAAGCACATAAGAAATAGAAAGAAATGATGGGTGAATGTGTTATTTCAAGCCATTTTTATCTTTAAAAGCAAAATATTCTATAGTATAATCAATCAAACAATGAAATCGACCTATATCAGTCCACTGCTGAAAGTCCACGAAACCCGGACCCGGTTTAGCTTTTTCCGGACAAAAACTTACGAGGCACTTGTTGTAGTGTTTTGACCACTTAATCGGTTTTATCGTGAACGTTATCAGTGGTTTCCAGCAGATCAAAACGATTTTGAAGTTCCAATTGGAACTTTTCGGACCCCATGGCTGTTTGGAGCACAGTAGGCCGGAGAGTAAGTTTTATCATCCGGGCCCTTTCGACGCGGGACTTTATATTTAGAGATGCTCGGACAAGTCGGTTATCAGTTCCGGTATTAAACCTGTTTATCACAAAGACCGGAAGTGCCGGGAACGGGGTGCTGCTTTTTTGTTTGTGCTTGTTGCAGGGCCAGACGGGTTGTTGCAGGGTTTTGTTTCGAATTTTCTTTTTCTTCGCCATGACTTCGTCCGTTAATCAGCAGGTTCAAACACTCGCAGGTGAGGCTAACTTTGGCCCTGAAGAAGTAGGTAAGGCCCCTTCGCACGGCAATGGGTTATAGGTACTCAATTATACAAGAAAAGTATAGTATTAGAAATTTAATCGATTCTAAAGTGGACCAAGGACATTTTAAGTTTTTTTATACACCAAGGTGCTAGACAAGCATATGGTCCACCTGATCGAAAGTGGTCGCCATAGCTAGCATTACGTACATTGCATTGCATACGTATGTAATGGATCCGTGTCTATAGAAATATCGGGAGAACAATGGTCTACCATTCGAACAATTTTAATGTTAATTTATGATACTCACAAGTGCACTTATATAGGTATCTTTCGACGATGTCAAGCCTGACGGCATCAGTATGTCGCGGGGTCCATTTCCAAAACTGACCATCATTTTCTTTAGCTTCATTTTGTCATTGCTGTTGATATACCTCTCCCATTCTAGGTTCATAAGCATATAGTAGTCATCCATTGCCACATCTACATTGACCACGGGAGCTTCCAAGGGCGCAGCCAAGGCAATGCCTATTGAGGTAGTATTTAGTGTGCTCGGATATGCTAAAAGTCGTTTTACGATAAGACCTCCCTATAGAAATGTATAATATATAAATAAAAGATGTTTTGAAGATAATAACATTATATTTTGCTAAATACTAGCATTTACCCCGCGGCTTCGCCCGTGACATACTTTGAATCCCCTTGCATGCATTCACGTCGCTTATTGCTATTACAAAAATGTATGAAAATTCGCCCTTTTTCTTGACATTTATGATTACTACTCAGCTCTCCTGGGTAGTAGCGTGATGTTATAAAGCCTATAGCCTTCCCCGTGAAATGGACTATCCAACAAAAAAAAATTTTTCAATTCTTACCAGTAGTTCCTGATATTATCGTGTTCAACCAACCAAAAAACAAACAAACAAACAATAGATAATATAATACAAACAATAAAATAACAAAATTAATAGATTCTTAGTCAATAAAATGTACGGTACATTTACTTTAGGATCAGATTCAGTTACTACAGGTAAAAGATTATGTTACCAAGATCATTTGGAAATTGGCAAACTGGATCTAATCACATTAGAGTAACCAAATCAAATACAACAAATTTGAATTGGATACATACATACATATTGTCACATCTTTATCCCCGAAGGAGTAGAGGGAGGCATATACACCCAAATTTTACAGTATGTATTTTTGTCCCATGTAACAGTTGGTGAGCCCATCGGTGGAATGGACAGGCGCAGATTGTGGCGACCAGCTCTTAAATGTGTTAAGCCCGTAAGGCCTTCGGCTTGGCTTAATGACTGCCATATTACTGGCAACCAGTACCAAAGGCTTAATGTGCCTTCCGAAGCATGGAAACGATCGCAAATGTAAAAACCACAAACTGGTCACCCATCCAAGGACCAGCTATAGCGAAAGTTGCTTAATGCAGTCATTGTTTACAGTATAATGAGTTAGTGGGGCCACAGCACTTTACGCTTCACACTTTGAATTATGTATTTCTAAAAAAATTATAGTTAAAAATATTATAGCCAAATCAGTCAGAAATGATTGAAACTACCATGTCGTAAAGGATTTAGGTCAACTTAACCTATAACCCATAATAATAAGATCAGTACATAGTAGACTGATAAACTTACGGCTTATCAGTCCATATAGTTCTGTAATGAATGTGCATGTAGTTAGATAAGATTATAAGGCCCACCATGAAAACAGATTTGAAAAGTAGAACAATAACATAAATAAAGGTAAAAAATGAATTGGAAATGACAAACATGTTGCTGTTTGAGATTTTTTGGAATACCGTGATGGTATTTCAAAAGAACATATATAACATACATAACATATTTTGTCGTATAAGTATGTATTTGAACTTACCATAGAATGTCCAATAAGTATAACAGAAGTGGGTACAGCTTTTGTATATTTATTGTTTTTATATAAGCTTAGAATCTTATCAATACTAGCTGCAGCAAATTTTGTCTGACTCTGTAGTACCCCACCATACAAACCAGATAACTCTTCATTGTAGCCGACTGTAGCAAGACATATATATTAAAAAAAACAATATCAAACTGCAAGAGATAACTTTATTGAAATAGTCCATGACTTTGACTTTTCTGTTTGCCAATGCAATTATTTTTAATACACATGTAATAAACTCACTTGTAAAGAAGTCAAAATGGTATTGATAGTTTCCAGAAAGAGATTTTCGTAGAGCAACAGATGCTATAGATCTAGCTTGCATGTGACTACCTGAGTTCCCAGGTAAGAATAATACGGGAACGCCATCAAACCTGTTAAAGTAGAAAATTACATGGTACTATGGGATGTCATAGCATCATGAAAATAATTGCCACATGAGAGTTATGTTTTAAGTCCCGCTGACTTAAAACATAACTCTCATGTGTCAGCAGTCTCAGGGTCAGCTAGTTTCTAATAGAGCTACTTACTCTTTCATCCTAACATTACACAAATCTACCTAAATGCTTATATTTGTAACTTCACATTGTGAACCAATTCGTATTCTTTAGGCTACAAAATTTGAGTATACAGCTGGAAATATTAATGCTTTTTTAAACTTACCACATTTTTCTAGCTTTCTCAGTAAATCTTCCTTCACTATACGCGTACAATCCATACTGGGGATATACTTTGTTTTCAGGTAATGACAACCGCTAGAAATAATAGTTAATTTGAAAAATCAAAGGAGAATCAAATGTTATAAACCAAATTATTTAAATAACATTATAACTCACCACAAATTGAGGATATTCAAACATGTATGTCATTTGGCAATAGTTATTTTTATCACTAAAGTAGATATTTAAGCCACCGAGGAGGTAACCCAGAACAAAAATTATAGATATAATTTGAAAAATGCTGGAACCCAATATGTTTGAAAGCTTCATTTTCACACTGCCACTTTATAAGTATAAATACAATAATTCGTGTTATGTTTCCAGACACAATATAATCCCAACAACCAAGAGAATATAATCCACTATGGTATTAATACTATATTATCAATTGAAAATATTCATTTTCAAATCTTTCCGATGATGATAAATAAAAGGGTCTTTTTTTTTTTTTTTTTTTTTTTTTTTTTGTTTTGGCGATGTCCGGCTTGGACTTAGCCACGACGCAGTAAAAGGTTAGGAAGCGGTTAATATATAAAAAGGATTACGGAATTTCGGGAAAGGATCAAAATGGTTTGAAACAAGATTCTTAAAGTAATATTTAGATTTTTAAATGATTAACAGTTATAAATAAAGATATGGTTTTATAAATATTAATATCAAGATTATGTAATAGGGTGTTAATACAAGATGGAAGAGGAACATGGAGGGATATTAAGGATTCGAAAAATTCTGTATGGTTAAATAGAGGGCAAGCGAAAAAAATATGGTTTAAGTCGCCTATATCTGAACCACATTCACAAATGTCACTGTTAATAATTCTAAATTTAGCAAGGTGCACTGGAGCACATGTGTGACCCAATCTCATTCTAGTTATTATTGAAGTTGTCGTTTTACCAAATTTGAATTTTGAAAACCAAGGTTTAACAGGTATTGTAGGCTGAATTTGACTGAAATGTTTACCTTTCACTTGGCTGCTAGTGTGCCAGTCTTTTCCCCAGGATTCAAGTAGATCCTTTTTAGAAAGAGACATTAAGTCAGAGCAGTAGTTTTTATACGGGAACAAATCCCCACATGAAACTGCCTCATTAGCAAGTCTATCCGCATAGTCGTTGCCAAAAATACCTTGATGACTAGGTATCCATAAAAACTTTATGTCTAAACCGTTAGATAAACATTTCTGTAACAGATTTCGACATTCAAAAACAACAGTCAAATGCTTTGTTTTAAATGGGAATTGCTGTAGAGCTTGTAAAGCACTTTTGGAGTCTGTGATGATTGCGGTCTTTGAGAGTTTTAATAATAATATGTATTCCAAAGACTTCAGTAATCCGAAGCATTCACCGGTAAATACTGATGTCTCTGGTGGGAGTCTAACTTTCTGGACTATCTTGAACTGGTGGTGATATACTCCTATTCCGACACAATCCAAATTACTATGCTTAGAAGCATCACTGTATATATGATGCCAATCTGGAAATTCGTGATTGAGATAGTAGTTGAAGTTGGAATTAGCATTAATGTCATTTTGAAGATCACAGTTTAGAATAATACAAGGTGAAATAGTTAAGGAATCATAAGATGAAGAAAAAAGGGGGAGACGAGAAGATCTGTGAGTAGGGGATTGTAGAGATAAAAATTTACGAAAGCTGCTAATAAGGCAAGGAACCTTCTTGTGAGACCAGTAACTGGAGGTTTCTATTACGTCTGAGAGTAATTGGAGTTTATGATGTAAGGGGTGGTTTGTGATTTGTAAAGATTGAAACACAAATCGGTCACAAAGATATTGTCTACGATGTATCAGTGGAGGTTCAACACATTCAACTTGAAGAGCGTTGATGGGGCTGGATTTCATACAACCTGATATAATTCGAAGAGCTTTATATTGAACACTGTCAAGTTTATTTAGGCCAACTATACCACAGGGTTCTAAAAGAAATGACCCGTAATCTAGAAGACTTCTAATCAAAGCGTTATAAAGAAGTTTTTGGGAAGTTGGATGAGCTCCCCACCAAACACCCGACAAGCATCTCAAGATATTTAAATTACGTTCACATTTTGCAGTAATATGGTAACAATGTTGGAGCCCAGATAATTTAGCGTCTAAAATAATTCCTAAGAACTTTGCATGCTCATAAACTGGAAGTCGTGAGTTTTCATAAAAAACTGATACGGTAGGAGGACACCGCATTCGGGAAAATAATACAACAGAACTTTTGGGCACTGCTAGAGTTAGGCCATTAGTATCCAGCCACGTTTTAAGGGAATCAAGAGCTGATGATAACCTATCAGCTGATCTCTCAATCGATTGCCCCGAAGTATAAATGAGTAAATCGTCTGCATATTGTAAGATATTTATGTTGCTTTTCACTAATGTACTTTCTAGGTCATAGGTATATAAATTATAAAGGAGAGGACTTAATACTGATCCCTGTGGTAAACCTCTCGAAGCTATTCTAGTAATTGTGAGGGAGTCCGGAAGGATAACCTTAACACATCTCTCAGACAGAAAATTTATGATAAAATTTTGTAATAATATAGGGACATCCAATTTAAAAAGCTTTTTTTGCAGTATATGTAGCTGGACACTATCGTACGCAGCAGCTATGTCTAGAAAACAGGCCAGAAGTGAGTGATTATTTGAAAAAGCTAGATGAATATCAGTGGTAAATATGGCTACACTGTCTATGGTACTTTTACCCTTTCTAAATCCATACTGACTATTGGATAATAGACCTTTATTTTCAATAAACCATTCTAGTCTATTTTTGACGAGGTGTTCAGCCAGTTTAGCAACCACAGGGGAAAGGGCTATTGGACGGTAAGATGACGCTTCAGCAGAAGGTTTGTTAGTTTTACGAATTGGAATCACTTCTTGCACTTTCCAAGCTGTGGGGATGTTGCCTGATAGCACTACAGAATTAATTAAAGATAAATAATAAGAAAGACTAGTATCATCCATGTGAGTGAAAAATGAATAGGGGATATTATCCAAGCCAGGGGTTGAATCTTTAACATAAGTTAGAATGCCTTTTAATTCATTAAGAGTAAAAGGCTTGTTGAGTCTCGAAGACTGCATTTCCAATTTACACTGGGTTTGCAAGGGGCAAGGAGTAATATTAAGAGGAACAAAAGGAGGAATCAGGGAATCCAGAAAATTTTCAACAACAGTTCTGTGTAGAAGTGGAGGGTTTGATTCTTTAAAAGCAGATCTGTAGCGTTTGATATTTTTCCAAACTATAGTTGGGTGAACATTAGGGGATACAGAATTACAGAATGTTTGCCAGCTTTCCCATTTCTTTCGCTTAAATAATTTACGGGTGCTAGTTATAATTTCCGAAAGAGAATTAAAATTTTCCATCGAAGAATAATGTTTATAAATATTTTCTGCTGTTTTTCTTTTTTTAATCTGTTCCCGACATTCTGAATCCCACCAAGGAGGAGCGGGGATCTTCGTTACTTTTGTTTGACGTTTACTTGGAAACAATGAATCAGCTGTTTCAATTAAAGCCTTACTAATTAAATTATTACATTCGTCTACATTATTGTCGTTAATGTTTGGAAGTTGTGAAAATCTATTTTTAACCTTTTGTTGAAACGCATCCCAGTTAGCGTTAGATAATTTATGTTTGAGTCGAGGTTGACGTTTTTGTATTTGGATGCCGGAAAAGTTATTAGGAAATGAAATGACAATAGGGAAGTGATCACTACCGTAGGTAGACTCCAAAGTGTACCAGGACAAAGAAGATGCGAGATTGGGAGAACACAGAGTTAAATCCGGTGCGCTAATTAGCTCATTAGGAGTAGTTCGCCGAGTAAGGGAACCATTATTTAGCAAACACATTTCAAAGGTATCTAGCATTTCCAAAACTCGAGCTTCATAGTAGTTAGATTTAGAACTTCCCCAACATCGATGTTGTGCATTAAAGTCACCCATTATCACTAGAGGCTTTGGTAGTGTAGAAAACATATTATTTACTTCATCATAAATCTCAGATGATGGGTGAGGGATGTAAACGGAAACAAAGCATATGTTATTTATTTTTACAGATATTATCGAGAAGCCGGTACCATGGCTAGGTAGCTCTACATGAGAAAAAAGAAGAGAATTTTTCACAAGCAAAGCAACACCACCATAGCCATCACTTCTATCTTCTCTCAAGCAAGAGAAGCCTGAAAGTTTAAAATTATGTTCTGGCTTAAGCCAGGTTTCTTGTATAGCTATTAAAGATGGTTCATATTTATTAATCAAGTAAATTAGTTCACTTTTTCTGCGGCTTATGCTGCAGCAGTTCCATTGCATTAGGGAGAACTGATCCATTATTAATTGTGTTATTTACTTCTGTATCTGATAGTATAGCAGCGTTGGGCGGTAATTTAATCATATTACATTGTTGTAAAGAGTTGATAAGAGTTAAAATTAATTGTTTAATGGGAATTTCAGATAGAGAATCATTATTACAGTTATTGAGAGTGCCAATAGAGGGTAAAGGAATTGTATAATCTTTTGTTAAGTTAGAATGGGCTAATTGATCATATCCATATCTTTCAAATTTTTGAGGTTGCTTTGGTTTTAAGAATACTGTTTTCTTGTATGAGTTATTATGATGAGTATGATCTGGAATATTTTGTATTGACCTATGTTGAGGAGCAGACATGAGAGTATCAGAATAAGGTTTGCTAACAGGAGGGTGTAACTTCAAGGCTTCAGCATAAGAAATACAACTTTTGGCCATTGATTCCTTAATCCCCTTTTGCCTAGAGAATTCAGGACATATTTTATTAGTTGCAAGATGAGAACCTGTACAGAGACAGCACTTAAACTCCTCAACTTTGCATGTCTCTCCTGTATGGCCTAGACCACATTTAAAACATCTTGGAGATGATCTGCATTGGCTGCGAATATGTCCATATCGACAACAATTAAAGCATTGTATTGTGGGATAAATGTATAAATCAACAGGAAGTGAGTTATAACACATAAAAATACGTTTGGGTAAAACTTGCCCATCAAATGTTAGGACTACAGTTTCTATGGGAACAAACTCTGACTTTTCATTGCTAATGACTTTTCTTTTTAGCCTCCTTATTTTTATAATTTGGCCGCAACCTATGGGAACTGATATATTACTTAGAATATCCTCATCGCTCCAGTCAGTAGGAACACCTCTCACTATACCCATGCGTGTAACATTAACAGAAGGAATAAAAGCTTTGTAATTATTAGATTTTAATGCATCATCATCTACAAAATTGTTAGCACTATCATGTGACGAAAAAGATAAAGAAATACGGTTGCGCCCTATTTTTTTAAGACTGCCATTGACAATGTTCTTGAATGAGTTTTTTTTAAGAAAAAAGCCAAATGCTACAGGATGAATGGAACAGTTTTCATTGGGAGATGAAGGAAGTTTCTGAATATGAACTGCATATGGGGCAGCGTCAGATGAGTTGTAAACATTTCGGCCAATAGGAATACGCGATGAATTCTCGTTAGCATTAGTCTTGGTAGTTTGTGAGGGTGATGCAGATACAGTGAAAGTGTTTGTTATTGATCTACATTGGCAATCAATCTCGGAATTAGTAGAAGATTTATGGTGATATCTGCGTTTTTTATTGCAGTGCTTGCAAATCTTAGACGAAACCGATGCTCTCTTTCGCTTATGGGACCGAGAGTTGGTCTCTGAGCCATCTGTGTCTATTACCGATCCTTCCGTATCCATTCCTGATCCATCTATCGTAACAGTATTATACACTGAGGGGACAATTGTCCCCCCAGGGTCTTCTGGATCACCCATGTACTACAATATAAATACAAAAAACTTACCTACTATACAGGAACTATACTATTTACAATAATAAATTAATATATTTACACTATTAAACCTATTTGATCCTTAAATTATAGTTGAATAATTAATAAATAATAAAAAACTCAAAAACAGTCGCCCGCCTAGTTTGCCGTTTCCCGCGCTTTTATAAAAGGGTCTTGTTTTTTTTGTTCTTTTTTTTTTGTAGTCTTCGCCCAATTTCGGCAGGCAAAGGAAACTTTGTCCATACAGCCTAGTCTTCGGTATTTATATTTTCTTAGTATATAGTCCTGTCCAGTCGATGTCGAGTCAGTCCTAGGTCCTTGTCCTTGCCGTCAGTATAATGGTGATTCTTATACTGAGGTTTTCAGTGGACTTTTCGCGTCAAGAGAGAAAATAGCATTTCATTGTCTATCACTAAAGCACGTTAACACAACTTTTATGTCCAAGAAACCACCACTCCCACACATAAAACAAGATAAATGCACTCAGCGTCCGCACTTGTCACTCACCCGCCAAAACTCTTTTTTTGTTCTTGTGGCGATACTATTGCTCCACCATAAAAGGGTCTTATTCTCCCTCGTAAAAACAAATGTCAAAATTATGTAGTAATGACAGCTGTCACATTGACAATTATTTGACTTGACGCTAGCTTTGACGTCTACGATAAGTTAGTTTTTTTTTGTAGCTTTTTGAGGCTAGCTAGAGCTTACTTCGTCTAAGGGCTGGCAAGTTGCTGCTAATGCCAACATGACAGCACAAGCTCATCTAATTGAATTGAATTGTTCAATTCAATTAGATGAGCTTGATGAATTGTCAAAATATTAGATGTCAAATAGACAGCGGTTCACTCGTATCTGTGATTTCTGAAACTTTATATAATAAACATTTTTCAGAAGTTCTATTATCAGTTTCCACAAAAAAATTACTAACTTATACTAGTACTAGAATGACAGTAAAAGAATGTATGTTCATAGATGTGACCTACTTAAGCCATACATTAAAAATGCCCATTTATGTCATTTGTAACGGTGGACCCCCCCTCTTGGGTCGGGATTTCATGCGAGCGTTTCGACTACGAATTGTGTCTGGCATTGACCGTTGTTGTAACATAATTGGCGAATCAAATAATGATTTAGTGAAAACCTACCCTAATGTATTCTCCGATAAACTAGGATGCTTTACGAACTCTGAGATCAGATTACCGCCCCGTGCCATTTGCTTTAAAAGATAAAGTAAATAAAGAATTGGATAGATTGCAATCGCTGGGCATATTAAAACCGGTTTCCTATTCCAAATACGCTTCTCCAATTGTACCTATGTTGAAAAAGGATGGCACTGTGCGGATTTGTGCCGATTATTCGGTCACTATCAATAAGCAATTACTAGTGGAAAAATATCCACTACCTACTTCTCAAGAACTTTTCACCAAACTACATGGTGGAGTCGAATTTAGTAAATTGGACTTGTCAATGGCTTACACAAAATATTACTTGCATAATCACGCCGCGGGGTTTATATATTTATACGCGATTAATTTTTGGCTTAGCTAGCGCGGCGTCCATTTTTCAACGGATTATTGAGTCATTGTTAGGTAACATGGAAGGGGTTCTTGTATTCCAGGATGACGTATGTATAACGGGAATAAATAGATCCCAACACCTGGCTCGTTTAAAAGAAGTTTTAAATCGCTTGGAAAAGGCCGGTTTTAACTTGAAAAGAGACAAATGTTTTTTTTTTTCAAAAGAAATTTGCTTACTTGGGTTATATTATCCATAAAAGCGGCATAAAAAAAGACCCGAGTAAAGTGGATGCAATACTGCAAGCGACTATACCCAAAAATGTTAGTGAGCTTCAGTCATTTTTGGGTTTAATCAATTATTATTGGAATTTTACGCCTAATGCCTCTTCTATACTAAGCCCTTTACATATTCTTTTAAAAAAAGTACTAAATGGCAATGGGGCAATGAGCAGAATGAGGCGTTCAAAAAAATTAAAACTTAACCAAGCACTCCGGGAGTGCCGACAGAAGTGAAAACTCAATTTATTAATAATTTATTTATCTAGTCGCGTTGGTACATGCATATATGCACACACTATAGCTGCGTATCGTAACGGGGAGTAGCGAGTCCAAATTTATCTCATCTAAAAAATTGCGTACCGCGCTAAAAGAAGTTTTTCCTTCAAAAATTGACCGGGATCGAAAAAAAGATGATGATGATGATGAAAAATAAATCTACACTGAAAGAGTCCTAATTGATTACACAGCATTATTTAATAAGACCTGTAGATGACCGGAATCAACGTTAGATGATGATGATGATTATGGTAGCGAGTCCAGAGATTTTATCTCATCTAAAAATATGCGTACCGCGCTAAAAGAAGTTTTTCCTTCAAAAATTGACCGGGATCGACGTAAAGATGATGATGATAAAAAATAATTCTACACTGAAAGAGTCCTAATTGATTACACAGCATTATTTAATAAAACCTGTAGATGACCGGAATCAACGTTAAATGATGATGATGATTATGGTCGCGAGTCCAGAGATTTTATCTCATCTAAAAATATGCGTACCGCGCTAAAAGAAGTATTTCCTTCAAAAATTGACCGGGATCGACGTAAAGATGATGATGATAAAAAATAATTCTACACTGAAAGAGTCCTAATTGATTACACAGCATTATTTAATAAGACCTGTAGATGACCGGAATCAACGTTAGATGATGATGATGATTATGGTCGCGAGTCCAGAGATTTTATCTCATCTAAAAATATGCGTACCGCGCTAAAAGAAGTTTTTCCTTCAAAAATTGACCGGGATCGACGTAAAGATGATGATGATAAAAAATAATTCTACACTGAAAGAGTCCTAATTGATTACAGAGCATTATTTAATAAGACCTGTAGATGACCGGAATCAACGTTTGATGATGATGATGATTATGGTCGCGAGTCCAGAGATTTTATCTCATCTAAAAATATGCGTACCGCGCTAAAAGAAGTTTTTCCTTCAAAAATTGACCGGGATCGACGTAAAGATGATGATGATAAAAAATAATTCTACACTGAAAGAGTCCTAATTGATTACACAGCATTATTTAATAAGACCTGTAGATGACCGGAATCAACGTTAGATGATGATGATGATTATGGTCGCGAGTCCAGAGATTTTATCTCATCTAAAAATATGCGTACCGCGCTAAAAGAAGTTTTTCCTTCAAAAATTGACCGGGATCGACGTAAAGATGATGATGATAAAAAATAATTCTACACTGAAAGAGTCCTAATTGATTACACAGCATTATTTAATAAGACCTGTAGATGACCGGAATCAACGTTAGATGATGATGATGATTATGGTCGCGAGTCCAGAGATTTTATCTCATCTAAAAATATGCGTACCGCGCTAAAAGAAGTTTTTCCTTCAAAAATTGACCGGGATCGACGTAAAGATGATGATGATAAAAAATAATTCTACACTGAAAGAGTCCTAATTGATTACACAGCATTATTTAATAAGACCTGTAGATGACCGAAATCAACGTTAGATGATGATGATGATTATGGTCGCGAGTCCAGAGATTTTATCTCATCTAAAAATATGCGTACCGCGCTAAAAGAAGTTTTTCCTTCAAAAATTGACCGGGATCGACGAAAAGATGATGATGATAAATTATCTCATCTAAAAATATGCGTACCGCGCTAAAAGAAGTTTTTCCTTCAAAAATTGACCGGGATCGACGTAAAGATGATGATGATAAAAAAATATGCGTACCGCGCTAAAAGAAGTTTTTCCTTCAAAAATTGACCGGGATCGACGTAAAGATGATGATGATGTCTTACGCTTTTTCGTCTTACGCTTTTTCGATCAGGACTCGTGTCCTGACGCGAGTTTAAGATTTTATACCCATTACAGAAAGTGCTCAACACCGCTAAAGAAGTTTTCACTTCAAAAATATATTATCATCGGATAAAGTTCTTGCTCATTTCGATAATAATTCAAAAAATATTTTAACTGTAGACGCTTCACCCGTTGGGCTCGGCGCGACCTTATCGCAGATAGGTAGCAGTGGCCTAGAACAACCCATTTCTTACGCTTCTCGCTCATTATCGCAGGCTGAGAAAAGGTACTCACAAATACAAAAAGAAGCCACGGCGATAATATTTGGCGTGAGAAAATACCACCAATATCTTTATGGTAGATCGGAACCTTTCACCTTGCGCACAGACCATAAGCCACTGACGGTAATATTTGGTGCCAAACGCGGTATTCCCGAAGTGACAGCAAACAGGTTACAATGATATGCAATATTTTTAGTTGCTTACAATTACAACAATAGATTTTATTAATAGCTCAGCAAATACAGCTGATTTCTTATCGCGTGCACTCCCAAACAATAAGTCGGACCGCAGCTCGTCGGCGTCCGAGTTGGAGGGGAGAGAGGTCGCTGCATATGTGAATTTCACTTTGGAAGGGTGTTTACCTGTAACTGCCAAAGAATTACAAGATGAAATTAAGAAGGACTCCGTGTTGAGCACGGTCTCCAAGTTAGTTCAACATGGCTGGCCACCTAAAATGTCAGAAGACCTTCTTAAACCGTACTTCTTGTGTAGAATGCAGTTATCAGTCGAAAATGGTATATTAATGCGAGGGCATAAGGTTGTTGTTCCATTAATATTACAAAAAAAAAATTAAATGAACTACATAGTTCTCACTTTGGAATTGTTAAAATGAATGCCGAGGCCAGATCCCGATTTTGGTTTCCTGGTATCGACAAGGCCCTGGAGAACCTAGTAGGTAACTGCGAAGTGTGTGCGCAGTTGCGAATCTCACCTCCTCGTAGTCCACTCGCCCCAAGGCCTCACCCACCGCACGTATTCCATAGAATACATATGGATTTTTAGGCCCTATCTACAATAAAATGTTTCTAGTAATTGTAGATGCCTATTCCAAATAGGTAGAATGCTATATAATGAACAACAACATCACCACCAAAGCTGTCATCAATAAATTGTGTGATTTTATGTCTAGGTTCGGAATGCCACAGGTAATAGTCACTGATAATGGAACTTCGTTCGCCTCACTGGAACTGGCGAATTTTTGCAAGTTGAACAATATAACTCAATTATTTTCACCCATTTATCATGCTATGAGCAATGACCAGGCCGAGTCGTTCGTGAAAATAATAAAGAAAGGTATAAATTCGATTCTTGTATCAGGTAACCAAAATGACTTTCAAAATAGGCTCTCTAAATATTTATTTGACTATCGTAATTCCAACCACAGTACCACAGAGACCTCACCAGCCGAACTAGTTTTTGGTAAAAAGTTACGTTCGCGATTAGACCTTACCGCGCCAAGTACCACTAAAACACCGTCGTCATCGGAGTTACCCGCTCTAATAAAAAAAAAACAGTGCTCACAGGTTAAAAACTTTGGTGGCAGACCGCGATGTGACTTTAATGTTGGAGATACGGTCTATTTTAAGAACTTTGTTAACAAAATTTAATTTAATGGGTCAAAGGGCCGGGTTATTAAAAGAATCGGGAAGGTCCTGTATAAAATTAAATCAGAACTGAATAAAACCATAGTAAGACACTGCAATCAACTAAACTTATACCGCGGGGGAAATGAGTTCACATCGTTGGCGTCGCCGCCATCTTCACCGTCACCGACACCGTCGCTTGAATCTGAAACGGCACCAGTAGAGCTAAATCATGTTCTTCCACCACCTGAACAAGATCACACTATTGACGCGACCGCCATGGACTCGGCACCCTCTGAACTTGAAACTGATGTGACGCCACCCAACTCCACAGAAACATGTGGCAGCCCACCCAGGACGCCGCCTGTGAGTCTTAAGGTGTCCACTGGCAGTCCTATGGTTTTTAGTACACCACTGCCGCATCCCTCAGCGGCGCGAGATGATGATAATGATGACTTTGAAACACCACAACCGGGCCGCATCCGTAGAAACAGGACAAGAGTAGACTATTAGAAATTCTTCTAGAGGTGTTTGTAACTGTTTTATCGTTGTGTATAAATAAAATTAGTTAGTTTAGTTAATCCAGTCGTTTATTTTTCTTTGGGGGAAAAGGTGTTCTATATGCATAGTTATACGTAGCTATGTAGCTGCTCAAGTAAATGCGCTGCGCCGCATTCATAACGCGTATGATTAAACCAGTGTGCTATATACCGAGTTTCAATACACACGTCCCGCTGCACTCCCTTAGCTCGAATACGCAACAAGTTCCTATAATTATTAATAAGAACTTCATAGTATTAAAAAAATACTCATTAATACTTAGTAAGAGTTGTACTTAAATGTTTGAGTTTGGTAATACTAAATGCAAGATCCGCCTGGACCCGCCATCTTGCTTAAAGTGTAGGGTCACCATGAATTTTATTGATCAAATATTTTTTACAATCTCATTATAGTAGGTAGGTATATACTTACGTATCGATTGTTTTAAATTGGAGATGTACCGTTATAAGGTCATTGTATGCTCGTGCTTCGATTTGCGATTGTGTAAATTTTCATATTAAACCTGTTAGATTTTCATGAAATATGGTTAATTCATGTTGTGTGACAAGGTGCAAAAATGACTCTTATAACGGTAGCAGCATTTCTTTCCACGGGTAAGTAACAGCACCAACCATATTTTTTAAGTAACATAGTATTTTGTTGATTAAAATTTTTTTCAATATCTTAGTATTAGGTAGGTAGATCCGCAGCATCTGTTTAAATTGGAGATGTGCGAAAAGGGGCAAAACCTAACATTTTAATTTTTGGAACGAACTTGAAAGCGGCTCACGGATGGTGCCATTTAGTAGAAATCGTCGTATTTATGAAATGACATAAGCCATGTGTGTACCTATGCGTGTGTGTATCGAACCTACAAATGAGCATATGAGTAAGTAAGTGCGCAGCCGGGTGCACAACTCTCTCGCTCTTGTAACTTGTATACCTCGTTTCTGACGGGGGTCCCCGACTGTATAATATTTTTATATCTATACTAATATTATAAAGCTGAAGAGTTTGTTTGTTTGGTTGAACACGCTAATCTCAGGAACTAAAGGTTCGATTTGCAAAATTATTTTTGTATTGAATAGTCAATTTACCTAGAAAGGCTATAGGCTAAAATCGGGGACAATATATTCCTTTTGAAAGCTTTCGTTGCGAACGCTACGTAAACGATTAAAGTTACGCAAAAACTAAATATGACTTAATTATTCCCTTTTTAAGGTTCTAAAATAAAGTCCGCGACAGCATATGTCTATCTTTAAAGGTTAACTCATTATAATCATTATATTGTAAAAAAATTTGTTAATTAAATGAAAGTGTCAAGTAAGGCTGAAGATTTGCGATATACGCATGCGCGACGACGCGACTAGCCAAGCGAGCTCTGCGAAATCCTCGCGTCCAATAAACTCAAACAATTCGATTCGGCTGTACGAAGCCGAATCGAACGATGTGTCCTTCTTCGTGTATTATACATAGTTAACTATACTAATATGTATTGGATAGCGCATTTATCGTGGTCTATTGGCTACATCATCACGCTACTAACCTGAAGAGCAGGGCAGTAATCAACAATCGGGCAAATATTCATACATAATAGTAAAAGCAGATACCTAATAAACGACGGGATTAAATGGAAGCGACGGGAATAAAGGCGTGACTGATAAAAGGCTATATCATCACGCTACTACCCTGAAGAGCGGAGCAGTAATCAACAAATCGGGCAAATATTCATACATTATTATAAAAGTAATAAACGACGGATTTAATGGGAGCGACGGAAATGAAGGCGCGACTGCTAAACTGACGGGAGTTCGAAGTATGTCACGGGCGAAGCCGCGCGGGTCAGCTAGTTATATATATTCTTTTTAATATTTTGTACTTACAATACATGCAGTAGGTTCGAACAATCGTTCAAGGAATTTGTCCTGTGTCGTCCTGTGTCGAATTGGTCATAGTCACTTATTTAGAAAGAGACACCGCCACTGCCGAGAGCCATCTCACGCGGACCGATTATTTCGTAGTAGTGCACAGTCTAGTTATAGGTATAAGGTCTTTGATTGTTCATATAATTGATTTGTTTAAAAAGATGAATTGGTCCCCGGACTAAGCTAACCTCAGTCGGGTGGCTGTTGAGCGTAG
Organism: Thumatha senex; assembly: GCA_948477245.1. Lineage (NCBI taxonomy): Eukaryota > Metazoa > Arthropoda > Insecta > Lepidoptera > Erebidae > Thumatha > Thumatha senex. Next base: position 17,904,984 of record OX419732.1, on the reverse strand, counting down.
ACAGAGAATACTATAGACACACAGTCAGCGTGCCGCAGAAAGGGACAGATAGTGTTATAACTGGGCTACCATATGAAGAAATTTTCCCCACATTTGTTATCATTCAAATTCTAAGTATCCACCTACGCTCCGTAGATAAAAAGACAATATTACAAGACCAACCAAGATAGTGTAGTCCAAATTAAGTTTATACAAGCTTGTGTTAGGGGATTTAGACAACTGACAAACATACTTTAAAGCAAACATTTAAATATAGGAAACACGTTCTTCACGTTCTTGTTACTTAGGAAAGTGTAAAGAGAAAAAACCTGTGAGGCTGTGATATTAGTGTCTGTAAACTCTAGTCTAGTAATATTTCAGGGTCCACTATTATTTCATTGCTAAGTGCAGCTACCATTTGGCTTTTAATATTCGGAATTGTTGTGAGCGACTGCCGTCTGACCTCCCAATCCCGTAAGGGCGCCTGCGCTGCGTAGTTCAAATATTTTCTGTTTGAGTGTAAGGGTGACCCTTACACTCAAATAGAAAATACCTGAACTTCTTAACAAACATTTGCGGATCAAACAAATATTTGTCCCCACTGTTGCATACACTACCAACTGCGCCACAGAGGCATGATGGGTTCTAGTTTTCGTGAGTAAATAATACAGTATTTTATTTTTTTATTATGTTTATTAAGTTTTGCAGTTAATTGACATAAGAAACATTTGTAAGCAAGCAGATTTATAAAATAATTTTTCAATAATTTTCCCCAAAAATAATAATTGTCTTTTAAATTGTTTACGTTTATTGCCAACGGGTCTAGCATCTCGGTGTAATAGTCATTTTCTTATTTTAAATAAAAACCTTTGTTCAAAATGTTTGTCACAAATTCTTGTAGTTAGTTTTTGAGACCATTTGATCGTCCTGAGCTGATATCCAAATCTGACGCGAATGGTCACTTTAGGAAAGCTGCTTAGGCTGGTCACGGATGGGTAACCACTTTGTGGCATTGACATTTGCGAGCGTTTCCGTGCTTTGGAAGGCACGTTAAGACGTTGGTCCCGGTTACCAGTAACATGGCAGTCGGTAAGCCAAGTTGAAGGCCTTAAAAAAAGCTTGAAAATTTTCAACAGCAGGTAGTCACAACCTGCGTCTGTCTATTTCAACACGGCAATTGACTCACCAAATATTACGTGGGACAGGAATACACACGGTGAAAAGTAATATGCCTTTACCACCCCTTCAGCAATAAGGTGTGATTGATGAAGAAACTAACATATTGGGTTGACTTGGGCCCGGAACCACTCAAGATATACATTAAAAACTATTAACTAAATGTTTAAACTAAAAGGTAAAACTTACAAGTACTACGGATTCAGAACTATCATTGTCTACTTCCATTGTAGAAGTCGATGGCAAAGAATTCTCATTCGTTATTGAGGCTGTACACTTTATGAACTGAAATAAGCATTGTAACGTTTAATAAAGCTTCCTTTAAAGCTCTTAATTTTCAGATTGAATAATAAATACATAGAACGTAACAATTGCTTAAATTAAGTACTATTATAGCTTGTCAGTGTTAGTAAATATTATCAATATAAGCAATCTACCTAGTTATATAAAATAAATGTAGGCACTTTAGTTGGAACAGCATCTGAATCTAGGTACAATTTACTTGTTTTCTTTTTTATAAAAGCAGTATCAAAATGTTTACTGCATATTTTGGAACTTCTTTCGGTACCCATCCATTACGACCAGTGGCAGCTATCCAAATTAAACGTGATCTTGTGTTAGTCAGGAAACAGTAATAGTATTCTCTGTCTACGCTGTTGGGTTTCTCAGTTTGAGTAGTAGGTATACACGCATATTGCGTAGGTATGCCATCTCTTAGTTATTCTAAGTATACTGAGGTTTTCAGTGGATTTTTACGCGGCAAGATAGAAGGTATCATTTCACTGCATATATATCATTGTCTTTCACTTTAGCACGTTTATACAACTTTTATGTCCAAGAAACCACCACTCCCGCACATAAAACAAGATAAATGCACTAATTTAAAATAAATATACAGCAAGCGTCCGCACTCTTCGATTTTCCCGCGTAGAATCCATGGAGAGTCTAACGTTGCAGTGAAGGTGAACAGCGGTGTTCTTTGTGTTAGTGCCAAATCTCCAAAGAAAGCCATATTAAAGGACTGAGGACTTGACATCGACAAAAGACTAGACATGACTAATACGGTTAACACACGACCGGATTTGATCCGACCAGACCGCGGATTTGATTTGCCGCCCGACCAAATCTTACCGTCTGTAAAGCAGTCCGGCGGACATAATTATTATTAATTGAGTCCGCCTCGATCCGCATCGGATATCATCGGTGATCAATGTTGTCGCTCTAGCTACTTTGTCGTAAATTTCCCGATTTAATTTTTTTTTTTTCAAAATAGACACTTTTTCATATTGGAACGAAGTTCCTTATCGCGCGTTGTGAAAGGGGGCTAGACGGAAAAAATTCTTACGAAAAGTTGTCACGACACTTTTTGCTATAGTAAGCTATTGTAAGCTGTGCGGCGTCGCATGTTTCTCTGTCTCTCTCTCTCTCTCTTATAGAAAGCAAGCCAGATATTTTCATTTCTATTTCGCATTGAACAGTGTGGTGTCGCGACGATTATTTTTGTTGAGTGTATACAGGTATTTTGTAAATAATAAAAAATAATAATAATAATGAATCCTGACAAGGTTTCTGCCAAGTTCCGGATATTGCTAAATAAAAAAAAAGAGTAAAAAAAAAAAAAGATAATCACAAACATATGTTTCCTACTTCAGTTACCACAAGCCAATTATTACGAAAATTGAGCCAACTGATTAAGTTAATATAAAATTACATTTGTTAATAATAAAAAAAATATTATTATAACTTAAAAAAAAAAAAATATTACAATTCCTTCACTAATTAATCGAAAGGAACTTCGTTCCATCCGGGTGTCCCTTGACACCTCTCAATTTCAATTTTTTATTTCCTAATGTTGCCATCTTAGTTAGTTTGTCAAAAATGTCCCCAGTACCGATTTTACCTTTCCCCAAAAAAATATGTTTACATACATTTTATGCCAGAAAGAAAAAAGAGCTACGTTAATACATAACGTAGTGTTTATTTAGTCTATGTAGAGGAATACTATGCATACCAGTTATCTACATAGATAAGTAAAATTGAAATGTGTGTAATTTCAAATTTGCAGCTTTTCACTAAATGCATATAAAATAATATACTTTATTAGAAACTTTTCATTTCCACAAAAGTTCCTTAAAAAAAATAATTTTACCCTAGAATAGGGAAAAAGCCCCTAATCTGAACACTCTGTCTGGTCGTCGGGTCGTCCGGTGCGGTCTGATCCGGTCGTCTGTTGCGACAACAGATTTAGTCGGCAGACTCTGTGGATAAAATCTGTCGAGGTCCGGCAGACCAAATTTGGTCGTGTGTTAGCTCCTTTAGCTCTTTAAAACTAAATAATAGAAAAATATTTAATTTAATTTGAAATTACACACACACACATTTAAATTTTACTTATCTATGTAGATAACTGGTATGCATTGTATTCCTCTACATAGAGTAAATAAACACTACGTTATGTATTAACGTAGCTCTTTTTTCTTACTGGCAAAAAATGTATGAAAAAGTAATTTTTGGGGAAAGGTAAAATCGGTACTGGGGACATTTTTGACAAACTAACTAAGATGGCAACATTGAGAAAAAAATTATGAAAGTGTCTATTTGGAGAACAATTTAATTAAACCTGGGGAAATTTACGATAAAGTAGCTAGAACGACAACATTGATCATATCCGATGCGGATCGAGGCGGACTCAATTAATAATAATTATGTCCGCCGGACTGCTTTACAGACGGTAAGATTTGGTCGGGCGGCAAATCTAATAGAGCTAACACACGAACGGATTTGGTCTGCCGGACCTCGACAGATTTGATCCGCCGAGTCTGCCGACCAAATCTGTTGTCGCAACAGACGACCGGATCAGACCGCACCGGACGACCAGACGACCAGACAGGGTGTTCAGATTAGGGGCTTTTTCCCTATTGTAGGGTAAAATAATTTTTTTTATGGATCTTTTGTGGAAATGAAAAGTTTCTAATAAAGTATATTATTTTATATGCATTTAGTGAAAACCTGCAAATTTGAAATTACACACACACACACACACACACACACACATTAAAATTTTACTTATCTATGTAGATAATTGGTATGCAGTATTCCTCTACATAGAGTAAATAAACACTACGTTATGTATTAACGTAGCTCTTTTGTCTTTCTGGCAAAATATGTATGAAAAAGTAATTTTTTGGCGAAAGGTAAAATCGTTACTGGGGACATTTTTGACAAAGTAACTAAGATGGCCACATTGGGAAAAAAATTATGAAACAGTGTCTATTTGGAGAAAAATTAAATTAAATCTGGGGAAATTTACGACAAAGTAGCTAGAACGGCAACATTGATCATATCCGCAGTCCGGCGGACATAATGCTGCTGCCGTCTGTAGACGGTAAGATTTGGTCGGGCGGCCAATCAAATCCGCTGTCTGGTCGGATCAAATCCGGTCGTGTGTTAGGGCTTTAACACACGTTCAGATTTGGTCTGCCGGACCTCGACAGATCAAATCCGCCGACCAAATCAGTTGTCGCAACAGACGACCGGATCAGACCGCACCGGACGGCAGACGACCAGACAGGGTGTCCAGATTGGGGGCTTTTTTCCCTATTCTGGGGTATAATAAAAATTTTAAAAACTGACATTTCAAATTTATTAATCTGTGTAGATAACTGGATTGCGAAGTATTCCTTTCCATAAAGCAAATACGCTATGTATTAACGTAGTTCTTTTTCCTTTATGGGGAAAAATGTACGAAAAAGTATATTTTTAGGCAAAGTAAAATCAGTTCTGGGAATATTTAAGACGAACTAACTAAGACTGCAACATTGGGAAAAAAATTATAAAAAGTTTCTTTTTAAGGAAAAATTAATTAGATATGGGGAAATTTACGACAAAGTAGCTAGAACGGCAACATTGATCCGGATTGATGCGGATCGAGGAACTTTTGTGGAAATGAAAAGTTTCTAATAAAGTATATTATTTTATATGCATTTAGTGAAAAGCTGCATATTTGAAATTACACACACACACATTTCAATTTTACTTATCTATGTAGATAACTGGTATGCAGTATTCCTCTACATAGAGTAAATAAACACTACGTTATGTATTAACGTAGCTCTTTTTTCTTTCTGGCAAAAAATGTATGTAAAAGAAATTTTTTGGGGAAAGGTAAAATCGGTACTGGGGACATTTTTGACAAAGTAACTAAGATGGCAACATTGGGAAAAAAATTATGAAAAAGTGTCTATTTGGAGAAAAATTTAATTAAATCTGGGGAAATTTATGACAAAGTAGCTAGAACGACTACATTGATCATATCCGATGCGGATCGAGGCGGACTCAATTAATAATAATTATGTCCGCCGGACTGCTTTACAGACCGGTTACGAGACGGTAAGATTTGGTCGGGCGGCAAATCAAATCCGCGGTCTGGTCGGATCAAATCCGGTCGTGTGTTAACCGTATTAGCCCTAATAGCGTTAACACACGTTCAGATTTGGTCTGCCGGACCTCGACAGATCTGATCCGCCGAGTCCGCCGACCAAATCTGTTGTCGCAACAGACGACCGGATCAGACCGCACCGGACGACCAGACGACCAGACAGGGTGTACAGATTAAGGGCTTTTTCCCTATTCTGGGGTAAAATTGTTTTTTAAGGAACTTTTTTGGAAATGAAAGGTTTCTAAAAAAGTATATTATTTTATATGCTTTTAGTGAAAAGCTGCAAATTTGAATTACACACACACACATTTCAATTTTACTTATCTATGTAGATAACTGGTATGCATAGTATTCCTCTACATAGAGTAAATAAACACTACGTTATGTATTAACGTAGCTCTTTTTTCTTTCTGGCAAAAAAAATATGAAAAAGCAATTTTTGGGGTAAGGTAAAATCGGTACTGGGGACATTTTTGACAAAGTAACTAAGATGGCAACATTGGGAAAAAAATTATGAAAAAGTGTCTATTTGGAGAAAAATTAAATTAAATCTGGGGAAATTTACGACAATGTAGCTAGAACGACAACATTGATCATATCCGATGCGGATCGAGGCGGACTCAATTAATAATAATTATGTCCGCCGGACTGCTCTACAGACGGTAAGATTTGGTCGGGCGGCCAATCAAATCCGCTGTCTGGTCGGATCAAATCCGGTCGTGTGTTAGGGCTTTAAAGGCTTTAACACACGACCAAATTTGGTCTGCCAGACCTCGACAGATTTGATCCGCCGAGTCTGCCGACCAAATCTGTTGTCGCAACAGACGGCCGGATCAGACCGCACCGGACGACCAGACGACCAGACAGGGTGTTCAGATTAAGGGCTTTTCCCTATTCTAGGGTAAAATTATTTTTTTTAAGGAACTTTTGTGGAAATGATAAGTTTCTAATAAAGTATATTATTTTATATGCATTTAGTGAAAAGCTGCAAATTTGAAATTACACACACACACACATTTCAATTTCACTTATCTATGTAGATAACTGGTATGCAGTATTCCTCTACATAGAGTAAATAAACACTACGGTATGTATTAACGTAGTTTTTTTTTTTTTTTGGCAAAAAATGTGTGAAAAAGTAATTTTTTGGGGAAAGGTAAAATCAGTACTGGGGACATTTTTGACAAACTAACTAAGATGGCAACATTGGGAAAAAAAATATGAAAAAGTGTCTATTTGAAGAAAAATTAAATTATTTCTGGGGAAATTTACGACAAAGTAGCTAGAACGGCAACATTGATCATATCCGATGCGGATCGAGGCGGACTCAATTAATAATAATTATGTCCGCCGGACTGCTCTACAGACGGTAAGATTTGGTCGGGCGGCCAATCAAATCCGCTGTCTGGTCGGATCAAATCCGGTCGTGTGTTAGGGCTATAATAGAGCTAACACACGACCAAATTTGGTCTGCCGGACCTCGACAGATTTGATCCGCCGAGTCTGCCGAACAAATCTGTTGTCGCAACAGACGACCGGATCAGACCGCACCGGACGACCAGACGACCAGACAGGGTGTTCAGATTAGGGGCTTTTTCCCTATTCTAGGGTAAAATTATTTTATTTAAACAACTTTTGTGGAAATGAAAATTTTCTAATAAAGTATATTATTTTATATGCATTTAGTGAAAAGCTGCAAATTTGAAATTACACACACACACATTTCAATTTTACTTATCTATGTAGATAACTGGTATGCACAGTATTCCTCTACATAGAGTAAATAAACACTACGTTATGTATTAAAGTAGCTCTTTTTTCTTTCTGGCAAAAAATGTATGAAAAAGTATTTTTTTAGGGAAAGAAAAAATCGGTACTGGGGACATTTTTGACAAACTAACTAAGATGGCAACATTGGGAAAAACATTATGAAAAAGTATCTATTTGGAGAAAAATTAAATTAAATCTGGGGAAATTTACGACAAAGTAGCTAGAACGACAACTTTGATCATATCCGATGCCGATCGAGGCGGACTCAATTAATAATAATTATGTCCGCCGGACTGCTCTACAGACGGTAAGATTTGGTCGGGCGGCCAATCAAATCCGCTGTCTGGTCGGATCAAATCTGGTAGGGCTTTAACACACGACCGGATTTGGTCTGCCGGACTTCGACAGATTTGATCCGCCGAGTCTGCCGACCAAATCTGTTGTCGCAACAGACGAGCGGATCAGACCGCACCGGACGACCAGATGACCAGACAGGGTGTTCAGATTAGGGGCTTTTTCCCTATTCTAGGGTAAAATTATTTTTTTTAAGGAACTTTTGTGGAAATGAAGTTTCTAATAAAGTATATTATTTTATATGCATTTAGTGAAAAGCTGCAAATTTGAAATTACACACACACACACACATTTCAATTTTACTTATCTATGTAGATAACTGGTATGCAGTATTCCTCTACATAGAGTAAATAAACACTACGTTATGTATTAACGTAGCTCTTTTTTCTTTCTGGCAAAAAATGTATGAAAAAGTAATTTTTTGGGGAAAGGTAAAATCGGTACTGGGGACATTGACTTGTAAATGAAAAGTTTCTAATAAAGTATATTATTTTATATGCTTTTAGTGAAAAGCTGCAAATTTGAAATTACACACACACACACACACATTTCAATTTTACTTATCTATGTAGATAACTGGTATGCATAGTATTCCTCTACATAGAGTAAATAAACACTACGCTATGTATTAACGTAGCTCTTTTTTCATTCTGGCAAAAAATGTATGAAAAAGTAATTTTTGGGGAATGGTAAAATCGGTATTGGGGACATTTTTGACAAACTAACTAAGATGGCAACATTGGGAAAAAAATTATGAAAAAGTGTCTATTTGGAGAAAAATTAAATTCAATCTGGGGAAATTTACGACAAAGTAGCTAAAACGTCAACATTGATCATATCCGATGCGGATTCAATTAATAATAATTATGTCCGCCGGACTGCTTTACAGACGGTAAGATTTGGTCGGGCGGCAAATTAAATCCGCGGTCTGGTCGGATCAAATCCGGTCGTGTGTTAACCGTATTACTGAAGACAAGGCTGTACGAACTAAGGATTCGTTTGCCTGCCCAAGATGGGCGAAGACAACTAACAACAACAACTGACTATTTTTCAATGTGCTTTTCTGTGATATTTGTTTTTATTTTTGATTTGTTATTCGCTACGATTTGAATATATTTTATTAGCAATAATTCCTATCTTATCTTGTCCTACCAAATTGTTTGCATACGAAAAAAGCACTACGTCCGACGACCGTACTTACCCATTAAATATCAACGTAGTTTGAACAAAAACAGCCCTTTATTTATGAAATGACTTTAATCAGTTTTCTCGGCCTCAGTTTCCTAGGTGTTTTTGGAGCAATTCTTATTAGAATAATAAGTTTGTTGTATACAATTTTAACTAGTGAATGTAATCTAACCGTATCGGATTCTTTACGTACTGTCTTGTGTATTGGCTCCGGAGGCCATACAACAGAACTACTAAGATTTGCAGAATGTTTAGATATCAAGAAATACAGCCCACGCCTCTACATTTTGGCAGATAACGATGCAAGTAGTGAAGTAAAGATTCACTCTACAGAGAAAGGGCAAAAGTCTTACTTATTAGCAAGGATACCAAGAAGTCGAAATGTGCAGCAGTCTTATATATCATCAATTTTCAGTACTCTGTATGCAGCTTTATACACAATTCCAATCATTTATAAGTTTAAACCTAATGTTATACTTTGCAATGGGCCAGGAACTTGTATACCAGTATGTGTGGTTGCATTTCTCATGAGATGTCTATTTTTATTGAAATGTCGAATTGTTTTTATAGAAAGTATATGTAGAGTGCATACTTTGTCATTATCTGGTAAAATATTGGAATTCTTTGCTGATATTATTGTTGTTCAATGGCCTGGATTAAGGGATGTTTGTTTACGAGCTAAATACTTTGGGAGGCTGACATAGTTTTTTTAGTGTTTTGGCTCCACTAATTTAGTTAAGACATATGTTTTCCAAGTTTCCGTGACTCATTTACAGAGTCAAGGAAACAAATAATAAGTATCTTGAACTAAAACACTTGTTTTAGTCCGATGTCATTGAGTACAAATATATACAACATGTGCTAACCTTTGAAAATGCTGTAAGATGAAACCGGTCAGGTTTAAGTAATAAATTAGTGGAACAGTATAAGTGTTTTAGTTCAAGATGTGTAGCAAGTTCCACCAAGTGCCATTAATCAACAGTGTAAACAATATAGGTTGTAACAAAGTTATAGGTTGGTTACTGTTAATCATTATTGATTATATAAAAGATCAAAGATTTAAAATGAACTTGAACATTTTTTTATTGCACGCCTCATAAGCGAAGTGTTGAGGTGGGTACTACTGGATTTTTGGATTTTCAAATTTTTTTTGAAATTTATTACCATTGTCTATTTTATAGTAAGACTAAGTATGAAAGTCTACTTATGCAGTATATAGGATTTTGAAGGTCATAAGCAAACACTACAATGATTATCGTCTCAGGCGATTGATGCCGACTGCTGGACAAAGATTCCTAAGGATTACCACAAACTACAGTTTAAAATAAAATTTTAAACAATTTTTTATTTGTAAAAGCCCTATACAATGAGCACAACCCTATACAAGCTACACAATATTTCTTAAGATTAAAGTCAAATAAGCACTGAAAATTGTGAATCATTGAGGTTCCAAAATATTATGTCGACAATATAGTACTAAATACTAGACTATGCAGACAGATGTTAGCATCATATTTTGATCTGAATGTAAATGAATGAATGTCATAAAATCCTTTATTTAACTTTGATATAAGTGCAATAAAAATAATACATAATTCTCAGCAAATTCTTTTTTTTTTCCCATGTTCTAAATGTTAAATACTGTACCAGTAGTTTGCCATATTGGATTAAGAGTGACATTACTATAAAGCAAGTCGCGTGTGATACCCTTATTGTACGAGTGCATAAAAATAATGGGCATCTGAGATGTTCCACTATGGTGCACTTAGAATGATGTCACATGGCTAACCATTGTCATCCAAACAATTCAAGCTCAAGTGGTTGACAATTCTGTTTTAAAAATTTGCTGTAAGATTCCACTCAAAAAACACATTTAGGGCAAGTTAATGGAAAGCTGTTGATAAAAAATTTAATATGCCAATGACATGTAGGCATGTGCATATTACTATCAAGCTATAGGAATGATGTGAAATATATAATAAGCAAAAAAAATATTTAGGTATATAATATTCTGATATTGTTATAAATATTGGTATGGTATATATATTGGTAATGGTATAAATATTGGGACAGAATTTTTTTAACTAAAACTGTTAAATAATGAATATTTAAAATAAATATCCATCACGCCTTATCCCCGAAGGGGTGGCAGAGGCATATTATATGCCCACTTTTCACCGTGTGGATTCCTGTCCCACGTAATAGGTGGTGAGCCCATTGCCGTGTTGAAATAGACAGACGCAGGCTGTGGCCACCTGCTGTTGAAATTTATGAATATAATGAATATTTTTTATGAATATTTCATTGCAGAATGATGGTATTAAACTATAAAAAAGGGTATATGACACTGAGAAGTCGATGAAGAGTTTATAATACAAGAACGGTTATATTCTTTAGAAAAGCCGCGACGAAATCAATCAATCAACCTATTTCTAGCATTAGGACTGAATGTCCTAATGCTGGAAATAGGCCTCTGCCAATTCACGCCACAACACACACTCCTGCGCCTCCCACATTCAGTCCCTCCACGCTCGTCTATCTGGTGGGGGCCGATCTAACGTTTGCAGAGTCGTGGTCTCCACTCCAGAACTAGTATGCTCGATCGACCATCAGTTCTTCTACAGATGTGGTCAGCCCATTGCCCGTTTAACGCGTTTGCAATGCGAACTATGCCGACTCTTGTTCTCTGACGGATAACCTCGTTTCGGAGATTATATCTCCAAGGCATTGCAACTATAGCTCGTTCTTGTCCAGACGGATGAACAGACTTCTAAATCCAATAATTTAGAAAAGTCATAAACTTTGACTTTTTTAAACTATTGGATTTAAAAAACTAACTCTCCGTCACGGTATCCAATCAAAAAAACTAACTCTGTCAAAGAATTGAATTATGAAACAAATGTTAAGCTACATGTATTGCTATTAAAATTGTGCTGTTTTATGGTTTTGAAGATATCTATGACCATGCTACAGTAATATTATCGTATTTGCTGGATTTCCGAAAAGGTTCGGCGTACCTACTATACACAACTTGTTACAAGAATAAAAATAAAATAAAAGAAAAAAATTGTAATTTGTTTTTCGTGTTACCGAATGGTTTCTTCTTTTTAGTTACTCGGGCGCTGGTACTATTATTATTATTATTTTTTTGTAAATTGTGAACCTGATAGCGTGTGAGGCCATATTGCTTTTCTTTGTTTGTTTTTTTTTTGTTTATTTTCGTTCTGAAATCACAACACAGGCTTTGTCTTACGAATTCTATTTTTTTTTTTTAATTTTGTTCTCTTCTCTGTTTGTGACGATGATGTCTTGTTAAAATTTCTACCACCATACCAGCGAATCAGTGAGTTACGAGACATTTTAATTCTTTTAATTTATATTGATATTATTTATTTTAGGTATTATATATACATATTTTTTATATATCCCTTTTGAATCATGCAAAATACGGATAATCTTTGTAATTTTAATAGCAGCTTTCTTTCATGCTCTTCTGACTCTGATAGTTTCCACAGTGTTGAAGATGATGGTTTTACTTCTTTGACCCTGCGCGACCAACTTTCCTCTTTCTCTTTAAACTATCCTAAAAATCTCAATCTAGCTCATATTAATGCACAGAGTGTTAACGGTCATTACTCTGATCTTCTGGCGTCTTTTAGCAATTCCTCCCTTGATGCTATCCTCATATCTGAAACATTCTTAAAACCTTCTATTCCTTCTACCCAATGCTCACTTCCAGGCTATATCTTAATACGTAACGATAGAACGGGAATACGTTGCGGTGGTGTAGGAATCTACTTGCGCGCTAGCATCCCTCATAAGGTTGTTAGTGCATCTCCTTCTGCCTACACTGAATCTGCTGAATACCTCTTCCTGGAAATTTCTCTACTTCACACTAAAATCCTACTTGGAGTCTTCTACTGCCCTAATATGCACATTAACTATTTCGACTCTTTTGATAACCTTCTACATAATCTCACTCCCCTATACAGTCACGTAGTCATAATGGGTGACTTCAATACCTGTTTGTTGAAGAATGATTCCCGCTCCCACAAATTGGTATCTCTATTGTCTTCCTATAATTTATTCGCCTTACCACTTTCTTCTACTCACCTACATACTACATGTTCCTAACTGCAATCCTTCATTACTTGACCTTATCATAGTCTCTTCTCCCAAAGATGTTAGTACTCATGGTCAGTTGACTGCTCCTTTCTCCTTTCACGACTTACTTTACCTTTCGTATCGTGTTCGCCCGCCCAAACGTAAGCCGCAGGTCTGTTTTTTCCGTAATTTTAGAGGTATGGATCTTGATGCTTTGCGATGGGAAGCCGGGTCTGCTGATTGGTCACCGGTATTTAATTCTACTAATATTAATGAAATGGTGAATACTTTCAACTCTATGGTTATTGCGTTATACGATCGACTTGCCCCGGTTAAGCGAGTCCAAATCAAACATAACCCGGCACCCTGGCTAAATGCCACTATAAAAAACTTGATGACTCGTAGAGACAACGCCAAAAGGCGGTACAGGAAGAGTCCTTCGGAACAAAATTTTGTGGCTTTTAAGTCATTGCGGAATCGCTGCAGTCGGATGTGTAGAGATGCAAGGAGACGCCACTTTTATGATTCTCTTAACCACAAAAATTCTGCTGATACCTGGAGATTCCTGAGGTCTGTCGGTATAGGTAAGTCCCCTGTTTCTGATACTAGGGACATTGACATCAATGCGCTAAACATACATTTTTCACGACCACCTGTTTCCTTAGATGTAGATGTCAAAAGAGCCACCTTACTAGGACTTTCAGGTACCCAACTGCCACAGACTACTCCCTTTCAGTTCCACTCGGTCGCCGAGACCGATGTTAAGAAATCTATCTTGTCTATTTCTTCGTCGGCTTCGGGATATGATGGCATATGCTCAAGAATGGTTCTTCCTATTCTACTTCCTGTTATAACTCATATTTTCAATTTCTCGCTATTCTCTGGCTCTTTTCCCACAGTTTGGAAATCAGCATATGTTGTTCCTGTACCTAAAACTAGCAACCCTTGTCTGTTGACTGATTACCGACCTATTTCTATTCTTCCATTTCTCTCTAAAGTCCTGGAGCATATTGTTCATCGGCAGCTCTCCGTGTTTCTAACATCTACTAACTCTCTCAGCCCATTTCAGTCTGGATTTCGCACTGGCCATAGCACAGTCACAGCGCTCCTTAAAGTGACAGAGGATGTTCGCTGGGCTATGGAGCGGAAAGAGTTAACTATATTAGTATTATTAGATTTCAGCAGCGCATTCAATTCCGTCGATTTTGATATTTTACTCGATACACTGAAGTCCTTAAATTTCTCCACTTCTGCCATATCTTGGTTCGACTCCTACCTTCGGGGGCGCTCCCAGTGTGTTCGTATTGGTCGGACATGCTCTGATTGGTCTGGGCTATCTGCGGGGGTCCCTCAGGGTGGCGTTTTGTCTCCTCTTTTATTTTCTGTCTTTATCAACTCTGCTACGAGTCTTATTTCCAGTAACTTCCATCTCTATGCTGATGATCTGCAGCTGTATCGCCACTTTACACCTACCGATGCCGTCTCAGCGATTTCATCTATAAACCTAGATTTGGATAAACTAAGCAGCTGGGCTAGTTCGGTCGGATTACGTATTAACCCTTCAAAGTCACAAGCCATTGTCATTGGTAGTAAATACCAATGTGGTATTCTTCCGGTGTCAGAGATGAGTCCTGTTGTGTTGGCTGGTACTCGAATACCATTTTCAGATAATAATGTGAGGAACCTGGGTGTGACTATGGATACTTCGCTTTCTTAGAGCGCTCATCTTAGCGACGTCAGCAAGAAGGTACATTTTTCGTTTCATTCCTTGAAAAGTCTCCAGAGCTTTCAGCCTTTGGGAGCGAAAATTGGTCTTGCTCAAACTCTTATTCAACCCATTATTGACTACGCTGATGCCTGCTATTTAGACGCCACTGAGGAGCATCTAGATAAACTTGAGAGGTTGCAAAAATTATGTATACGCTTCATATTTAATCTTAGAAAGTATGATCATGTTTCCCATCTTCGCAAAAAACTCAAGTGGCTCCCAATCCGCCTTCGCCGTAACACTCGAATTCTCTGCCTCCTTTTCAATCCTTCCTCACCTACCTACCTAAGGGAGCGGTTCACGTTTGTTCGCTCTGCCGATGCTTCTTGCAGATCAAATCTACGTTCCAACCTAAAGTTTCCAAATCATAGAACCAATTTCTGCTCCTACTCCTTTACTGTGCATGCGGTCAGATTGTGGAACTCAATTCCACCTGTTATCAGAGACAGCAAATCTGTTACTACCTTTAAGAGGAAAGTCCGTGAACACTCTCTCTACACTGTAAATCAATTTTATTTATATGTTTAAATATATTTAATTAGTATTTATTTATATGTGTAAGTATATTTATTTGGTATTTATTTATCTTATATTATATTTATTTGTTGTTATATATTATATAGTGTTATTTAGTTACGCTCTTTTGTATGTGTGTTAATTTTATTTTCTATCTTTGCTCTCTTACTTACACACTTTTACTTATTATTTTCCTATTTCGCGTTCTCCTATCGTCGGTCTGCTGGGAGATATTTCTTTTAGAAATAAGCAGTACCATTGTACCTATGTGTCCTTCAACTATTGATATATGTTACCTAGTGTGTACATAAATAAATAAATAAAAAGAAAACAATGAATTGCAGTTTCGAGTAGTTTATATTATCCTAAAATATTGTTATTGCACTCGACACTGGAGGGCTCACATGAAAGGTTTATTAATAACAAGAAAGCTCGTGCGTAGTGATATAGGCATTGAGTTATAATACTAGTATTATAACTCAATGGATATAGGTAAGTAAATGGTACACTAGAACAGATAATTTTTCTGCCTACCTCTGAGGGGAAAGGTGTGAGCATAGAAACCTTAAAAACAGAAGTGCCAAGCAGGAACATTTGTGTGTCACCGCGACATGGCATTTCTCCTGGTATTTACGATTTGCTGATGTCTGCTCTACCCAGCATGGCCCCTTTGGAATCTCATCTTGTATTTTTTGTTCCTTGAATTTGACCTTTAGATAGTAATTGTGATGTTTTGAACACTATGATCATGACACTTTAATCTAAGTAATCAAGCAAATCCGGACAAATTGCTATACTTATTAATAAATAAACTAAAGAAACTTATAAGGAAAAGTCAATAAAGTCAATGTCATATCAATAATCCTTTAATGACAGTCCAATAATAACAATTGCAGCTTCTTGCATAACTGGAGTTAGGAATTAATGTTATTACTAATCTAAATAGTTATATCAATTCCATTATTATGTGTTGTATATCTTATTTTCTACAGAAGCAAATAATACTTCCATTTGAAAAAAGGCACATGACATGCAGTTCACCTTAATAACATGTTTATTTATGTAGTCTTAATTAATACCACTTTTTCTTAACTAAATGATACCAATACATTTGGTAATTTTAACACTGGAAGCTTTTATTCATTCTATAGACAGCATTATCTACAAATGGAACAATTTAGCAACAGTTATGTTTTGATTCATGAATGACTTCTTGAAAAGACATCAGAAATAAATTGCTGTTACTTCATTGGAGACTCTATATGTAAAATTTATTGATAATAAGAAATTAACTCTGCAATTATATTCTAGATACACTGCCCAAAATATCTACAGTAAGAAAAGCCTCTAAAAGACCATGTTTAAAGCTGCATTCAATAGAAATGCTATAATATCAAGCGTGTTACAAAAAACATTTTTCTTTGGCAGTAATTTATTCATTCTTTAATTTTTAAAATATTCGATCAAGCTTTATTAACTATTATCTGACAACATTATTAATATAAATGCATCAGTCTTCATTCATAATTAACTAGCAATTGCAGGATGCATTATGCACCAATTTAAAAGTGGAGATAAAAGGCAAATCTAATATTTCTTGATACAGATTTAAGAATTTTATTTCCTATACCATTAAGGTGCTAAACCACCTGTGATCACACTGGTGACCGACCTGATGGAATGTGGCCACCTTAGGGGTAGTTAGTAAATTCAATGTGTTTGTCTATTATAACAATTAGTTGCCATACATACATAAACTTTCTCCCTAGCTCTTTGTCATTACATTGGGTAGTATTTCTAAAAGTATGAAGTATACAAAATTAGCACTGTTTCAAAATAAATAGCATTTTTGTTTTAGTTTCATACTAAAAAACTTTAATGCTTTAAATACCACAGAAGAAATACCACATGTGGTAGCAGAAAATATAACACATAATTATATCTGCTGTGGCAACACGTGACTGCCTATAAATCTATAGTTAAGTAAAATAATACTAGACAATAAACATTATATACTCATTTGTGACAAACATTTCAAGATGTACAAATTTTTAAATTATCACAATTACATTCAACAAATAAATAATATTTAATTAATAACTATATAAATAAATGATAAATGAGATAACCTATAAATATTGTCACAAACGAGAGACAATGTACATACATTCAAACAGATCTAAACTCTATCTTCTGTCTGACGCAGAGATCACCTCACAACAAGTGGCAGTCAACACATCACAAGTTTATCTTAAAATATAAATAAAATTACAGACACCCTTTTACATTGAGACATAACAATAGTGTTAACAACTGATAGTTTAGGCACATCCAAGACTATATTAAGTGACTATCAATCTAAAAATATAAGTACAAAAGGAAGAATTAAGTTTCCTTACCATCTAAGTAAACAAGTTCTCAATAAGTAATATATTTCAAAATTTCATGGTTTACTGTTATCTATATTAGAACTAGTTGTCTGACTGCTAGTTTCTTGCTTGGCACTATCATTGGGTTTAATTTCAATATGCGATTTCTCATCATCTATAAGGTACATTGCTTCATCATAAGTTGGAGGTGGTGGTTCTGAGCTTGAAGGCTGAGGTTTGCTTGTGTCAACATTTGATATTAAGGCATCATATGAAGGAGGTAATGTGGCACTAGATGCACTACGTGGCACCTGGCCTCCATAAGCCTGTTCTGCTTGGACTGCTGCCATATCCTGCAAAGTAATGACTATAGTCAAACATTGACACAAGCTTCTATTGGTAATATATATTAATCGAACAGGTTAAGCTTGCAACTCTTATTGCATAGAGTACTGACTTTATATGTTAAAAGCTAAATTTAAACTTTAGCATTGTATGATACAAACAAATAGGAAATACAGCCAAACAAAATGTAAAACGAATGAGAATGATTGTGTTAATACCTGTATTTCAATTTATAATAGAAGAGAAGCTATTGCCAGGCTACAAAAAAAATCTATTTCTTATCAGTCCATGTGTGCAAAACACAAATTTTCCAGGTATATATTTATGAAAGCATAACATTCAAACTCTATGTGTAGTCTAATGTATTTAGACTACACATAAAATTGTTAATACATATAAAATTGGGACACCACATTCTGCAGTGGGCTATAATAAGTTTATTTGATTTAATAATAATTTACAAAATTCCATTTAATACTACTTAGAATGGGCTGTAAATAGATTATTTACTTTTCTGAGACAATGAGACTTTCCAAAAATTTGAGTTATGATAATACTTAAAAATGCTTGTTTTATAACACCATATCCTAAATGTTTTGCTTTTTCCAGAACTGACTCTCTCATCGAAAATGCTGATCCAAGTTCATTCATTTAGCTAGTTGTTTATTCATTTATTTTCTAAGTAAAAATTAAGGTTAAAGACAATAAAGTTAGTTTTTTTTTCAATACTTATACACAATCACCTAAGTTTAAGGACTTTGTTAATTAATGATATCAAAATTTGAAAACACAAAAATTCATGTTATCATTGAATCATAGAGGCTTAGAATCAACACAGAATTCTTTATCTTAAACAAATTTACCAGTGTCATACTGACCTAAAAAAGTATGTACAGTTATGTGCATTATACATTTTAGTTTTTTGCATCATGTACTAGCTTACCAATATGTACTGGGAAGTATTAAATTTAATTAATTAAATTTAACTATGCTGTTTATTTAAATTAAAAAGTTTGACATGTAACTAAACAAAACATTGAGAGAATGAGAGTTGTTATTAGTCAGTAAATTAATAACTATACTAAGGACAACTTTTAGAGTATAAAAATTGTTGCAAAGGTTTACAGTTTGACATTCAATGAATTTGACTGCCTCGGTGGCGCAGTGGTAGTGCCTGCGACTGCCGCGACTGAGGTCCCGGGTTCGATTCCCGGGTCGGAAGAAATATTTGTGTGATCCACAATTGTTTGTTTCGGAGTTTGAGTGTTTCCTATGTATAATATGTATGTATTTAGTAATATATAAGTATGTTTATCAGTCGTCTAGATCCCATAACACAAGCTTATATTGGCTTACTTTGGGCTAACGGTGCAGTGCAAAAGAAAAAAAAATGTCGCACATAACTTTTAAAAAAATATATTATTAAGTACTGCGTAAGCTTGTAACAAACGTTCAGACAGGATTTTAAACAATTCTCTCAGTAGACGCATACCATGATCATTTCGAATTTGCGAATTATGTCAAGTAGATGTTTTCATAAATATAGATTTAATTAGTTCCACGTGAATGTACTCACCCTGATGATTGCTCTTTGATGTAGAAGCATTTGAATTACACTTTTTCTTCGTAAATACAACATACTTTTTACAGCAACCATCATTCCAGAACATATAAATATAGGTCCTACAAGCCACATGTGTCCCAAATTGTTAAGTATGTATCCATTAGAATCTCCCAAAGCCAACACCGTAATAACAGTGCCTACAGAGAATAGTACCATTGACAGAACGAAATAGGAATAACTAGTGCAGTCACATCTGCCAAATCGCTGGTCTTCATCAAAATCGTAATCCTGACGGCGAAGACGATGTAAACGTTGTCTAATAAAAGGGCTATCAAATACGGTAGCCATTTTTTTATAAATTTATGCACACTTCACATCCAACGCATATTCTGTATTAAAGTTAACAGGTCACATTAACTATAGCAGGAATCAACTACTTTCTTATTTAAGAAAGCGTAAGATAAAAATTAAGCAAACATACAAACGAAATGAAAAACAAGTCTGTTTTCTAGTCAGTGGTCTGGTTTTTTTTTTGTTGTCGTTGCTTTTTTTTGTAATTAAGGTATGGCCTGGTTACAAAGACCTTTTAGCTCAGGTATCAAGCGACACCCGTTGGGAGTGGTCGTGTTGTCGCGCACTTTCGGTATCGAAGATAGCGGTCGAAACCGGTTCCTATACAAAGAACGTTCGGACGGCGCTCGGCGCCGGTACTTGCACCTCGCTTAGTTTTTGTTTGTTTTACGATGAACAATTAATTTACTTTACGATGTCTGATGATGAGCTGAACGGAAGCTTGCGTAATAATATTATAAGAAAATGTAGAAGAGGTTATCCTCAAATATAATGATATAATTACAATTTAACTTAATTTCGGTTAATAAATTTTTAATTCAACATCTGAAATACTCCTAGCTAAAGCTACATACTCAGCCTCTGTTGAAGACAACGCTACACATTGTTGTTTACTAGAAGACCATGAAACTATGCAACCATATAGCTGCATAATGTAGCCTGAGGTAGACTTCCGGACTGATGAATCACCTCTCCAATCTGCATCAGTGTATCCAACCAAAGGCTCCTTTTATAGACTAATAGAAAATAAAAGGCTTTATAGACTAATTTCATACCCAGAGTCCCTTTAATGTACCTTAAAATCCTTTTTAAACCCTTCCACACTTGTCCACTCGCACATGCCTGAAAACGGCTCACCTTAAGCATAATGATGGGTGGAAGGTCGGGCCGATTCAATGTTGCCGTTCTAGCTACTTTGTCGTAAATGTCCCCAGATCTAATTTCAATTTTCCCCATAAAGACACTTTTTCACACACGTTCGGGTCGGTTCAATTGGTTGGGAGGCAAATCAAATTCGTTGTCGGGTCGTACCCAATCCGAACGTATGTTTGGACTATTCGAGACACAATTCAACAATTGATTGAGTGAGAGGTTTACGATAATGTACAAATTATCGTAAACGGAATATTCTTTTTTATTTATTAGAAACTGTAATGGAAAATGCATTGAAGCGTTTGTTCACTAGTAGAAAACATGTTGTAGTATGTGGGGATTTTAATGTGGACATATTTGTGCAGTCTTCGAAGTGTATTAGATTTATAAATTTGTTTAAGTCTTTTGGCTTACAAAACTTATTTTGTGAGCCAACTCGAATCACCTCACATTCTGGAAAATGTATAGATAATATATTCTGCAACTGTGCATCAACAACAAGGGAGATACTAAGTAACTTTCCATCAGATCATCTTGGTCAGAAAGCGGCATTTCCTATTAATGTCACTTCTAAAGGGAATCAAATTGTATGTAGGCCAATGAGTGCATATCGACTTACAACTACAGGAATTTACAAAAGTAGGGCTAAGTTGTACGAACTATATGGTATGAAGCAATTTAATTTTGATCCTGCCTTTATTCAATATGTTAAAATGTATAGGAACGATGACGAAAACAACTCTTCTTGTCCAATAAAAGCTCAATGTATGCTTGGGGGCAGCGTGGATCAGTGTAGTGTCTTATTTAGCTTTAAATATGTAAATCCCAACGATATCATTAAAGTATTCAAGTCGCTTAACTCAAAAAAGACAGCTGACTTGTGGGGTATTTCTGTAAAATTGATACAGTCTATTATTGTTAATAGATCACCACATCTAGCTGAAATATTTAATAAATGTGTTGATAAAGGAGTGTTTCCGGATTTAATGAAACACAGTAAAGTAATACCTCTATTTAAATCTGGATCCAAAACCGACCCTGGTAATTTCAGACCAATTTCAATACTACCTGCCATTAGCAAAATTTTTGAAAAAAATATATTGCAACAATTAAAAGCTCATTTTAATTTAAATATGCTATTACATGAAGAGCAGTATGGGTTCACAAGGGGTCGTTCTACCATTCATGCCGGTGTGACACTTCTAAATCATATATATAACGCCTGGGAGAATAGACAAGATGCTATTGGTGTATTCTGCGATCTCCCCAAAGCATTTGATTGCATTGACCATAAAACACTGTAGCGAAATAATAAAAATTATGGTGTCAAAGACTCTGCACTGGACCTTGTTGCCTCCTACCTAAATGATCGAATACAACATGTTGATGTCAATGGAATTAGCTCCTCTGGAGCCTCTGTAGCTATGGGCGTACCGCAGGGATCAATTCTAGGTCCGTTTCTATTTTTAATTTATATTAACGATCTGCCATTCTATATACAGAACTTGTGCGACATTGTTCTATTTGTTGATGATACGTCACTTATTTTTAAAGTTTATCGCACGCTTATAACGGTTGACGGGCTTGGTAGGGGTGGTGCGCACTAGGTAGCAACAACACACCTACATACACCCATCAGGTACGGTTGGTGATCCCTGGGGATGTGTAAGCAACACTATCTCAAAGAATCACCGGTGCTAGAAGAGCATGTGTATAGGGAGTGAGTATGGACCAACCTGGAGCAGGGAAATACCAGAATTTGTAAAGAGAGGGCGCCAGGTATCTCTCCATCAAACGAATGATGCAATTAAAAAAAACTCATGTTATCAACTTATTAATTATATTTATTTAAACTATATCCATATGTAGACATGAATATACATATATGGAAGTAAAAAGAAATGGCTTAGTCATGCATAGTGGGATCCATATATATATGGTCACTTAAAAATAAGTTTATATTTAGTACAAATAAAAATTTAAACCAAAGTATGGAAATGGGCGTGGCCTAAAATGACAAATATTAAAGCAGTTGTCAGATGCCTTAAAAATATCTAAATTATATACAGACATACATTTAAACTATCTCTGAGTTTTGTTAACACACAACACCGCTTCCTATCATCATCATCATCATCATACACTACAACATAACAAGGTAAAAATAAAGTTTCACATTAATATTCCTTTGTGATAATAAAAAGATTATTAAATATGTGTAACTGGAACGTCACATCGGTAGTCCAGTATATTAAAGTAGTTGAAATCTACATAGGCAACAGAGAAATGAATATTTAAAGTTAAAAGTTATTCCTTTTAAACTATCAACATCAGTCGGCCTTTACCGGGTTATTATACATAGAAACGAATTAAAGATTACCACTTATCTGGATTTAAGTTTGAGGAACATCCAAGTCCTTCACATCTCTTCCTATTCTAGAAGTCCAGGTAGTAGGTAACCAGAGTAGAGAAAAATATCCTCTTTCCACATTGTCTCAGCTTACTTTAAGTCTTCTTACAGACATTCACAAGGAGTAAAAAAAATGTAGAATGCAGAGAACGTGAAACAAGTTAAACTATCATCTATTATGTTAAAAAAAATCAAAAAACAAAAACCAAAAACATAAACCCCTGTAACAACAGAAAAGTTACAGACATTAGTCATTTGTAATAAAAATCACTTTCACCCTCAACATTCTGTTAAGGAATGCAGTCTAAGAGATTATATAGTTTTAACTTACCACTTATTTCAGTGGGGTTTTAACTAGATCCTTCTACCATCAATCTTTTTCATGTTATTTGCTAAGTCTCTTGAAAAGCAGACTGAAATACAAAGTACAACCATCGTAAGAACATATTATTCGCAAACACCAAGTAATCTTACCGATTACGAAGAAACAAATATAAACAAATATTCTCACCTCAGCAACAACCATTATGTCTACATATTTGCTAAAAAGACTTCGGATATTAATCCGAATTAAATCACCATGACAGGCATATTCTCATGCCTCCAAGCAATATTTAATTATTCATCTCGCTAATGCGTTTATTTGTTTGGTCCAACGGTTTAACGTGCCATCCAAAGCACGGTAACGCTCGTGAATAGAAATGTCACAAAGCAAAGCGTTTACCCATCCGAGATCGTTTATAAAACACTGAGTTATTCGGGCTTAGGCGGATCGTTTCGATCGAAAGTCGCCGATCATTAATTAATACTCAGATCTTGCCAGTAATAATAGAGACCCTATCCAATGGGGCGCAAAGCAACGTTCTTTGAGATGCAAAATAGTCACGAAGACCGCCATTGTTTGTCGACAGTAGTGTCATAATGACCGCCTCCACTACACATGTAGGAGATGATACACTGAACAGAAGGACCCTGTATTCCCCGAAGGTGACCAACGGACCCCACACTGGTCACCATCCGGCACGACGATTCATATTGAGATTCTGCGCGACGTGGTCGGATAGCTGCGTGAGATGGTTTTTTATGGTACGCGGAATAGTATACTTGGGCAACTGTACTATGCTGTTGGGTGGCCAGTGTCACCATCTGGGTTGGGTTACTTTGGAGGCTTGACACTGCTGCACGTCGGTGCTTATTCGGACTAAACTATTGTACCACTTTACACTGATATGGGAGTCAAAACCACCCCGTGGGTCAATACACACGTTATTCAATTACAATCACAAAGACAAATTATTTAAAAAATAAATACATAATTAACATTAGGCTCAAAAAGCACACAATTTGGCCCCATCCTTTATGGGTAGGTACACGGTGACAACAGTCCGCCACCACGTAGATAGCGGTCGGTAAACAAAAAGCTAATAGATAAAATACATTGCATGTCTTTTGTGACATTTATAAACATCATGTAAGGACAAACCGCGATGTACTTTATATTTCTACGAAATGCTGTCCATCCACTTCTTCGAATTCAGGGTGCTTATACTATACTGCATGATGCGTTTGTGTGAATGGAAAATATGAATGTGTCTGTTCAATCACAAACTCCCACGCCCGCAAACTAGACTACGTGTTGTGTTAAAAATTGGAGTTGCGGACCCACCTCATGTGAACGCTTATTATAGATGACGTTTAACTTAAGTTTAATATAGATCGACATGAGCGTTTACCCGACAAAGACCGATATAGAGTACGTGGGGTTACCAGATGTCTAAAGAGTTTACCCCTTGAAATAATATTTACAATTATACTTAACTATATAAACTAAACTGTACCACTGTGTGTATTTTTTGTATACCACTGAGATGGCAGACAAGCGTACGGCCCACCTGATGGAAAGTAGTCACCGTAGCCTATGGACGTTTGCAACACCAGAGGGGCAGCACTCGCGCTGCCGACCCTGATGAATTCCCTGTATTCCCCGAAGGTGACCAACGGACCCCACACTGGTCACCATCCGGCACGACGATTCATATTGAGATTCTGCGCGACGTGGTCGGATAGCTGCGTGAGATGGTTTTTTATGGTACGCGGAATAGTATACTTGGGCAACTGTACTATGCTGTTGGGTGGCCAGTGTCACCATCTGGGTTGGGTTACTTTGGAGGCTTGACACTGCTGCACGTCGGTGCTTATTCGGACTAAACTATTGTACCACTTTACACTGATATGGGAGTCAAAACCACCCCGTGGGTCAATACACACGTTATTCAATTACAATCACAAAGACAAATTATTTAAAAAATAAATACATAATTAACATTAGGCTCAAAAAGCACACAATTTGGCCCCATCCTTTATGGGTAGGTACACGGTGACAACAGTCCGCCACCACGTAGATAGCGGTCGGTAAACAAAAAGCTAATAGATAAAATACATTGCATGTCTTTTGTGACATTTATAAACATCATGTAAGGACAAACCGCGATGTACTTTATATTTCTACGAAATGCTGTCCATCCACTTCTTCGAATTCAGGGTGCTTATACTATACTGCATGATGCGTTTGTGTGAATGGAAAATATGAATGTGTCTGTTCAATCACAAACTCCCACGCCCGCAAACTAGACTACGTGTTGTGTTAAAAATTGGAGTTGCGGACCCACCTCATGTGAACGCTTATTATAGATGACGTTTAACTTAAGTTTAATATAGATCGACATGAGCGTTTACCCGACAAAGACCGATATAGAGTACGTGGGGTTACCAGATGTCTAAAGAGTTTACCCCTTGAAATAATATTTACAATTATACTTAACTATATAAACTAAACTGTACCACTGTGTGTATTTTTTGTATACCACTGAGATGGCAGACAAGCGTACGGCCCACCTGATGGAAAGTAGTCACCGTAGCCTATGGACGTTTGCAACACCAGAGGGGCAGCACTCGCGCTGCCGACCCTGATGAATTAGGTACCTATATAATTTTTTTCAAAATCTCGATTAGCGTTTCCATTTATTTGTAATCAAAATAGGTATACGAAAGAAGTACCTATGCATGGATCGTGAAGCTTGGCGATCTGTCCTCTCTGACTACCCCGCCAGGGATACAGCGTGAAAATAGTATAGTATAGGTATACGTAATTTCATGTCTCTAACTTTGAAAATGACAAACTTTTATACAACCGTTTATGCCTAATTTTCCCCCCTTAGGAGTGGAATTTTACAAAATCCTTATTTTGTGAGTGCTTACATTATTAGGGTAGTTGTAGTTTATCCTAAAAACTGTTCCTAGGGGCAAGGGTTTCGGCTGGGCGTTGATAGATGAGTGAGTCAAACGTTATTTTATTGATGTAGATATTCAACTCCACTGGTAGGTACATACCTGACTTATGACTGTTTGTATATCATAGCTCTACATTACAAAATGACATCCTTAATATAATATTATAAATGCGAAAGTTTGTATGGATGTTTGTTACTCTTTCACGTAAAAACTGCGGACTGAATTTTAATGAAACTTTACAATAACATAGCTTACATACATGCATATTGTCACGCCTTTATCCCCGAAGGGGTAGGCAGAGGCATACTTTACGCTAACATTTCACCGTATGCATTGTTGTCCCACGTAACAGGTGGTGAGTCCATTGCCGTGTTGAAATAGACAGGCGCAGGTTGCGGCGACCTGCTGTTGAAATTTTTTAAGCCGCCCATAAGGCCTTAAACTTGGCTTCACGACTGCCATTTTATTGGCAACCGGGACCAACGGCTTAACGTGCCTTCCGAAGCACGGAACTGGGGTGGGTCTAAAGCAGAGGTTCCCAAACTTATTTTGTCTACTGCCCACTTTGAGACTAAATAAATTTTTAGCGCCCCCATTTTTTCACCTACTTAAAAACCACTATAACTTCAAATTAAATTAATTATTTGTTGTGAGCTATATTAGCGGAGATTAAACATTCATTCTAAAATATACTTATACTATAATCCGCATGAGTTAACTTGAGACCTGAGCACAGTAGTACATAACGACGCTCAGGTCTCAAGTTAACTCTTACGGACCAATGAGAATAATTATTGAAACGCAACTTTATAGTATTCAGACAGAGTATCTTTTATTCATAATAAAACAAACATAATCGATTCTTATATAAAAACGAATGTGAAGGATGAATCTGATGCTGTTTAATACGTTTGTTGATATCAGGTTCCAATTTACTCAAGAACAGCCGCAAGTCGCCACGTTCGGTAACATGCAAACGATTTCTCTTTTTGGTAAGCAGCCACAGCGCTAAATCCACGTTCACACAAATATGACGATGGGAATGCTATCAAGAATCGTTGAACGATTGACCACAATCCAGGGTACAATTGCGGGATCGGTTTTTGTAGCCTAAATTCTTGATAGCCATTTTTGAACTTGATTTTTATTTCCTCGTTTGTTATCAATTCTATAAGTTCTTCTTCCAGCTGAGGTGAGATTGCTGTATTGACATTTGAAAACGGATCTAACACCAAGCCTGGTATTTCCATGTTCAAAATGTCCTGGTATCGTTCGGTGAAGTCAATGTGGAAGTTTTCCAAATGTTGGCAGTAGGCAAACAAGTCGTCGTTACTGCAGGATACTGATAAATTCGGAAAATTGTGAAACTCACGTCTGCCCATATTCTTTTTGTGTAGAAGCAGTTTCACTGCGAAAGCAGCAACATTTTTTGTTTTAATTAAATTTAGTTCATCGCCTCGCAGTTGGTGATTCATGTCATTGAACAATTTATAGAGGTCTGTCAGGTAAGCTGTATCATTTTTTGATGTATGAGCTTGTTGCGCAATTCTGTATCTTTAGTTTCCAAGAACTCGTATCACAGAGTCAAACAGGTTGTAAAATCGAGTCAGACAATTGCCTCTTGATAGCCAACGAACCTCAGTATGAAGCAACAAAGAAGGTTAGAATCTTCGTCATTAGTAACACAAAGCTGATGGAATAATCTATCATTTAAAGAGCTGGTACCGATTTTATTGACTGATTTTATGACATATTGCAGTGATTGAAATAGTCGTTCACTTAAGTTTCTAGCAACCAAATGTTGTCTATGAATAACGCAATGTACAGCAAGTACATCTGGAATTTCATTTTTTAAGTAAGATATGAAGCCTTTATGGCACCCTGTCATAGCCGGAGCGCCATCCGTAGCAACTGATATAATATTTTTCAAGGGAATCTCTTTCTCATCACAAAACTTTTCCAATGTATTGAATACGGTTTCGCCTTGTGTATCGGTCTCTAAAGTTCTTCACATATTTTCTCATGTTTAATAACAATGCTTCATTAGTGCAAGTGGACTCATCGAGCTGAATTGAGAATTGACTAGTCTTCAGATGATTGCACAATGATCCTTCAATGTTTTCAGCCATTTCATCAATTCGTCTTTGCACAGAATCATTACTCAAAGGAATTTTTCGGATAATATTTGCGGCCGGTTTATGAAGCACAGTAGTTATTACTTTCTTTATTGCTGGCAAAATTAACTCTTCTCCGATGTTGTATGGTTTGCGTTTTTGAGCAATTAACAAAGAGATATTGTACGAAGCTTCGAAGTCCGTCGTCATCTTGCTTAGCAGCTGCCGAAAATAGTTTTGCTACACTTGGCTGAGAATTATGTTTCACATCTAGGTCTTGAAAATATGCTACATTCTTGTATTTCTTATCTGGATGCATTTTATTCAAATGATCTTGCAGTCTTGAAGGCTTCATTGCTTCATTCGAAAATGTTTTTAGACATAGAAGGCACTGAGGCGACGATGGGTTTTTCAATGAATCCGAATTTAATATATTCCAGAGAGTATTGCCGTCTCTTCTTTTTCACTTCCGACATTGTTTACTTTTAAGAAATACGTAGGTAAGTGTTGAACTTAAGTACTGCTTATCTATTCGCGCGAAACAGCAAATGAAAATAAAATAAATATTCCGTTGTTTATATAGGATTGCATAAGCAGCACGCACCGACAGGAATAAGACAAACATGCATTAACTCGTTTATCTCATTCGACGCTCAATTGTACTCAACAAGTATTCTATGAATCAGCCGATTGATACAGGAATGCACAAATTGGGTTATTTAACAAAAACTTGTTAAATCATTATTGCACGCGGTCATCGACGCTCATTCGACGCTCAATTGTACTCAACAAGTAAGAACAAGTATTCTATGAATCAGTCGATTGATACAGGAATGCACAAATCGGGTTATTTGAAGCGCTCGTGGCCCCGCGGTCTCAGTGTTCTGTAAACGATCACTGAGTTACGCAACTTTCACTATGGCTGGTCCTCGGATGGGTGACCACTTTGTGGCATTTACATTTGCGAGCGTTTCCGTGCTTCGGAAGGCACGTTAAGCCGTTGGTCCCGGTTGCCAGTAACATGGCAGTCGTTAAGCCTGGTTGAATGCCTTATGGGCGGCTTGAAAAAATTCAACAGCAGGTAGCCACAACCTGCGTCTGTCTATTTCAACACGGCAATGGGCTCACCACCTTTTACGTGGGACAGGAATCCACACGGTGAAAAGTGGGCATATAATATGCCTCTGCCACCCCTTCGGGGATCTCACCACCTTTTACGTGGGACAGGAATCCACACGGTGAAAAGTGGGCATATAATATGCCTCTGCCACCCCTTCGGGGATAAGGCGTGATGGATATTTATTTATTTAACAAAAACTTGTTAAAACATGATTGCCCGCGGTCTATTATCTACGAAAATTACCTATCTAGGAATACCAACACCTATTAAAATGCGAAGGTGTGTCTATTGCCTTTTTATTTGTTTGTTTGTGTCTACTTTCATTTCGAAACGGAGCGACCGATTGACATGATTTTTCTTCTATTTATTGAATAAAACAGGACAGATACATGAATTACGCGGAGAGAAATATCGAACTGAGTTTGAGCAATCTCTTAATTAATATTAGTTGATGTTCACAAGTTGTAGCCGAAAGTCGAGAGCTCTGTCAGTGTCTAAGAGTCCTCCTAGCTAGATGAAATTACAAATCGCCCCCCGAAGCCTACACAACGCCCCCATTTTTTTTCCGGGTCTTTTACCGCCCCTCTTTAGGCCTGCAGCGCCCACAAGGTGACGTTATCGCCCACTTTGGGACACGTTGGTCTAAAGGGCCGAATAAATTTAATGTCTATTTTAGATGTTAAATTTGGAAGAAATTTTGAACCTGTTGCCTTTCTAGTTATGTGGTAATAAAAAGGCTAAAAGGTCGTATGTGCTAGACACTAATTAGCACCACCAATTGAGGTCGCTGGTAGTCTCGGACTCGCTAATACAGCTTATACATCAGAATAACACATAGGCTACTTTTTATCCCGGGAACAAGTTCCTGTGGGAAACGGGAAAACCTCTCTATGCGGACGTCGACTCGTGGGTAATAAATTCAAGTAGGTAATAATATGGTTACCTACATTACATAATACATACATACGTATTGTCTAGCATTTATCACCGAACGGGTAGGCAGAGGCATACTACACGCCCACATTTTACCATATGCATTTTTGTCCCACGTAACAGGTGGTGGTTTACCTACATAATCTCGAGTTCATTTATTTTTGTGAGGGCGTCAATCGATGAATAAAATAAAAATTAGGTATGTTCCCCTCTTAATAAGCGAGGACAAGGAGCACAGAAGAAATGTCTTCGAAAATACCTTCGAGGGCAAGGTTAGGACGATGATAATACTTCCTGATGATTTTTCTACATTCAATTAAATGTGCCCAAGGCAAAATTTAAGATAATCTCTGAAACATCCTTCAGAGCCAGGCGCTATATAAATGGAAAGGAAGGGACTGTGATTTTATTAAGTTAGTTCCACAGACGTATTAGGCATGCGGTCCGAGTCCAGCATAACATCCTTGGGAATTCCAAAAATTAAAATAAAAATGTTCTGATAGGTTCATTTAGGCTGTTCTTCATAAATAAAGGTTAAAGCATAGAATACATAAGTAACAAGGTTCTATTATCGGCGCCTCTTAAATAACCAGTATATCTAAGCACACGATAATAAACAGTCTATATTAAATGAGATTTCTTTTCTAATGAACAAATTTTTTGGCAAGTTTTAATACTAGAGAGACCACTATAAATTAATGTCACTGATAACTACAAATAATCAGTCGCAACAATAAATAAAAGTATTGGTTTAAACATAGAACTGGAAGCTAAACTCGATAATTAATATAGTGCATGGTTATCCATTTTAACGTTAATCTCTAACGTAAAGGCGACTAAGGCAGCCCATAACTTTTGTTTGACACTTCTACATCAAAAGTTTCAATTTTTATAAAAAAGTTATACAAATATTGTGTTTAAGGGTCACCCTATTGACTAAGCAATGAACATAAGACTGGTGATTAAAGTAAAATAATTAACGTACAATGTTTGGAAAACATAATAAGGATATGTCATATGGTAAAGGTATTGGTAGATCAGAATATGCTATGTTATATATCTCAAACTGCCCACCATTTCATAGTGAAGTAAATAAACTTCTGTCGAATGCATATTGCTGTCAAAACAGTTCAATCTGAAAGATTACATTCTTTATCGAGTTTGGCTTAGTTACAAAACATGCAGGTTACAAATTTAATAAAATAATGAGATACAAATATTGCTTAATAACTAAAACCTAGTTTAATGAGATATATATATATATATGGCCTTAAATTATAATAATTTCATAATGATAAGTATTAATTACAACCAAAAATACTTTCCTCATAATCAGAGCACTTTGAAAAAGCACTCAGTGTTCTATGAATGATCACTGCGTTAAGCAACTTTCGCTGTGGCTGGTTACAGATGGGTGACTGCTTTGTAGTATTTCCATTTATGAGAGTTTCTGTCTTTATATATAACAAAGCAGTATAAGTAACAATTTATAAGTAACAAGCAGTACTGCTTGTTACTTATAATAATGGGCAGCTTGAAAAGTTTCAACGGCAGGTACCCACAACCTGCGTCTGACGTCTGCGTCAAGACCAGAATGCACACTGTGAAATGTGGGTGTATAATGAACCTCTGCCACTCCTTCTGGGCTTAGGCATAAACAATCTTAGCACTTTTCTAGCGTAATCTATAGTTAACAAAATTACTTTAGCTAGAAGATTACCTGACAATGTAACAATACTAAAAATAATATGATGAGAAATGATGGCAAGCTAGTTGGTGTGTTGGGTTTGCATTTAGTTATGACGGTAAATCCATTCCTGACACTGGCAAATTTACTCCAATAATATATTTCATTACATAATTTAAACATGATTTAGGTTTTTTTTTTTATATTCTGTATACATAACTATCTCCAACTCTGTGCCCACTCAATTACCATCAGACAGTTTATATGCTCAAAGCCATTGTCCATTATATATATCTAGGATAAACCTACCAATTAGATAATACTGCGACTTTGAGAAAGAGGTAAATCCTCAAGAACTACTTGGTAAGAATATGTTACCTTCTGAAATACCACTATGTTAAAAGAGCTGAATCTTTAGAATGTGTGTTGCCAGTGATCTTCTGGGAAAGATCTGTTCAACACCTTATTACAAATAAGGGTATTGGCAAACTTCACATTTAGTGAAGTGCTTTGTTTTCTAAATAGAGTATTAAAGTATCAACTTAATTTTCTTCTATATAGTTTACTGTCCCATAGATAATCTTATTCTTGCTTATAACTCAGAACTGATATTAGCACTATCAGTGATATATAGGGACTTAGTAACAACCCAAATAATTTAAAAAAGTCCAGGGGTCTTGAACAAGAACAAAGAACTTTAAAAAAAGCTCAAATAACCTTACACAAGTACAGTAAATGTTGAGGAAGACTTGATAATTATTACCAGTTATCTAGAAAGTCATATCCAGTCTTTGGTAAGCCAGTGTCCGTGAGGGTCTCGGAGGATTGAAAGTCGGATGATGATGCTTGACTTAATGAAAGAAGTCCACGGTTTTCCTCAGTAAGATCACTACTAGATTTAATCACACTGGTTCTGTAGTCCTTTTCATACTTATTGTCAGCAGGAGGACTTTTGGAGTTGGTCCGAAAGAAATTGTCCGAAGAAGCCACAATCTGAGTTTGTGGCGCAATGGATACAAGACATTCTCTTTCTTCATCTTTATTCTTGAAATTACCCATAAACTTACTGATAAAACCTGGAGATGTTACCTCCCTGTCATGTGATTCTTTAAAAGTACTCCTTAAAACATCATGCGATTTCAAAGCATTTTTCAATTCTGAGACAACTTTGGAGTGCGACAGCGCCAGCTCTGACATAACCGGTGGTGGTGATGTAGGTTTCTCCACATTCGGTACCCTACATTCACTTAAAACACATAGATTCAGTTGACTCTTTGTTTGATACAGAAATGGAGCGCTGTGTTCATCTTTGTATGTCGTATGTTCATCTTGTATCAGTCTTTGGCCATGGTCCCGCCCAAAAAAGGACATGAGATCATCTTTACAAACAGGTGGATCGCTTAAATCGAAGTCCAGGGTGTCTAAAAGTGCGTATTTCAGTGAAATATCCGGTTTTATTATTGATTCGTTTATTATTTCCGCCTTTTCTTTGTCCGTGAGCGTTTCCCAGATGTTTTCATACGAGTTTTTCGCTTCTTGAATATCTTTATGTATTTTCGAGGCCAGTGGATTCATTGTACGAAAATATTCTTCAGCAATAGCTCCCAGCGCCATGTTTGATAGATTTATGTTAAAAATATACACCAATATCTCAATAAATACACGGTTTTTAACATAATTTTATTACCTACTTAAAATCGTGAAAAACGTCTGTACGTGCAGTGTACACAAATGCATGAATGCATGACATTATACATTCTCTCACGCAACACACAGCACCTCAGGTCAGCACACACGGGCAGCGCACGCTGTACACTGTTTTTTTTTCTTGTATTTTTTTCACTTAACCGTAGTGATTACATTCTCTTTGACTTCACCTATAAAAGCCCTAAAAGCCCTAACACACGACCGGATTTGATCCGACCAGACAGCGGATTTGATTGGCCGTCCGACCAAATCTTACCGTCTGTAGAGCAGTCCGGCGGACATAATTATTATTAATTGAGTCCGCCTCGATCGGCATCGGATATGATCAATGTTGTCGTTCTAGCTACTTTGTCGTAAATTTCCCCAGATTTAATTTAATTTTTCTCCAAATAGACACTTTTTCATAATTTTTTTCCCAATGTTGCCATCTTAGTTACTTTGTCAAAAATGTCCCCAGTACCGATTTTACCTTTCCCCAAAAAATTACTTTTTCATAAATTTTTTGCCAGAAAGAAAAAAGAGCTACGTTAATACATAACGTAGTGTTTATTTACTCTATGTAGAGAAATACTGCATACCAGTTATCTACATAGATAAGTAAAATTGAAATGTGTGTGTGTGTAATTTCAAATTTGCAGCTTTTCACTAAATGCATATAAAATGATATACTTTATTAGAAACTTTTAATTTCCACAAAAGTTTAACAAAAAAGGAATTTTACCCTATAATAGGGAAAAAGCCCCTAATCTGAACACCCTGTCTGGTCGTCTGGTTGTCCGGTGCGGTCTGATCCGGTCGTCTGTTGCGATAACAGATTTGGTCGGCAGACCCGGCGGATCCAATCTGTCGAGGTCCGGCAGACCAAATTTGGTCGTGTGTTAGCTCTTTTAGCTCTATTAAAAGCCCTAACGCACGACCGGATTTGATCCGACCAGACAGCGGATTTGATTGGCCGCCCGACCAAATCTTACCGTCTGTAGAGCAGTCCGGCGGACATAATTATTATTAATTGAGTCCGCCTCGATCCGCATCGGATATGATCAATGTTGTCGTTCTAGCTACTTTGTCGTAAATTTCCCCAGATATAATTTAATTTTTCTCCAAATAGACACTTTTTCATTTTTTTTTCCCAATGTTGCCATCTTAGTTACTTTATCAAAAATGTCCCCAGTACCGATTTTACTTTTCCCCAAAAATTACTTTTTCATACATTTTTTGCCAGTAAGAAAAAAGAGCTACGTTAATACATAACGTAGTGTTTATTTGCTCTATGTAGAGGAATACTGCATACCAGTTATCTACATAGATAAGTAAAATTGAAATGTGTGTGTGTGTAATTTCAAATTTGCAGCTTTTCACTAAATGCATTTAAAATAATATACTTTATTAGAAACTTTTCATTTCCACAAAAGTTCCTTAAAAGTAATTATTTTACCCTAGAATAGGGAAAAAGCCCCTAATCTGAACACCCTGTCTGGTCGTCCGGTGCGGTCTGATCCGGTCGTCTGTTGCGACAACAGATTTGGTCGGCAGACTCGGCGGATCAAATCTGTCGAGGTCCGGCAGACCAAATCCGGGCGTGTGTTAGCTCTTTAAAAGCCCTAACACACGACCGGATTTGATCCGACCAGACCGCAGATTTGATTGGCCGCCCGACCAAATCTTACCGTCTGTAGAGCAGTCCGGCGGACATAATTATTATTAATTGAGTCCGCCTCGATCCGCATCGGATATGATCAATGTTGTCGTTCTAGCTACTTTGTCGTAAATTTCCCCAGATTTAATTTAATTTTTCTCCAAATAGACACTTTTTCATTTTTTTTCCCAATGTTGCCATCTTAGTTACTTTATCAAAAATGTCCCCAGTACCGATTTTACCTTTCCCCAAAAATTACTTTTTCATATTTTTTTTGCCAGAAAGAAAAAAGAGCTACGTTAATACATAACGTAGTGTTTATTTACTCTATGTAGAGAAATACTATGCATACCAGTTATCTACATAGATAAGTAAAATTGAAATGTGTGTGTGTGTAATTTCAAATTTGCAGCTTTTCACTAAATGCATATAAAATAATATACTTTATTAGAAACTTTTCATTTCCACAAAAGTTCCTTAAAAAAAGTTATTTTACCCTAGAATAGGGAAAAAGCCCCTAATCTGAACACCCTGTCTGGTGGTCTGGTCGTCCGGTGCGGTCTGATCCGGTCGTCTGTTGCGACAACAGATTTGGTCGGCAGACTCGGCGGATCAAATCTGTCGAGGTCCGGCAGACCAAATTTGGTCGTGTGTTAGCTCTTTTATAGCCCTAACACACGACCGGATTTGATCCGACCAGACAGCGGATTTGATTGGCCGCCCGACCAAATCTTACCGTCTGTAGAGCAGTCCGGCGGACATAATTATTATTAATTGAGTCCGCCTCGATCCGCATCGGATATGATCAATGTTGTCGTTCTAGATACTTTGTCGTAAATTTCCCTAGATTTAATTTAATTTTTCTCCAAATAGACACTTTTTCATAATT
Source organism: Thumatha senex (assembly GCA_948477245.1). Lineage (NCBI taxonomy): Eukaryota > Metazoa > Arthropoda > Insecta > Lepidoptera > Erebidae > Thumatha > Thumatha senex. The sequence goes on along the minus strand of OX419732.1, from coordinate 17,868,402 downwards.
TTTTTCCCAATGTTGCCATCTTAGTTACTTTGTCAAAAATGTCCCCAGTACCGATTTTACCTTTCCCCAAAAATTGCTTTTTCATATTTTTTTTGCCAGAAAGAAAAAAGAGCTACGTTAATACATAACGTAGTGTTTATTTACTCTATGTAGAGGAATACTATGCATACCAGATATCTACATAGATAAGTAAAATTGAAATGTGTGTGTGTGTAATTCAAATTTGCAGCTTTTCACTAAAAGCATATAAAATAATATACTTTTTTAGAAACCTTTCATTTCCAAAAAAGTTCCTTAAAAAAAAATTTTACCCCAGAATAGGGAAAAAGCCCCTAATCTGTACACCCTGTCTGGTCGTCTGGTCGTCCGGTGCGGTCTGATCCGGTCGTCTGTTGCGACAACAGATTTGGTCGGCGGACTCGGCGGATCAGATCTGTCGAGGTCCGGCAGACCAAATCTGAACGTGTGTTAACGCTATTACGGTTAACACACGACCGGATTTGATCCGACCAGACCGCGGATTTGATTTGCCGCCCGACCAAATCTTACCGTCTGTAAAGCAGTCCGGCGGACATAATTATTATTAATTGAGTCCGCCTCGATCCGCATCGGATATGATCAATGTTGTCGTTCTAGCTACTTTGTCGTAAATTTCCCCAGATTTAATTTAATTTTTCTCCAAATAGACACTTTTTCATATTTTTTTTCCCAATGTTGTCATCTTAGTTAATTTGTCAAAAATGTCCCCAGTACCGATTTTACCTTTCCGCAAAAATTACTTTTTCATACATTTTTTGCCAGAAAGAAAAAAGAGCTACGTTAATACATAACGTAGTGTTTATTTACTCTATGTAGAGGAATACTGCATACCAGTTATCTACATAGATAAGTAACATTGAAATGTGTGTGTGTGTGTGTAATTTCAAATTTGCAGCTTTTCACTAAATGCATATAAAATAATATACTTTATTAGAAACTTTTCATTTCCACAAAAGTTCCCTAAAAAAATAATTTTACCCTAGAATAGGGAAAAAGCCCCTAATCTGAACACCCTGTCTGGTCGTCTGGTCGTCCGGTGCGGTCTGATCTGTTGCGACAACAGATTTGGTCGGCAGACTCGGCGGATCAAATCTGTCGAGGTCCGGCAGACCAAATTTGGTCGTGTGTTAAAGCCCTAACACACGACCGGATTTGATCCGACCAGACAGCGGATTTGATTGGCCGCCCGACCAAATCTTACCGTCTGTAGAGCAGTCCGGCGGACATAATTATTATTAATTGAGTCCGCCTCGATCCGCATCGGATATGATCAATGTTGTCGTTCTAGCTACTTTGTCGTAAATTTCCCCAGATTTAATTTAATTTTTCTCCAAATAGACACTTTTTCATTTTTTTTTCCCAATGTTGCCATCTTAGTTACTTTATCAAAAATGTCCCCAGTACCGATTTTACCTTTCCCCAAAAATTACTTTTTCATATTTTTTTTTGCCAGAAAGAAAAAAGAGCTACGTTAATACATAACGTAGTGTTTATTTACTCTATGTAGAGGAATACTGCATACCAGTTATCTACATAGATAAGTGAAATTGAAATGTGTGTGTGTGTAATTTCAAATTTGCAGCTTTTCACTAAATGCATATAAAATAATATACTTTATTAGAAACTTATCATTTCCACAAAAGTTCCTTAAAAAAAATAATTTTACCCTAGAATAGGGAAAAGCCCCTAATCTGAACACCCTGTCTGGTCGTCTGGTCGTCCGGTGCGGTCTGATCCGGCCGTCTGTTGCGACAACAGATTTGGTCGGCAGACTCGGCGGATAAAATCTGTCGAGGTCTGGCCAAATTTGGTCGTGTGTTAAAGCCCTTAGCTCTTTTGAAGAGCCCATACAAGGCATTCCTGCATGGCGGCCTGCAACTAGTCCTGTGTCGATCGCGAGTGATCGAATCAAATTGATCGACTCGCGACCTAAAACCGAGTGAGTCGATCATCGATCTCGAAAAGATTCGATCGTTTCGCGTCCCGTCGAACGTTGGGTTGTTGCGATCGTGCGGTGTTTGCTGTTCGCGATTGATGAACGAGACGGGTAGATCCGTCACGTTTATCTACTAAGGTGCACGCAGAAAAGAGTTACGCGCTGTACGGTTTTTTTGGTGTCAGTGTCAGTTTGGTGAGCTCAATTCCATCAATAATTTATAATTATCAATACAGCCCGCGCGCGCCAGGGCCTAAGATATAAATAAAAATATATTTAAAAAATAAAAATATATTTATTTAAAACAGACAGATTTACATTTAACATAGTTTGATAGTGACTGCTGTAGTGAAACACTGTGGCACAGTCACTAACGCCCTCCTCTCGTGCATGTGTTCCTTATAAATAGACAATCTTAAAACTAAAGATACCTTATAAATAAACTATTATTATTACAAGTAGCAATGAATTAAGTAAAATTAGGTACATAAAATTTGAAAAAGTTGTGGAGTGTACACTAGTGTGTTTGTGTGTGTGTGTGTGTGTGTATGTGTATGTGTGTGTTTGCTTGAAGTCCATCAGTCGGTTACGGTTGGTCTGATAAGTGGGGGTTTATGTTAATTTTAATATTACTATAAATGTTTTATGAGTTAAGCTTAGAGCGTGTAACCCATTTTAAATGATGGAACTGATTAAGTTTTCGATTTCCTTGTAAGATTGTTCGTATAGCCAGTCATTTACTCGTGTTTTACATGACAACACAGTGTGAGGGTAAATATTTAAAATTCTGTTTATTTTATTATACAGTGAGGGGGCTAAAAAGTGATAATGTCGTTTGGCAAGTTGAGTTCTACACAATTCTATTACACAGATCCTATCAGATCTACGTTTGTATGGGATACCGTAGTATGGATGGACCTCAGTATGCTTACGGAGTACAACTCTAAGTACGAAAAGCTTTCTAACCGTTAGAATTTTTAGTTCGCTATAAAGTTGAGAGGTTGGGAACCATATAGGCTTAAATGTCATAATTTTCAAGACATATATGCCCCGGGTTATAGGTAGGTACATGAAATCTGGCATGCAACCATTACAAACACTAACAATTCTAACAAAGGATTTGGTATTTACGGCAACAGAAGCATTTTTTAAAATAAATAATTTTGTAAAGATGCATCAGTAGGTACTTACTTACCTATGAAGGTAACATCGTTTTATATTAAATAGGTGCACGTGTTTATCTCCGCATTTATAGCAAGAAAGTTTTCTTGATATAAAACTATTATTATGTGAGGAATAGAAATACCTAGTCCTTAATAAAATGAAAATAGAATAGAATTTTCAATGATGATCATTGTAGGTACTCGTACTACAATGATCATCTACTACTAAACTAAATATTAAAATCTTCAATTCTCAAATAATAGTTATTGGTCATTCCAAGCGGACAATCAGCGCCAGCCATTATGCGATCGCTGCGTTGGATCAATCAGTGAGCTAGTGATCTCCACCATAGTAAAGAACCATGACCCGCGAAACGATCGAGTCTTTTGATTCGATCACTTTGTTCATGGGTCGCGATCGACCCGGTTCGTGAAGAATGATCGACCCAGGACTACCTGCAACACCGTGCAGCACGCGTTAGGTAGCCAGCCAGTGACTCGCCGTCGCAATGTGTCGTGGTCACGTGAGTGAAAAAGACGACGTAAAGCTTTTGATTCTATAATGTATTTGGAATTACCTGTGATTTACATGAATATTATCGAATATTTTGATTTCAAATAATACGAATTATGTGGATATTAGTTTCTATTACTATTATGCATTGTTCTTGTATTATTGGTTAAGTAAGTGTGCTTTTTGAACTCGTTGCGAATAAAATTTTATAAAATTTATTGTTGGGTATCGTATAAGGGTTTTTTTGGTATGCTGAGTATGAATATCGTGATAATTTTGCAATCCAATAAGGCCACCGCGTTGTTGGTATAAATTATTATGTTAAGTTAGAGATCTATCGCATAATAGTACTATGCTATACGGAAGACACATGTGGGATAACAATCGGTGCGGAGGCTATATTGGATTGCAAAATTAACATGAAATAAGTACTCAGTAAACAAAAAAACCTCTTAAACAATACTCATACATACATACATATTGTCACGCCTTTATCCCCGAAGGGGTAGGCAGAGGTATACTATACGCCCACATTTCACCGTATGCACTTTTGTCCCACGTAATAAATAATACAACTAGTTACAACAATACATAGATTAAAATACATACTTCGTACAACAATGTGAATAGTGATTAAAATTACCCACCCTATTATTTGACTAATACCTAGTAATAGGTATGGTAGTTATTACCTGTGCTATAAGACCCTGCTTTTAACTAAAAATTACAATTCTAGTTCAACTATTAAAAACCTGAGAGCATTATATTATAAATAGCCTACACTGCCTCTAACAATGCATTGTAATGTCGATTATCGTAGCTGAGTCTCTAAGATTTTATAGTCTCTAAAGTTTTATAGTAATTAGTAAAATTACTACTAAACAAATGCATATAAAGCAGAAGCCCTCGTGGCCCCGCGGACTCAGTGTTCTGTAAACGATCACTGTGTTACGCATTTTTCACTATGGCTGGTCCTCGGATGGGTGACCAATTGGTACGGGGGCCCTTCTGTCCGGCGGGTCGGCTTCCGTCCAATCCACACAGCCAAAGACAAAGCTAGCTCCTGCGCTTTGTAACTCACTGCTGCAACGAATATCGCTTCGTCTTCACGCTTTCCCCTTCTTACAAATCATGGCAGCGCATAAAATAAGAAAGAGAGTCACAGCGGCCGTCCAAAACCACGCAAAATCTACATTCGAGGTGGAGTTCACAAACATTCGTGGACTCCATGCAAGCCTCGATGCCGTCTACCACCACCTCTGTGATGTTCCTCACGGAAACACAAATACCACCCTGATGATTCGTCTCATCTGTGTTACCCTGATTATATCATCGAAGATCACTTTCGAGATAAAGCCGGGGTGTGCGTTTTCGTTATTGCGGATGTTTGCTGTCACCGGTTGCGCTGCCTTGAGAATCCCTCCTATTCTGTCCTCTGGCTGCACGTGGATCATGGCTCCACGAGTCAGATCTACGTGTGCTTTTACCGTTCCCACACAGGGGATGCTGAGACAATAAGGCTATTTCAGTACCTGCGGATTTTCTTGCCAACCTCTTTGCGGCTAATTCCCGGGTCGACGACTGTGTCATACAGCCTCCTACTTTCACCAACTGTGGTAACTATGCCTGACATAGTTGTCATGCAATGTGATGTTCGGGCAGTGCTACGGTCACTCGACTCGCGGAAAGCTAGTGGCCCTGACGGCATTCCGGCGGTGGTGCTGAAAAAATGTGCAGCTGAACTGTCTCCAGCGCTAACGCGCATGTACCGTCTGTCGTACACATCGGGGGACGTGCCGGAGGCTTGGAAGGAGGCGAATGTGATACCCATCCCCAAGAAAGGGGATCGGTCAGATCCGGCCAACTATCGCCCCATAACCATTACCTCAGTTATATGCAAGCTCATCATCAACAAGCAGCTCATGCGTTACCTAGAGGATCACTCGCTAATCAATGATCGGCAATATGGCTTTAGGCCGAAACGATCTACGAGTGATCTTTTAGCGTACGTAACACATGTTTGGGGTGAGGCTATGGAAGCGCACGGCGAGTCCTTGGCTATTAGCCTGGATATTGCCAAAGCGTTCGATAGACTTTGGCATGCGTCGCTTCTTTCCAAGCTCCCGGCATACGGTCTACCGCCTCAATTGTGCAGCTGGATGGCCAGCTTCCTACAGGGGCGACGTATACAGGTCCTCTGTGATGGCCAGGCCTCGTGCTTTTTTCAGGTTAATGCCAGAGTACCACAGGGGTCATTGTTGTTGACAACTCTCTTTCTTCTGCAAATCTATGATATGCTGGCCCTCGGGAACATTCATTGCTATGCAGATGATAGCACTTTACATGGGAGTTATTCTGCCCGTACAGCGGCGAGGTAAACCGACATCGAGGGAGAGAGACGACAACTTGTGGCTGATCTCGACCGGGACTTTAACAGCATATCTCAATGGGCGACAATGGGGTTCTGAAAACCTGGTCGATTTCAAAGCTCGCAAAACACAGGCATGTGCGTTTACCGCAAAAAAATTCCCCTTCCTTCCTACCCTCTCTTCAGAACGCTTCAATACCAATGAAGGACAATTTAGATATCCTCGGCATAGACGTCTGTCGAGAGCTCAATCATAAAACGTATATTGAGAGTTGTATTGGGCTGGCCTCGCGGAATTTTCGCCAGAACTGAGCGGTTTAAAAGATCTTTTTCAGTAGCACAATAAAAATTTGGAATGCTTTGCCAGTGCACGTGTTTCCCCCCTCTTATAATCCCGGGTTCTTCAAGCGGAGCGTGAAGAGGCAAATCATTGGGCCGCCAACTTGAGAGCCACTGTTTTGGACTGCGACAGTGACTTTCAATTCGCTAGATGTCGCAGATGGCTTTCCATCAGGCTGGTGGCGTCACTTTGGCTAGCTAAAAATAAAAAATCTTGTAAGTACTGTTATTTATCCTAACTTTCAACTTTACTCGTATACTACAAATGTTTTTCCATTTACTTGTACTATACATAAATAAATAAATATTGTGGGACACTTTTCACACATCGCCATCTAACCCAAAGTAGGCAATTAAAAGCTTGTGGTATTGGATCTAGACAACTGATCAACATACTTATATATTTCTAAATACATGCATATTATACGTAGCAAACACTCAAACTCTGAAACACGCCTTTGTCGATCACACAAATGTTTGTTCCGACCCAGGAATCGAACTCGGGATCTCACCGCGGCATTCGCTTACAGTACCACTGCGCCACCGAGGCAGTTATAAGACCTTGCTTTTAACTAAATAGACAATTTTAGGTCAACCAGAAGTCATCGATAGTCAACATCAAGAAACGACGATGTATAGGTTTTATGTAAATCAGGAAAACACAATCGAAAATAAGAGACGACTGTGGTATGAACTAGAGGCTTTTTGAATTTGAAATGTGAAGGCTGTATCAACTCAATGATGTGTAAATTAGAAATGTAAAATAAAAATTAACAGTGTCATGTGTCATGTATGTCAACAAATTATTGTCAGAATTTTGACGTCAAATTGTTGTTCGTGTTTATGTGACGACGTTTTTTTAATAAATTCGATCGTAGATTTTTTGAAAATAAATATCTTTCTTGTGTGATATTGCTTCACAAAAGGAATAGTTTACGAATATTTGTCAGCAATCTTAACTGACTCACTGCTATGGTTTTAATCTGAGATTTTAGATCTAGTTTGTTCATTCGTTATGGCCCCTTTCATTGTATTTATTGTGTTATTTTTCTTTGAAACGGGTAATATTTTTTTTAAAATCCATGTTTGATAAACTATATTGTTGAAAGCTTATTTTATGTTGCATAATTATTAAATTGCAGTTCTTGCGACGTCGAATATAGTAATTCTAACTAATAATGGACCTGCAGTGCGTGGTTCTAATGTGACATTCACTGCTACTATTGTAAAAGACTATACAGGAGAAGAGCTCAAGTTTATCTTCCGTGATGATGGACAACCACGACATTATGATTATGAAGTGAGTATTTAAATTAAATGGAGTCAAGTTATTTGCACTGATGGAATTAAATAAATAAATAAATATCGTTGGGACAACTCACACAACGCCATCTGATTCCAAACTAAGCCGAGCTTGTACTATGGTAACCAGATAACTGATAAACATACTTAAATAATTCAAAATACATACATATTATTGAAATAACACACAGACACAGAATAAACTGTTGTGCTCATTACACAAAGTTTTATCCTGGGTCGGAATCGAACCCACGACCTCTTGTGTATCAGTTGGATACACTCCCACTGCGCCACAGCACTGAGGTGGCATATGGGCCACGTAATCAAAAAGTGATCACTATAACCTATGGTAACTTGCACTCTATTCCCCATGAGGTATTTTTCTTATTGTTGATTAAATAGATAATCATCAAAGAGTGGATAAGGTAAGATTTGCATATTGAACAAATCTGAACTCTTGACATAATTTCCAGTCAATGTATCATTTTTCCTACACCCTTGTCAAGTTGAGAATCTCATCACATTAATATGAGGAATGTTCACTACAAAAAGTATATTGGGGGTGTTATCGGCATCATTAGTGGTGTGAGGAACTGGAGTCACATGGGATTCCAAAATTTTACTTGTTTATTGTAGGAACACTTTTTTTCAAGGTAGCTTCCAATTCACCAAGTACTAAAGGTTTGCATAGGCAATACAGCCATACAGTGGTGGACTAAGCCCGTTAGAGGCCCGGGGCGGCAAAGATGAATAAGGACCCCAGCTTTAAGAAAAAATCTTGATTTATTTGACACTTGTGTCAAACAAATCAACATTAGAAATTAATAAACAAAGGGATTAAATTAGTGCGGTTGGACTCGGTTAGGTTAGGTTAGGTTAGGTTAGTATAATAATTCTAACTAATGAGTATTGACCCAGTTCTGCCCCAAGGTTATGATGGTTAGTCTGACATAGTTGCTGCTGCTTGTGAAGGTCCCTTATGATGTTGACATGGCGCTGGTGTACTCAGATCTAAAGTAGGGTGCGACGCAATGTGTAAACACGGTCAATGTGTGAGCCTGTAAAATTAATTATTTAAATATTTTCAGGTCCTCAGTACAGAAAGAAGTGTAAATTATACCACAGAATATAACAAAGAGAGATATAAAGCAGGCCTTTACATGGTTAGTGTGGAGGTTCAGAATAAAATCTTTGGCGTATTGTGGAAATACTTTGGGGGAAATGATACTGCATTCAATTTAACAGGTAACTTTTGTTGTACTATGCGATTCAGATTGCTCATTATGTAGATCCGCTCCCGATTGCCCAGTCGCACGGCGTATGCGAGCGCTGCCGACTAGATGGCCGGGGGCCCGTACAAAGCTGCACTGCTACTACCCCACAACAGGGTGGCGACATTCCTAAAAGTGTTCCACCACGCCAAATGTGATTTAGACAACTGATAAGTTATATCTTTCGTATTTAAACATCCAAACTTTGAAACATTTCCTAATCACGCAAATATTGGTTTCTACCCAGTTCTCGAACCCAACTTCTGGGCAAAGGTGCATACGCTATAATGAACCACCAAGGCTACATTAGTAATAATAATAAATCTTTATTCATTTAGGTCACAAAGTAACACTTATGAACGTCAAGAATATTGCTTCTACATTTACATTTACTGCCAGATTCGCAAAGCAATAGGTAGAGCCTGAGGCAGAACCTGGCAATAAAACTCATGACCACTCTTTTCTAAACGCCAGTAATTACATTAGTTTGATTAACATGATATTTGACCAATTATATAGTAATGAATTTATACAAACAAAAAAACAAAATCAATGTTGTGTTTAAATCATATCAAAATTAGAGCGATTATAGTTGCCGGTTCTAAGGGCAGCCTACCCTTGAAGAAGAAGAATCTGGCAAGAAAGTCAATGGATGCCATTTTAAAATGTAGGAATGGCTTACAACATTAAAATTACACTTACATTGTTCCTTTGGATTTATGTGAGAACAGTTGACTAAACTTAAGTTTACCTTCAATATAAATAAGATTATTTTTAATAATTGCTATCAGCTATGAGCTGACCAGTCCCAACAGACGGCACCCGTTCACGGGTATGACGCATTATATCAGCCATCGCCCTACTCAACCGTATTATAGGGAATAAGGCGACCCGATACATACGCCACCACTGCCAGGACACTTAGGCGAGCATGACATACTCAAAAACTGCACAGCAACTATCATGTCAATTACAAAGAAATAAATAAGTCTACATGGTGCTCACACAATAACAAACTCAAATTACATTGTATACCGGGACTAAACGCAGCCAATTTAGAAACCTTTAGTTGTCAGATGTTTCAAATTATTAATAATGTATAGATGTAAAAATACAACATATATATGCAGATTCAAGGCATATCACAAGATTCATTCGAATCCTAAATAGCTCAAGCGAAGAGCAAGCAACTCATTTCCATTTATTTTTATCGTTCAAATAATCATTTGTGTAATAGGCCCTTTTCAAGAGGTGCCTCTTAATTTCCGCCTTAAATTTATGTAACGGCAGGTCCATAATGTTTAAAGGAATTTTATTATATAGTCGTACGCCAATTCCTGCAAAAGAGTCGTGAACCTTTTGTAAACGATGATGCGTTCCAATTAATTTATGCTTATTTCTAGTATTTATCAGTACACCCCATATCATTGTTCTAAATGCTTTTTATAATACCCAGTTGAATAACTGACTTAATAATAAACTACTTAAAAATAAAATGCGGTATGCATTTAAGTTAATTAAAACTTTGTTGCGTGATAATGTAACTACGCTGACTATTTGCGTGCTCGAATCAATTAAAAACGCTACTACAAATCTGTAAAATTTTCTATACAATACTACAACGTATTTTTAATTCAAATGACCACGGATTTCTGCTGCGATCTCTATCACCATTATACGAAAATTTGTTGTTCCATTTGGCATAGGTCTTATAATTATCGTAAGTAAGTAATGTTCCATTGGGACAAACGACCTCTCGTCAATGTGGGAGGCGCAGTTTTAATTCGTTAGGTTTGACTGCGACATTAGGTGTTGAGTAATGCTCTAGCGCAGTGTTTCTTAAAGTGGGCTACGCGAACCTCTCGGGGTTTGCCATTGGTCGGTAAGCTCGCGGCAAGATTTACGTGATGAGCGGCACACATGGAGTCTTTACTGTTTTTTACTTTACACATGTATAAACTCTCATGCAAAGCAAAGCGATGAATTTCCTTTTGCTACAACATACTAATATGAGTGTAGGTTTTCACACGTGGTCACGATAAAAACGAAATACATACATCGACTTGATGCTGAGTCAGAATTAAGGTTAAAAATATCTATAAATTTCTCCTAAAATTGACTCAATTTGTGACAAGAAACAAGCCCATCCAACACATTAATATTAACAATATACTTCTTTTGACATGTAAGGGTGGGGGAAATTCATTGGTTAGTTAGAGAAAAGGGGTTTGCTGTCATCTGGAAGCTTTATCAGGGGTTCGTGGAACCAAAAGTCTGAGAAACCTCTCTCTAGCGAGGCAATGACCATATGGGGTAAAAAGTCCACTTATCTACGAGTACAACTAGATACCCTATCATACCCCTTTCTGCAGGAACTTGTTCTCGCGAAAAATAGTAACCCTCCCAATAGGTAATTCAGGGTGTTAGCTAAATTACATATAATATACATAAATTTCAGCCAAAAATAGCTTAGAGATTAGAGCGTTATTTCAAATTTAAACCTCTTTACAGACATCTTAAACGGTCATGTGGGTGAGAGGTGTGAGGAGTTTGAGCGTGTTCATGGTGGTTTTGGATACGGCACCCGCAACGCTGAAGGAGAAACTATCCTCAGAACGTGTGCGGCTGCCGATCTGGCCATTGTGAACACGTATTTCAAAAAGAAATCCGAACATCTCATCACCTACAAGAGCGGGAGGCGTACAACTCAGATCGATTTCCTACTCACTAGGCGACACAGCATCGGAAAGGTGGCCAACTGCAAGGTCATACCCGGTGAGAGTCTTACTGCACAACACCGTCTCCTTGTCATGGACCTCTGCGTGAAGCCTAAAGGCAAACGCATCGAGCGGTGCCAGCGCCGCATCAGATGGTTGCTGCTTGATGAAACTAGGTCCCAGGAGTTTGTCTCAGCTGTCGGTGACAAGTGCACCGACACTGAAGGCGAACCAGTTCAAGATTACTGGGACAAAGTTCAGGCGACCATCCTTGGAGCGGCGAAGGTGGTGCTCGGTGAGTCTAAGGGGTGGACGCAAATGTGACAAGGAAACTTGGTGGTGGAACGACGCAGTTCTGAGGGAGACCAGGGAGAAGAAAGCCCTCTTTAAAAAGTGGCAAGCGACCGGATCTCCCGAAGACCGCGACGCGTACATGGCTGCCAAGCGCGCCACAAAGAGAGCTGTAGCCAGAGCCAGACGAGACCACTTACAACCTTTGTATGATAAGCTGGAATCGTCTGAGGGACAGAAGCTCATCTATAAGCTGGCGTGCTCCAGGGTCAAAGCGGCACAGGATATATCCAAGTGTCGCTGTGTAAAAGACCCTGAAGGCAACCTGTTAAGCGAAGACCTCGCGGTAAAGGAGAGATGGCGCTCGTACTTCCACGAGCTGCTTAATAAACAGCATAAAGAGGTGCAGCCTCCGGACCTCCCTCCGAATCAGGGACTAGTGCCAGCGGTAACGCCTGGAGAAGTCCTGACTGCGCTTCGCCGCATAAAGAATCGGAAAGCTGTCGGACCCGATGGAGTCCCCATCAAAGCCTGGAAGGCGATGGGTCCTCGCGGTGTGGGCATCTTAGTAAACCTTTTTAACCGCATACTCCTCAGCGGGCAGATCCCAAACCAATGGAGACTGAGTATTATTACTCCAGTCTTCAAAGGTAAGGGGTCAGTGCAGGAGTGCGGGAGCTACCGCGGTATAAAGGTGATGTCCCACACCATGAAGATCTTCGAGAGGATTATAGACTCTCGGATCCGGCAGGAGTGTACTCTCTCGGAGTGTCAATATGGGTTTCGCCCTGGTCATGGGACCACGGACCCTGTTTTTGCCCTGAGGGTTGTCGCAGAGAAATAGAGGTCGAAGAACACGCCTCTGCACTGTTTGTTTCTAGACATGCAGAAGGCCTTCGACTGTGTTCCTCGTGCGATGATCTGGTGGGCACTGCGGTCCAAAGGGGTTGCAGAGTATGTACTGTGACTCCGATTCAATGGTTCGGACTGCTGTTGGCGACACGAAATCCTTCCCCATCACCGTCGGGGTACACCAGGGTTCTGTCCTTAGTCCGCTTCTGTTCAGTGTAATATTAGACGAATTGTCGGACAGCATCAGAAACCCGCATGAGCAGCCACCATGGTTGCTCATGTATGCTGACGATATTGCGCTGGCAGACGCGGACAGGGGCAGATTGGTGCGACGTGTAAAGGCGTGGAAGGAGACTCTTGAGAACGGCGGTCTGAAACTAAATGTGGCGAAGACCGAGTACTTGGCACTAAACTCGACAGATCCCACATCCGTCCGCATAGGCGGTGATTTGGTCGAGCGCACGGACCAGGTTAAATACCTGGGATCTGTTTTTCACACGTCCAGTGACATCGATTGCGATGTCAAGTCACGCATTGCTGCCGCGTGGGCCAAATGGCGGGAGATGACCGGTGTCATTTGTGATCCTAAAATGCCGATCCGGTTGAAGGGACAGGTCTACAAAACCATTATTAGACCTGTCCTTTTACATGGTAGTGAGACGTGGCCGATATTGGAGCGACACAAGCAGGAGCTGCGTGTCACGGAAATGAAGATGCTGCGTTGAATGTGTGGAGTCACGCGGATGGACCGCGTGAGGAACTCTCGCATCCGCGGCAGCCTTCACGTCCGTGACATTGCAAACAAGTTGCAAGAGTGTAGCCTTCGTTGGTATGGTCACGTCTTGCGGCAACTGGGTCACGTCTTGGGTCTCACTACAGGGGATGCCGACGACCGTGCGAAGTGGAGGAGAAAATGTAGGAAAGCGGACCCCGGGCGTCGCGAGACGCAACTGGGACAGACGCTCGGATGATGATGATGATGATATTATAATTATAAATAAAACCTATATTACCTATAATTAACTCTATACTGTTCTATTTTAACTTTAAACGTTACTCACGCATCACTCAGTTCGTTGGCGAAAACCGTCATCCAAACAGTCAGATTTCTTCCCCGATTCTGTCTCATTGACTCTATGAGTGTGAGTGAGTGTCTCACTGTCTCATTGATCCTGGTTAAAGAACTCATAGGGACATCTAGAGTATTCCTTTTAGATTAATAATATATCCATCAAGCCTTATCCCCGAAGGGGTGGCAGAGGCATATTATATGCCCACTTTTCACCGTGTGGATTCCTGTCCCACGTAATAGGTGGTGAGCCCATTGCCGTGTTGAAATAGACAGACGCAGGTTGTGGCTACCTGCTGTTGAAATTTTCAAGCCGCCCATAAGGCCTTCAACCAGGCTTAACGACTGCCATTTTACTGGCAACCGGGACCAACGGCTTAACGTGCCTTCCGAAGCACGGAAACGCTCGCAAATGTAAATGCCACAAAGTGGTCAGCCATCCGAGGACCAGCCATAGTGAAAGTTGCGTAACTCAGTGATCGTTTACAGAACACTGAGACCGCGGGGCCACGAGCGCTTCTTAATAATATAAAAAAAAATCACACCTTATCAGAGTGCATATTATACGCCCACTTTTCCCCCGTATGTACTCCTGTCCCATGTGATAGGTGGTGAGTCTATTGCCATATATATCCATCACGCCTTATCCCCGAAGGGGTGGCAGAGGCATATTATATGCCCACTTTTCACCGTGTGGATTCCTGTCCTACGTAACAGGTGGTGAGCCCATTGCCGTGTTGAAATATACAGACACAGGTTGTGGCTACCTGCTGTTAAAATTTTTCAAGCCGCCCATAAGGCCTTCAACCAGGCTTAACGACTGCCATTTTACTGGCAACCGGGACCAACGGCTTAACGTGCCTTCCGAAGCAAGCAAACGCTCGCAAATGTAAATGCCACAAAGTGGTCACCTATCCGAGGACCAGCCATTACCTTGTTGAAATAGTCAGACTCAGGTTGTGGCTAGCGGCTGTTGTAATTTATCAAGCTGCCGATAGGGTCTTCATCTTGGCTTAATGGCTTTGCCAACCGAGACCAACGGCTTAACGTGCCTTCCGAAGCACGGAAACGCTCGCAAATGTAAATGCCACAAAGTGATCACCCATGACCAGTCATAGCGAAGGTTGCTTAACACAGTGCACTGAACAGAACACTGATTCAGCGGGGCTTCGAACGCTTCTGTATCTTTATCTTATTTAAATAATAAACAATTTAAAATATACATAATTAAGACGCTTTACTAAACTTTAAGTTTAGGTCCGGCTGTGTGCAACTTTTATCTTTCATCTACATCATCTTTTCATCAGTTGCCTGTAATTCTTCTGCAGTAATTAGTGTATATATGTATCGTATGAGTAAACGGTGACGCCCCTAGACATGCTTGGTTTGTATGAAATATATAGAGTGTATACGTATACGAGGGCTGCACTAAAAGTATCGGGAATGGAACATTTCCACTGTTCCTGTCATATTAAAATCTTTTTAATTGAAAACTCCGTGGTTTTAAAAATCGAATACCATTTATTTATTTAAAAAAAGATTCTCGGTCTTGTCACAAGGTTTTGTCAAACTTGTTTAGTCGTAGAGAAAATGGAATTGACTCGAGAAAATTCAAGAGCAATGATTTATTATGACTTTCGAAGTTATTTAACACAAAAACAGTGTGTTGACCGGATGATTTCTGCATTTGGTGATGAAGCCCCACCCAAAACCACAATTTATCGCTGGTTTGCTGAATTTCAACGTGGACGTGTCAAGCTCAGTGATGATCCCCGTCAAGGTCGTCCAAAAACTGCAGTCACCCAAGGAAACGTTGATGCTGTGCGTAAGCTGATTGAGGAAGATCGACATGTGACATATCGCGTAATTCAGGCAACTTTAGACATTGGCATGAGTCAAATACAAATAATCTTGCATGAACAATTAGGTGTAAAAAAGTTGTTTTCCCGATGGATACCGCATTCGCTCTGTGAAGAGCAAAAAGCGGCTCGCGTTACTTGGTGTGTCAGAATTCTCGAAAGATTCCACGCAGGATCCTCAAATGCTGTATACAACATCGTATCAGGTGACGAATCCTGGATATACGCGTACGAACCCGAAACAAAAAACTTGAGAGGTGTCTAGGGGCACCCGGATGGAACGAAGTTCATCAACAAGTTTATTTTTTTTTTAATGCGAAATTGAAATGAAAATATCTGGCTTGCTTTCTATAAGAGAGAGAGAGACAGACAGAGAAACATGCGACGCCGCACAGCTTACAATAGCTTACTATAGCAAAAAGTGTCGTGACAACTTTTCGTAAGAATTTTTTCCGTCTAGCCCCCTTTCACAACGCGCGATAAGGAACTTCCAAAAACCAGTCACGAGTTTGGGTGTTCGAAAATGAGTTAAAGCCAACAAAAATTGTTCGTTCACGGAGTGTTGCAAAAAAAATTGTGGCCACGTTTGTCTCCAAAACCGGCCATGTTGCGACTATTCCTCTTGAGGGACAAAGAACGGTTAATGCAGAATGGTATGCTAGCATTTGTTTGCCACAGGTCGTTTCTGAACTCCGTAAAGAGAACTGCAACCGCCGCATCATCCTCCATCACGACAATGCGAGTTCTCACACCGCGCACAGAACAAAAGAGTTTTTAGAGCAAGAAAACATATAATTATTAGACCATCCGCCGTACAGCCCCGACCTAAGCCCTAATGATTTCTATACTTTCCCTAAAATAAAGAATAAATTGCGTGGTCAGAGATTTTCATCACCTGAAGAAGCTGTGGACGCCTACAAAACGGCCATTTTGGACACCCCAACTTCAATGAATGAATTCAAAGAATGGTTGCTTCAATGATTGGTTCCATTGTATAGAAAAATGTGTCAAATTTCGCGGAGAATACTTCGAAAAGCAATAAATACATTTTTAAATAGTAATGTTGTGTCACTTCCTTGATTCCCGAAATTTTTAGTGCCGCCCTCGTATATACGAGGGTGGGTCAAAAAGTTCGCGGAATGGAGGGTAAAATGTAAGATATTAAAACACAAAATTATTTTTCCTTCTCAATGTATTCCCCCTTAACTATAATACATTTATTAGACCTATCAATTAATTTATTAATACCTCTTGTCGTCAAAATAGGCCGAAATTGCGCTCTTCACTTCTTCATCGCTGGAAAATTTCTTCCCTCGAAGCTATTTTTCATTTTTGGGAACAAATAATAATCACTTGGGGCTAAATCTGGGCTATAGGGAGGATGTTCCAAGATTTCAAAGCCCACTCTTTGAACAGCAGCCATCGCAACTTGCGCCTTGTGCACGGGTGCATTGTCGTGCAAAAGGAGCACACCTTGAGTCAATTTTCCTCACAGCATCTCGCAGACGTTCTAATAGTGCAGCGTAGTACTCTCCAGTGATAAAGACACCCTTTTCTTTATAATCAATAAGGAGGATTCCCTCTGAATCCCAGAAAACAGTAGCCATGAGGTTTCCAGCCGACGGAGACACTTTGAATTTCTTCGGAGGTGGTGTGCCCTTTTTGTGCCACTGCATGAAGTCTTGTTTGGACTCAGGCTCATAATGATGAACCCAAGTTTTATCTCCAGTCACAATTCGGTTCAAAACTTCATCCTTTGGTTCACCACACAGCGCTAAAAACTCGCGACAACACTCAACTCGCCGCTGCGTCTGGTGTGGCGTGAGCATTCTCGGCACCCATTTTGCACACACCTTTGACATGCCAAGATGGTCGTGTAGGATGTTCTAAATGGTTGTAGCTGATACTCCAATAATTTCTGCAAACTGTTTCTTCCTTAAACGGGCATCTTCCAATAAGATATTTTCTAGTTTTTCGACGTTTTCTGCCGTGGTTGCCTCGACAGGCCGCCCTGGCCTCGGATCATCTTCAATCGAATCCCTGCCTTGCTTAAACAGGTTGTGCCACTTGTAAACCATGGTTTTACCAGGGCAAGAGTCCCCGTAAACAGAAGACATCTCTTCCAAAATAGTCTGGGGAGGTTTTCCTTGTTTGGTAAGGAATTTGATAACTGCGCGAAACTCAATTTTCTCCATGTTGCAAATTTTCTTCCGGATTGACTTGTTGATTGATGTGTAGCTCAGGTAATTATGATCTATTTTTTTTGAAATTTAGTATTGATACTCTTAATGAGTGTCACAACTAGTGCAGGTAGTAAAAAGTCACCTTTCCCCCCCCCATGCCCCTCATTCCGCGAACTTTTTGACCCGCCCTCGTATGTACGTATCTAGTAGAACGCGAGAGACATCGATCTCTTGCTCTGTGTTCACAGACAATGTGCGACAATGTGCGAACATAGCGTGATTTACTGGATGCCCTGTGAATGCTAAAATGTTAAAACCCTGTAAAAATGCAATTATTAAACTTTTCTATAGGAGCTTACCCGGATCAATGTAAGTGGAGAGCGTGGCGAGATAAAGAGGTTGATGTGCCGGGAGTCAACCGTTTTATTCGGCCACTACCCACACCCCTACTCTGTCGACTAGTGAAGAGACACAACTGATCCCGTAGTGTTGGGAATGAATTGACCTCACCAGTCAACAATAATCGACTAATTAAACAAAATATAAAACTACATTGTTACAATACCCCCCCAATTAATCCAGGGTTTTCGTTAAGCAAAAACCCGCTATTTGTTTACTGACATGCTCCAGAAAACTACCTAGATTCACGACAGGACCTACTTCCCTATCAGCGGCTACCAAGAAGCTCTTATGTAATCCTTACACATTTCTGAGTGCGACAGTTGTAAGTACATAAAATATGAATATTTATATGAAATGTTACCTTTTTTTCCAGATTCATTAAATGGAAATTTGGTATTGATTCAGAATGATACAGAGAGGCCTAATAATTTCGTAGCGGTCAACAAATCTGTACAGCATTTCATCAAGATCCCCGACAGTGATATGGAGTTTTTAACCAAAAATTCCTCATCGATAGCCGTCCATTGGCTCATAGATTGTGTGCTAGTAGATACGACAACAGATTTCTATTTAAATTATACATATGAGGACACGATGGGTACGCATGACGTTGAGGCGATAGTTGTAGCTAACAACGAACCTCCGACTACGACGACAACGACTACGACAACTACAACAACGACTACAACTACAACAACTACGACTACAACAACAACAACGCCTAAGCCAACAACTACAACAACACTTAAGCCAAACACTACTTCAACTTCTATACCTACTACTTCCACAACTGCTAAGTCTCCTGCAATTACAACAACTCCAACAGCAACAACTCCTAAGTCTCCTGCAATTACAACAACTCCAACAGCAACAACTTCTAATTCGCCTTTACCAACAACCAGTACCTCTAAAGAATTAACGACTATTCTGCCAATAAGTACACCTAGTAACGGAATGGAGAGTGCAACAGATGTTCACAAGGTGGCTAAGAGAGCTATTTCTAACAGAACTCCAAAGGAGGTTATGAATGGTGTTGAACGTTTTGCTTGTAAACATAACATACCTTTTGGGAAGAATTATACCTATGGACGTTATCAACAAACTGTGAAGGTGAGAGGTAAGTACAAAGACAATTTCATTTGGCTGTAGGCTATGCTATACCGTTTGTTAGAATTTTTCTGCTGTCAATATGCAAAATTGACCTACCGGTCTTCTTTCCATTTTCTTTCGACATAATTGTCTCTTAAGCGCGCGAGTCTTTTAACAAAAGCGAATATAGAATTTTTTTTCTTCGGTAGCTACCTAATTTTGCTCACCTGTGGGTTAACAGCGGTGGAGACATACATGTCAGTTGTCAGTCATAAATATTTCTTTAATGTTTTGCCACAATTCCAACAATCATACTTATACCTAGAGAGGGTATATGTATAACAAAATATCATTAAAATTTACGACACAAGTGTTAGTACAAAATACTATATTATTCATGTGAGTAAAGGTCATTAAACTCTTTATTATATCACTATCATGCAATTATTGTTTTTATAATGCTATATTCTAGTTATATTAGAATGAGCAACACAAAAAACTTTAAATAAAAAAAAATAAAAAGTAGAAGTTTCATTCATTTTAGAACTCTTCCTAGATTTGGAACCTGGGGTCCACTTTCTACTCGTACTAGCAGACTTAACGTGATGTGGCACCTCCTACTGCTATGTACTGATATGTACCATTTGACCGAACACTGTTCGCTAAGATACAGGCTTATGCCTAGTTTAGCAAACAGGGCTTATAAGAGTTTTATATAGTTCGTTTCATTTAATACTAGCTGATGCCCGTAGCTTCGCCCGCATGGTGAAGTTTACCTATTCGAGATTTTGTACGGAACTTTAAACTTTTTACAGTCTAATATAACCTATGTTACTCACAAAGAATGTAGCTTTATAATGATGAATGAATTTTTTAAATCGTCTCAGTACTTTTAGAGCCTATATTAAAAAAAATAACTCAAACCTTACTCTTTATAATATTAGTAGGTATAGAGAACCTTTTAATTTTGTATGTAATATCTGGTAAAATAAATAATCTAGAAGCTGCTATCGTTTGGATATAGATTTTCGGCATCGTTGCCAGCTACTAACATGCTACCATCTGACCTGCTAACCCCGTAAGGACGCCTGCGTCGTTGCGTAAAGTTGAATCGTTTATATAAGATTGTTTTTCATCAAAATATTGTTTAGATCATCGTATCGGTTAAGTGCGATTTGTTATTGTATGCAGCAAATGTTGAACGGTAATTGAACTGTTTCAAGGTCTTGGTTTATTGCGTTTTGTTTTTAGTAACTGTATTGTAGCTTCATTTCACACACGAATTTTAAACGAACCGGTCAAATGTTGCTTGGGGTGTTATTGTGACTTTTTGAGTTAATTAAAAGCCCCGTGATAATAATTTCAAAAGAGATGGTATAAAAATAAAATGTCATACATTAACCAAAGATAAAAGTACTATATTACTAATTATGATATTTAATATATTGTCCGAGAGGCAATGTTACTTTGCATCTGCATTATTATAAAGTGCTTTTGTAACCTCCACCTAGCTCTCCGGGGCCTAAGCGACTTCTATTCCAACCTGTGCAGCTCTTAAATAACGGCCGAGGCTACGATACAAGCGTCCTTGCGGCAACTATAGCTCATAGCTGTTTTTCTCCTAACAGTTGATAAAATCGGTTCCAAATTCAGGGCAGCCACTGGAAAGGTTAAGGACCTCATTACTGCAGTCCGCCAAGAGCGTTTATAAAAATTTGTTTATATATCGGTTCTACTTCATTACATACTCATTTTATATTTTTGCTTTCTGCACGCCCACTATTATTTATTGTACTTCCTGTCAATACACATGCGCATATTCTAGATAAGGTGCCCGAGTTTATTTATAGTGTGGTTTGATAAATGTAGCTCGGGTGTTCTATAGCAAAACACTCGTTCATCACATTGATCTTGAAATTTCATGGTCATGCCGTCTCTCAAGGACCGCCGACACAGTCCGTATGGACATTTAACCTTTGACCTTTTGTAGCACGTTAGCCAGATGGTTTGTTGTGTAATGGTCCCCAGCAATATCTCCGGCGCCCAAGCGATCTTATCCTAACCAACGGACATGCTGATCAACGGACGAGGCAAGGATGACGCAGGCGCCTTTACTTGGCTGGGAGGTCAGACGGCAGTCGCTCCCAATAATGCTGAAAATATAAAACCATACCATAGCTTGCAGCCAATAAAGGCGGACCCTAGGCTTCAAATCCAGTACTAGGGTAGGGTTTTGAAGTAACTGGGAATACGCAAATATAAAGAAGAAAACGCCAGACGGGTCGTTGTAGTTTTATTTCTAGTTTCTTTTGCATTCGGTACTTCTTTAGTCGTCTATCCCGACACCCTATGAATTTGGGTGGTGACAATTCTAATTAATCCTGAAATTACAAGAGTCCTTAGAATTAGTAGTAGTACTCGTAGTTACCATAAAACATCCTTAGGTTTATGAAAAACGTGGGTGTTGCGGGTGGGTCTTAGAGATTTTCAGGGCATAAATTAAATACAATATGTACCTTACTGCCTCAGTGGCGTAAGTGGTAGTGTATGCGACTGCCGCGCTGAGGTCCCGGGTTGGAATTCCGGGTCGGAACATCTTTGTATGATCCACAAATGTTTAGATCGGAATTTGGGTTTTTCCTATGAATAATAAGTATGTTTATTAGTTGTCTAGATCCTATAGCACAAGTTTAAATCTTACTTTCGGCTAGATGGCGCAGAAACGCTGTGAAAAGTGTCCCACAACATTTATTTATATTATTTTCCTACAAGTGAGACTGTTGACTGCCTGTTCGGTCGAGGTATAAAGAGGTTGAATGTAAGAACTTATTTAGTTAAAAAAGTTCAGCAAGAAATAGGTTTAACCTATTTTTAGCTTAACTTTTTACCTAAAAAAATCAATAATAATAATAATACATACATACATACATACATAATATCTCGCCTGTTTCCAATTGGGGTAGGCAGAGGCTATGGTTTTCCACTTGCTACGATCTTGACATACCACTTTCGCTTCTTCTACTTTCATGTTTGTTTTCATACACGCTCGCCGGTTCAAGGTACTCTTGACCAGGCCTTTTTCCAAAAGGTCTTCGATTTGGTTGACATACGTTCGCGCTGTTCCTTTCTTTATCCATCAACTTCACTTCAGCTATACGTCGCAGACTTCTCATAATACATAATGTCATTTAATTTCAGAACCAATAGCAACGATCAACATTTCGGGATTGGACTGGCTTCAACACGGTGATCTATTAAATATGGTGGTAAAGTATTCAGGATCGCCGCCCTTCAGCTACTGCATACAGTACAAGCTTGGCGAGTACAATGTCACGGGCAACGAGACTTGTGAAGCGCCAAGCACCACCATATCCAACACTTTCCCATTAGTGCATTACTTCTCTGATAGCGAACAGCATACTGTCTTGGTGTTGTTAGAAAACGATATTGGGAAGAAGGCAGCTACGGCTACTATTAATATTTATAAAGGTAATATTTATTCCTAAATTTGAAATAGAGTTTGTTGTTGAATTATAGAATAATAACGTACTTGCTTTGATAACCATTAATGTTCAGGGCTTTGGACATTATCTAATATGCATGTATTTAGAAATGTAATCAGTTGTCTAGATCCCATGCAGCTTAGAGTTGCTTATTGTGGGCTATTTCTTAACACATACATATTCATAAACAACCAAACTCCGAAACAAACATTTTCCCAGGATTAAAATCATACTGAGGTCTAGCCTGGTCTGACTGTTGTGCGCATTGAATTAACAATATTATAAATTGTTTTCAGTGACTGTACATCCGCAACTGTCAGTGATAGTGGTGCCAGTGTTCTTCAGTGCTGTTGCTGTCATTCTGGTCGTGTTCGGTATCGCCTACTATCAGCATCGCACCAGGTACTATAATTTATAAAGACTACATTTATCTTTTCTAGGTAGTGTATTCCTAGTTGCTTCCAAACTATACTTAAGTTTGGAGTCTGCGGTTCAATTTTATTTGATTGCTATTCTCCCATGTAAGTGTGCGTTGCCTCGTCCGTTAGTGGTGCTTGCAAGTGAGATCTTGGTGGGGCCACTCACAACCGAAAACAAAGACTTTCAACATCACCATTCTTGCCTTTATCCCCGAAAGTGTGGCAAAGGCATATTATACGCCCAAATTTAACTTTGTGAGTTTTTGTCAACATTATCCTTGCTTGGAGATACGCTACAAAAAATATGTCGTAAATAGAAAACCTATTTGCTTAATCTATTTTACACAACCAGTTTGTATTGAAATACAGAAAGTCTCGGGTATGTGCTAGCTTGAGGTGTGGCGTAAAGCAGATTTTGTTGAAGACAAATGGATTAAAACCAGACCTAGAGAGTGGAAGCTCAGAATCGAATTCCAAATTACCCATTGTCCAACCATAATTATTTGTAGAACCGTATACGGACGAAGGGTGTTTTCGGCGAACAAAAATATGTGGAACCGACTACGGCCGAAGGGTGTTTTCGATGAACAGTTTATTGGACAAGAGTAAATCGGCATTCGATTCTGAGCTCAGAGAGTGGATTGTTTATTAGTCTTAAAGGACACTAATCACCTAAGATGTAACGCCCGATTCATTTACTTAAATGACCTTAGAATTTGTAATAGCGTTTGTGTATTAAACATTGACTGCCTCTGTGGCGCGGTGGGAGTGCATCCGATTGCTACGCAAGAGGTCGTGGGTTCGATTCCCACCCAGGGTAAAACTTTGTGTGAAGAGCACGATAGTTTATTCTGTGTCTGGGTGTTATTTATCTATAATATGTATGTTGTATGGATTTAGAAATATATAAGTTTGTTTATCAGTTATCTGGTTACCATAGTACACGCTCTGCTTAGTTTAGAATCAGATGGCGTTGTGTAAGTTGTCCCAACGATATTTATTTAAATATATTTTATTATTGCAGACATACGGTGGAAGTAGCAGATTTCGACTTCGGTCAAGCACATCCCGACTACAAAACGTTCACGGAGCGACTTCGAGATAGCTTTCAAAACGCATTCAACTTCCGTCAGCGAGATGACACAGAAGCGCTCACTTCAAACACTAGGTACGACTCCATGACATAAATAGGTACTTTATAGTGTGGAATCTATTTGTCTTGAAAGGAGCTGGTGAATGCATTAATGTCATGAAAAGCAAATCGTAAATTTATGTGGTATTCAAACTTTTACGTAGATAATAGAAAAGTGATATAAAAAGTATTGTAACCGTGCCAAGCGATAGATTGTATACGTTATTTAAATTTACATCCTCGTCCATAGTCATACCGTAAGGAGGCATGTACTGGAGTATTGATATATTCGGTTAGATGGAAACTAACCAGTGTTTTTATTCCATTAAAGTTTCAACCGTAAGATAATTTATACTGTTGATTGATGGTACTTGGTGGAACTTACTACACATTTTAAATAACACCCCTTGTACTAATCCAATATTCACTTGATAAACCTAACCCGAATTTCAACCGTAAGCTTGGGTTAGACGTGGGTTCAAGGTCGGTAGTGTAATGGTAAATGAATAACTCCGAAGAACACACTATATTAACACACTACACACTAATTCTGCCCTTAACCTCATGGCCCCAGTAGATTGTCCGGCTGTGAAAGTAGCTGTCCAACTTGACTAGACCAAAACCCAAATCCAAACCCTCTTCCATTTTTTTTTATTTTTACATATACCCTCCATCGCAGGTGTATTTTTGGCGGAATCGTCGAGCACGTTATGACACAGTGTACCACAAAAAAATAGAATGAAAATGAGAGAAAAACGTACCCAACTCTTGATGTCATTTTAATAAAAATTCGTCCGTCAATTTGTGTTTTTCTCCCCAAAGACTTGCTGAGAGAAAATGTAATTTAAATTTCTATTGTATTGTGTATATAGAGATAGACTTATCGTCATCTGGCCACTATTCCGAGTTGCACCCTAAACCATCTTTTTGTTTCACGGGGTCAGATTTCGTAGTATAATTCATAGTTTCTTTAGCATCTTCGATAAGGAAGTTTGATGTAAAACTTCAAGCAATTCTTTGTAAAATCCGGCAATCCAACTCGGACCTTCCGAGCGCAAGTTCAAATACCTACTTGTCACATAAATTGCCATTAGGCTGCCGCTACCTTAGATATCAGTGTCATGATTACTACTCAAAAGCGTGCATTTCTTATCATAACTGAATAAATATATTTTCATTGAGATCTAACTAGCCACATAAATTTACGACGAGTTGAAATACCATTGTCGCTCGCTTAAAGTCGAGAATGTGCACGCTTTGGATTAATGTATAGTTGGATAGGAATGTCAATGTTTATACTTTTGCTATTATGAAACAGAATTCATTTGAGTAACTTGTATAATTTACAGTGTCAGCGGCTGGTATTATATATAAACCTACCTTATTCAAATAGGCTTGGGTTTGTTAGAGTTTACGTAGATGATATAAAGAATACATACAAAATATAATATATTATAAGATTATGTTTAGAAACTTTCATTAAATACTGCTTCTCTTACCAGTATCAGACAACAAATATCAATTCACAACGGATATCGTCTTTTATTGTCAATTGATATTTGTCAGCTGATAGTTGGTGATTCTTAATAGTTTTACTAAGCCAGTGTCAAATTATTAAAAGTATTATTAATATGTACGAATATGAGTCATTAAAATTACCATTCATTCCAATGTCTGTATTTTTGTTTAAAATATTTTATGTAAAATACAAAGTTATAGATAATCAGCTTCTGTAGTAAAGAGGAATGAAATTGCATTTGGAGATATAAAATAATATAACTTGTGATTTATATTGATGAGATGATAAAAAGCTAATATATATCTGAACTAAGGTGAAGTGAAGGTGGACGCACATCATACCAAGATTCGTCAAGCGTTACGTCGTCGGTTGCGTATTTTTGACGGTAATGAACTGCGTTTTGCGTGTTTTATTTTCGGAACCTATCAAATTATAAAATAATTATCAATTAGAGGTGCATCAAGATTTGTATCCGTTATTAGACGGATTATCCTAAAATATGAAGATTTCCTTACTGTAATTATGAGTAGTAGGTATATCTATACTAATATATAAATCTGAATAATTGGTTTGGTTGAACGCGCTAATCTCAGAAACTACTGGTCGTAAAAGTATTTTTTGTTGTGTTGGATAGCATTTATAGAGCAAGGTTATAGGCTATATATCATCATCACGCTACTACCCTGAAGAACGGAGCAGTAGTCCAAAATGTCGACAAATCGGGCTAATTTTTTATTCCTTATTGTAGATTTTATAAAGGACGGGATTAAATAGGTGTGACGGGAGTTCGATGAATATCAAGGGCGAAGCCGTGGGGGTGACGTAGTATAGGTATAAATTCATAAACGACTTATATGGGGAACTAAATTGACAAATTTTCCAGTGTAGTTTGTAGCAGAAATATAATTAAGTTCTAAATCTGGTCTGCTTATTAACAGATGTTATCACAGATTCCATGATTATTTGGCAGTTTCTTAGATAAAGATTTATTTGTTTGAAAAAATATTTACGTAAACATAAAATAAGTTTTGAATATATCAGTTAATTAAGTATATTGTGATCTCTGTTCTGTCTCATCTTGATTGTGTCATTTGAAAATATGTGTACCAAAACATTGATAATATATTATATTTATAAAATTGTCAAACAGACTGACGCGTGTATAGTGATTATATGTTTTTTATCGTTATCTTTTTCTTTTATTGTACTAGATTATATACCTATTTCATTGGTTTTACTAATTAATAATTTCTTAGGCGCTTTTAAAAAAATAGTCCTGACTGATGGTGGTCTGCGTAAATCCCCAAATCCGATTATGACGTCATTCCGGGTTCTCGTGTATTTTCAATTCATAGGTACAAAAATGTACATCAAATTCATATTGCCTCAGCTATTTTATTAAGGAGTTATGAATACCAATGTAGCATGATATGAATACGCAGGTACAGATAAAAAAATGTGTATAAAGAGAAAGAGAAGTTCGAAATGTGTAACAAATTAAAGTACGAAACATCGGTCATAGATTTAAGCACTACCTCTCAAGCATTTTTTCCTTTTTTTTGCCTCATAATATGGCGATTGAACCCACTAAACTCCTACACTGTTGGCGTTTTATGTCAGCTTCAGCTGGGTGTTTCAGAATTTCGTATACGATATCTTTTGACACATAATACATTTTATTACTTGTCAAGATATCGTACGATTAAATATCGAACGATATCTTGTCAAGTAATGTACTGCATTATGTATTACATAAATAGTTAGTATCGACACAGAACTCTGAATCGCCCGGCGGGTTAGGTTAAATAATTACTGAACCGATCGCAATGTACATACATTCAATATGTGTTGATATAGATTACAGACAAGTGACGTCATATTAAAAAGAAAATAATTCTAAAAAATATATGCGCAAATACTTTTGA
The DNA here is from genome assembly GCA_948477245.1 of Thumatha senex. Lineage (NCBI taxonomy): Eukaryota > Metazoa > Arthropoda > Insecta > Lepidoptera > Erebidae > Thumatha > Thumatha senex. The sequence goes on along the minus strand of OX419732.1, from coordinate 17,840,510 downwards.
TGTCATCACAAAAATATTGCAAAAAAAGTATTAATATTTGCCTGAAACATAATGAGATCGGTGTTAGTCATTATAACAAAAAATATTATTTTATTATTTGTAAAATGTAGAGTCTATTTCACAGTGTGTCAATAATGTAGCCAAATCGTATCTTTCTCAGTGTGTCAATAATGTAGCCAAATCGTATCTTTCGACGCTATGAAACTTATAAAGAGCGCTGATTATTAGGTATACTTACAACATTAATTAAAGTATATTATTATTGAGAAAACAGTTCAGAATCGATAATCAAATCGATTGCAATAGTTTAAATGTAATATATTTTAATATTTTGCTTTTTATATACTACTGAGATAACAGAAAATCATACGTTCCATCTGATCGAAAGTGGCCTTTAAACATTTGCAACACTGAAGCTCTGTTGCAATTGAAATAGACCATTTCAACATGCTATGAAAAATGTTCAAGCCGCTCATAACGCCTTCAATTTGACTGTCTACCGGCCTGAAGAACGTGAAGTAATTGGAAAAGAACAAGTAAAAGTGTATACCTAAGTAAAAGAGCGGAATAGTCCTTTTTTTAATAAAACGCTGTTCCTAATTAAATAAAGAGTATTTATTTTGACAGCGTTTGATTGAAAATACACAGACAGCTAGTATTTGTACATTTATAAAAGAAGGGACCGCTCTGATGTGCTTTTATAATGTAGTAACATAGATAGTTCTTATGTTGACTCTAAAGTTAGTATATATAATAAGAATGGGTTAACTTATCCGGCACATCGTGAAACAGACCCTAATTAATATATTAGTGTTATTCGGACTGACGCTCGTTCCGGGTGATCCGTCATGTATTGTGATATATTAGATTTAATCAACATAGTCTATAATTACTTACATAATCATGAATATAGTAACATATTAGCGTCAAAAGTCTAACAAATAGGACTAGAACTGTTTTCCCAATCCTGATATTGTTTCTGTAAAATGTAAATTAGCTAAGCATGTTTTCAATAAAATGTTCAAATTAAAAACATGTACATTATGTTTCACTGCTAATTATTTCCCGTTATTCTTATGACGTCAATACGTTATGCTAATTGTAGATATAATAAACTGTTATAAAAAAACGTATGTTGTTTTTGTATTATCAAATCTTACTGCGGCTTTGTAGTTGCGAGGTGAAAGGGGAGATGACATTATGATTTGGCATATATTTTCAGCACTTTGGCCTTTAGCAGACAATGTAAGCTGATGTCGGGCATTGACCTCAAGTTTTTATATGGAATGGAAATGGAAAAGATTGAATTTCAATTCAAATCACAATTAACTGTTCAAACGTCTATAGTGTTGATAGGTTTCTTATAATTCCCAAAGGTACTGCTAAAAATCTGTCGAAAAAATCTGTTCAGCGGTTCGCAGTTTGGAACGAGGCGAATTTGATGACTTTCTTCAGAAATGGAAATTAGTCTGACCCTTGCAACAAGCATTACGTTACAAAGAAACAGCGCACGAACAACCTACTTATCTGAAGGATTGAGTACGCGTGATAAGGCACGCACTACGCACTATTGAGTACGAGGCTATGGCTAACTAACTAACTATCTTCACGCTGTATCCCTGACGGGGTAGTCAGAGAGGACAGATCGCCAGGCTTCGCGATCCATGCATACTTCTTTCGCTTCTTGCAGCTTCATAAATCGCTTCATACCTGCGCATCAGGGTATCCGAGTACTTTTGACCTTTCCGTTTTTGAGCAATCTGCTCACGTGGTCTTCATATGTAAGTCTCGGCCTTCTACCCTCTACTTTTGAACAATATATATTCTTCGTCAATCGTTCCTCACTCATTCGTTGGACGTGTCCAAACCAACGGAGCACGCCCTTTTCCAGCTTAACGCTGACACTTTCATTCAAACCTGCCATATTGCGTATCACTTCGTTACGTATTCGGTCGGCCAAGGTAACGCCGCACAATTTTCGAAGTATCTCCACAGCATTCAATTTACTTTCATGCATCTGCTGACATACCCAGGTTTCACTACCGTAAAGCAAAGTTGGCACTAGCACTGCGTTATGAATCGCCATTCGTGCTTCTTTTACGATGCTTTGTCGCTTTACTAACTGGGACAAAGCACCGTTAACTTTGTTTCCGGCAGCTACTCGCCGTTCTACATCCGAATCACATCTTCCATCCGCGCTAAACATACTTCCTAAATACACAATTTCATTCACTTGCTCTAGACGTTCCTGGTTTACCCTAATCTCGCATTTAGTTCTTACGTCACCTCTTTCAAATACTAGAACCTTAGTTTTACTTGCATTCATGCGGAGACCCTTACTTTCACACCCCTCTTTCATATTAGTGACTAATGCCTGTAGGTCGGCTTCTGATGAGGCCATGAGCACCGCATCATCAGCGTACAGCAGACAGTTTACTGTAAAGTCACCCAAATTCACACCCATATTAAAATCTTTCAACTTCTGCAGGCAACTGTCCAGATACACTATGAACAGCCAGGCGGACATGACACATCCCTGTTTGACGCCTGTACAGACATCAAAAAGAGGTGACACATCCCCCCCTACTCGCACGCAAGCCTTACAGTCCCTATAAAGCGACTGTATTGCCCGCAGTAGCGAGCCGTCCACACCATATCCTGGCAGCAAGTCCCACAGCGTTTCTCTCACAACGTTATCAAATGCTTTCTCTAGATCCACAAAAGCGCAGAAAACCTTCTGGCTAAGAGCCAGAAACTTTTCCGCGATCATGCGGAGAGAAAACACTTGATCCATGCAACCTCTTCCACGTCGGAATCCGCATTGAGCCTCCCATAAATACCTTTCAGACTTTTCTTGCATTCGTGCCGTTATAACCTTTGCATACACCTTACTAGCTAAGCTGACCAAGCTGATCGCCCTGTAGCTGGTGTAGTAGTTTAGGCGCGAGCCTTTCCCTTTGTAAATAGGTACTACAACTGCTACTCGCCAGTCATCTGGGACCTCACCCGTCCGCCAGCACAAGTTGCATAACAGACAAAGTGTGTCCCAGACACGCGACCCACCGTACTTGATCATCTCAGCAGTAACTCTGTCTTTTCCCGCAGCCTTACCACATTTCATACTTCTTATCGCTTGTTCTATTTCTTTCATACTAATGACTTCAATGACATCGGGATCCGGAGCATCGAAGTGAGCTCCACTTCCCGATGTGGCATCTTTCACTTCCTCATTCCACCATGCATTATTACTACTGCCTCTTTTCGTTTCTCCACACACTTCCACAGCGGCATTTATCATACTGTCCCTAAGGTTCTGCCATACACTTTCCACATTCTCACTGCTTACATTGACGTCGCCAAGCTTTTCGGCTACCCTTTCATTATATTTATCCCTAATGGATGCATCCTGCAGCTTCCAGCTTTTGATGCTATAAGTCTGCCCAGGTTCAGGACACTCGGTACGATGACGCCAACCCGCGAACAGACCCCTAATCCTAGTTATGACTAGGTAGTGGTCTGATCCCAGCTCAGCGCCTCGATAAACCCTCGTGTCCATCACCTGTTTACGGAGCCGACTATCCATTAGGAATAGATCTATCATGCTTCTCTTTGACTTACATCTCCTCGTATACATATGAATTTGTTTGTGGTTGAACATTGTGTTCGCCACAAACAAATCCTTCTCCTTACAAAATGCCAGTATTAGCTTGCCAGCGTCGTTCACCCTTTTATCCCCATACTTCCCGAGTACCGACTCAGAACCATTGCGAGCAGTACCCACCCATCCATTCAAGTCTCCACATACTATAAGTCTTTCATTTCCTTCTATCACATTTAGAGCTTCTCTCATACTCTCCCAGAAGTCCTCTAGCTCACTCGCGTTCGACGAAGATACTGGCGCGTAAGCAGCTACCAGGAAAATCTTCGTCAAACCAAGTTTTACACGGATCCAGAGGATTCTAGGACCTACCAGTTTGTACTCGTACATACCGGAGGCCAATCGCGAGGACAGCAAAATTCCAACCCCCCGACTGCCATGCTCGCTCTCTGGTACTCCAGACCAAAGCGCGAGCATCCCACCCGGGAGCTCCAAGACTTCGCTGCCCTTGCGCTTGGTCTCTGTCAAGCACACTGCATCTAACTTTCTCTCATTCATAACATCCATCAACTCATTCATCTTATCTTGCATTCCTCCCCTAACATTCCACGCAGCTACCCTGCACTCCATCCTCCACTTCCCGCCGTGTCGGGCCGCGCGTGTAGGGTGGCGGTCCCCTACGCCGCTCTGGCTCACACTTTTCGCACCAGCGGGGACGAACTGGTGCGCGTCGCCTCGGGGGCACGCCCTAGCATAGTTCGCCCTGGTGGCACTCGTGTTGGAGTAGAATTGCAGCCGTAGCTGGCAGGGATGGCGACGTGCACGCTTCTACTCTTCATCCCCAACTTCATACCTTCTTATCATTCAAGCCTTTAACCCCGTGGCAGAGGAATTTATACGTTGTTGTCCCACGTAACAGTGGTGAACCCATTACCGTATTGAGATGGACGTGCAGGTTGTGGGGCGACATGCTGTTTCTGTGTTCTGTTTGGTCATGGTCACTTATTTAGAAAGGTACACCGATACCGATAGCCCTCGATAATTTCGCCGTAGTGCACAGTCTAATTATAAGTATAATGTGTTTGCCTTCTTGGTACTTAATTTTATTTTTAGCCAAAATGACGCCGCCCACTTGATGGAAAGCCGTGGTGACATCTAGCGAATTGAGTTTCATTCTGACAGTCCACAAGACTATTGAAAGTGGCCCTCAAGTTTCCGGTTCAATGAAGTGGCTCTTCATACTCCGCTTTAAGAATCCAGGCTTGTTAGATAAGGAAAACACGTGCGCTGGCCAAGCATTCCAAGTTTTTAGGATTCGATAGAGAACGATCTTTTGAATCGCTCAGTTTTGGTGAAAACTCTCCATTATATAGGTATATGAGAATGGCACCTCTGCTCGGCACGCGTTGTTAAGGGTCAAAAAGGAGAAGGTGTTCGAATGAATAACGCTACAGAACACTCGCGGTACTATTTTTAAATGTGGTAAGTATAGTAGGTACCTATCGGGCGTAACGTACCTACTTTTACAGATCATAAGATGATATCGGAAAAGCTCTATATAGTTTTATACCACTAATGGATCTTACACTTCTGCCTTACACATAGACTCGCTATAATATATGTAGCTACACTACAATAGGTGCACTTGCTGTCCCAGGTAAGTCTAAATGGCGCGAAGCGTTCTGCCGTCACCATTTCCGAACACGAACTCTCGTTGATTATTCCTCAATGGTATGTCCTATTTTAGATTTTATTTTTCTATACATTCAACGGCTAGATGTAGTATTATGGTTCAAATATGATCGAAAAGTGTTGAGGTATTTTGGGAGGACTTCAAGGAAAAAGCGAAAATCCGAATCAGGGAAGAATGAAGCTACGCACACTTCGTGCGTTTAATAACCCCTTTGCTTTATCTTATTATACGTAACTCTATCTTTCTTCATCTTAGTGTATTCGCAGTTGCTTCCAAGGCCTACTTGGATTCGTAGTAAGTATCGGGAATGGAACATTTCCACTGTTCCTGTCATATTAAAATCTTTTTAATTGAAATCTCCTTGGTTTTAAAAATCGAATACCATTTATTTATTTAAAAAAAAGATTCTCGGTCTCGTCACAAGGTTTTGTCAAACTTGTTTAGTCGTTGAGAAAATAGAATTGACTCCATAAAATTCAAGAGCAATGATTTATTATGACTTTCGAAGTGGTTTAACACAATAACAGTGTGTTGACCGGATGATTTCTGCATTTGGTGATGAAGCCCCATCCAAAACCACAATTTATCGCTGGTTTGCTGAATTTCAACGTGGACGTGTCAAGCTCAGTGATGATTCCCGTCAAGGTCGTCCAAAAACTGCAGTCACCCAAGAAAACGTTGATGCTGTGCGTAAGCTGATTAAGGAAGATCGACATGTGACATACCGCGAAATTTAGACATTTCTTTAGACATTGGCATGAGTCAAATACAAATTATCTTGCATGAACAATTAGGTGGGTACTGTCAATTTAACGTTTGTCTGGACAGCCCGTGTGATTTGAATTTTTTTTGGTTTCTTTTAATAATCTAGTCTAATTTGTGTTTCTTATTGTACATATTGTTAGTATTGTGTTTTTAACCGGTATAAGGTATTGTGCTGTGCCTTTATTGCTTATATCTTCATGAAATTCTATGTGGTTATTAAAAATGGATAGAACCAAACCTCCGGATCCCCCAGATGATAGTCCCGTTACTCCCACTTTCTCCCCTCTCCAGTTTAGGAACGCACCCTGTACCACAGTAAATTCACAGTTTCAAACTGCCGAAACGGTCGGTAGCTTTTCGGAAACCCATACTCGAAAACGACACGTCAATGAAGACTCCCCAGTAAGCCCACCTTCCAAACAACCAAAAAGTCAGGTTGCACGGGAATATTATACGGGAGAGGATAAGGCACCATACATTATCCATGTCTCACGTATAGAACCAGAGCCTAACTATGGCACTGTCCTTCACCCTATTTCTTTTGGTATGTTCTTACTCAACCATAATGTCGGCAACATATCAAAGGATGGAATTAAAAAAGTAGGGAGAAATCGTGTTTCCGTAGAATTTGTGTCAGCTCGTGACGCCAATATTTTTTTAAACAACAATGTCATTCCCAAAAATAATTACATCGCCTCCATACCCTCCTTCAATGTCACACGTATGGGCGTCGTTAGTGGCATCCCATCCGACGTTACGGAAGAGGAAGCAAAAACGTTCATTTCAGTTCCTCCAGGCTGTGGCAAGATACTTAAAATTAGACGAATCAACCGGAAATCTATTAGAGACGGAGTCACAGAATGGAAGCCTACTGAGACCTGTGTTTTAACCTTTGATGGTCAGACCCTTCCGAAAAGAGTTTATTGTTGCTACACTTCGCTGCCTGTACAACAATACGTATTTCCTACGATTCAGTGTCGTAAATGTTGCAGGTTTGGACATATTGAGTCAGTATGCAGGTCGAAACCCCGTTGTTTAAAATGCGGGCTAGATCATCCAGGCAATAGCTGTTTCGTAATTCCAGAAGAAGCCTTTTGCGTTTTGTGTTCCGGCAGTCACTATGCTAACAGCAGGGATTGTCCGGAGTATGGAAGGCAAAAAGCTATTAAGATCTCCATGGCTGAACATTCAATTTCTTATGTAGAGGCTAGCAAATCCATCCCAGTAGTTTCACGCGGAAATGCAAATGCAGCCAAGAGCTCTTCCACACAGTCATTCCGTAAGACTGTGACTCTCAAGCCACGCTCTCGTGTCCCTCTCACACCATCCTACGACAAAACCGCCCATAGTAATCTAACAAGTTTACCTCAATCAACACAGCCAAATGGTTGTGTTCTATCTAACCCCAACATTCAATCTTTCTCCTCTTTCTCAGCTATTATTGAAATTGTAATCCAAGTAATAAAATCCGTTCTATCTTCTACCTCTCCCTCTTCACCGACCAACGTTGCAGATAAACTTATTTCAATTTTATTAGACCTTCAAAATGGCTTCACAACTTGTGTTTCTCCAGTGGAATGTGAGGAGCGTGCTTCATAAGAAGCATGATCTCACTTTCCTCCTGAACAAGTATAACCCAATTGCCTGCTGTATTGCAGAGACTTGGTTAGAACCAGGTCTCAGCTTCCGTATCCCTCGCTACAACACCTTTAGGTGTGACAGAGAGGACGGCTATGGAGGGTCAGCTCTCCTCATTAAAAATACGGTTTCACAAGTTCCTGTACCTATTCATCCGTTTTCGGAGGATATATGTATTGTTGTGCGTAAAATAGAAGACATCACACGTGTCTATTTATATTGCGTATCCTCATCAAAGCCACATACCAGTACTGAGACAAATATTCATGAGCCTTATTGGGCCTATTATTGTAATGGGTGATTTTAATGGGCACCATTTCAGATGGGGTTCGGAAAGATGTGATGCATTTGGAGAAAGCCTGATAGAGGTACTGGATGAACTCAACCTCGTCATCTTGAACGATGGTAGTCCTACCCGTCGGCCAAATCTCGGACAGCGCAAAAGTTGTGTTGATCTCACATTTTGTTCGGCGGATCTAGCTGCATCTGTACAATGGCATTGTACAAATTTGTCACATGGTAGCGACCACTATCCAATAATTATTACTATCACAGACAAAACATACATGGAAAAGACTTCTCTCCCTCTGCAAAAATTTAATTTAAATAATCCAGACTGGAACATGTATTCTTCCCTTTTAGAAAACAAAATTAATACCCTTCCAAATTTAGCTTGCCAAAACCTGGGTACGTCTGGTTACTGCCATGTACAGAATTGTTTGGACGATCTTGTACGTGCTATCAACTCATGTGCAGAAATGAGTTTTCCATTAAAAAACTCTGCACGGGGCAAAATCCCATCTCCACCCTGGTGGGATCAGGATTGCACTAAAGCTGTAAGAGAAAGAAAGGAGGCGGAGAAGAGATATAACAGAGACATGACTATGGATAATTTAATTAACTATAAACATATATCAGCTAAATGTCGAAGATTGCTGCGCAAAAAGAAACGGGCAGGTTGGTCCAGTTTTTGCTCTTCCTTATCACCATCTACGCCAGCATCAGTTGTGTGGAGAAAAATTAACAGGTTTAGGTCAGGTTGCGTTCCCACCATCTCGTCCCCAATGACTAGGGAGACGGCTGAACAGTTTTTTGACAAAATAGCACCACCCTATGTCCCTTCTTTACAGGAGAGCGAGTTTATGGACAAACCATTTACCCCACAGGAACTAACTATGGTGCTCGGCCATGTCCGAGACTCAGCGCCTGGACTTGACGGAATACCATATTCCTTCCTTACCCATTTAGGCGGCGACGCTAGAGAATATTTCTTAAAAATTCTCAATTTCTGTTATCAAAATAGTTGGATTCCCGAGCAATGGAAGGTCCAAATTATACTTCCCATCTTAAAACCAGGTAAACAGTCTGATGACCCAAATGGATATAGACCGATTGCTTTGTCGTCTGTTCTACTAAAAATACTGGAACACCTATTAAAAAATAGACTGGAATGGATTGTCGAATCTAGAGATTTATTACCTTCAACACAGTATGGGTTTAGGAAAGGAATAGGCACCATGGACAGCGTGGCGACGCTTATCACGGATATACGTAATTCTCTTTCTAGTAATTTATCAGTGGTTGTGTCATTCCTCGACATAGCTTCTGCTTATGATAATGTGATGCTTCCCATTCTCATGCAAAAATTGCAAAAGCTAAAAATACCGGCGAAGATCATCAAGTGCATAAGCAATATAACTATGACCCGCTCACTTTTTTTAAGAGTACAGGGAGAGGAGTTTGGGCAGCGAAGGACTTGGAAAGGCTTGCCTCAAGGCTCCGTTCTGAGTCCTTTGCTGTACAATTTATATACTGCAGACATTGGCTCCTGTCTTAATGTAAACTGCCACTTACTCCAATATGCCGACGATCTAGCTTTATATGTGAGTGACCTTTCTATTTTAGACGCAGCCACATCTCTTACTGTTTCTCTGTCCTCGTTAAATGAATGGCTACTAGACCATGGTCTGTCGCTGTCAGCATCAAAGAGTACAGCAGTAATTTTCTCCAGAAAGATATCAATCCCCACAATCCAAATCTATGTTCAAGACCAAAGTATTCCACTGGCTTCAAATGCTAAATTTTTGGGTGTATATTTAGATCAAAAATTGACAGGGCGCCACCACATTAATTACCTAGTAAAGAGATGTGAACGAGTCATCCCTATCTTAAAAGCTCTTACAGGTGTCTGGTGGGGTGCCCATCCATACACTATTAAATTGGTCTATAATGCACTAGTTCGCAGTATGATGGATTATGGTACTTTTCTATTAGTTCCTTGTAACAAAGGTGCTTTAATCGGACTAGATAAAATCCAATCAAAATGCCTTAGACTTATCACAGGAGGGATGAAATCCTCTCCAGTGAATGCATTGCAGGTTGAGTGCGCGGAGGCCCCTTTGGAACTTCGGAGACAATATTTAGCAAATCGGTTTATATTTCGCTTAATAGGTAAAAATACCCATCCACTTATTCAAAAATTATCTGAATTAAACTCCCTAACCAATACCGTTCAATATTGGCAACATAAGCAGATTCCCTTAATACTAAAAGCTTTGCGGAATACTCTAAATCTAGAATATCCCTTAATAGCCTATAATAGACTCCCTCTATTGCAACTATAAATTCGAAGTGTTGTGTTTTAAACCGGACATTCTGTTGGATATTGGGATTACCAAGGGGAGTGCCTTTGCGGGGGCAATCTTTAATTCAATGGTAATGTCTCAATGGCATGATTTCCATTGATTTTTTACAGATGCCTCAAAATTATCCCAGGACAGTGAAACTGGGGTGGCAGTGTACTACCAAAACTCTAGGATAATCTTAAAATTCAAATGCCCCAGAGAGTCATCAGTATTTACGGGTGAATGTATCGCTATTCTAGAGTCATGTATATATATGGACTCCCATAATATCAATAAAGCGGTCATTTTCACTGACTCTTTAAGTTCTCTTAAAGCCCTAGAACAAAACCCGTACACGGATAAGCTGCGTAGCTCCATAATACTGGAAATAAAACAACATCTGTTTAACTGTAGCATAAAACAAAAAACTGTTCAGTTAGTATGGATTCCCAGTCACTCTGGTATCAGGGGCAATGAGTTGGTGGATGAGCTAGCCAGAGGGGCTGTCTCTTCACCGTCTACTGACCTTAGACATCATAACTGCCAGGGATATGATTTATTAAATCTTCCAAGTAAAATGCTACTGGCATCATGGCAAGCTCAGTGGTCTGAAACGGGCAAAATTAAAGGGAAAAATTATTACTCAATAAATTCGAACGTTACACTAAAACCATGGTTTTACCGTTTTAAAAAAATACCTAAGTCTGTAATATCTGTCATCTGCCGTCTTCGCTTGGGCCATTGCTGCTCTCCTGTGTTTTTACATAAAATCCGAGTAAGAGACTCATCACTGTGTGAATGTGGCTTTGATGAAGGATCTTTAGAGCATATCTTCTTCTCTTGTCCTCAGAACAATTCTGACTTATATAGCGAACTTGTTAGGCTAAAAATTTCTCTTCCAGTTAATGTTAAGTCTCTTTTAGCCCATCCTTCCCGACAATTACTTTTTACCCTGATGGCGTTCATCCGTCACAATGATATTAGGCTTTAAATAGTCTCCTTCGGAACTTGCAAATACTATGTACCTTACCATAGTATCTAAATTATTCATTGGTACCTACGTACCTTTATGTATATTTTTCAGTGAAATTTTAATTTAATAACACAATCAAGATACACAATTAGTCAATACAAAATTTTTAATGTTGCTTATCAATAGTATACACATGGAAAACTCCATTGCACGTTAGACAGTGGCGGAATTGCCGGTACCCGCTCCGGCATAGGGGCCATAAGAAAAAGAAAAAAAAAAAAAAAACAATTAGGTGTAAAAAAGTTGTTTTCCCGATGGATACCGCATTCGCTCTGTGAAGAGCAAAAAGCGGCTCGCGTTACTTGCTGCGTCAGAACTCTCGAAAGATTCCACGCAGGATCCTCCAATGCTGTATACAATATCGTATTAGGTGACGAATCCTGGATATACGCGTACGAACCCGAAACAAAAAACCAGTCACGAGTTTGGGTGTTCGAAAATGAGTTAAAGCCAACAAAAATTGTTCGTTCACGGAGTGTTGCAAAAAAAATTGTGGCCACGTTTGTCTCCAAAACCGGCCATGTTGCGACTATTCCTCTTGAAGGACAAAGAACGGTTAATGCAGAATGGTATGCTAGCATTTGTTTGCCACAGGTCGTTTCTGAACTCCGTAAAGAGAAATGCAACCGCCGCATCATCCTCCATCACGACAACGCGAGTTCTCACACCGCGCACAGAACAAAAGAGTTTTTGGAGCAAGAAAACATATAATTATTAGACCATCTGCCTGTACGGCCTAAGCCCTAATGATTTCTATACTTTCCCTAAAATAAAGAATAAATTGCGTGGTCAGAGATTTTCATCACCTGAAGAAGCTGTGGACGCCTACAAACCGGCCATTTTGGATACTCCAACTTCCGAATGGAATGGTTGCTTCAATGATTGGTTCTATCGTATGGAAAAATGTGTCAATATTCGCGGAGAATACTTCGAAAAGCAATAAATACATTTTTAAATAGTAATGTTGTGTCATTTCCTTGATTCCCGAAGAAGCTGTGGACGCCTACAAACCGGCCATTTTGGATACTCCAACTTCCGAATGGAATGGTTGCTTCAATGATTGGTTCTATCGTATGGAAAAATGTGTCAATATTCGCGGAGAATACTTCGAAAAGCAATAAATACATTTTTAAATAGTAATGTTGTGTCATTTCCTTGATTCCCGAAATTTTCAGTGCCGAACTCGTAGGAGCAGCTATCATGGGCGTACCCAGGATCTGGGCCAGGGGAGGGGCAATTTAGATATTTTATAATGTTACCTGTTTTTAACCCCCCTCCCCCCCCCCAAAATAGGGGTGTTAATGTTATAAGTAAGACGTAGATTTCGGTGTGTAAGTGTCTGTCTGTGGCATCGTAGCTCTTAAAGGGACAAACCAATTTTAACGCGGTTTTTTTTTTCATTTGAAAACCCGTTTTTTGGTGGTGGTTCTATATGTAAAGATAAATAAAATTAAAAAGTCTGTTTTTTAATTCCAAATTTACAGATATTCACTACAGAAAAAAAGTCTTTATTTTGCATAGACCATTTTAACGGCCCTTACAAAATATCATACGCTAGTTTTAAGATAAATTTAATATTTTTAGAGTGACCACCGGTTCAGAAAGCGGCCCACCTGAGAAGATCCGGCAAGAAACTTAAGAATGTTTTTTTGATGGCCTATTTACAATTTAATATTATTTCACTTTGCCAGCAGATAATTTCTAGGCGTCCTTGTCCTGCAAATAGTCTTTAACAGCGTAATAACCTTTTTATTAAAACTTTTTTTTTATTAACAGAAGAAGAATTTGAAGACAGAAGGTCGAGAGCTTTGCGTCTTATTCCATAGTGATGTAATTTTCTGCACAGCGTTTCATACTGAACGCAATCAAAAGCTTTGGATAGAACGCAGAATACACCTAATGCATCTTACTTGTCTTTAGATTTTGATAAATCAAATACGTTATTTACATAACAAAAAAAACTATTTTTAAAATGTGTATCTCTTTCTGTATGTTCCGGCTAATCTCTGACACAACTGAACCGATTTTAACGGGACTTTCACTGGCACTCTTATTATATGTAGAAGAAGTAACTCCGGCTACTTTTATCCCGTTCTTTAGTTTAAACCGCTGTGCGTCTACTAGTAAATAAGAAATACATATAAATTAAAACAGGTATTATTTATATAATTTCTTAAATAACTATGTTTAGTACGCTGGATGGCCCACTGTTTTTACAGAAGCAGGTCCAAGACGGCGGATTGACCTTAAAATTTCACGCTCGCCTCATCGCCTCAAAAAGCGGGATCCAAACTAAACTCCAAAGAAGCTGGATAACGCCCAAAATATTAAAAGAGGCTGCGATGGTAGCCAAACTCTACCGGGAACCCAGGGAGGATTTGCGAGTAGTTACTGGGGGCGCCCGGTGTTAAACTAATAGGTAGAGATCGTGAGTTTTTTAGTCGTTTCAAGTCCGGCTTGACGCTGCTAACAAACAGTTAAAAGCGACGTACCTCACGATTTTTAAAAGATGTATAAGGTATTGCAAATGGGAAAAAGTTATTTTTGTACTATTATCGACAAAAGTAGGAGACCAAAACAAAGCCAGGGGGGGGGGGGCAGCTGAAAACCCCTGCCCCCCCCTGGGTACGCCCATGGCAGCTATTGTTTGACTTTTGTTTTTCGGTATTGTTTGGAGCGAGTGCCGAGTGATATCCCAACCCTGTAAGGGCGCCTGCGTCGTTGACTCGTCCGTTTAATGGGCAGGTGCAGGTGAAGTCGCTTGGGCCCCTGAGATCTTGGTGGGACCTCTACTAAACCTACTACTAAAAATTATACTAGAACAATGAAATTAATACTAAAAACCTTAAAAAATAATAATCATAATAAGTAATATTAAAAGGGACTCCTTTTAATAATATATTAAAAGGAGTCCCTTTAGGCAAGGTTCCGAAGATACTGGCAGCGTTCCCCCATTAAATTGCTAGACTAATTCTTTGTCTGACGTAGCTTTCCGGTCTCCTGAAATGTTGACTAACCTTTATGCTATTTCTTAAAAAAGCCTTATAGAGCCCAACGGACCAAGGGTCTCGACACCGAATGGGATAAAATCATATTAATGAGCTTATATCCCTGTATTTGCTTAGTATACCTAAGTATACTTATTTTTATATTTTACCCCTTACACTTTATCTTATAAACAACCTCTGATGCAGAATGTCGCCTGACGCCATTCTTCACAGTATCAAATCATTATGTGATACACTTTTCGACCTTTATAACGAATGAGTCATTGTGTTATGTACGCAAACGATGTAGGTACTGGAACTAAGTAAAATTAAAATTATAATGAAAGGTCTTCAAGAATAACTCATTTACAACATTGACTGCTACACATATGGGCGTACCCAGGTTCTGGGTAAAGGGGGGGGGGGGGGGTTTGTGGGGCAATTCAATTTTTTTACAAGCTTAATTACCTGTTTTATTTTCATTGCTTAATGAATAATTAAAGTTTCAAATCAACAGATAAAATTTCAGTGTCTGTTTGAATTTCCAAATTAACAGATTTTCACTATTTTTTTTTACTACTGAGGTGGAAGACAAGCATACGGCCCATCTGATGGAAAGCGGTCACTGTAGCCTAAGGACGTTTGCAACACCTTAGGCGCAGCACACGTGCTGCCGACCCTGTAAAACCTTCAAAGACCCCTTTTGAAGAACTGTAGACGTTCGGGAAAACCCAGGCAGGTAGTTCATTCCACAATCTAAGCGTACGCTGAATGAAGCCCGTATCAGACCTAACCATATGCAAGCGCTCCGGACGCAAAGTGTGAGGGTGAACACCCTGTCTATGGCGAACGGTGCGATGATAGAAAGTAGCCGTGGACTGTTTTTCAAACAATTTCTCAGAGCACAGACCGTTGCACAGGCGATAGACCACGCATAAGGAGGCGAAGTGTCTTCTGTTGCGTAGGGGCTCGACACCGCCTGATAGTTAAGGATACCTTCTACCGAGTCAAAAGGTCGAAGCTGGTATTCAGGTGCACCAGCCCAAATGTGACAGCAGTACTCCATATGTGGCCGCACTAGCGACTTATGTAGAAGCAGTGTTTGCTCCGCAGTAAAGTACTGCCGCGCTCTGTTGAGCACTCCGAGTTTTTTGGACGCCAGCTTCGCCGTATCCTCTGGACCTTTGCTGTACCATAGCATTTATGGCCATGTAATCCGAACAGCAGCCGGCAACGACGGCTTTGATTGTTATACTGGCCAAAAAGCTGAATACCCATTCCCAAAGTCCCCTGGGCAGTCTATAGGAGGGCAATTTCGATAGAAGACCACGGTGCCAGACCCGGTCAAAGGACTTAGAGATATCGAGACTCACTGCTAGAGCCTAGCCCTTACTCTCGATAGCCGTCGCCCAACGGTGTGTGAGGTATACAACAAGATCGCCAGTCGGGCAACCGTGACGGAAACCGTACTGCCGGTATCACTTTTGATAAAAGGCTATATGCCTGTAATTGGACGGGTCGGCCTTTTCACCCTTTTACGGCAGAGTGTGTATCTGCGTGGTCTTCCATGAAGCCGGGACTTGTTTCATGGTATTCTATGAATCAAGTCCCAGGTGACCGCGTAAACCTAAGACTACCGGGAATCCTGGGAGTTCCATCCTTTTGAGGAGTTACCCGGGGCGCCTGGAGTTAAACTGATAGGTTGAGGTATGATTTTTTAGTCAGTTTTAGTCTAGATAACATTCTAGGCGAAAACTAGAAGAAAATATGTCTGCGGTAATGGTTTATGATGCGTTACGTAAATTGTTTGGCGTAACTTTAGCCAACCGAATACGTAACGAAGTGATACTCAATATGGCAGATTTGAATAAAAGTGTCAGCGGTAATCTGGAAAAGGGCGTGCTCCGTTGGTTTGGACACGTCTAACGAATGAGTGAGGAATGATTGACGAAGAATATATATTGTGCGAAAGTAGAGGGTAGAAGGAGTCAGGGTAGGCCAAGACTTACATATGACGCAGATTGCTCAAAAACGGAAAAATGAAAAGTATTCGGATAGTCAGACGTGACATCAATCGCTTCATACACGAAGCGATTGATGAATCTACGAGAAGCGAAAGGAATATGCATGGATCGCGAAGCCTGGGGATCTATCCTTTCGTACTACCCCGTCAGGGATACAGCGTTAAATCATCACACATAGCGTTAACAATTTTTTTACTCTGCTGTGACATTTGTGCTTGCTACGCAGCAGCATTGCAAACAGACAGTCAGAAGGTGCCCCACGATTTTTAAAAGTTATATAGTGTATTTTAAAAATGTCATAAAGTTATTTTCCTACTTTTATCTACAAAAGTAGGAGGCTAAACCAAATCCAGGGGGGGCAGCTGCCCCTCCCTGCCCCCCTCTGGGTACGCCGATGGCCACACACACATACAATGTTACGTAGGTAGGTATAGTACCTATCATCATACAGGAAAATGGACTCCGTTTGGTTATCGACAATAAACTAGGAATTCGTATAGTCTGTCCTTGTGTTTTCAGGGCACCTTTAGTACTCTTAATACTAGAAAGCTTAGTCATTGTCATATCGAATTACATAGACTAGGTAAGTATAGTGATAAAATAAAACATTGGAATCAATTGACTGCTTCCATGGCTATGGATCAAATACGACGAGTCTCGTAATAAATGTCGATCAAGTACTCGTATTAAATGTCTTTATTGTGGAAACATAGGTATACCTAGGTACAAGATGTTGTTTGTCGTTAGTGCTAGTGTTCGTTAATGTGACTGCCGCGCTGAGGCACCGGGTTCGATTCCCGGACGAAAAAAATATTCGTGTCATCTACTAATATTTGTTTCGTAATTTTCATGTAGGTATTCTTTTAATATGTATCTATGTATTTAGAAATATATAAGTATATTTAGCTGTTGTCTAAATCTCATTGCACAAGCTTAAACCTTGGTTAGGGTGCTGTGTGAAAGGTGTCCTCAATATTTATTTATTTATTCTGAGGGACCTGAAAAATATGTGTAGGTATATGTATAATGTCTCTCAAAAATATTCTATGTTACTAAAAGTATAAATTTGTTGCACAAAATAAACTATTCGCATCATAAATAATCTCGTATATTATACCTATATATATATATATATATATATATATATATATATATATATATATTTCGTCAACATTTTATAAGTACTCAAAACTACTCAAGCACCGTTTAAAACGTTTTAACTGAGTCTTGTGTTTTAATAGTGAAATTAACTCATATTTGCATTCACGTACCATGAGTAATAATGCACAACAGTGAACTTTGCACTAAATTATATTGAGCACTTTAAAGACGACTCAAACATTAAAAATATACTTTTTCGAATTTCATTAAAAAGTTAAACTCGGTAAATGCGGTCGAGGCACTTTAATGTCTCCCAACAAGAATCGTGTAACAGCCTTTGTAGAGCTCTTAATGAACCACAACTCTCTGAAGTTATTTCTGCAAGACAAGATTAGTATCATTCAACAAAGATTATATTTGATTTTTGTAATACTCCGCTTTTTAAATTGTCGTATGCTGTCCACGTGTTTCGCCTACACACGGGGTATTATTAATCCGTTTTTGGTACTACTACAGTGGCAGGCGGAATAAAGTGGTCACCGTTAGCCTAAGTACGGATGTTTACAACATCAGAGGTATTACACTCGCGGCGTCAACCATAAATAGTCGTTCATTTTGGGGCACTCCAGCCGAATCGCCGTGAATAGCCCTCGCGCATATCCTGCGACCCTGTTGGGAAGAAGTCGGAACACCGCGGGGTTTAGTGGGTAGGACGGCCTCCAAAGGCCGGGAGTCTCACATATCGTTCCTGCTGCCTCTGCTCTGCAGTAGGAATGACGGCGCGAAAACGCAACCCCGCGTCAAGGAAAAAAAAAACATATAGCCGTGTTAACACGCATATAAAACTGAATGCTTCTTGACTTAACGTCTACCTTGTTATTGGTACCCGGGGACATCTTCGTCTCTCTTTTTCTTACTTTTTTAGAGTATTTCCAGTTGCTTCCAAACCCTGCTTTGATTTGGAGACTGATCGTCATACCGGATGGGACTTTTGGTTTTCGACATTGTAACAACCGACTGATGTCTGAACTCCCAATCCAGTTAGCGCCTACGTTGTTGCTTCGTTCGTTAGTCAGCAGGTGCACTGCTGGAAGGTGAGGTCTTTGGGCCCCGGAGATCTTGGTAGGACCTCTTACACCCAAAGACTTTGATTTTCAATATTATCATGTTACATATTACTAGTACCCAGCACCAGCTGCCTTCGGTCTTCAGAAGTATGACTTGCAGTTGGGTGACCGTTTATGGCGATTTCAATACCAGCGGTATTGAAATCGCCATAAACGGTCACCCAACTGCGAAAAGTGCACACAGTACAGGGTACTCAAGGTAAAGTCTCTATTCACTCATAGAACATAATTAATATCCTTATATCCCGAATAAGTAGTACGTGCTAATATTATAAACACGAAAGTTTGGTACTCTTGACGCAAAATTGAATGGATTTTAACGAAACTTTACAGTAACAAAGTATAAACATCAGAATAGGACATAATTTTTGTCCCGGGAACAAGTTCCTATGGGCAACGGGAACGGGAAACTTTATCACGTGGGCGGTGCCGTGTGCGTGTGTGTTAGTAACTTTATATTATCTATTTATTAGATATTTGTTATTGCGAAAAAACATCATTGGATGTGGATACTCGTAATATTGAGTACTTACTATTATTACTCTTTATACTGTGCTATTAGTCTTTCTAAGGTGTCAGGAGATTGCATTCGTTCCCGACATACCTTATACCTATTTGAACGCCTTATTCATGGCTGAATGGCATTGGCGTACCGCGTAACAAGCAGTGATTCATAATGATTTGGATCTGTGCGAGTTTTTGTGTATTATGTTCACGGCAGTGTGACAATACCAGAATAAGCGGATTACCAGGACTTTGTGTGGTTAAGTAATTATTTAAAGGAAAAGTATAAGTATATACTTATATATTTTATATAAGTCGACGAAACCTCACTTAGATTTACCTAATTCTAGAAGTATTATAGACATACTAGTTGACGCCCGCGGCTTAGCCCGCGTAAAGATTTCCCGTTCCCGTTTCCCACAGGAATTTGTTCCAGGAATAAGAAGTAGCGTATGTGTTATTCTGATATATAAGGTATATTCTTAGATTATAGTATATTATTGTAAAGTTTCATTAAAATCTATATAGTCGTTTTTACATGAAAGAGTAACAAACATCCATACTTACAAACTTTCGCGT
Organism: Thumatha senex; assembly: GCA_948477245.1. Classification (NCBI taxonomy): domain Eukaryota; kingdom Metazoa; phylum Arthropoda; class Insecta; order Lepidoptera; family Erebidae; genus Thumatha; species Thumatha senex. The sequence goes on along the minus strand of OX419732.1, from coordinate 17,820,837 downwards.
TTATAATATTAGTAGGATATTACTAGCTTCTTCGTTATTGAATCACGTTCTGAACCCTCAACCAATTTGACTGAAATGTGGTACTACCTACTATTTACTGCGTCATCGAGACAGGTAGGTATGATACTTTAATAAATACCGACATTTTCAAAGATATTAAATTAAAAACGAGCATTGAGGTATAAACAAGGTGTAATATATCAATGGTTAATAGCAAGAAAGGAATCCAAAGTATTAATCATACATGTTGTAATGGTTTACCTACCCACTTCTTATCATTTCCATTTTTCCCCGATTCAGATTTTCGCACGGTCCTCGAACTACCACCAACCACTCAACACTTTTTGATCAAATTTTACCCATAATACGACATCTAGCCATAGACATAGACATACCATGGAGGAATAAATCACCGAAAGGAAAAGATATATAAAAATAAAAACGGCATAACGCTTCGCTCCATTTAGACTTACCGGGGACGGCAAGTGCACCTAGTTTGTAACAGAACACTCCTCATTCTCATCTTACTGTACTCCCAGTTGTTTCCAAACCCTTTCTGGATTTTGAGCCTGGGGTTCACTTTTAATTGCTTGCTAGGAGCAGCTATCATTTGGCTTTTGATTTTCATGATTGCATACATAGATACATACATACGTATTGTCACCACGCCTTTATCTCTGAAGGGGCAAGCAGAGGCATACTATACGCCCACATTTAACCGTATGCATTTTTGTCCCACGTAACAGGTGGTGAGCATATTGCCGTGTTTGATCCTAATGCCGTGTTGATTTTCAAGATTGCTGGGAGTAAATGCCGTCTGAGTTCCCAACCGTTACTCAGTAGATGCACCGCCATCTACACGGTGTGATCACCGGCCCCCGGATTGCTTGGTGGGATTATTATACTAACTATTTTCACGCTGTATCCCTGACGGGGTAGTCAGAGAGGACAGATCGGAAACAATTATTATAATTAACGTTTCGTGACAATCGATATGAATTTCAAGTCGGATATAAGATTTTCGCCATAAAGAAATTGTTGTTTTTATACTAATTCCGCTGTACTATTTATTAAGATAAATTTTTAAAATAAATATGTAGTCTGATATGAGAGGTTAACAACACGTACTTTGAATTGAGATATGGTCGTGATGATATTTATTTTTCTGTTGTAATGTAAACAGAAATTTTTAACTAAGATTTTGAAATACCTAAGTATAATATCTTTCCATCTTCACGCTGTATCGCTGACGGGATCGCGACGCTTCGCTATTCATGCATATTCGCTTCCTGCAAGTTCATTTGTCTACATCTATCTATACTGCAATACTACTATATGTATAAAACTGAAGAGTTTGTTTGTTTGGTTGAACGCGCTAAACTCAGGACCTACTGGCTGGATTTAAAAAAAATATTGTGTTCGATAGCCCATTTATCGAGGAAGGCTTTAGGCTACATATCATCACGCTACTACCCTGGAGAGCAGAGCAGTAATCATAAATGTCGTTATTCGGGCAAATTTTAATGCATGAATTTATAAGCAACAGAATTAAATAGGTACGATGGGAGTCAGGAGTATGTCACGGGTGAAGCCGTGGGGGTCCCATAGACGTTTCATACATGCACGTCTGGGTATCCGAGTGCTTTTGACCTTGACTCGTACCTACCCATTACTTTCGCACAATAAAATACTATTTTTACATAATTCCGTTGGGGTGCAAAAATTAGAAAGAATTGGACGAGTGTAAAAATTGTTTGGTAAACACCGGAGTCATGCAGTTCATTGTGCCTTCTGTATATCGAGGTAACAACAATAGATACTATGTTAGGTTACAATACAATACAATATTTGAAACTGGTTTTGATACCGATTATGGACAAATTTTCTTCGCCCGTGATTGTTCGTTTTCCTCTACAGGTGGCATGCCATTTGTTACTCAATTTTCAGAAAAAAAAAATCATGCTTCAGAATGTGTTGTTCCCAGTTATATCATGGTAGTTGTTAACCCAAATTGAAGGCCTCGTGAGCGGCTTGAACACTCAGAATTCCCGTGTCCCGGAGCCGCATTAATCACCTGTTGTTAAGTAACCTACGTAGCTGATTGAACTCAATTCAAAGTAATTACACATAAGCTCTCCAAATTAGCGATTTAATCGAGTTAAGTACCTACATAGTAACTCCTGTTCTGACAGTGTGGAGAATACTATATCATATACATTTTCAAATAGAAATGGCCATCCTTACAACCAGGAAAGAATCTGAGCGGGAGTCACCATCGTTCTCTTCTATTCAGCGCCCATCCGCGAAATCAGATTCTTAGCTTAAAAGCCCCATTTCTTAAGGTTTTCACAACGTAACACAACAAAATAGTCTAAAAGAATTGTTTCCTAGGTGTAGTTACGTTTACTTTTGAATCAGTGCCATCCGCCCCTGGAATGGCCCCATGGCCGAATACAGTGTGTTTAAGTCAGGTGTGAGGCAGCCACAATGGTAACCCGCATGTATCACCGAACAGTTGCAGTTTTTCACGGCACACAGTACAAAATATTCAGATGCTTTCTGACAAACCTACTGAGACTCGGTGGCGCCAGCACCAAGAATACATTGACTGCGTCACAGCCCCAGTACCTAAGATCAGCTTGAAAATCCAATTGGCACTCACGTCGTCCTGTGCTCGAAGACTAAAGTAATCTTTAGATACAACCGGAATTAATACTATGGTCGATACTACCTGCGCATGTTGGACTACCTGTTACGTGGGACAAAACTGCATACAGTTAAATGAGGGCAGTACCTCTGCTGACCCCTTTGGGATAAAGGCGTGATGTATTTATGTTTGCACCGTCAACAAATAAACATTAAAAATTATAAATAATGTGGAATATTACTGTATAAAGTTAATTAAAAAAAACATTTAAATTCATTATTATTTTAATAACAGTACAAAATATTTGTTTTCTACAGTATCATTGTACATTATGCCTATACGTGATTAGTTAGTACAATGTTTACTCTGGATAACATTATTTACAATGAGTTAATGAGCTGTTTATGATTAGGTACACTAATTACCGGGGTATAGAGGTTCGCCGGCAACAATAGAACTTTCAATACCGCAGTGGTCGACTCCGCGAAGGATCTTGAAGAAACCGTTGTCACCCCAATCACTATTCCAGGAGTTTGCAATAAGCCAATATTTGTTACCATTCTCCACTCCCCATCCTAGAATTTTTACCGCATGTCCACCAAGAGCATCACCAGCAGTGTGCTTGTAGACACCTTTTTTGTAATTAAGCAAATCCGCATACACAGTAAACGCTGCTTCAACGGGTCCATTATTAAACAACTCAGCTTTTATGTGATCTTCCGTACCGGACACAGAGAACACATGCTTGCCATACCGTTTGTCTTTTTTGTAGTCAACGTTGTAACTGTCCTCGCATGTCTTTCGGCATTTTGGTGTCTTGTCGTCCCCACTGCATGGCATCCTGTTTCCGGGAACGTGATGTTCGCAGGGTGGGATCTCGTAAGGACTACATCCCTGACTTGAGTTGTAGCTGCCTCCTGACACGATGCCGAAGTGCTTCCAGTGTTCCCACGCTAGCGAGGGCATTCCCCCGTTACAACCTAGACCGCAAATCATACAGCAACTTAGAAGATCCTCGGCAGAGAAATGGAAATGTTGACTTCCATTTGAATAGGTACAAAAGCGATCAGTCATCGCTTCCACTGCACCGAACGCCCAGCAGCTGCCACAAGATCCTTGGTCCCTGATTTCGTTCAAAGTAGGACAGTTAGGCCATTTGTCCCTTGGGTCAAAGTTTTCCGGTAAATTTGCAATTACGCTAGCGTCGTGTTCCCTCTTTGGTAGACTCGTGATGTGAGTGTCTTGTAGAACACCCATTAATTTCTTGATGTGTTTCATGGGCGTTTCAACTGGAAACGTGCGGCCTGCTTCCCAAGAATCTTGTTTTGAGTTGATTTGAGCGATAAACTCATCAGTGAGTAGTTGGTTATATTCAGCTGAGACATACGCGAATGCACAGACGAGTGCAACAATAGTTGCACGCGATATCGCCATTATTCACCACTTTATTTTCCTTTTCACAATTGAGCGACTATTGGATGTGTATTTCCAGCGAATGTGGCTCGACAACTGAGTGGCTCGGGCTTCGGCGGGTGTAGTTAATAGTGGATGCGTTGCTCGTACGCTACGACGCCCGACGACGACGTGTAATTGACCGACGACGCAGTGAATACGACGGCTGGACAGCGCTTGACCGCGCGTGGTGTAGGTTAATAATACCACAGATATCAAATCATGAACAAACTGATAACATGGTCTTACGGCTTACAATAATGCAAATGTTTGTTTTATACAGTTTAGAAATAATTACATGGAGATCGACAACGAGTTCATATTTGATTCGTATTTGTTTTTTCAAAACAGTACTACTACACTGCCTAGGTACTAGGGTAATGTAGCCTGTTCGCGTCCACCGCCCAGTTCGCTACCATAAGATGTGGCACTCATCAAAAACAGTGGGAAATAACCATACCGAGTCACTAACAAAAATTAACGGTATTTCTATGAAAACTTAGATGATAATAATTAATAATAATAAACCCCTCCAGGACAGTCGTTAACTTTTATAGGATTAACGCAACCCTATGCGAGCATAGTAGATTCGCTTTTTGAGATAAAAACCAATAAAAGTATAATGACATAAAAAAGAAAGTAGTGTTAATATTTATGTAAGTTCACTTTAGGTAGGATAGGGTACCATTGACTGTGTGTATTTGTTGCGCGAGAGGTCACGTGAGCGTGCACGCGCGGGTTTGTGTGTGTGTGTGTGTGTGTGTGTGAGTTTGTGTGTGTTCGTAGGTATTGGTATGTGAAATGAATGTACAAAAATTAAGAAATTTTAAAAGTATTAGTTACTTTAATACATTTAGCAAATTTTGCGTTGCTTTATAGTGTAAGTTGTGTAGAAAGTCATAAATATTTTTTTCACACGTTATTTAGTTTTAGGATATATAATAGTAAGGGCTTTGTTAATTTTGTTATACAAGTAGCCACCCAAAAATAAGAAAGATCTGTGTGAGAAGTCAGAGCACGTGATATGTGTTAGGTATTTGCATTTAAATAAAAGCTTTGTGCGCGTTACCACCATTACGTAGAAAATGTACTAAAATCTTGTATGATATAAATGCTTGCAGTCGTATGATATTTTGCAAAGAAATTAGTGAGCAGCAGCGCGTTTCACGGGAAGGTTTTAATTACTTAATTTCTAATTCGGGATATATTATTGTTTCTGAACCTTAACTATGAACCATATATTATAATAAAGTAATGATGTTTGTACTCAAATTTTATTTGATTAACAGTTAAAATAACGCTGGACGCGAAATGCACCACCAAACTTATACATTAGCCACATTGCGTTCGCAATGGACGCCATCTGGTCTATCTAATTCTAACTAGGATGGATTTTATTATATACACATTGTAATGGCCTCTTTGCGTCCACTATAACGACAATAGAAATAGATACAGATGTCGAAAATCATACTTGGACGCAAACTGTACCTATTGGTGAGACCTTAGAAAAGATTGCCTCCACATTTTAGTCACACACAAAAAGTGCCTTCTCCAGCTCAAGTCGTCTTGGCACTTGTTATTATTTTGAATAGGGTTAGTTCGCCTGTTCGCGTCCACTTAGTGTAGTTGGTAGGTTTGAGCAAGAAAATAAAAATGTTAGAGTAGTAATTTCGAATGAAAAATGGATTTCACATATTCTGTATACAGTCTTGTTAAATTTATTATACAGTTTTGGACAAACCATTTGATATATTAATAAAGAAATAGACTAATAGCCAAAACATATGATTTTCCCATTTTGCGTCCATAAAATCCAGATTGCGACCACCTGTGGACCAGTTTGCGTCCACCAACTTAGAAGAGATAAATATAAGAGAAAACTATATTAATCTTTTTAAAAAATGAGAGATTTTAGGTGTGGTATTGTTGACAGAGACTAAGCGCAAGAGCGACGATGTGTTACAGCTCCCGGGTGGAGTAAATCTGTGCTCTTGTGGATCTGAAGAAGGCACTTTTTGTGTATGACTAAAATGTGGACGCAATCTTTTCTTAGGTCTCACCTATAGGTACAATTCGCGTCCAAGTATGATTTTCGACATCTGTATCTATTTCTATAGTCGTTATAGTGAACGCAACGAGGCTATTACAATGCGTATATTAATAATGACAGTATTAATATAAAACTCATAATGTTTGTCATGATTTGTCGTATAATAAAAACCATCCAGGTTAGAATTAGATAGACCAGATGGCGTCCATTGCGGACGCAATGTGGCTTATGTATAAATTTGGTGGTGCAGTTCGCGTCCAGCGTTATTTTAACGGTTAATCAAATAAAATTTGAGCACAAACATCATTACTTTATTATATGGTTCATAATTAAGGTTTAGATACGATATTTTATCCCGAATTTGAAATAAAGCCATTAAAACTTTCCCGTAAAACGCGCTGCTGCTCACTATTTTTTTTGCAAAATATCATACGGTGTCGCAAGTATTTGTATTTTACATTATGTTAGTATATTTTTTACGTAATGGTGGTAACGCGCACAAAGCTTTTATTTATATGTATATATATACACACATATCTAAGCTTTAATAGAAATACCGTTCATTTTTTTAGTCACTCGGTATGGTTATTTCCCACTGTTTTTGAGGAATGCCCCATCTTTTGAACGCGTACTGGGCGGTGGACGCGAACAGGATTACCCTAGTAAACGAATTATTATTATGTTATCTATGGTAGGTAATAGCAATATAGGTATGGTCACGTCTTGCGGCAACAAATGTCTGGCCATGTCAGCCCGGCCGGGTCCCGATAAAAGGGGAAGACCAAGAAGTGCTGGCGTGACGTCGTAAGGGATGACATGTGTGCCAATGGTCTCACTACAGGGGATGCCGACGACCGTGCGTTGTGTAGGAGAATATGTAGGAAAGCGGACCTCGGGCGTCGCGAGACGCAACTGGGACATACGCTCGGATGATGAGATGAGGTAGGTAATAGCAATAGGTAGGTAGGTATCTATATGTGGATCATTTCTGGAGCATTATGCGAGTGTGGTACAATATTATAAATAGAGGCATTTTCCGTTGTTAATGGTCTTAACACACGACCAAATTTGGTCTGCCAGACCTCGACAGATTTGATCCGCCGAGTCTGCCGACCAAATCTGTTGTCGCAACAGACGGCCGGATCAGACCGCACCGGACGACCAGACGACCAGACAGGGTGTTCAGATTAGGGGCTTTTCCCTATTCTAGGGTAAAATAATTTTTTTTAAGGAACTTTTGTGGAAATGATAAGTTTCTAATAAAGTATATTATTTTATATGTATTTAGTGAAAAGCTGCAAATTTGAAATTACACACACACACATTTCAATTTTACTTATCTATGTAGATAACTGGTATGCATAGTATTCCTCTACATAGAGTAAATAAACACTACGTCATGTATTAACGTAGCTCTTTTTTCTTTCTGGCAAAAAATTTATAAAAAAGTAATTTTTGGGGAAAGGTAAAATCAGTACTAGGGACATTTTTGACAAACTAACTAAGATGGCAACATTGGGAAAAAAAATATGAAAAAGTGTCTATTTGAAGAAAAATTAAATTATTTCTGGGGAAATTTACGACAAAGTAGCTAGAACGGCAACATTGATCATATCCGATGCGGATCGAGGCGGACTCAATTAATAATAATTATGTCCGCCGGACTGCTCTACAGACGGTAAATCAAATCAAATCCGCGGTCTGGCCGGATCAAATCCGGTCGTGTGTTAGGGCTTTTAACGCTATAACACACGACCGGATTTGATCCGGCCAGACAGCGGATTTGATTATATTGTTATATTATATTGTAAAATTGAAATGTGTGTGTGTAATTTCAAATTTGCAGCTTTTCACTAAATGCATATAAAATAATATACTTTATTAGAAACTTTTCATTTTCACAAAAGTTCCTTAAAAAATGTAATTTCACCCTAGAATAGGGAAAAAGCCCCTAATCTGAACACCCTGTCTGGTCGTCTGGTCGTCCGGTGCGGTCTGATCCGGTCGTCTGTTGCGACAACAGATTTGGTCGGCAGACTCGGCGGATCAAATCTGTCGAGGTCCGGCAGACCAAATTTGGTCGTGTGTTAGCTCTATTATAGCCCTAACACACGACCGGATTTGATCCGACCAGACAGCGGATTTCATTGGCCGCCCGACCAAATCTTACCGTCTGTAGAGCAGTCCGGCGGACATAATTATTATTAATTGAGTCCGCCTCGATCCGCATCGGATATGATCAATGTTGTCGTTCTAGCTACTTTGTCGTAAATTTCCCCAGATTTAATTTAATTTTTCTCCAAATAGACACTTTTTCATAATTTTTTTCCCAATGTTGCGATCTTAGTTACTTTGTCAAAAATGTCCCCAGTACCGATTTTACCTTTCCCCAAAAAATTACTTTTTCATACATTTTTTGCCAGAAAGAAAAAAGAGCTACGTTAATACATAACGTAGTGTTTATTTACTCTATGTAGACGAATACTATGCATACAAATTATCTACATAGATAAGTAAAATTGAAATGTGTGTGTGTGTAATTTCAAATTTGCAGCTTTTCACTAAATGCATATAAAATAATATACTTTATTAGAAACATTTCATTTCCACAAAAGTTACTTAAAAAAAATAATTTTACCCTAGAATAGGGAAAAGCCCCTAATCTGAACACCCTGTCTGGTCGTCTGGTCGTCCGGTGCGGTCTGATCCGGCCGTCTGTTGCGACAACAGATTTGGTCGGCAGACTCGGCGGATCAAATCTGTCGAGGTCTGGCAGACCAAATTTGGTCGTGTGTTAAAGCCTTTAGCGTTAACACACGTTCAGATTTGGTCTGCCGGACCTCGACAGATCTGATCCGCCGAGTCCGCCGACCAAATCTGTTGTCGCAACAGACGACCGGATCAGACCGCACCGGACGACCAGACGACCAGACAGGGTGTACAGATTAGGGGCTTTTTCCCTATTCTGGGGTAAAATTTTTTTTTAAGGAACTTTTTTGGAAATGAAAGGTTTCTAAAAAAGTATATTATTTTATATGCTTTTAGTGAAAAGCTGCAAATTTGAATTACACACACACACATTTCAATTTTACTTATCTATGTAGATAACTGGTATGCATAGTATTCCTCTACATAGAGTAAATAAACACTACGTTATGTATTAACGTAGCTCTTTTTTCTTTCTGGCAAAAAAAATATGAAAAAGCAATTTTTGGGAAAAGGTAAAATCGGTACTGGGGACATTTTTGACAAAGTAACTAAGATGGCAACATTGGGAAAAAAATTATGAAAAAGTGTCTATTTGGAGAAAAATTAAATTAAATCTGGGGAAATTTACGACAAAGTAGCTAGAACGACAACATTGATCATATCCGATGCGGATCGAGGCGGACTCAATTAATAATAATTATGTCCGCCGGACTGCTCTACAGACGGTAAGATTTGGTCGGGCGGCCAATCAAATCCGCTGTCTGGTCGGATCAAATCCGGTCGTGTGTTAGGGCTTTATTACATTATTAAATCTTATATTATTTATTTATTTTTCCTTAAAAAAAGTAATTTTACCCTAGAATAGGGAAAAAGCCCCTAATCTGTACACCCTGTCTGGTCGTCTGGTCGTCCGGTGCGGTCTGATCCGGTCGTCTGTTGCGACAACAGATTTGGTCGGCGGACTCGGCGGATCAGATCTGTCGAGGTCCGGCAGACCAAATCTGAACGTGTGTTAACGCTATAAAAGCCCTAACACACGACCGGATTTGATCCGGCCAGACCGCGGATTTGATTTGCCACCCGACCAAATCTTACCGTGTGTACAGCTGTCCGGCGGACATAATTATTATTAATTGAGTCCGCCTCGATCCGCATCGGATATGATCAATGTTGTCGTTCTAGCTACTTTGTCGTAAATTTCCCCAGATTTAATTTAATTTTTCTCCAAATAGACACTTTTTCATAATTTTTTTCCCAATGTTGCCATCTTAGTTACTTTGTAAAAATGTCCCCAGTACCGATTTTACCTTTCCCCAAAAATTGCTTTTTCATATTTTTTTTGCCAGAAAGAAAAAAGAGCTACGTTAATACATAACGTAGTGTTTATTTACTCTATGTAGAGGAATACTATGCATACCAGTTATCTACATAGATAAGTAAAATTGAAATGTGTGTGTGTGTAATTCAAATTTGCAGCTTTTCACTAAAAGCATATAAAATAATATACTTTTTTAGAAACCTTTCATTTCCAAAAAAGTTCCTTAAAAAAAAATTTTACCCCAGAATAGGGTAAAAGCCCCTAATCTGTATACCCTGTCTGGTCGTCTGGTTGTCCGGTGCGGTCTGATCCGGTCGTCTGTTGCGACAACAGATTTGGTCGGCGGACTCGGCGGATCAGATCTGTCGAGGTCCGGCAGACCAAATCTGAACGTGTGTTAACGCTATTAGGGCTAACACACGACCGGATTTGATCCGACCAGACAGCGGATTTGATTGGCCGCCCGACCAAATCTTACTGTGTGTACAGCAGTCCGGCGGACATAATTATTATTAATTGAGTCCGCCTCGATCCGCATCGGATATGGTCAATGTTGTCGTTCTAGCTACTTTGTCGTAAATTTCCTCAGATTTAATTTAATTTTTTCCAAATAGACACTTTTCATAATTATTTCCCAATTTTGCCATCTTAGTTAATTTGTCAAAAATGTCCCCAGTACCGATTTTACCTTTCCCCAAAAATTACTTTTTCATACATTTTTTTGCAGAAAGAAAAAAGAGCTACGTTAATACATAACGTAGTGTTTATTTACTCTATGTAGAGGAATACTATGCATACCAGTTATCTACATAGATAAGTAAAATTGAAATGTGTGTGTGTGTAATTCAAATTTGCAACTTTTCACTAAAAGCATATAAAATAATATACTTTTTTAGAAACCCTTCATTTCCAAAAAGTTCCTTAAAAAAAATAATTTTACCCTAGAATAGGGAAAAAGCCCCTAATCTGAACACCCTGTCTGGTCGTCTGGCCGTCCGGTGCGGTCTGATCCGGTCGTCTGTTGCGACAACAGATTTGGTCGGCAGACTCGGCGAATCAAATCTGTCGAGGTCTGGCAGACCAAATTTGGTCGTGTGTTAAGACCATAACACACGACCGACCAAATCTTAAAGCCCTAACACACGACTGGATTTGATCCGACCAGACAGCGGATTTGATTGGCCGCCCAACCGAATCTTACCGTCTGTAGAGCAGTCCGGCGGACATAATTATTATTAATTGAGACCGCCTCGATCCGCATCGGATATGATCAGTGTTGTCTACTTTGACACTTTTTCATAATTTTTTTCCCAATGTTGCCATCTTAGTTACTTTGTCAAAAATGTCCCCAGTACCGATTTTACCTTTCCCCAAAAAATTTTTCATACAAAACAAAACTTTGTCATAATTTTTTTGCCAGAAAGAAAAAAGAGCTACGTTAATACATAACGTAGTGTTTATTTACTCTATGTAGAGGAATACTGCATACCAGTTATCTACATAGATAAGTAAAATTGAAATAAAAGTGTGTGTGTGTGTGAGTGTAATTTTAAATTTGCAGCTTTTCACTAAATGCATATAAAAAAATATACTTTATTAGAAACTTTTCATTTCCACAAAAGTTGAACTGAACACCCTGTCTGGTCGTCTGGTCGTCGGGTGCGGTCTAATCCGGACGTCTGTTGCGACAACAGATTTGGTCGGCAGACTCGGCGGATCAAATCTGTCGAGGTCCGGCAGACCAAATTTGGTCGTGTGTTAGCTCTTTACCGTCTGTAGAGCAGTCCGGCGGACATAATTATTATTAATTGAGTCCGCCTCGATCCGCATCGGATATGATCAATGTTGTCGTTCTAGCTACTTTGTCGTAAATTTCCCCAGATTTAATTTAATTTTTCTCCAAATAGACACTTTTTCATAATTTTTTTCCCAATGTTGCGATCTTAGTTACTTTGTCAAAAATGTCCCCAGTACCGATTTTACCTTTCCCCAAAAAATTACTTTTTCATACATTTTTTGCCAGAAAGAAAAAAGAGCTACGTTAATACATAACGTAGTGTTTATTTACTCTATGTAGAGGAATACTGCATACCAGTTATCTACATAGATAAGTGAAATTGAAATGTGTGTGTGTGTAATTTCAAATTTGCAGCTTTTCACTAAATGCGTATAAAATAATATACTTTATTAGAAACTTATCATTTCCACAAAAGTTCCTTAAAAAAAATAATTTTACCCTAGAATAGGGAAAAGCCCCTAATCTGAACACCCTGTCTGGTCGTCTGGTCGTCCGGTGCGGTCTGATCCGGTCGTCTGTTGCGACAACAGATTTGGTCGGCAGACTCGGCGGATCAAATCTGTCGAAGTCCGGCAGACCAAATTTGGTCGTGTGTTAACGCTATTAGACCATTAACACACGACCGGATTTGATCCGACCAGACAGCGGATTTGATTGGCCGCCCGACCAAATCTTACCGTCTGTAGAGCAGTCCGGCGGACATAATTATTATTAATTGAGTCCGCCTCGATCCGCATCGGATATGATCAATGTTGTCGTTCTAGCCTCTTTGTCGTAAATTTCCCCAGATTTAATTTAATTTTTCTCCAAATAGACACTTTTTCATAATTTTTTCCCAATGTTGCCATCTTAGTTACTTTGTCAAAAATGTCCCCAGTACCGATTTTACCTTTCCCCAAAAAATGCTTTTTCATATTTTTTTTGCCAGAAAGAAAAAAGAGCTACGTTAATACATAACGTAGTGTTTATTTACTCTATGTAGAGGAATACTATGCATACCAGTTATCTACATAGATAAGTAAAATTGAAATGTGTGTGTGTTATTCAAATTTGCAGCTTTTCACTAAAAGCATATAAAATAATATACTTTTTTAGAAACCTTTCATTTCCAAAAAAGTTTCTTAAAAAAAATTTTTACCCCAGAATAGGGAAAAAGCCCCTAATCTGTACACCCTGTCTGGTCGTCTGGTCGTCCGGTGCGGTCTGATCCGGTCGTCTGTTGCGACAACAGATTTGGTCGGCGGACTCGGCGGATCAGATCTGTCGAGGTCCGGCAGACCAAATCTGAACGTGTGTTAAAGCCCTAACACACGACCGGATTTGATCCGGCCAGACCGCGGATTTGATTTGCCACCCGACCAAATCTTACCGTGTGTACAGCTGTCCGGCGGACATAATTATTATTAATTGAGTCCGCCGCGATCCGCATCGGATATGATCAATGTTGTCGTTCTAGCTACTTTGTCGTAAATTTCCCCAGATTTAATTTAATTTTTCTCCAAATAGACACTTTTTCATAATTTTTTTCCCAATGTTGCGATCTTAGTTACTTTGTCAAAAATGTCCCCAGTACCGATTTTACCTTTCCCCAAAAAAATACTTTTTCATACATTTTTTGCCAGAAAGAAAAAAGAGCTACTTTAATACATAACGTAGTGTTTATTTACTCTATGTAGAGGAATACTGCATACCAGTTATCTACATAGATAAGTGAAATTGAAATGTGTGTGTGTGTAATTTCAAATTTGCAGCTTTTCACTAAATGCATATAAAATAATATACTTTATTAGAAACTTATCATTTCCACAAAAGTTCCTTAAAAAAAATTATTTTACCCTAGAATAGGGAAAAGCCCCTAATCTGAACACCCTGTCTGGTCGTCTGGTCGTCCGGTGCGGTCTGATCCGGCCGTCTGTTGCGACAACAGATTTGGTCGGCAGACTCGGCGGATCAAATCTGTCGAGGTCTGGCAGACCAAATTTGGTCGTGTGTTAAAGCCTTTAACGCTATTAAAGTCCTAACACACGACCGGATTTGATCCGACCACACAGCGGATTTGATTGGCCGCCCGACCAAATCTTACCGTCTGTAGAGCAGTCCGGCGGATATAATTATTATTAATTGAGTCCGCCTCGATCCGCATCGGATATGATCAATGTTGCCGTTCTAGCTACTTTGTCGTAAATTTCCCCAGATTAAATTTAATTTTTCTCTAAATAGACACTTTTTCATAATTTATTTCCCAATGTTGCCATCTTAGTTAGTTTGTCAAAAATGTCCCCAGTACCGATTTTACCTTTCCCCAAAAATTACTTTTTCATAATTTATTTTGCCAGAAAGAAAATAGAGCTACGTTAAAACATAACTTAGTGTTTATTTACTCTATGTAGAGGAATACTATGCATACCAGTTATCTACATAGATAAGTAAAATTGAAATGTGTGTGTGTGTAATTTCAAATTTGCAGCTTTTCACTAAATGCATATAAAATAATATACTTTAATATAAACTTTTCATTTCCACAAAAGTTCCTTAAAAAAAGTAATTTTACCCTAGAATAGGGAAAAAGCCCCTAATCTGAACACCCTGTCTGGTCGTCTGGCCGTCCGGTGCGGTCTGATCCGGTCGTCTGTTGCGACAACAGATTTGGTCGGCAGACTCGGCGGATCAAATCTGTCGAGGTCCGGCAGACCAAATTTGGTCGTGTGTTAGGGCTTTTATTAAAGCCCTAACACACGACCGGATTTGATCCGGCCAGATCGCGGATTTGATTGGCCGCCCGACCAAATCTTACCGTCTGTAGAGCAGTCCGGCGGACATAATTATTATTAATTGAGTCCGCCTCGATCCGCATCGGATATGATCAATGTTGTCGTTCTAGCTACTTTGTCGTAAATTTCCCCAGATTTAATTTAATTTTTCTCCAAATAGACACTTTTTCATAATTTTTTTCCCAATGTTGCCATCTTAGTTACTTTGTCAAAAATGTCCCCAGTACCGATTTTACCTTTCCCCAAAAATTGCTTTTTCATATTTTTTTTGCCAGAAAGAAAAAAGAGCTACGTTAATACATAACGTAGTGTTTATTTACTCTATGTAGAGGAATACTATGCATACCAGTTATCAACATAGATAAGTAAAATTGAAATGTGTGTGTGTGTAATTCAAATTTGCAGCTTTTCACTAAAAGCATATAAAATAATATACTTTTTTAGAAACCTTTCATTTCCAAAAAAGTTCCTTAAAAAAAAATTTTACCCCAGAATAGGGAAAAAGCCCCTAATCTGTACACCCTGTCTGGTCGTCTGGTCGTCCGGTGCGGTCTGATCCGGTCGTCTGTTGCGACAACAGATTTGGTCGGCGGACTCGGCGG
The DNA here is from genome assembly GCA_948477245.1 of Thumatha senex. Taxonomy (NCBI): domain Eukaryota; kingdom Metazoa; phylum Arthropoda; class Insecta; order Lepidoptera; family Erebidae; genus Thumatha; species Thumatha senex. Next base: position 17,805,487 of record OX419732.1, on the reverse strand, counting down.
ATCAGATCTGTCGAGGTCCGGCAGACCAAATCTGAACGTGTGTTAACGCTATTAACGCTTTAAAGCCCTAACACACGACCGGATTTGATCCGACCAGACAGCGGATTTGATTGGCCGCCCGACCAAATCTTACCGTCTGTAGAGCAGTCCGGCGGACATAATTATTATTAATTGAGTCCGCCTCGATTCGCATCGGATATGATCAATGTTGTCGTTCTAGCTACTTTGTCGTAAATTTCCCCAGATTTAATTTAATTTTTCTCCAAATAGACACTTTTTCATAATTTTTTTCCCAATGTTGCGATCTTAGTTACTTTGTCAAAAATGTCCCCAGTACCGATTTTACCTTTCCCCAAAAAATTACTTTTTCATATATTTTTTGCCAGAAAGAAAAAAGAGCTACGTTAATACATAACGTAGTGTTTATTTACTCTATGTAGAGGAATACTGCATACCAGTTATCTACATAGATAAGTGAAATTGAAATGTGTGTGTGTGTAATTTCAAATTTGCAGCTTTTCACTAAATGCATATAAAATAATATACTTTATTAGAAACTTATCATTTCCACAAAAGTTCCTTAAAAAAAATAATTTTACCCTAGAATAGGGAAAAGCCCCTAATCTGAACACCCTGTCTGGTCGTCTGGTCGTCCGGTGCGGTCTGATCCGGCCGTCTGTTGCGACAACAGATTTGGTCGGCAGACTCGGCGGATCAAATCTGTCGAGGTCTGGCAGACCAAATCTGAACGTGTGTTAACGCTAAAAGCCCTAACACACGACCGGATTTGATCCGGCCAGACCGCGGATTTGATTTGCCACCCGACCAAATCTTACCGTGTGTACAGCTGTCCGGCGGACATAATTATTATTAATTGAGTCCGCCTCGATCCGCATCGGATATGATCAATGTTGTCGTTCTAGCTACTTTGTCGTAAATTTCCCCAGATTTAATTTAATTTTTCTCCAAATAGACACTTTTTCATAATTTTTTTCCCAATGTTGCCATCTTAGTTACTTTGTCAAAAATGTCCCCAGTACCGATTTTACCTTTCCCCAAAAATTGCTTTTTCATATTTTTTTTGCCAGAAAGAAAAAAGAGCTACGTTAATACATAACGTAGTGTTTATTTACTCTATGTAGAGGAATACTATGCATACCAGTTATCTACATAGATAAGTAAAATTGAAATGAGTGTGTGTGTAATTCAAATTTGCAGCTTTTCACTAAAAGCATATAAAATAATATACTTTTTTAGAAACCTTTCATTTCCAAAAAAGTTCCTTAAAAAAAAAAATTACCCCAGAATAGGGAAAAAGCCCCTAATCTGTACACCCTGTCTGGTCGTCTGGTCGTCCGGTGCGGTCTGATCCGGTCGTCTGTTGCGACAACAGATTTGGTCGGCGGACTCGGCGGATCAGATCTGTCGAGGTCCGGCAGACCAAATCTGAACGTGTGTTAACGCTATATGTTTTGCCACAAATGTACCTATACCTAGGTTCCATAAAAAGCGTCGGTACTCTCATATCACCGTTGACTGTAAGTAGGTAGGTATGTTTATAGGTATTCAATGATAAAATATTTCAGATAAAATATTTGTAAAACATAATTCATTTTTCCAGTATTCGATTTATTATGATTTATTATTATCTATTGTGACTAATTCATATTGTGTTTTTTACTTAATAGATTAAGTAGATTCTACATGCGCCGTGACAGAAATGAACATAGGCGTACCCAGGTTCTGGGCCAGGGAGGGGCAAATCCTATTTTCCTAAGAGCATAAAGCGCTCGTAGCCACTAATTCAGTGTTCTGTAAACGATCACTGCGTTTAGCAACTGTCGCTAAGGCTGGTTACGAATGGGTGACTGCTTTGTGGTATTTCCGTTTACTAGCGTTTCCGTGCTTTGGAATGTACGCTAAGCCGTTGATCTCGGTTGCCAGTAACATGGCAGTCGTTAGTCAAGTAGAAGGCCTTATTAAAAAAAATTAAGAGCTGGCAGTCACAACCTGTGTCTGTCTATTTAAACACGGCGGAGAAAAATGTTTACTGTGAAATATGGGCATATAATATGCCTCCACCAGGGCGTTGGAGAAAAAGGCGTGAATGATGAGCCTAAAATTACCTTTTATTTTCGTGTGGAAATCCTCATGGATGCTATGCCGGACTCTTACCGACTAAAACGACACGTATCCCTTTCATCTGTCTATAGCCGGGAGTCCCGGGTGAGCCCTCTGAAGGATAGCCCCAGGGCTCCCGACAGACTTTATCCGCTTCCGCGGCCTCGTTCAGGGGGGGGGGGGGTCCGAGTGTTATCTCTCTTCTTTGGGGAATCAGGTTTTATACCAAGCTTCCTCGAGAGGGTGAAGGGCGTACTTGTAACTCTCACACCACGCCTCCGACCGGGGCCTGCTTCTGTAAGGACGGTGAGCAGCCCACCCGCCGTCCTCATGTCCCCCGGTCATGGAGGACGGTAGTCTACTAGTCTGCGGACTCGCTGCCTCGCCGCAGACTACGGATCTCGGGAGGGAGGGTTCTCTCCCGCTCCCTCAACGCCGCCTCTTTTGCGAGCATGATATGCTCGTAAAAAGATGCAGCGGCGTCCCATTTGCTCACGCTGGAGACCATAGCTTTCACCATGGTCTCCAGCGTGAGAATATCCACGCCCAGACCCACAACGAGGTCCCGGCGCTGCAGGTCCCACGTTGGGCACTCCGCCAGTGTATGCAGCGCCGTATCCTCGCTGCAGTTCGCACAGTGCTGGCACTCTGGTGTTACCTCCCGGTTTCTACGCCACAGAAACTTACCGAAGCACCCGTGCTCGTTAAGTATCTGTGACATCCGGTAGGTGAGGATACCGTGTTGCCTCTCCAGCCACTCCTCCATGACCGGCTTCACCGCCTCGATAGTGGTGTGTCCCCACTTAGGTTGCTGAAGTCGCACGTTCCATGTCTCCATGAGCTCCTGGCGGAGCAGGGATCGCTGAGCCTCGATTTCTCGGGGCACAGGTCTGTAGCCCCGCTCTAGCGCCTCCTTGCGCCATTGATACAAGGACGCAAGGGCCCTCGCTTCCAGGTCCCATGGAGGGGTCCCGGCTTGGAGACATGCCGCCTCCACTGAGATCGTGCGGTAACCTCTAATCACCCTGACGACCATTGTCTTCAACGGACTATTTAAAATAGCCACGTTGGTGGCCGTCCGGTTCCCCTCCCATACGGGTGCCACATATAGGGTCATACTCCGTACGATCCCGGGGTAGAGTCTCCTGCAGGGAGCATTGGGTCCCCTTATATTATATATCTTATACAACCATAATCTATCTTTTTACGAACATTTAGAAGTAATTTTTTTTTACTTTTATCGAAAAAAGTAGAGGACATGAGCCGAACCCAGGAAGGGGGCAGCGGCCCCCCCTCTGCCCCCCCTGGGTGACCCTGCCCGACGCTGAGGTCTTAAAAAAGGCGAAGACCTCAAGGCCCTTTGGATAGAACCTGCTTTTATGAGATCGCCATACCTAGTAATCGGTGACTCCAAAGCGAGAACGACTCTCACACCTGAGCTAAGAAGTTCACAGAATGCGGATGACATTCGAGTGTAGAACCACAAAATGAGCTGATTTAAGCATGCTGGGCTTGCCCGGAATCTGCAGCGTCACTGTCACTATACCGTCGTCTAGTCGTCAGATTAGCCCTTGCCGTAGCAGAGATCAGAAACTGCCCCCCAGGCTAAGTAAAATTAAATGTTCGTGTGATAGGTGTGGTCTGGAAACGGCAGTTTTCAGCTGTTCCATTTGCGGGGCCCAAAACATCACTGCAGACCGTCAACAATTAGTGGGCAGCTTTTCAATAGGCGTAAACCCGACTCCTGCAACTTCACCTGGCAAGGTACCTACTTCCGATGTCTATCGGTCGCGCACGTGGAACTTAGTACAGATGAGATGGTGACGTAGCAGTTAGCTGCAGCGCGCAGCTGTATTGTTGGAAATGCGTAGCAGCCAGCAAGAACAAAAACTTCGAAGTAATCAGACGTGTTTAAAAATATTAAAATAATAATTAGCCAAATCTTGAGCTCTTTTTTACCATTAGTCAGTAGATAATTACAAAAACTGTGTCAATGTGTAACATGAAGTGGCGATTCTTTTTTATACCACTGATGATATACTGTAACTAAATTAATTATAAAGTAATACGATGGATGGTAGTCCGGTTAGTAAGGGTAGACTGCCTGCACTCCAGCACCGACGCCCGCACCAGCACCGCGCTCAAATGTACAAAATCAAGAAGTACAGCAGATAGAGGTCATCTCCACTGCTAAGATCCTAAACTAGATGGAATGAATTGACCACTGCATCAATGAAGTGTGCACTATTGCAATGGAGGGGCAAGCTATACTCGGACCAAAAGTTTAGTTTAGTTTAGCGGATTAGTGCTTTATGCTAAAAGGTGGGTAAAAATCATTGAGTTAAAATACTATAGAGTCACAATCTTAAACAGACAACACTCAAAAAATGTCCGAGCGCCGTTCTACATACCTATACATTTAATATAACAAAGTTCAAAATGACATTTGCTCGAATTTAGGCGTTAGGCCCTTTGCATAATGTTCAAAATCGCTCGTATGCAATGTTATCATCATTCACTATGGGCTTGCGTACGTATAGGCAACAAGTCAGCAGTGGAGACGTTATTGATACTCAAATTATTATTATTTTTTTGCCTAGAAGGAGTGTATAATGTAAAATGTAAAGAGTAATATATAACAAAATTAGACTGTATAAAAGTGTGAGTTAAAATATACCTAGAAGAACTCCGAAACTACCATCTGATTTCAAAAAAGGTTTCAGTATTTTTATTTCATCTACCTATCATATTATTGCACTAGTAAATTAAGTAAGTAGTGGTTATGCGTGGAGCAGAGAGCAGAATAAAACAAAATTAATATGAGGAAAAAGGTTTTATGTATTAGAACTTTAATTAATGAACCGAAAAATCTGGAATAATTACATTAGATAGGAAAAATACTTTTCATGAACATAGCAGGATAAATACAACAACGTTTCTAAATTGTATTGTTGTATAGTAAAAAACCTAAACAACATTTTTGTTAAGAACACTATTAAGAACACCTTTATAAATTAATTTAGTAATACTTTAAAATAGTAAAACGCAATCGACCTATTTTTAGTACGAAAAACTGAAAAATAAAACATTCAGCAACATGGTAATACATAAGTATAAATATTTAGTTCATAAACTCAAAAAATATTTAGTGTCAATCCGTTCCATAGTTTTCCGTTAGAACACAATTTGCAAGTCACTCTCGGACGCGACACTATTTGTTTCTCTTTTACTCTTGCATATTTATCTAAAGTGTGAAAGAGATACACGTTAGACGCGATGCGCGGTCGGGCGGTCAGCATTTTATTTTTGCTAAGAAAATGTTTTTTTTTTTAATTTAAATGTAAACACGCACTGTGGATACATAAATACGTAAATTCGTTTTGATACTTACCTAAAATATGAGACACCATCCTTTTTGTCACGTATCTGCTGTTATTTGGGCAGGAAACAACCGAACACTTTGGCATCACGGACGTTGTACGAGGATTGCGGTCGCCTTACAACTAAACAAAAACTCTGCGCACTTCGCAGCGTGCGCCGAGTTTCGACGCGGACATTTTATTTGTCTGATTGTGACTCTATAGTATTGTAACTCAATGGTAAAAATACAGCTCTATTGGCAGTACAATATCAATCCCTAAAAATGAAAGCCGTCCAAATCAATATAACAGCCCAAGCTTTCCAGGAGCACCTAGACTTGTCCCAAAAAAATAATTGACCTTAAGCGTTCCATTGATGAGACACACAAGCTTGCACCACATGAGTAAATAAACGGAACAGAGAATAAGATTCCTCAGAACGTGCAGAATTGTTTCCTATTTTAGTAGGGTTGTCACAATAGGTCAAGAAACGTAAAACAGCATTTGTTATATAGTTTTGTCATTCAGTATAATAGAAACACAAATTACTTACTCTAATAATTTTCTTGATATAATTTATTTTTTAATAATTTATTGCTTCCTTTATGTATGTAAATTCTGAATAATCAAATGCGATAAAATTGTCAAGAGGTATAATTAAAAAGCCCAGTTGTACGTCACCATCACTAAAATTCTAACAATGGCTTTCCAGGAGAATAGTGAATACTTATTTTAATAATTTATAATGGCCTGGTTTCTAAGACCTTTTAGCCAAATCTTATTTGTTATATCATATTTCTTCAATCTTATCTTCTAATTAGTCCTGTCCAGTCGATGTCGTGTCCTCATTGTCCGTCCTGGTCCTTGCCCTCAGTATAATGGTGATTCTTATACTAAGGTCGTCAATGGACGTTTCGCGGCAAGAGAGAAAATAGCATTTCACTGCATATATATCATTGTCTTTCACTATAGCACGTTAAAACAACTTTTATGTCCAAGAAACCACCACCTCCGCACATAAAACAAGATAAATGCACTAGTTTTAGAAAATAATATAAAGCAAGCGTCCGCACTTGTCACTCTTCCCGCCAAATGTCTAGTGAATATTTATTTGCCCATATTTACAGGTTTTTCAGATCTCTTACCGTATAATTATTTTTTTTCGCTTTTATTGTGTTGTTTGAGGCATTTTCAGTACAAATAGCCTGATGCATATTTGCTAAACCATTTTTTTCCGGTAAATCAATCATTTGTTGCTACTGTTAACGCAGGGGCAATATCTGCGTCAATAATGTATAATGTCATAATTTTGGTAATTGTTATTGTTTTAAATTACTAATGAATCGGAGTTCATCATAATTATACTTACTTGTCATAATAAGGTGTGGTATGTCCTCTGCCCACACCAACGGGTATAATAGGCGTGACGATATTGTGGGGTTAGCTTATAATATGTTTCGGTAGCCCTATACTTATATTTTAGCACAGGGGACTCCCCTAAGAGTAATAAACAGTAGAAAATAATAGTCGCTACCTGTGAAGTTCGTATGGCAAACCACTTGTGGAATTGTATTTATTCATTGAAATACTTAAGTGCCATTTTGTTGCTGTATTGACAATGTAGTCCACAGTACAAAAATATTAGATACCGAGAACCTTTCGAAATTGTATTAAATATTACGTTTTGGAAGAATGTAAAGCTATTAACGCCATCTAGCAGTTTATCACTGAACTGCTTGAACTAGATCAACACAAACGATTTGAATGACGTAAACATAAAATTCGACGCTGCAAATGCCAACGTCCATACCATGTTGAATACACCGTCCGGTTCTCGTCCGATCACCGAAGTTAAGCAACATTGGGCGTGGTTAGTACTTGGATGGGTGACCGCCTGGGAATACCACGTGATGTTGGCTTTATGCATATTTGAAAGACTCTGGCATCCCGTACAATATTATTTGTATTTCAATAATTGATTAAAATGTCTACATTTTGCATTTCTTTTTTGGCATATACTTTATTATAACTGAATTCAAAAAGTGACACTATGTAAATGTAAGTGCTTCGGAAATCATGGTACGAATATGTGGTTTTTGTTGGTTGGAGCTCGGCATAGCATCCATGAGCATTTCCTCACGAAAAAAAGATACTTACTAAAGTAATTAAATTTTCATAATTTATTATCTAAGTATATAGGTAAGTTCACAATTTTTTCCGCTGTGAGCGGTACAGCGGTCGTGGTCAAACTATAACTACCTAGTAGTCAGTGGCGTAACTATAACACCTGAGGCCCGTGGATTTTTTTTTGGATGGGGCCCTCCGAGTCAATTTCCTCACATTGTAATTTAATATAATGAGCCATAGGTATTTACCGACCACTATTAAAACATAATAACGATGAAACGCTCGTGACCACACTATCTTAGTGTTCTGCACTATCATTGCGTTAAGCAACTTCGCTATGGCTAGTTATAAGATGGGTGACCGCTTTGTTGTATCTACTGTACTTTAAACCGTTGGTCCCGGTTGCCAGTAACATGGCAGTCGTTAAACCAAGTTGAAGGTCTTATAAACGGTTTGAAAAATTTCAACATTTCGGTCGTTAAAACCACCTGTCCATTCAGTACCGTAACGACCTCACTGCTTGTCACGTGGGACAAAAATGCTTTCGGTATAATGTGGGCGGCTATAAATATGTCTCTGCACTATGCTCTATAAATAGTCAAGTGAAGAAGCCTGTCTTGTCACAGAGTTTCTAAAACAGATTCGAATTCGAATATAATCGTTCAGCCACTAGCTGCAGTTACAGGAATTGTAATTTTACGTCCACCCGCTTGCCAAGCCGCTTGTTACAAGCCATTTGGTAAGCGATGGAAAGCCAGCCATCGGGCATTCAGATGCTTGCAAGCTCGGTAGATAGTTCATGGTCGTCAAGCCGCTTAAAAGGAGCCCGCTAAGAACAATTCAAAAAAAAAAATGGATTGTGTGCTTAAGACCGCACGGCAGAAGTAAAAACTTATTTTTTGCAATGGTAATCAATTATTACGTTTGAATTTAATATACTAAACTCAGCGTCACAACAGCGAAGAGCAGCTGACTATCTTTCTATCCGAGTTCACCCGATTGAGCCTTCCACCTCAGAGCGTGACGGATTAGCCTAACTTACTACCTACGAAAACATCTGTGTGCGGGTGCGCCAAAAGAAGTTTTCACTTCAAAAATTTGGTTCGTTCGTCCACTCAGCCATTTTCAAACAAAATGATGTACACTCTCCACTCAAATAGAATCTGTACCAATGCAGAATCACCAAGTATGTGGATGGCTCGAAAACGCTTGCCGCAAGTTTTCTTTGATCTGTGCACAAACAACCGAAACTCGATCGGATCAACGACAAGTGCTAGTAAGGCTACGCCAATCAAGCCAACGCTGGATCCTGGATCCTTGTCGTGTACTTGTGGAGGCTTGTCGATGATTGGAAAGAGTATAGACGTAGCATAAAGAATAACATTGGTGCAGTACATAGGAACTTCAGGAAAGCTGCACGACATAAAATCATTCCTAATTATTAATCAGTCACACCTTTTTCCCCGAAGGGGTGACACAAGCATATTATACCTCCATATGTCACCGTGTGTATTTTCGACCCACGTAACTGGTGGTGAGCCCATCGCCATGTGGAAATGGACAATCGCAGGTTGTGGTGACCTATTGTTGAAAATTTTCAAGGTGCCCATTTGGCCACCGCATAAATTTTCTTTGTCAGTCTATTTTCATCCATCCTCTCCACGTGTCCGAACCATCTAAGCATCCTTTTTTCTATCTTAGTCACTACGTCTTCTGTCATACCGCAATGTTCCCTTATCACACTATTCCTTTCTTTATCTATCAATTTCAATCCAGCTATACTTATATATCCATCACGCCTTATCCCCGAAGGGGTGGCAGAGGCATATTATATACCCACTTTTCACCGTGTGGATTCCTGTCCCACGTAATAGGTGGTGAGCCCATTGCCGTGTTGAAATAGATAGCTATACTTCGCAGACTCCTCATTTCTACTGCATTAATTTTACTTCAATACTTCTACTGCAATGCTTTCACTACCATATGTTAGTGTAGGGACAAGCACTCCTCTATGCACAACCAGTCTTGCCTTTTAGACACGTTCTGGCTGCTCATAAAGGTGTACATTGCTCCATTCACTTGATTGCCAGCCAAAACTCTTCTTTCAATGTCTTCATCACACTTTCCATCTCTCGCAAATTTTGAGCATAAGCATTATATATATAAATTCTTTCACTTGTTCCACCCTTTTTCCTTCCACAAAAATCGAGCAATCTGTCATGTTTTTCTCTCTTTCAAAAACCATTACTTTCGTCTTATTTACATTCACTTTCATTCCTTTGCCTTTCAGCGCATCATGCATAATATTAACAATCAACTGCAACTCGTCCGCTGATGATGCAAGTATTACCTGATCATCAGCGTAAAGAAGACATTTGATAGTCAGAACAGTCATTTTTAAACCATACGCACTTTCTTCTAGTTCTTTCAAGCAACTGTCAATGTATACTTTAAACAGCCACGGTGACGCTACACAACCCTGTCTCACACCTTTTTCGATGTGAAAAAAGTCTGTGCAAGCTCCGTTGATTCTGACACAAGCACTGGAACCCTCATATAGAGATTTCAGTGCTCGTATCAAGTTGCACGGTAATGGGCTCCTGGGCACCTGTTACGTGGGACAAAAATGCATACGGTGAAATGTGGGCGTTTAATATGCCTCTGCCTACCCTTTCGGGGATAAAGGCGTGACAATATGTATGTATGTATGTATCAAGTTGCTGCTTACGCCATACATGGACAATGTTGACCACAGTTCATTCCTCACCACTCTATCATAGGCCTTTTCCAAGTCTACGAATGCGCAATAAACTTTTTGACTCTTCGCCAAAAGTTTTTCAATTACGCATCGTAAGGAAAAGACCTGATCCGTGCATACTCTTTCTTTCATAAATCCTGCTTGCACAATCTACATTTTCCCTTCAGTTTCATTCATCACTCTTTTGATCAAAACTTTCGCATACAATTTGCCGACGATGCAGAGCAAGCTTATGCCGCGGTAAATTTTGCACTCTTGCTGCGTCCCTTTTCCTTTATACAGCGGCACGATGACAGCTTTACATCAATCTTCTGGTACGCTGCCACCCCTCCAGCAAAGGTTAAAAAGGCGGTACAGCTGGCAAACTACCACGCCCTGTCCCGCTTTCAGCATCTCGACAGAAATCCTATCAATTCCTGCAGCTTTGCCTAGTTTTATACTATTCAATGCTTCCATAATTTCTTCTATACTTATATCACTTTCATTGCCGCTTTCACTTTCAGTGATGTGTCTGTGCTTGCATATACTCTTTTTCAAATTAACTTTCAAAATATTCCTTCCATCTTTTGAGCACACATTCTTCACCTTTCACAACACTGCCATCATGGTTTCTGATATGGGTGAGCTACGATGTTGTCTCCTGAGCTCTCATTGTTCTTATGGATTTCCAAAAGAATTTTAAATTATTTTGGAAATCATCAGATAACCTTTTGTCAAAATCATCTCGGTCATTCCTCTTCTTTCTTTTTATCACCTCTTTTGCAACACGCTTAAACCTTTTATATTCATCCTTTGCCATTCTTACATCCTCATCCGTTGCCTGTTGCATTCTTTGATTGACTTTTGTAGTGAGCCAATCCAACCATGCTCTCTTCTTATCGGACAACGCTTTCATGATTTCTGCACACATTCTCTTTACCTTACATCCTTGGCTCATCTTGTATACTCCACACACTTCAATCGCAACTTCCACGAGTCCTTCTTTAAACGACTTCCATATTTTTTCCATCTTACATACCTTATCTAAATTTTCAATTTTCTCGCTCACTTTACTTAAAAATTCTTCTTTTATACCTATCTCTTGCAAATTATCGACTTTTATGCGCTCTAGTACACTACAGGGTTCATGCACACGGTGCCGCCACCGCTGAAACAGACCTCTTAATCGACTCATAACCAAGAAGTGGTCTGTGTCAATACCGGCACCGCGGTAGCCCGGGTGTCTAGTACTTTCTTTCTCAGCCTTGCATCTACAATCACAAAATCAATCATGCTTCTCTGCCTTCCTTCTTGTCTCGTAAACAAGTGGATATCTTTGTGGTTGAACATGGTGTTGGTTACCACAAGATTGCTCTCCAAACATACTTCAAGCAAGCTTTCTCCATTTTCATTAACTCGTTCGTCACCATATTTTCCCAATACACTTTCATATCCATCACGCTCACACCAACCCAACCGTTAAAATCACCTAACATTACTATTCTTTCGTTCTGTTTGTATTTACTCAGAATATCACTCATACTCCCAAAACGCCTGCCTCTCGCTTTGGTCTTAAAGATCGGTACCACCACGCATCTTGCGGAGCATAAACTCCTACAACAAAGATGCGGGTGAGTCCAACCTTCAACCTCAACCAAAGGAGTCTTGGGCTCACACATTCATATTCTGTCACACATTCATTCATTCTAGCGGATAGTAGCACACCAACACCCTGGCACGCTGTACTGGTAGTGGCTACAACTGACCAGTAGGCCGTAGTGGTGTCACATCCTTTCCTCTTTGTTTCATACACACACAAAATATCAAGTCGCCTCTCGCATCATCTTGCATACCTCTACTATTTTGTCTCTCATTCCTCCTCTTACATTCAATGTAGCAAAGCGGCTAACCCCAGTAAGAATTATATTATATTATCTGTGCCCCAGTCCACTTTTCGCCTCGATGGGAAACGTGAAGCGACGGGTCGCGAACCACATCGCCGCCATTTCGCATTTTATTTTTACTTATATCCATAGCGTACCCACGAAAAGCTAGGGAAATTTAGAGTACGCCTAGACAGAGCCCCGCTTGTCTAGGTAAGGCTAGCCTTATTCTGGGGTCGCCTGGTCCCAGGGCAATCAGGCACGTTTGAAACTAGGCTCGCCCCTAGCCACGCAGCACATCGGCACGGCAACCTTTGTTTGGCGGAGAGAGGATGGGACGAGGACATGGTAGGAAAAGGATTAGAGGATAAGGAAAAATGATAGAAGTAGGAAAAGGACTAGGATTAGGGTATAATAATCTTAACCTTCCGTATTCCAATCCGTAAAAAAATCAAACAGCCAGGACAGTTGTGTGTGGTCACAACTGTCCTGGCTGTTTGATTTTTTACTTACATACATTACATGACCTCTGCAGTCCGAGCAACTTCTATTATATATGCTATTATATAACTGAACCGCGACAAAAAATTAAGCAACCAATGTTACGTTCTGAAATTGATCGATATTTTTGTTTTAATTGTGCTGAAATCTTAATGATTAGTTTGAATTTGTAATTGATTTTAGGTACTTGAAAAAAATTTGACTTTTTAATAAAGTTTTGTGAAAAATATTAGGTTATTTCTGATCTCTCAGCCTCTTGGGCTGGGGCCCTCTCGGGTCGGGGGCCTGTGGCATTTTGCCAGCTCTGCCAACCTATAGTTACGCCACTGCTAGTAGTCCTCGTTATATTGTCGATAAGTATACAAAATGTCACTTATATCATTGAGCAAATACAACAATAAATGTCGAACGTCCTACATAACAAATTTCTAATTATTCTTTTTCTGAATTGCTATATGAACATTGATCATCAAAGGTGGCGTCTTTAGTCAATGAAATACTGGACACTTTGACATAAGAATTTTATTATCTGAGTTTTGGCCTTTGACACAGCTTATTGACATTGGGACTAGGTTGCAAAACCTTTTTTAACAAGTTCAAAACTTATTTGTTACTAGTTAACGCCCGCGGCTTCCCTTTCCCGTTTCCCACAGGAACTTGTTCCCGGGATAAAAAGTAGCCTATGTCCGTCTCCTGGCTTTAAGCTACCTCTCCACCAATTTTCAGCCAAATTGGTTCAGTGGTTTAGTCGTGAAAGCGTAACAGACAGACAGACAGAGTTACTTTCGCATTTATAATATTAGTAGGGATGCAACGGGCGTTTATATAACTTTTACATGATTTAGCCTACTACTAAATCATGTACAAGTTACATAAACGCCATCTAGTCATTTATCACTGAACTACTTCAATTAGAAATAAAACTAAAAAAAAAACTTGATTGATATTAATATAAATTTTGCTGAATTTCAGCTAACGTCCATACCACGTTGAATACACCGGTTCTCGTCCGATCACCGAAGTTTAGCAACATTGGGCGTGGTTAGTACTTGGATGAGTGACCGCCTGGGAATACCACGTGATGTTGGCTTTTTGCAATTTTGATAACACTCTGGTACAACTTTCAATTATATAAAAATATTTTATAAAATACAAGTACTTACAATGTTTATTATATAAAATTTACCATGTTATCTGTATTACAATAACTGATTTGTGTGTAAAGTATATGAAAAGTGTCCCACAATATATATATATATAATATTTAATTGTGAAAAACCAGCAGTTAGTGGTAAATCATTTTTAACTGAAAGTAAAACTAGGGCTTGAAGCAAAAAGTGTTCACTACAACAACGGCGGATCTAGGCGGAACTATCGCATATGGCCGCGTATCACTCGGTACCGTGTCAGCACTAGTTTGGCTGCGCTACGATAAAAAAAAAGACCAACCCGCGACTTCACTGCAGAAAATGTGTATGCAGATAGATCTTCGGACACAAAATGTAATAAATACATCTAAACAATGTCACGTTTCGCTTAAGTGTTTTCCTTTTTACACTCATTATTGAGGTGTGGAATTGTTTATAGGTTATGCAGGTGGTTATAGAACTTTCATAAAAAGCAGACGATGACAATGCTATTGTACCTAGGTACATATTATTTTATTTTTTGCCTCGGTGGCGTAAGTACGAAAAGTAGCAAAGTATGCAACTGCCGCGCTGAGATCTCGTGTTCGAATCCCGGGTTGAAACAAATATTAGTGACATCCACACCGTTTGTTTCGGAGTTTGATGTATAATAGGTAAAGTAGGTATGTACTTATGTATTTAGAAATTGTCTAGATGACATAGCACAAGTTTATATTAGCATAGTTTGGGTTGGGCTTTATGATGTTGTGTGTTAGGTTGTCCCAAATTATTTGTTCATTTTATGTTTTCGTAGTTTTTATCTATCACTCCTTATCCCCAAAGTTTTTATATAAACGCCATCTGGTACTTTATCACTGAACCACTTCGACAAGATAAAGACAAACAATTTGAATAAGCTGAATAAATTTCGACTCGTTTCTAGCCAACGTCCATACCATGTTGAATACACCGGTTCTCGTCCGATCACCGAAGTTAAGCAACATTGGGCGTGGTTAGTACTTGGATGGGTGACCGCCTGGGAATACCACGTGATGTTGACTTTTTGCACAATTTAAATATAAAACGAGTAACATACCTTATTTATTTTATTGTTTTAATTTTAGTAAAGTTCGTTGTTAGTAACTATCTGTTCGCTTAAGAAGATATTCATGACCTTTGTACGATACTTGTAATGTAATGAACAAGAAATTATTATTCTTCACGCGTAATAGGTCCTTCTCAATTGGTTATCTATACTAATAAGTAAAGCTGAAGAGTTTGTTTGTTTATTTGAAAATTATTAAATTGACAACTTCTCTTTTGGTTCGATAGCTCATTTATTGAGAAAGGCCTATGTATAGGCTATTATTCATCACGCTACTACCCATGGGACCATAATTCATAAATATTAACAAATCGGGCAATTTTTTGATACATTATTTATAAGCATTGTAGAATATTAATTAACGACAAAATAAAAAGGGTGCAATGGGGTCCAACGTAGGTACGCCACGGGCGTAGCCGCGGATTCAGATAGTAATATTGGTATTAAGTAAACATTTAATTTTTGATCCGTGTAGTAGTAGAAAATCTCAATTATGTTATAAAAGTAAATTACATTTTCGTAACTAGCCCATATCGTACAAAGATCAGTTTTTCTTACTTCGTAACCAGTTAAGCAGCTGCAGGGAATTAGGTAGCAAAAAGTGACGCTTTACTATTTAACATATTGGCCTTTAATATATTTTGTCCCCGGTAAGATATATTTGAATGTGCACCAGGGGGCCAAGTCTACTAATTCAATCGCGTCAGATAAGAAAATCGTCGCTCAATAGAAAGCCACCGTTACAAATTTTACAGTTTTTAGTATTCTACTATTACAATCGTACTCCAATAGAATTCTATCGGTCGGCCGATAGAATTCTACTAACACGTACCGCGCCAGAGGCAGTTAGTTGCATTTTTGATAGTCTACTAACATTTTGACAGCTATAAACAGTGATCCTGGTTCTATTCTACGGCTTGTCAATAGTAGAATTGCCCCCAGGGTACTCGCGCTCTGTGAGGTCGTAGGTCGGTCCTTTGGCCGCGACTACTCATGTAACACAGAACAGGCGGAATCCGCCATTGTAATGAATTTCCGAACCTTCTCTGCTATTCGACTTTCAAAGGCTTTGTGGGTATTTTATGTGACTTTTCGAGTAATAATATCGAATGTGCATTATGTTCTATTATTGCAATGGTACGGTGAATAACGCATTGTTTTATGGTGTCTTTGAATTCTTTGCTTTGCTTCAGTTATGTACAATTTTAGTATTTTCAACACATTACCTTTATCTTTACGTAAAATCAGAGCTTGAATCTTTTAAAAATTTTCAATCGCTAGTAAGTTAATCTAAGTTGCACTCGGAGATGATAACGATTGTCATTTAGCAAACTAAACTATACAGAGTAACGAGCTGTCGCCATTGAGTCAATTGATGACTGAATAGAAAGTCTAGCAACCCAAGGACGACACCTCTTTCGCAACGGAAGATGCGCTCTCATTATACTCATGATAAATTTCAGATGCTTTCAAAACCTTCACTGTGGAGCTTTGTCTTGCCAGGCTTAGATTTGTAAATTGTTTGTTTTTGTTACAACTACAGCCGTTTAACATCTCTAAACCATCATTGCTATGTTAGCTGCTAACCTTAGCACCGCCTTCGTAGTGAAGGACAACATTCCCGGGACAAAAGTTGTCTAAGTGTTAATTCAGGATGGTTAGCTACCTGTTTCAGTCATAGAAATCGCTAATTCTCCCAATATCTTTGGTTCCAGTCAAATTAGTTTTGTGGGTAGAAAGATTAGGATTTTAGACTGTTTAACTTTAACTCACAACACCGGTCGTAGTCAGTTTTTCAGCTTGACATAATAATAGTCTATTTATTACCATTCGTCACATCGAGCTAAAAAATAAATCAATTATGGTTCGATTCGAGTTACAGCTTAGCAATAAATATACATATAAAATACCTATTCAAGACTTTTATATTTTAACATATCCCACCTAACCTTATCTTAAGTACATAAACACATCAATCTCTACCACCCTTTCCGATAGTAAACATCAGCTGTTATTTATCGCAGTATATTTTTTATGACATACGAATCAAATTACCAAATTCAATTGTCTAAGGTCTAAAAGTATTAAAAGTTATTAATGGAGTCCCATGGAGTGTATATTACCCGAGTGTCATATTAAAGCAGGAATTATTTAATTAGAAAGATACGGATGCTGATAAAAGTAGCAATTAAATATTAACTTTCTTATTCTTTGTTCTGTTTTTATTCTTTATCCCTTTTTACTCTTAGAAGGAACTCGTTGGGTACAAATATTGGAAATTAAATTTTATTTAATACTTAACTCAGACATAATCGCATCTTTAAAACATTTTAATAATTTAAAGATTAGTGTCAATTTTCAATTAGGAGAAAAATATTTCGGCCCTTATTCTGCGACACCGATTTCTTTACAAAAACATTAATACGTTACTAGCTGACCCCCACGGCTTCGCCCGTGACATACTTCGAACTTCCATCGCACTCATTTAATCTCGTCGTTTATTAATTTTAAGATATTGTATTTCATAAACACAACGTCCAGAGGGGCTTAGGACATGTTTATGAAATACTAGTATTTCATAAACATGTCCTAAGCCCCTCTAATAATGTTCAACTTACAGTTTTCCTCTGCTGACAACTGCTTGTGGACTTTTGTTCCTGACTAAAGTCTATAACTTTTTTATTCTGCTTTATTTTATTAGAGTGAAGTTCCCATGGATCATTTTTAGTGACGAAATGTATCTGACGGCATAACTTACTCGTATAGAGCTCGCAATTGATTTTTATAATTTTTGGGTTAATTCTTATTTTGAATTTTACTAAAATTATAAAGTTATTAGCAAACACTCAAACAATCATGTCTATGGGATTTCCCATTATATATTTATAGAGAGACATAATTTTGAGTATTGTTAACGTTTACTAAAAATAAGTATCTATAATTGACAAGACAATTATTACGCTCTACACCAGAGGTTCCCAAACTTATTTTGTCTTTTGAGACTAAATAAATTTAAGCGCCCCCATTTTTTCACCTACTTAAAAACCACTATAACTTCAAATTAAATTAATTAATTGTTTTGAGCTATATTAGCGGAGATCAAACATTCATTCTAAAATAGACTTTTACTATAATCTGCAAGAGTTAACTTGAGACCTGAGCACAGTAGGTAGTACATAACGACGCTCAGGTCTCAAGTTAACTCTTACGGGCTACACCTGCCAATGAGAATGATTATTGAAACGCAACTTTATAGTATTCAGACAGAGTATATTTTATTCAAAATAAAACAATCATAATCGATTCTTATATAAAAACTAATGTGAAGGATGAATCTGATACTGTTTAATAAGTTTGTTAAAATCAGGTTAAAATTTACTCAAGAACAGCCGCAAGTTGACACGTTCGGTATTATGCAAACGATTTCTCTTTTTAGTAAGCATCGCTGCCATAGCACTAAATCCACGTTCACACAAATATGACGATGGGAATGCTATCAAGAATCGTTGAACGATTGACCACAATCCAGGGTACAATTGCGGGATCGGTTTTTGTAGCCAAAATTCTTGATAGCCATTTTTGAACTTGATTTTTATTTCCTCGTTTGTTGTCAATTCTATAAGTTCTTCTTCCAGCTGAGGTGAGATTGCTGAGTTGACATTTGAAAACGGATCTAACACCCAGCCTGGTATTTCCAAGTTCAAAATGTCCTAGTGTCGTTCGGTAAAGTCAATGTGGAGGTTTTCCAAATGTTGGCAGTAGGCAAACAAGTCGTCGTTACTGCAGGATACTGATAAATTCGGAAAATTGTGAAACTCACGTCTGCCCATATTCTTATAGTGTAGAAGCAGTTTGGCTGCGAAAGCAGCATTTTTTGTTTTAATTAAATTTAGTTCATCGCCTTGCAGTTGGAGATTCATGTCGTTGAACAATTTATACAGGTCTGTCATGTAAGCTATATCAATGTCATGTCATATCAATATCATCAATGTAATGGGCTTGTTACGCAATTCTGTATCTTTAGTTTCCAAGAACTCTATCACAGAGTCAAACAGGTTGTAAAATCGAGTCAGACAATTGCCTCTTGATAGCCAACGAACCTCAGTATGAAGCAACAAACGGTTGGAATCTTCGTCATTAGTAACACAAAACTGATGAAATAATCTATCATTTAAAGAGCTGGTACGGATTTTATTGACTGCTTTGATGACATATTGCAGTTATTGAAATAGTCGTTCACTTAAGTTTCTAGCAACCAAATGTTGTCTTTGAATAACGCAATGTACAGCAAGTACATCTGGAATTTTATTTTTTAAGTACGCTATGAAGCCTTTATGGCACCCTGTCATAGCCGGAGCGCCATCCGTAGCAACTGATATAATATTTTTCAAGGGAATCTCTTGGTTTCGCCTTTTGTATCGGTCTCTAAATTTCTAGCAAACAATAGTTCTTCACATATTTTCTCATGTTTATTAAACCTCACGTAAGACAGCAACAATGCTTCATTAGTAGGTAAAGTGGACTCATCGAGCTGAATTCAGAATTGACTAGTCTTCAGATGATTGCACAATGATCCTTTAATGTTTTCAGCCATTTCATCAATTCGTCTTTGCACAGAAATTACTCAAAGGAATTATTCGGATAATATCTGTGGCCGGTTTATGAAGCAGTAGTAGTTATTACTTCCTTTATTGCTGGCAAAATTAACTCTTCTCCGATGTTGTGTGGTTTGCCTTTTTGAGCAATTAACAAAGAGATATTGTACGAAGTCCGTCGTCATCTTGCAGCTGCCGAAAATAGTTTTGCTACACTTGGCTGAGTATTATGCTTCATCTCTAGGTCTTGAAAATATGCTACATTCTTGTCTTTCTTATCTGGATGCATTTTATTCAAATGATCTTGCAGTCTTGAAGGCTTTATTGCTTCATTCGAAAATGTTTTTAGATGTAGAAGGCACTGAGGCGACGATGGGTTTGTGGGATTTTCAATTAATCCGAATTTAATATATTCCACAGAGTATTGCCGTCTCCTTTTTTACTTCCGACATTGTTTTGTTTTAAGAAATACGTGAGTAAGTGTTGAACTTAAGTACTGCTTCTATATTACGCGCGAAACCGCAAATGAAAATAAAATAAATATTCCGTTTTTTATATAGGATTGCATAAGCTCGACGCTCAATTGTACTCAACAAGTAAGAACAAGTATTCTATGAATCAGCCGATTGATATAGGAATGCACAAATCGGGTTATTTAACAAAAACTTGTTAAAACATGATTGCCCGCGGTCTATTATCTACGAAAATTACCTATCTAGGAATACTAATAACTGTTAAAATGCGAAAGTGTGTCTATTACTTTTTTATTTGTTTGTTTGTACCTACTTTAATTTCGAAACGGAGCGACCGATTGAGATGATTTTACTTCTATTTATTGAATAAAACAGGACAGATACATGAACTACGCGGAGAGAAATATCGAACCGAGTTTGAGCAATCTCTTAATTAATATTAGTTGATGTTCACAAGTTGTAGCCGAGAGTCGAGAGCTCAGTGTCTTAGAGTCCTCCTAGCTAGATGAAATTACAAATCGCCCCCCGAAGCCTACACAACGCCCCCATTTTTTTTTCTGGCTCTCTTACCGCCCCTCTTTAGGCCTGCAGCGCCCACAAGGGGGCGTTATCGCCCACTTTGGGAAACGTTGCTCTACACCATGGTGCGAGTAAAGCTTTATACTCTGCGACTGTATGGACCTAGAAAGTTTTTGACTAAAATATTTATTAATCTGTTTAAGATTAGCACAGATAAAGTTATAAGTATAAATCCTGTCTAGCATTTATTTATATTCTGTTGTCCCAAACCTTAAGGTTTAGATACATTTTACAGCGAAGCGTTAAAGCGGTCTATGGGCGGATGGGCTCACTGTTTTACATCAACTGAGAATTCTCTTCCAGTAACGTTTATAATAGAGACGACATAACTTTTATGGTACCCATCCAGAGTTATGGCTAGCAAAAGCGTCTGCTTGAACCTTACGGAAGGCAAGTAAATGATACATAAAATAATCGCCCAAAATTTTGCTTACCAGACCTGAAAATGCTAATGTATTCTTTTACCTTTTTTCATTATAGAACAGCTCTTGAACTGAATAAATTGATAATTGACGAATATGGTAATAAAATTTAGTACAAAATTTGTGTCTTTGTAAATGATTATTTTTTAATTCATAGATTGACAGTACTCTGAAAACTAGACCACTTTTGGTTATTTAAAGAGTTTGCAAGTAAATTTATATTGATTCATTTTATAATTAAACTTGTTAATGATCTGAATGCACAGTAAATATCAAATAGATTTCATTTCATATTAACATGAAATGGATCTATGCTTTTTATTTGGATTATAAGCCGGTTGTACAGCGAGTACCTACTATTTTTTCCTCGCGGATATAACAAATTGAAATCGTACTTTATTTAAACTCAAACCTTTCATAATACAAAAATATGTACTTAACACTAATACAAAAATAGGTTCAGAATAAAAGAGCGAATTAAAGCAGCGGCTTCTCCAAGTCCCTCCCCCCCTTTCTTTTCTATAAATATTTTCTTTTTGTAATTTTAGTTTAGATCTTAAAATCTCGCGGGTAAACATATTATTATTTTCTGTATACCTAACATAATTTATATTATGTTAAATAATCATAATGACATAAAAAAGTTATATAGGCAGCTGAGTGCGAAACTGCTTAGCGAAACTGCTAAACACAAAGTTCAAATTTACTATTTACCTATTTGTATTTGACCCTGCTCAACAATCTATTTGTGATTGACTTTGAATTTCTGTTACACTGTTTCTGACTGCTATATTTCATGAACTGCTGTAGGGCTTCTTGCTGAAACTTCAATTAAGTATAGTAAGCGATCGAATTATTTATGCAATGTTTGTATCTGTATCAAATGTAACAAAACAGGTTATCAAATTATGTCCTTAGGTCTAGTCAGAGATCTACGTGACAACATCCTACTTCTAAGGGAAGATACATTTCTGAAAAGTCCTCAAGTATCGTTTCCATAAGGTCCATAAATCCTTTATAAATACTTTACTAATACTTAGCATACAGCCCACTTGATGGAAAAAGGTCACCGTAGCCTATAGACGTCTGCAACACCAGAAGTGCAGCACTCGCGCTACCGACCCTAATATAATTAATTATACACTATGAGGAATTGTTTAATCTGATGCCCACGGACACCGTCTATCATTGCACCGCTCGCCATTGACAGGGTGTTCTGTTGACCCTCACACTTTGCATAGTATACGGTGACAATTTTCCATTAGGTACGCCATATGCTTGTCTGCCATCTCAGTGGTATAAAAGAAAAAAGACATAGTAAAAATAAAACGATAAAAACAGTCCCTTAAAGTTTGTGTTTAACAATAATACAAAGAATTTGAGTTCAGAGACAAAACAAACCGAAGCACTTTGTCGTTCACTTGAATTTTGCCCACAGGGATTCAAGTCTAACACGAAGCTAGTAGAGTTATCCTTCTCTTTTCTTATTATTAAGGGTAACCGCCAACAATATTCTGTTCAAACTACCTACTATTAGAATATAACACTGATCTTGTACATTATCTGCCCTGCTATTATGTAACTTTGACAGTTCATGTCGCTTTGGTTTGTTCGATAGCAACCACGCTTTGAAAGCAACTAGAAGGTTGCGTGAAATTGGTATTACGTATTACAATTCAAAGCGACCGAGGCACAGGCTTTCAACAAACCTTTTGACAACTCTACCATTTTATAGACATTACGCGGCCATGTTAAATTATACCTATTTAGCCGTTATCTTTGTAGAGTTCACAAACATTTTAACGTGAACGGTTTATAGTTGATAGACACCGAGAATTTATGGAATGTTGGTTATTTGCGGCAAATTTAAAAACCTTGTGAAATGTTTGGCATCCGAAAGCTATTGTATTTTTGTTTCTACTGTTCATGGAATATTATAATGTGAGTAAATTATTTTATGTATATCGAAGGCAATATTAGTTTAATAGTAACAAGATTTTTGTACAGAAAAAATCGATGCAGAAGAGTACTGTACCCAGGAACGTGTGAGAGGTCTGTCAGCATCCCGAGAGACCCCATTCGTATAGCTGTCTCAATATATTTGGTCGATCAGTTTGAGTTTTTCAAAATTCTCATCAATTGTCTATAAACAAACTTCAATAGTGCTTTGTCAAAATTCTATAAACAATTTTGTGGTTGCGACACCTTTGGCTCTGACGTTGAAGAGAGCACCGGACTACGGTCTGTGTCCTGTCTCATTCGTGAAGCGTGCCCTTGGGCGGGATACGCTTGGCGAGTGGAACAAGAGATACGGAGAGGGCGGGACGGCCTCCGTTACTAAGCTTTTCTTCCCATGCGCAGTGGAGGCGTATAGTATCGTCCGCTAGATGACGATTGCCGGCACCGTAACCCAACTGCTGACGGGGCACGGTGGGTTCTCCTCATACTTGACACGTTTCAAGTGTAAGGAGGATCCATCGTGCGCCTGCGAGCCCGGGGTAGAGAAGACGGTCGTCCATCTCCTGACCGAGTGCCCTATACAAGCAGCGGATCGCACGGATCTGAAAATAAAAACAGGTTTAGCAATCGTAAGCGAAAACTACCCTGAGTTAATTAAAAACCATAGAAGACAGTTCCTAAATTATTCAGAAAAAATTATTAAAATAGTAAAATAAATAAATATCCATCACGCCTTATCCCCGAAGGGGTGGCAGAGGCATATTATATGCCCACTTTTCACCGTGTGGATTCCTGTCCCACGTAATAGGTGGTGAGCCCATTGCCGTGTTGAAATAGACAAACGCAGGTTGTGGCTACCTGCTGTTGAAAATTTTTAAGCCGCCCATAAGGCCTTCAACCAGGCTTAACGACTGCCATTTTCTGGCAACCGGGACCAACGGCTTAACGTGCCTTCCGAAGCACGGAAACGCTCGCAAATGTAAATGCCACAAAGTGGTCACCCATCCGAGTACCAGCCATAGTGAAAGTTGCGTAACTCAGTGATCGTTTACAGAACACTGAGACCGCGGGGCCACGAGTGCTTCAAAATAGTAAAATAAATAAAAATTAAAATTAATTAAAATAGTAAATTTAAGAAATCAAAATTAACAAGTATTTAATTATTATTCCAAATTTAACCGAGTCATTGTCCTTTTACAATATGCTTTCATATTTAACAAAAGGGCAATGCAAAGTAAGTAAGTAGAGAAGGTGTCTGTCTGGAGTTTTAATACGTTTAAGTTAAGGTAATAATATCCTCATCCCATCCCATATTATATGCATAGTATAATAGGCTAAGAGTGAAAGTGCGAGAGGAATAAAAGCGTGATAAGTATGGAATAAAGATAATGAAAGAAGAAAAATAAGTAAGAATTAATTATTATTGTTAAATGAATTATTAGAAACCACAATGTTATAAAAGGAACCACAATGTAAAGAACAGATAAATATTATAATAGCTAAATAAAAATATAAAGTTAAAAGCCCACAGAGGCTAAGTAAATATAAATATGTATAAGGACATGTAAAGCAACTATGGCTCTGCCCCTGGTAGAGATGTGAGATAAAAAAAAAAAAACGATTGCTATTTTACTGGCAACCGGGACCAACGGCTTAACACCACATAGTGCCACATAGTGCCACATAGTGGTCACCCATCCGAGGACCCAGTATAGTAAATTTTAATAATAAAATGTCATTGTCCGATCTATCTGGGGATGATATATCTTTATGAAGTGTCGAAGAAGATCTGGTGCCAACTCGCGTGTTTCGACAGCGAATCAGCGCCGAGGAGCTGTTGGCCATAACTTTCTATGCCTCTGGAGGATTCCAAATATCTGTGTCAGATAATATTAGAGTCCACAAGTGAACAGAATGCCGTATAATTATGATCCACTATTCCTAAGAGCTACCTCTTTTCTCTCTCTCCGTATAATGAGAATAACGTCGGATACCCAGACGTGCGTGTATGAAGCGATTGATGAATCTCGAAGAAGCGAAAGAAGTATGCATGGATCGCAAAGCCTGGCGATCTGTCCTCTCTGACTACCCCGTCAGGGATACAGCGTGAAGAGAGTTAAGTTAAGTTAAGTATAATGAGAGAATGGCGTCAGGGTGTCTATCTTTGATTCGGCAGTTAAAAATTGCTTCGGAGAGGATTTTGTCGCAATCATGAGGTCTGTTGCCATTAATTTTCAACCAAGAACACCCCTTATATGCAATAAAATGTGAGACACCCACATTTTAATGCAATAATAAAAAAAATAAGACAAAACTAGAGACATGGCTGTATGGGCTAGATCTCTTTGCCTTCCCGTAACAAGGAAAAGTTGAAAACAAAACCTAAATGAGTTTATATATATACCAGAGTCCGAAGAAAAATATGATAAATTCGAGCAAAGTCCTTTTTGCTTGCTGGTCGCCGAGACATCAATACCAAGGATACGTGAGCCATTCCTTTTGTGATCATTTGTTTTTGTGATTAAGTGAATTCGTGTGAGTTGAATCGTTGCTAAAGTGCTGGAGATTTGTTCCATTTTTAATAATACATTTTAGACATAATTAAATAATTAATTAAAATTGATAAATTTTTAAAGCAATTAGTTTGCAAAATAAATAATTTATGAGAAATTAATTAAAACCTGTAAAATAAATAATTATGTTGTTTGTGAGTATATTTCTTTATTAAATCCACTCCTGTTCGTAACATTATAGTTAGTTTTTTTTTTCTAAATTGACTCATATCACGCATAGCTTCCAGCAAAAAGGTGATCATGGCACAGGCAGCATTGTCAGAAGCGGGTGGAGAGAAAGCCACCCTCTGCGCTAGGAGGAGAGCTTATCTTTTATCTAGCGGCCGATTTCTTCTATGACGGACTTAGCCTATGACCTCTAACTGCCCAGTCTCCACCAGTACAAAATGATAGACTTCCATGCGCCATCTGACCATCAGTTTGGTTGAGGGCACGTGCATATGCCATAAAATAGCAGCCCGACTGAGTGGTTGAACACCTTAATAGAACTTTTGACTGCCAGGGTGGAACTGTCAGGTTGATTCGTCATCCCGCTTTTTTAGAGGTTGTTTCGTCCGTCCTCCTCACCGCAGACTACGGATCTCTGGTGGTAGAACTCCATATCATAGACTCAAGTCTCCAGCGAGATCAAATGGGACGAGAAAGGAGAAGAGAAGGTAGAGAAATTATTTAATATAATTGCTTTTGTTATTAATTTAAAAGGGCCGGCAGCGCGAGTGCTGCACCTCTGGTGTTGCAAACGTCCATAGGCTACGGTGACCACTTTCCATCAGGTGGGCCGTATGCTTATCTACAACCTCATCAGTGGTATATAAAAAAAAGATATTTTCATGGTATTTGTATAAAAAAGTTAGATATAATTATAATTACGATTAAATTCTTCTCTATTAGTCGAGTGATAAAAAGAAGATATACATAAAGTAAATCGAATAAGTTAGGCAATATGCTTACACGCTTGCAACATTACAAAAAATCGAAAATAAATGTCATTCTAGTCTATATCGAAAAAAATCTAAATATAACTATATTATATTACTAGTTGACGCCCGCGGCTTCGCCCGTGTGGTGAAGTTTTCCCGTTCCCGTTTCCCACAGAAACTTGTTCCCGGGATGAAAAGTAGCATATGCGTTATTCTGATGTGTAAAATCCATTCAGTAGATTTATTCACTTTAGTAACATAAAAATACTCGTGTTATTTCATAAATCAAACCTTAAACCTATCTGTATTCAGAGCATGGGGTCCACGTATATTTATCTGCTAGGAGCAGATATAATTTAGTTTTTAATTTCCGGCATTGTTGGAAGAAATTCAGTCTGAGTCTGAGCTCTCAACCTTGAAGGGCGTCTGCGACCTGCGTCGTTGCTTTGCCTTTTAGTCAACAGGTGCACAACTAGCAGGTGGTCGTGGGGGGCAGCACATCTAGACCCCCGCGGCGAGCCTCATTATGGGACATTCCCTTAGTCAGGCCACGGTGAATAGCCATCAGGCCTATCCTGCGGCCCGGTTGGGTAGATAATAAATAAATATAAAATAAATAAAAATATCTTTATTTTGCATAGACCATTTTAACGGCGCTTACAAAATGTCATACACTATTTAAAATATTTAAAGCGACCACCGGTTCGGAACGCGGCCCACCTGAGAAGAACCGGCAAGAAACTTAGGAAGGCTTTTTTTTTGATGGCCTATTTACAATTTAATATTATTTCACTTTGCCAGCAGATCATTTCCAGGCGTCCCTGTCCTGCAAATAGTCTGTAACGGAGTTAAAACCTTTTTCACAAAGCTTGTTTTTAATAAACTTTTTAAATTTATTTAAAGGTAAATTTCTCAGGTCACAGGGAAGCTTGTTGTAAAAGCGTATACAGTTACCCTGGAAAGAATCGCCAATCTTATGTAGTCGACTGTGGTGGACTGAAAGATTATTTTTATTTCTAGTGTTTATATTATGTTTATCACAGAGTTTAGAAAACTGTGATAGATTTTTCTGGACATACATAAGATTGGCAAAAATGTATTGTGATGGTACGGTTAGAATATTTACTTCTTTGAATTTTTCTCGGAGAGAAACTCTGGGGCCCAAATTATAAATAGCGCGTACAGCCCGCTTTTGTAGAACAAAATGATATTTAAATCTGCAGCACTCCCCCAAAGGAGAATACCGTAAGACATAATACTATGAAAATAGCTGAAGTAAACCATTCTAGCCGTATCCACATCTGTTAGAGTCCTGATCTTTTTTACAGCGTATGCAGCCGAACTTAATCTAGAGGCTGTCTTTTCTATGTGTGGGCCCCACTGCAAATTGGCATCAATAGTTATACCGAGGAACACAGTTGATTCTACAAACTCTAACACTTGTCCATTGAGTGGAACATTGGCCGCAACTTGTTTTACATTTGGTAGAGTAAATTTTATACATTTAGTTTTATTTTCATTAAGGCAAAGATTATTTGAGCTGAACCAATGAACTACTCATGCAAATGCATTGTTTACATCGTCATAGTTATCTAATTGTCTTTTAATTTTAAAAATTAATGAGGTGTCATCTGCAAACAAAACAATCCTATTCCTGTCCCCTACATAAAATGATAAATCATTAATATAAATGAGGAACAAGAATGGCCCAAGTATCGAGCCTTGCGGCACACCCATTGTAACCATGGATCCTACAGAACGTGTACCATTAATATCGACCCTCTGTATTCTATTGTTCAAATATGAAGACAGAAGGTCGAGAGCTTTGCCTCTTATTCCATAGTGGTGTAATTTTTTGCACAGCGTTTCATGTTGAACGCAATCAAAAGCCTTTGATAGATCGCAAAATATACCTAATGCATCGTGCTTGTCTTCCCAAGCTTCATGAATACATTTTAATAACTCAACACCAGCATCGGAAGTTGAGCGCCCTTTCGTAAACCCAAATTGATTCGCATGGAGTATTTTATGACTATTAAAATGGGATAGCATTTGATTCAAGATTATTTTTTCAAATACTTTGCTCAAAGTTGGCAGCACTGACACTGGTCGGAAATTAGACGGCTCTGTAGCGCTGCCAGCCTTGAACAAGGGAACGATTTTGCTGTGTTTCATTAAATCAGGAAATGTACCACTAGAAACACAGTCATTAAACACAGTTGCTAGATGGGGCGCAATTACCTCAATTATACATGATGCAGTTTTGACCGATAATCCCCAAATGTCCGCGGTTTTCTTAATTTCGATACATTTAAATATTTTTACAATGTCCTGAGCACAAATATCTGTGAATACAAATGCATTCCTGCAACAAAGAACAGATTCTTCTAATAAAAGTTCAGCGGAACTGGAAGATGCTTGGAGAGATTTTGTTGTCAATATAGGTACATTTTTGAAAAAATGTTCAAACTCCGTAGCCACTTCCAGGTCCCCTGTAACATGGCAACCATTTACTTTTAAGTGGAAATCCCTTTCAGTCACTAAAGATCTACCGCATTCAGAGTTAATGATGTTCCAAGTCATTTTTATTTTATTTACAGAATTAGAAATTTTATTTTTAATGAAGTTTGACTTAGCAAGATGACACGTTTGTTTAAATATCTTTGAATAATTTTTAACATATTCCTGAAAGGTTTGCCTAAAATTATATGATTTTTCTGAATATAATTCAAATAATTTATTTCTACTTTTAAAGATACCTGGTGTTGCCCAGTCACTGAAAACAGGACGACCACCAATCTGTAGAGTTTTTGAGGTAAAAACTTTGCCAAACTCATCATTAATCAAATTAAATAAGTGTTTATATGACTGGTCTACACAAGTGAAGTTAGGTAGATATGGTAATCTCTTTAATACATTTTCTTTAAAATTATTCAAACGACTTTGGTTAATTGGTACATATTTAATTTGTTTTTTGCTGACTTTGTTACTACTTTTAGGAAATTTTATCCATTGGCCACGATGATCTGACTCCACAGGATCCACAATACCTTTATCTATAGGTTTAATATCAGTAAAAATATTATCAATACATTTTGCACTGGTGGCTGTAATACGAGTGGGTTCTAAGAATGTACTATGCAGATTAAAGGATTTAAATAAATTTTTCATTTTATTTCTCTCTGATGGAGTTAATGATGTATCTAATATATCAACATTAAAATCTCCACATACTATTATAGATTTCTTAGAACATTGGCATTTGAACAGTGCTTCTTCAAGCTTTTCTTCAAATTTAATGTAAGAAGCATCAGGGGGACTGTATACGCTTAACAAGATGAAATGCTCAAACTCAATACTGACAATCTCAATAACTCGCTCAATGGAGAGGGCTACTAAATCCTTACGTTCTTTAAATTTCAAGTTTTTATTAATTAATATTAAAGAGCCTCCACGTTTAGAATGTTTTCTATTGAACGAGCTAGCAACCTGGTGATTTACGAAGTTCAACAATGTGATTTGATGATCTTTTAACCAGTGCTCTGTAGAAGGCGGAACACCGCGGGGTTTAGTGGGTAGGACGGCCCCCAAAGGCCGGGAGTCCCACACACCGTTCCTTTTCCCGGCATAATTCCCTGCAGCAGGAATGATGGCGAGTAAACGCATTCCCAGCGTCAAAAAAAAAAACACTAGCAGGTAAGGTCGTCTGGACTCTGGAGATCTTAGTCCCCGCTCTACCTACATTTCCATAACCCCAGTTCTAGTTTAATTACTCTATTTTGATAAACCAATACTATGTTATTACAAACATCATTCTTATTTCCGTTTGTGTTTGCGCTTAGCAAAAATACAGCAGATCATACTAATTAAGCACTTAACACGTATTACATCATCGAGTACCCAAATTATATAGACGTTACTAAGCATTCCTATGATACTTACCACGAGTCTATTCTTGTTGTGTGATATTATTTACTTAATGAGATTTCAACGTATGGCTTCTGTTTTAAGCTTCTAAGTAATGTAGGGCGCAGGGATGTGTCCTACATTCTTCGTAAGTCGTTATTATATGTGTGTTATCGTACACACATTATAATAACTATGAATGAAAATGTCTTGCGAGTAATAACCGAAAAGAGCATTTTAACCGATATGAATGCGGTTTTTTAAAGTTATTTTTTAGCTTAGATCTAGCTTAGACGTAACATGAAAATCAATCCGGATGGTTTAATTTTTATAACCATTTTCATGTCAGGGGTTTTGAAAACGGTTTAAAACACATACAATGATATTATTTTTCATGTTTACAGCGTTTATATGAGGCGGAAAAACGGATGTTCCTCAGACACAATAGGAGGATCCTCCGACCAGGCAAGGTGATCCATCCACGCTTGCAGGGTCGTGGCTCAACTGTTGGGTTTATGTTATATATTTCTTCAGCGCAATAAATTTATAACGCGATGCAGGATTCTTAGTATAGATGTATCTACTTTGATATATCGAAGCGAAGATCTATCGTAATATGCAAATGTTAACAAGTTTGGCATGAATTAGTTTATGTTATATATTTCTTCAGCGCAATAAATTTATAACGCGATGCAGGATTCTTAGTATAGATGTATCTACTTTGATATATCGAAGCGAAGATCTATCGTAATATGCAAATGTTAACAAGTTTGGCATGAATTAGATATTGGGACAAAAAAGTCATCATTCAATTTAAATTCCAGCCTCAAATATGGCTATCTCATATAATTACTTATATCAATAGTGTAGTGACGAGGCTGCAATATAAGATAAAGGGTGACTATGCAAGTCATTAAAGAGTACATGAGATAAATATCTCGGTCAAAATGTTCTTTAATTGCTTGAGCCAGTCACGGATCTAAAAAAATATAAGCTATAATAATATGTTCAGTGTACGTATCCATAACAGATATACATGCCGTCAGAATGTGATGGTGATGTGGTATCTAGTCTATGGGCACAAAACAATATGTACCTATACAGATCAATTTTGTATATTTCGCGTAAAGCAAACGGCGATAGACTGCTGATTAAGGGGGCAGGAGTTCTTAGGAACCTGGTTCGATAGAAAAATGAGAATATTACTGCAAACGAAAGGATAGGTAAATTAAAATTTTCACTGAATGTGAGTTAATAGAAATAATGATTTAGTGATAATGAAACATAAATATATGTCTAAAAACCTTCTATTGTGTCTTATGGATGTCATACCGGATTTCTACCACACGTTGCTCTTCCATCTGTCTATATCGTGAGCCCTCTGAAAGATAGCCCCAGGGCTATCGATACGCTTTGCCTGCCGCCGCGTTCTCGTCTCAGGAGGTTCGGATGTTAGCCCGCCTTTCTATGGGGTTCCAGTGTTATCTCGCATCTTTGGAGGGTTCGGGTGTTGTACCTTATCCGTCTGAGGCCTGCTTCTGTAAGAATGGCGAACGGTCTACCCGCCGTCTCAGGCCTATCTAATAATCCTTTCGAAAGTCAAAAGTGTGGCATTCTGAAACATATGTAACTGTTTGTGATGTGAAAATAAATTTTAATATTAATCTCTACCCCACCGGAGGCATAAAGTGTGAAGTCATGAAGGTAATTTTCAGTTTACAACTAAGAGCACAGAAAAGGTAAATCGCTTATTCGCAAATTAGCAATTGTCATCGCCCCAGTTGGCAATGTTAAAATTATTGGATTTATTCAACAAGGAATTTAATGGTCTAAATTTGTCTCCATTTTATGGACTTTACGGGAGATTACGGAAGTTTTGATTTTTATAGCTGCCTTTGATATATTTAAGTTACTTTTGATATATTTACGATTGTTATGAAAATTATATTAGATTCCCTCTGAATATTTTTGTTCTGACGTCACGTTCATTTAGTATAATTCTAATAAAGTAAGCTGCAAGCAATTCCGTCGCAAGCCAAGATCTTCAAGTGGTCTTTTTTTCATCAGACATCAGACACACTCAGACAACACATTTCAGTAGCCCACTTTCTTTTTCATTTGATCTCCTTTAGTCCTTTAGTGTCTTTCTGACTCTGAATCATTATTTTTTTACATTTATTTTCTTATTAATCTCATTATTTTTTTTATCTTTAGTTTGTAGTCCATCAGTCGGTTACGGTTGGCTTGAAAAGTGGGGGTTGATGTTAAATTTAATATTACTCGTACTATAAATATTTTATGAGTGAAGCTTAGAGTGTAGGTATTACCCATTTAAATGATGGAACTGATTAAGTTTTCAATTTCCTCGTAATATTGTTCGTATAGTCAGTCATTTACTCGTGTTTTACATGATAACACAGTGTGAGTGTAAATATTTAAAATTCTGTTTATTTTATTATAGAGTGAGGGGTCTATAACTAACTAATAAGTGATAATGTCGTTTGCGTTTTAACTTTTAAGGTTTTAACATTTTATAGTAATTATTTTTCTATTTCTGTATTATTATTTATTTTACATGATATTTTATTAGTTTTACATGATAACACAGAGTGAGTGTAAATATTTAAAATTCTGTCTATTTTAGTATAGAGTGAGGGGTCTATAACTAGTAACTTTATTAACTAAAAAGTGATAATGTCGTTTGCGTTTTAACTTTTAAGGTTTTAACATTTTATATTAATTATTTTTCTATTTCTGTATTATTATTTATCTACTTTTTTTTATATTCCTTCCTTTAATGTTACACGTTCAGTTTTTCAGTTTTGGAATATAAATTGACTAGATGACCCCCACAGTTTCGTCCGTGGCATAGTTTAAACTCCCGTCGAACCTATTTAATGCCGTCGCTTACAAATTCTACAATAAATATATAAAGCTGAAGAGTTTGTTTGTTTGGTTGAACAGAAACTACTAGTCGGATTTAAAAATTATTTTTGTGTTGGATAGCCCATTTATCGTGGAAAGCTTATATCACCCCGCTTCTACCCTGGAGAGCAGAGCAGTAATCATAAATGTCGACAAATCGAGCAATTTTTTACACATTTTGTTAAAATTATAAGCGACGGGATTAAATAGGTGCGACGGGAGTTTGAAGTATGTCACGGGCGAAGCCGTTGGGGTCACCTAGTTCTACAATAGTGCATGAAAATTTGCTCGATTTGCCGACATTTATGACTAACTCTCCAGGGTAGTAGCGTGATGATATGTAGCCTAGAGGCTTCCTCGAAAATGGGCTATCAAACACAAAAATATTTTTTCAAATCCGACCTAGTTCATGAGATTAGCGCGTTCAACCAAACAAACAAACAAACTCTTCAGTTTTATAATTTTAGTATAGATTATTGATTTAGGTGACTGTTGCTGGCATTAATATTTACAGTTTTGCCTGCAGGCAACAATGTGGTCAAATTGAGCATCTTAATGGTGGTTTAAATAATTTCAACGCCGAGGACCACAAACTGCCTACCTTCATTCCAACACAGCAATAGGCAAGACGGGCAAAATATAAATAAAGAATTGTATTCGTATATAGTAAGCCTTTGTCTACACTTTTGGGAAAAAGTCGTTACTATATAGAACAAAACGCCCTTCGTTTCGGCAAGAAATTTATCAGCAACTTTTTTTTAATTTATTTATTGATTCAAGAAAAAAAGGCCGTCAAATAAACATCGTTGTCAAAACAAGAGGACTTGTACTATTACTTATTTTGTACACAGTTCTTCCATTGATTTTGCAATGTCATTCAACGATAGACACGTGGACAGTAAAAATACAACAATGACATCAAATAGGGGAACTCCCCAATTCCTTTTATTCGTAGGGAGATCGTTCGTTGCACCGCCAGCCTTATTACCAACAAAAGAGCATACCTTACCTACACGCTTTCTTCCTCGTATATTTGTTTAGGGGCTAAATGGACCAAACCTACTTCAAAAAAATTACATGAAAAGAAAAAAAGTTTCACAAAAGTGACGGTCGCCATAGCAACGCCCGGCCCCTGCGAGCGAATTCTAGTTACATAATCAGATTAAACTGTAAAGGGTTTAGCTGAATTAAAATTAACGGATCACTCCTTGTTCAACACGTTTTGTGGAGTCAAAGATTAGAAGGGAAATGTGTCTCTATTTTTTTTTATATTTTTGGCGCGTCAAAATGACGCCGTCCACCTGATGACAAGCAGAGACTGCGAACCCTGATTAAGCGCCGTTGTCACAGCTAGCAGGACCTTGACCTTAGGTTGACGACCCAGGAATATGTTCTTTTACGCTTCTTTTAAGCGACCCATCCAGGTTTATAAGAAGAGGGAATCACGTGCGCTTATATTGAATTGTAATGTGAGCTACATTAGGTGCAATGGGGCCTTACCAAAATCTTCGGGACCCAAGCCAGCCTCATCTCTTATCGTCATGGAAGAGAAGGAGAATAAAAAACAAAATCCTGTGCCAACTTGTCTATCAGCGTGGTACAAGTAAGAGTAAGGAGAAAATGTTTAATGTGTTTAGTCCACCTGTGTAGTTGTGTACATAACTGTGCAGAAAGTATAAATAAAATAAAAAATGATTGGGCGGGGCCTTCGTCCAGCAGTGGACTGGGATACACTGATTTCAGTAAACTACACTTGGCAACATAAAAGTAACGCATTATCATTAAAGTATAGAAAACGCGGCGGTTAAATGAAACTTTCGCTTAAATTTTTAGCAGCTTTAAGTTATTATTGTCGTGCACACAAAAGCAAACAACTATTGTGTTGGATGTTTTCAGTTCGTTGCCTCGGGTGTGCATTTTGTGGCAATATCAGACGATTACATACACTCTATATATACATAGCTTACTCAATTATGTACATTTACTGAATTATGTACAGACAGGCATACATATCGTTGTTGTTATATTCTTGAATACAAATCAGCTTTGTAACAGAATATTCTATACACAATACGCGGTGTGAAATATCAATGAGATTATTTCTAGTTAGTTACTTAGGTTTGTGTTTACCCTCGAGGGGTAAAAGAGAAGACAACAGCAAATTGATCTTTGTCGATTTTGTTGAACCTGAGTTTTAAATAAGTACGTGCTTTCATAGCTTTTCCTTTCATAATGACATATACTTAATGGCACGATCAGTGGTATGTTGCGTCCTTTGTAATTTTCTCTTTTGTTATGAGAAATGGGTAAAAGATATAAAAGTATTTAAGTGTAAAAGATATGAGTGTTTAAGGATTATTTTTTACAACAAAATATTTTAATGACTAGGTATATCAATTGTCATAAAATTTGAATGAAGTATGTGTGGCCCCGCTAACTCAGTGTTCTGTAGACGATCACTGCGTTAAGCAACTTTGGCTATGGCTGGTTCTCGGATAGCAGACACTTTGTGGCATTTTCATTTATGCGCGTTTCCGTGCTTCGGGAAGCACGTTAAGCCTTTGGTTACTGTTGCCAGTAACATGTCAGTCGTGCTTGTGGGCGACTCAAAAATTACTACAGTAGTTCGCCAGAACCTGCAGAAAAAAGATCTTACAAGCGACTTTTGTGGACAAAGGGGAATATCACCCCATAACTTTATAAAACAGAAATTCCGGGGACGCTCCCGCAGTACAGCATAATCTATGGTAGAGGTGAAAACGTTATCGTATTATGTAGTGATGATGTGTTTCACTCTAAAGTTGCACAACAAAGAGATATGGCGTGATTGATGATCTGGACGTTCAATAGACAAGGACACGTTTGAATTGCACTTTCTTTGTATACATGAGAAAGTTATACTCTTCAGAGTACACTATGTTTCGTTTATAAAAGTCACGTAAAGTTTATTATGTTTATTTTGAGGTATTACAGGCCAGATATCTTGAACTATTTCCATAATATAAAACTATTTTTCACTTATATCCAAAATGCTATTTATTCCACTGAATTATACATTAGAACATCATGGTCGCGAGGAGTATAAGAAAAGAAGAACTCAAATAAGTGCACCAAATTTTTGGTGCCAACAATATTGAACCGCCTAAAAGCTGTGCATGTCCCACACATGCACAGCTTTTGGGAGTCAGTGTGGGTCATTTATCTGTCATAAAAATGTTAATCTTCAAATAATTTTAAAAGTGTAATATAATTATGAATAGTTTGGTAGAAGTATAAATTACTGTGTCCATATAATGTAAATGGGAAAACACTTATTTATATTTTATATACTACTCGGGACTTCACGCGAATCAATTTTGTACTTACATTCACCGACGTTTCGAGCGCGTTGCAGCGCCTGTGGTCGCGGCTGGACTCTCTCAGTCTCAGTTCCGAGTAGTATATAAAATATGAGTATAATTTGCGAAAGTTGAAAAATAACATTAGCAAACACTTTTATTTATTTTGTACTGGTGCTGACTTAAACTTGAATAATTTTAGTCAAATATAATGTAAACTCTGAAATTTAAAGGCTGAAGATGCAATTGGGTTTGGGTATGGCATGTTATGTTATCTCTCTCTCTCTCAATAGGCTCTTTGAGAGAAAGATTTACTTATATTTAGGACATGTAGAACATGTACCCTGTCTTGCTGTTTGTTGTATATAGCAAGAAAAAAGTTAGATCCTAAACTTATACGAGACTTTTAAGTCATGCTAACTTTAACCATCAATCAATTGACATGCGAATCGACGCTTCTAGAAGCTTTATATATTAAACCTTAATAAAATCATTGTAATGTGATTTCCAGCAACTACTATGAAGAACTTGTTTAAAAAAAGAATTGTTCAATCACTTAACTATCGACGGAATATATAAGATATATGAAAGGTGCCATAGACAAGTAACTGTTTAATCGTGATTAATATTTCCGGTTTACGGAAAGAACAGTTTAAAACAAGTTTTGCAAGTTGTGTGATAGTTATCATTCCTATCATTTCGAAAGATGATGTGCGCGGCAGAAGTTACTCCCACTTAGAAATAGTTGTAAAACCAGACCTTCCGTGCGTATGTTTTAAAATCCTCATTAACTACAGAGGTTATTTTCAATGGTTAGGTAAGTTTTTTTACTAACTGGTTGAAAAAAAATTACTCTGCCATTATATCCATTGATAATTCTCATAAATTGGCAGGCGCGGCGTTATCCCTGGACGAATATTTACAACAAATATATCTACTCAAATTTATTTCATCGTTAGTCAGTGCCGACCAGTCATCTACTCATACCAATTCCACTTCATACTAGAGGATTGAAATAACTCATATATAGAAACGGAGAAGCGCTCGTGGCAGCGCTGACTCAGTGTTCTGTAAACAATCACTGTGTTAAGCAACTTTCACTATGACTGGTCACGGATGGGTGACCACGTAGTGGCATTCACATTTGCGTTCGTTTCCGTGCTTCGGAAGGCACGTTAAGCCGTTGATCCCGGTTGCTAGTAACATGGCAGTCGTTCAGCCAAGTTGAAGGCCTTATTGGCGGCTTGGAAAATTTCAACAGCATGTAGCCACAACCTGCGTCTGTCTATTTCAACACGGCAATGGGCTCACCACATATTACATGGGGCAAGAATGTAAATGTCCAAAGTGGTCACCGATCCGAGACCAGCCATAGCGAAAGTTACTTAACGCAGTGATCGTTTACGGAACACTGAGTCAGCGGGACCACAAGCGCTCCAGAATAAAAGGACTGCTTGCTTGGATAAATAAAAATTTCAATTTCACGAGTAATTATTCATTTACGCTTTTAAGTAGAGGTAATTGGTCGCTTGGTATCAAAAATAGCTGAGATTGTCTGACAACTGGCGGCCGAATCTGCTATTTCAATCGTGTCGAAATATTATCGAAATCGTCGCTCAATTGAAAGTCACCGGTACAATTTTGACAGTTTTTCGTAGTCTACTATTACAATCGTACTCGAATAGACTTCTATCGGTCGGCCGATAGAATTATATTTTACGGCTTGTCAATAGTAGACCAGTAAATATTATAGTAGAGTATATATACGTGTGTATATAATAATACCAGAAATACTCGATAAAGCTAGTTAATCTACCTATTATATATTTTTCGGCTGACCCCTTGCACTCACTGGGTGCTCTCAATCATATTCCAAATACTGAGCTGTCGGATTAACAAAGTCATCGTTGGACGAAGATAATTGGATGATCATTTTGCACCCAAGCTTATCGACGAAATATATTTGAAGGAAAACAATACAATGTTAATACTCACTCATTCAGTTGATCTCGATGGGGAGTGTTATATGCTCATGGATTTATAAATAAAGGTTATACTAAAGTTGTAATACAAACTGTGTTGCTCGAGGGTATGTTGGGGAGCGAATGGCTAAATGTTTGGAGATGCCCGGAAACATTTAGATTTATTCTTTCCTATGTGTGTACATACGTCTAAATCTGGCTGGTTTGTACAAAGAAATTTTGATTATGACTTTATTGACTACGAATAAATACGTAACACTATAATAGAAGTGCTAATTTTATTAGACGCAAGAACTGATACTGTAGTATCTAACATTTAATTAGAAAGGAAAAAAACAGCAGCAATTATTCTTAGTAACCACTTATATACCTATACATTGCGTTTGAACATCTTCTATCAGATTATTTCAGACAAAAAAATCATCATTACGCTATTTAGGCAGTGCATTACTGATACCTAATGTCCATCTTATTATAACTAAATAAATTTTAATTTTTTTATATCGCTGTGGTGGCAGACAAGCGTACGACCCACCTGATGAAAAGTGGTCACCGTAGAGCGTAGGTATGGACCCTAAAATTGTGTGACACTTTTTTACACAGCGGCATCTAGCCCAATGTAATGTAATATAAGATTGTATTATGGGATCTTGACAACAGATAAACATACTTATATATTTCTAAATACATACATATTATACAATATTCGTAATAAAACATGTGGATCACACAATAGTACATTATTGCAAAGGCCGGGAAATAGGCAATTGCCATTCCGGCCGAGGCATATATAGTGGTCTCTCAAAAGAATGCATAACAAAAATATTACATTTAACTAAATTTACATTTAAAGTTACATTAGCCATAATAGAATTACCTAATAGAAGAAGAATTTTTTTTTTATTTTCCTTCAGTGAATTATTGGTGAAGGAAATACTAAAAAAAATAGTATGTGTGACTGCCGCGCTGAGCACTAGGGTTCGATTCCCGGGTCAGAATTTTTTTGTGTATGATCCATACAAGTTTGTTGCGGAGTTTGGGTGTTTCCTATGTATAATATTGTATGTATTTAGAAGTATTTAAGTTTCTTTATAAGTTGTCTAGATCCTATAGCACAAACTTATAGCTTAGTTTGGGGTAGATTGTGCTGTGTGAAAAAGTGTCCCAGAATATGACTGGCTCGGTGGCGCAATGGTAGTGTATGTGACTGCCGCGATTGAGGTCCCGGGTTCGATTCCCGGGTCGGAAAAAAATATTTGTGTGATCAAAAAATGCATGTTTCGATGTTTGGGTGTTTCCTATGTATAATAAGTATGTATTTAGAAATAAATAAGTATCTACATAAGTTGTATAGATCCCATAACACAAGCTTATATTTAGCTTATGTTGAGCTAGACGGTGCTGTGTAAAATAAAAATGACCCACAAATGTCCCACAATATTTATTTATTATTTATAGCACGTTGACACAACTTTTATGTCCCAGTATTCACCACTCCCAAACATAAAACAAGATAAATGCACTTATTTTCGAAAATAATATACCTATACTTACAGTATGCGTCCACTGAAGAAGAATGATAAAAGAGATCCAATCACACAGTATCTATTAGCCCCAGCGCCGTTTCATAGCGGTGTAATGTTCCAAATTCAAAAAACACTCCAGCAATGAAGTTCATTTTCCCTGTCCGTAAATATGGTACTTCGCGTATTCTGTTTTCGAAATAATGACAGTATTTCCATGCATGTTTGAGAAAATATTATTTTCGACTCTCAGCGCGACATTCTTTCGACTTTCGTCATTTTTTAGTATATAGGTACCATATTATGGCAGTATAGGTACTTATTAAGGTGACTCGTTATCTTTTAGTTTGCTTTTAAATCTACATTTTAAATAATAAAAATGAAAGGAAACTAATTTTATATCTTAACGCTGTATCCCTAACAGGGTAGTCAAAGATCACCAGAATTCGCGAT
The DNA here is from genome assembly GCA_948477245.1 of Thumatha senex. Taxonomy (NCBI): domain Eukaryota; kingdom Metazoa; phylum Arthropoda; class Insecta; order Lepidoptera; family Erebidae; genus Thumatha; species Thumatha senex. Next base: position 17,764,879 of record OX419732.1, on the reverse strand, counting down.
CCATACATACTTTATTGCATTGCAGAATCATTTATCGTTGAATACATGCACGTCTAGGTTACCGAATTCTTTCGACAGAAATGGCGACGAAAATTACAGTAAAGATTCCGACAATGCTATATATCTACATGTATATCCTAATCTTAATAATATTCACGTAAAAACTACTGAATGGATTTTAATGAAACTTTACAATAATAAAGCTTATACACCAGAATAACACATACTTTTTATCCTGTGGGAAACGGGAACGGGAAAACTTCTCTATGCGGGCGAAGCCACGGGCATCAACTAGTATAGCATAAGTAAAAGAGAACAGTTTGTACAAACATATGGTAGGTTATACTCATTGTGTCCTTATTTACTGCGTGTTTTCGACCGTGTTGAGCCGGAAAATGAGCAAGGGTGATGCGTAAAATTGGATGCACAGAGTTATTAGTTAAGTTAGTAACATCGTACTAAAAATATAAACGCGAAATTTTGTAAGTATGGATGTTAGTTACTCGCAAAATCTACTGAATGGATTTTGATGAAACTTTACAATAATGTAGCTTACACATCAGAATAACACATACCTAACTAACTATCTTCACGCTATATACCTGACGGGGTAGTCAGAGAAGACAGATCGCCAGGTTTCGCGATCCATGCATACTTATTTCGCTTCTTGCAGATTCATCAATCGTTTCATACATGCACGTCTGGGTATTCAAGTACTTTTCCGTTTTTGAGCAATGTGCTCACAGCTCACATGATCTTCATAAGTAAGTCGCGGCTTGAATCCTTCTACCGTCTAATTTCGCACAATATAGATTCTTTGTCAATCGTTCCTCACACATTCGTTGGACGTACCCACACCAACGGAGCACACTCTTTTCCAGCTTAACGTAACTTAAAAGGTTTCAATGAAAGTGTCAGTTTCATTGAAACCTGTCGTATTGCGTATCACTTCGGTATTTGGTAGGCCAAGGTTAAACTGCACAATTTTCGAAGTGATCGCATCTCTATAGCATTCAACTTACTTTCATGCATCTTCTGACATACCCAGGTTTCGCTACCGAAAAGCAAAGTTGGTACTAGCACTGCGTTATGGATCGTTAGTCGTGCTTAAGAAGAATAACACATTGGCTTCTTATTATCCCGGGAACAAGTTCCTGTTGGAAACGGAACGTGAAAACTTCACCATGCGTGCGGAGCCGCGGGCGTTACCTAGTCTGATAATATTACTCTGTACCTGCAAGCACAGATAAAATATTATTATTCTTATACAGCTAGTAATTTTATTGTAAAGAGGTTTCGTTGAATACGATGCGATTTTGGTGAAATTTCGTAGATTAGGTTTTTAAGAATTTGTAAATTATTTGTTGTTGCAAAAATAAGGTTTTAAAAAAAATTACTAAATTTATATAGCTAGTTATAATATTTTTAAGAATTAATATCTTAGTAATTTTCGAAAAAAAGCGACTTCTAATTTGCAAAAAAAAAACTCACAAAAAATACATTACAGCGTCATCTCGTAGGTATCGTCTACGTGATTCGTTGTAATTTTTATAGATATTCCTGAATCTCGATAACTAAAAATTAATATACTTAATCCGTACATAGTTGAAGAAACTTCAGCAAAGTCAACATTATCTACAAAGTATCTGAATTGGCTTGCGTCTGCGTAGGTTCCTCGCTTGCGGTCTCGATTTCCTGCGATACAGGAAATTTCCGGACGATCGTTGAAAAGTAGAGAATTCCAAGTTATTCTGTCAATTTACGTAGCTACATGTTTCGAAGCTATTGATTTTGTACATTTACACAAAAATGTTCTGAAATTGGGTAGGACAGAATTCGGTTGGGGGGTTTTCATTCAGCAACTTAACACACTGCAACATAATTGAAACTGAAAATTATCCACGAAAATAGTAGGTCATCTATACCAGTAAATATAACCGATTTTACCTATAACTTTTGGTACTCGATTATTTTAATTAAACTTCGAGAAACTTTCTTCACAGTTTAGTCAACACTTCTCACTTTAGCGTGAAAGCCCAGAAGCATACAAAGTCTTTACATTAGAGTCTGGGATCCATGGTTGCTAGAAGCGATCGAAGTTGAGAACAATATAGGAAGCGCTCGTTGCCCCCTAACACAGTGTGGGACATTGAGGGACATTTTTCTTACGCAATGTCCTCTAACTTATAGTAAGCTAATATAAGCCTGTGGTATGGGGTATGGAATCTAGACAACTAATGAACATACTTAAATTTCTAAATACATATTTTACGAAACAAATATTTGCGGAACACAAATTTTTATTCCGATCCGGTAATCGAACTTGGGACCTCTGCGCGGCAGTCGTATACATTAACCACTTATGCCACCGAGGCACTCAAAGTGTTCTGTAAACGATCTCTGCATTAAGCAATTTTCGCTATAGCTGGTCCTCGGATGGGTGACCGCTTTGTGGCATTTCTATTTACGAGCTTTTCCGTGATTTGAATGGAAGGCACATTAAGCTGTTGGTCCCGGTGGCCTGTAACAAGGCAGTCGTCAAGCTAAGTTGAAGGCCTTATGGGCTATAAAAATTTCAAAAGCATGTCGCCACATCCTGCGCCTCTCTATTTCAACCCGGCAATGGACTCACCACCTGTTACATAGGACTCAAATGCTTACGGTAAAATGTGAGCGTTCCTATACGAGTATATACCTCTGCCACCCTTTCGGGAATAAAGGCGTCAATGAGAAGTAAGTAAGGAAACAACATTGATTTTCAGTCATATCATATCAGCCGTTCTTCTTCCGTAGCACTCTCTTGGGGCACTTAGGTCACTTATAAATCACGCCTATCAGTAATCAGAGTAATAAATTTGTTGTCAGACCCTAATATTAGACATTGATGGAGGATTCACATCGGAAAAAAGTCTATGATAGTCAATCTTTACTTTTACTAGCATTGATTCAGTTTACCTAAATAATAATGAGATAAAAACAAAATCAGTTCTGCTAGAAGTATGAACTATCAAATTTTTTGAACTAGCCGGAAGTAATCTTCGTAGGTGATAAAATGCCAATTGCAAAAGAGATCTGTTGGCGGTCATCACACCATATCTAAATTTTTTATATATTCGGTGCGTCAAAATGGCGTCACCCGCCTGATGGTAAGCAAATAATAATATGACGACGAAAAGTTATTGACAGCCGCTATCCCAGCCAGCAGAAATTACTATTGCAAATAAAATTAGTAGGTTATTGACATTTTTTCTGATTTCTTTAATATTCTCTACAAATAGTAAATTACCTCTAAATTCCTCCTATTTATCAACAACGGCGGATATTAAATATAGTGTAGTACCTACATTGATATTTTATTCCAGAATTATTCCCTCAAAGTAAATTGCCAGTGAATCAAGCCGTTATTAAACTGTCTTGTAAATTGTGTTCGCGCAGTGAAAAGTGCTGATCACATAAAAAATAACAGGGCCATAAAAACGACGCGCCTTGCCAGTTGAGCCGCTCGTATAGTCAGACAAATATATGACTATTGATTTCTTGTTTATATATTGTAAAGGCTACAATGAAAGTTGTTTATTTTGTCCACTACGAACACTAGATTTGATTTAATGAACACAATTGAAATTAGAATTTTAATCTACTATTATTACACAGCATAATACAGTATCACGTTTGTTGCCAAATGAGTTGACGTTGCCTTATGATGGACTACTTGAATAGTAATCATATTCACAGTGAGTCACCACAACGACAAAAGTTGAACAGTGGGTGTTTAGCGACTATCCCTTCGGAGATAAAGAGGAGGTTATTTTATGGGTAGTAGTTATGTCATGTTATGATGTATCTTTCGAAAAAAGCTGTTGTCGGTTGGTAGCAAAGACCTGGGGGACGAGTCTACTATTGACAAGCCGTAGAATAGAATCAGGATCGCTATTTTTAGCTGTCTAAATGTTAGAAGATTATTGATTATTGAGCGCCGATTACGATTTTTTTCCGACGCGATTGAAATAGTAGACCTTGGCACCCTGTACTATGTGCCTCGCTTTGCTCCCAGCTTCGAAGAGGGTTCTTTCTGTTTATGACAGGCCAGCGTGGCAGAGGAAGGTCAATCAACCTCCAGAAGTGGATTGTGGAAGGCTTATTTTTTAATGACAATACCGTCATTAAAAAATAATTAATATCCCCGTCAGGGATACAGCGTGAAGATAGTTAGTTTTTATTTTTTAATGACAATTCCTTGATTGAATTGCTACTCTGTTTCTCAATACTACAAGATTGACAATACGTATTGATCAAGGATTCAACATAAATTAAAGTTATTTTGACTGCATTATTAGTTGTAAAAGCCTCATGTTTCATATTATAGGTATATGTCATTGTGATCTTCAGATCAGGCGTATGCCACGACATTTTTCTTATTGTCATTTTTGATTCTTTTAAACAGCCTTAGTCAGTAAGATCACAAATATGTAAGTACTATAAGTATTTTCTGTTGGATATGTGGAATGCTTTGGAGTAATAAAGGAAAAGCAGAATAAACACTAGAAATATAATATAAGAAAATGTATAACATCGGTACAAACGTAATCAATGACAAGAGTGTTATATCGGTCACTATAACGACCTAAGTACATTCTATATTCAATACGCCCCTTAATGGTGTCCGACCTTGACTCATGTTCTTCCAGGATTTTAATCTTTAAGCTCTCTGGTTTTGGTTACTCATCCCTTGATTCTATTGCACATCTAAAATTGTCAAAACTCTCCGGAAGACTGTACAAAAGCATAATAGACAGCAAATCCTCATAAATATTTATATTCATATCAGCAAGTTTGTCAGTTGTATCAAAAAAGTTGTATATATGCTCACGTAAATCACCAGACTCCGTCAACCTGTGCAATATCAATCGCTTCAACAATGTAGCCTTTTTCGCTGGTCCTCGAGAAGCAAACGCGGATTCAAGCTTGAGCCAAACTTCTCGTGATGACGTACACCCTTTAACGTGTCTCAACTCACTGCCGCTTATCGACAAGATCAAGTCAGCCTTCGCTTTTTCATCCTTTAGTTAGAGAAGTGGGAAATACCCACTTCTCTAACTCTACAGTATTTTCAGGTTTAACTTTTCTACCGCTAACATACTTCCACGCATCGTTCTTTATTAAAAGAGCCTGCACCTGGATTCGCCAGCTATCATAATTTCCTTGCTCAATGGCTCAATACGTACTGCCTGTATACTACTGTATACCTGAGCTCATTTTCGCTTACTTCGCAATCAACTACTTAGTCAATCTCAATTACTCTCCCGAATATACATTTCATTCCTTCGTGTTCTATTCGTATCCTCACTGTTGTTTTTTGGTAATACAAATAACAGGAAAACTATTGACAACAAACATATTACTATCCAAATGCAATCCAAATTTTATTATATTGTTTCGTAATTTTGGTGCTATACATTCCATTTATGTTTCATTTGATGTTATCAGTTCAGTGGTTCGTTCATACGATATTAATGGTACTTGTGGAAATTTTATTGCTTTTCGGCAAACTATGAACAACATTTGCACGAAATTCGAGACAACTAGCGGATAACAATATGCGGCCGGCATTAGGAGTTGTGGAAACGTAAAAAATATAAAAGTTGCTCTACTTATTTTTTATTTTATACTTGATTGTAATGCGTAAAAGCTACAAAAATGTCCCCGTGTGTATCTCTGCATGTCTTATTCATTAACTTATTTCACGAGTTCAATAATATTACGAAATGATTTGTATGCATTCTCTATTCCTTTTTTTTATCATAGTGTAGGTTTTTATTACACACAGTTGCTTCCAATCCAAGATATTGGAGAGCACGTTTATTTACCTGATAGGTGCAGCTATAGTTTGGCTTTTGTTTTTCTACAATGTAATAACCCCATTTACACTCTCGCACGAGCTACGACACGACCTGTGAGACGAGTCGCGAGCTCGAAATAATTTACCGTAATTTTATGTTTACATTCGCGGCTCGTCTCGTGGCTCACGCGAGAGTGTAAACACAGTATGAGCATCGTCTTGCGTCTGACTTTTTCTCGTTGCGTCGTTTGTTAGTCAGCAAGTGCACCGCTAGTGGGTGAGGTCGTTTGGGCCTAAGAGAATCTGGTTTTTATTATGCTTTATAATGTCGTTTGATGTCGACACGTGTTTCACCTACACAAGAGGCATTATCAAGACTGCTTGGCAGCAAAACCCCTTGTATGTATAAGCTTTTATATTTACACAAATAAATGATATTAGAATAGAACTATAGAACATTTTTATTCGTCACAATCTAGCTCAAAAAAAAAAACCCCGAAGTGAAGACCCAAGTTCCCTTTAAAAAGTAAAAAATAATAAAAGAAACTCAATCTAAACTACCTAAGTACGTACTTGTATTAATATTTCTAAAAAAAATACATCACGTTGAGTGACCACCCCTAATTATATTTTATCAACGAATTTTTTGTCATAAATATCACATTAGCCTATGTTGCTTACGTTAGATTAGCCTATATTAAATTGTTAGGTTTGGAGCCATCCTCCAACGCGACGTATTTTTTTTTGACTAGACTGTATTCATTAATATTTAGCTAACTTTCATACTTACCACGTATTTTTCGTGAATTCATCTTTTAGGCTAAGGTAGGCGATATCGTCACTATGCTGACCCAGTTCGAGATCGTCATGGGATTACTAGAAAGGGTTTACGGTTTCAATATTAGAAACTTTACACATATATGCGCACTTTAGCTGTCTTATGTAATGCACTTTGTTCAAGTAACGTCGACATTCATAAAGTAAAGAATACTATTGACGTGCGCGTACTAGTTGCGGCTGTTAAAAGATTAGTTGTAGTCTTGCACAACCTCTGGTAACCTTCTCAAGGTAGTCTAATCTGGTTCACAGGGCTGGTATCCAATTTAACGCCAAGTTATTGTGGGGCTTCGACCGCAACTCGCGTAATTTATACCGAAAGTAAAACCGCAAGTTATAATTCGGAAAATGTAACGTAGACGACAACCGCGTTTAGCAAAAAACGACCTGCGAAATTACAACACGTAGGTAGATACAACAATCGCAATTGCGGTACGACCGACCAGCCGGTATATCTAATCATAAATGTTTTATTGTTATTGGTCTAACTATCAATAAAAGTAGAGTAATTTACCAAGCGAATAGAGTTTAGTTGAGAAAGTTGCCGTCTTGTATATAGCGGTTACTTCGTATTATATCTATAAAGACTATCAGTAACAGACTAGGATATACAAAAAGAAATCTGTATTTAACGGGAACTGATTCTGAAAAAAAATGCTTCTGTGTCTTCCGTGACGAAAAACCGGATTACTATAGCCGTGCCGCAAAACAAATCCACTACGATTTACGTACCGTAAACTCGTTACGCGTTTCGAACGAGAAGCGTTCCTCGCAGTGAGAATAGTTTAAATTTGTTTCTTGTTTTAAAGAGACGAAAGTTCAGATTGTATCCCGTGTGGAGCGTTAAGTACCGAACGGGCGATGAGAGAGAGGCGAGCTTACAGTCTATGGAGAGGCTCGCAGGTTCATTCGTAGGAAGAGTCGTTATCACAGTCGCTGTTCAGCGTTCGGGCGGCGTGGTTTGTTGCGGCCGGTCTGCGTACTCTCCGCGACTCTACTCAGTTCGAAGTTTTAGCGAGATCGTGATCCGATATAGTATCGACTGCCGCCTTTGTCAATCGTGACTTATCACAGACGCTTTATAGAAAGTGAAACTTTATACTTGACACGTGGAAACTCATTGTGCAAGGATATTGAAACTTTTAGTGTATTGACTAGTGCAAGTGGGACAACTTGATTTTTAAGTGGTAATCAAGTACTTGATTTTCAGAGGCGTTTTGGTATCTGCTCAGTTTTGTATTTAAACTGTGTTTAGACTATTGAAACATTGCTAACTTATTCAGAAACGGTAAGTCAAAAATATACGTCTATTAACTCATGAGACAGTTAATTGTTTAATAAGTAATAACTAAATTACATGTGACTTAAAAGTAATTCTGTAAATAATTAAAATTATAAGGACAACGCATCTTATCCTTAGTTTCAGTTGGGTTAAGTCTAAGGCGGATTTAAATCAACCGTAAATAACAAAAGGCTTTAAGTAGCTATATGTTTTTGTTTTATTTATTAAATTTCTTTAAAGAAAAATAATACTGGTTTATGTTCTTAAAATTTAAATAGTAGTTACGATTTTTATTTTATTACAGTCTATCTACATGTTCCATTTCTCAAAATATGAGCGAAAGATGAATCTGAAAGACAAAAATTATAAATGTTGAATGTAAATTGGTTTTATTAACCTCTTGCAAGGCCTGAGATAGACTCAAGTATTCATAAGGAGGGAAGTGTGTAAGTAAAAATGGTAATATCGTTACAGCATCGTCGCTACATCGCCCGGGGGCTGTTATTTAGAAATGGGGGAAATAATTTAGGGTAATAATATGAAAATTTTAAGTACATTTTCATGGCAGTACTTTGCTTTGAAATACTTTATGGAATTTAGCTCTTTTAAAGTTATCGAAGTAGCTACATACGTAGATAACATTTAAGGCACTGATGTAGAAAAAAATCTACAGAGGCTTAAGTAGTCTGTTGTACCTAATTACTTTAAAAAACATTTTTGACGACACTTCTATTGAAATACCGCCAGCTACAGCCTTCTTTCTTAAAAATATAATTATGTACCTACCTAGCTTTATATAATTATGTACCTATCTTTTTAATAACTTTGATCAATTTACCGGCTTCTTACCGCAAAAATCATTGACTGTGACAGAGCAATATTTAGCGATCCATCTTGTCATCATCATTGCACGCCGGTGCATTAGTACCTATGTACTAAATACTGGTATGTACGAAATACAGGTCATGTGACAATTAAGTTTGTCAAAAAAGCAACAAAGCCTAAGAAAAGCCTCATCAGAAGCCGACCTACAGGCATTAGTCACTAATATGAAAGAGGGGTGTGAAAGTAAGGGTCTCCGCTTGAATGCAAGTAAAACTAAGGTTCTAGTATTTGAAAGAGGTGACGTAAGAACTAAATGCGAGATTAGGGTAAACCAGGAACGTCTAGAGCAAGTGAATGAAATTGTGTATTTAGGAAGTATGTTTAGCGCGGATGGAAGATGTGATTCGGATGTGGAACGGCGAGTAGATGCCGGAAACAAAGTTAACGGTGCTTTGTCCCAGTTAGTAAAGCGACAAAGCATCGTAAAAGAAGCACGACTGGCGATTCATAACGCAGTGCTAGTGCCAACTTTGCTTTACGGTAGTGAAACCTGGGTATCTGTCCTCTCTGACTACCCCGTCAGGGATACAGCGTGAAGATAGTTAGTTAGTTTTTAACAAAGCAACTGCGAGAGATCTGTCTGATACAAAACTGGGACATGATTTTATAACAGATCGATCACAAGATCTATGAATATGCCGAAGAAAAACATTACGGCTGGTTTCTTTGTCTCACAAAGGCTAGTATTGACATACAGCGTAGCGGCAATACTGGCAGTCTTCTTGGGACACTACCACTTGAGGACTGCGATTAATTCTGTGATTAATATTGTGGCTATAATATTTTTGTAGTAATATTACTTTATTCTTTAGTAATTAATGTTATATTTTATTGGTAAGATGTAATACCATACAGGTGTACAATACCCTAAATTTTTTGACAATCTTACTAATATTATAAATGCGAAAGTTTGTAAGTATGGATGTTTGTTACTCTTTCACGCAAAATACTGAATGGATTTTAATGAAACTTAACAATAATATAGCTTACACATCCGAATAACACATAGGCTACTTTTTGTTCCAAGTACATTTATTTGTGGGAAACGGGAACAGGAAAACTGACCACGCGTGGGGAGCCGCGGGCTTCAAGTAGTTAAAAATAAAAACATCTCCCGTATCTGTCATCCGTAGCGATTCTAAACAGAACAAAACAAGCTGCATCTGAGAACGAGCTACACAATAATGTTTTGTTGCTTGCCCCATAAAAAAAAAAGTGTGTGTAGCAGAGTACTCAGGTAAGAAGTGAAACTTCTTTACGAAATAGAATTTTTCCACTATTTACAACTTTACGAAAATTGGATAGATAAGGCTTACGCATCCGTCGGTAAAGATGTTTCACTTCAAAACAACATGGCGCGTAACCGAAAAACGTGAAAATGTTTTTTTTATTGCAAAAAATTATAGTATAATAAATAATACATTGCTTGATATACAAACATGTCAAACAATTTCTCTTTTTAAAAAAAAGCTGAAAGATCATTACATTTCCTCCTTACCTTAGCTTAGGTATGTATATATATGTCTAAATATAAATATATGTTTAGTATATATATGTATATAATATGTATGTATATTATAATTTATCAATATTTATTAACTTATGTATATGTGTAACTATAGTTTATGTAAGTTTATTAACCTACGCACACTACATAGCTCTGTTTTCTACAATTTCTCCTCTCTCAGGCCTACTGGAAGAGATTTCTTTTGAAATAAGTAGACCTATGTACAATGTTTTTTTTTTTTCATATTTTTTTTTTCTTTTTGTAATTTGAGCTCTGTGTGTACATAAATAAATAAATAAAAAAAAAAATAAAAATAAAGAAGTTTCACTTCAAAAAGAAAAGCTACGAACCTCCTCTGGACCTAAGATAAAGAACTCTGGACTACCCTGATTTTCTGTGCTACAATACTAACCCGTTAACCAGTTTTCAGACAACGAATTTAGTCTGCTTGCTCCAATAAAATATCTTCCATAACTGTCTCCGAAGCGATTAACAGTAAAATATTACTACGGTATCAAACAAGTAATGCACCCTTTACTATCGTAGCGAAGGAATCAGACGAGTTTTACTATCAGTTTCAAAACCAGTAGTGGTAGAAACTTCAAAATCGCGTATGCACGTATTCATGGTGTCCTGAATCGAATGCTGCAAACCTTTTTCTCTATCTCTTCTTCTATCGGACGGACAGATAGACTGAGCCGCTTCTTCTATCGGACGGACAGATAGACTGAGCCGCTTTATAAGACTTTTCTTAACTTTAGAGTTTTACACAGTTAACAACGAACTACTTATGTAGTTACTTGCAAGATACGTATTGATGTTATCGAAGTCGCAATACGTGGAATACGCCATGTAGGAAACATCTATCACCGATAGGCTTTAGTATTTTTAAAACATCGACAAAACAAAGATAAATTAGTGCTGGAATATACTTGTATACTGGAATATGCAGGTCATATTGTCATAAGTTCTTTGTTAATATTTCCTGGTTCTTTTAATACTCGTACAGCTCCACTTATTGTCTTATTATTCATCTCAGCTAAAGCTTACAAACCCTACCTGGATTTCGAGTCTAGGGTTCACTATCATTTGGCTACTAGAATCAGATATTGGCGTTGCTTATATTAGCTTACTTTGGGCTAGACGACGGTGTGTAAAAATACAAAATGTCCCCCATGTTAGAAGCGACAGCCGTCTGACCTATGATCCCCGTCAGGGCACCTGCGTCCTTGCCTCGTCCGTTGGCAGCAGGTGCACGTGAGCTTGCTTGGCCTCTAACGATCTTGTTGGGATCCCTTTCACCCTAGAATAGACTAGAATACTATTTACTATATAGAATAGGGTTTAGAAGTCTAAAACCACCCATAAAACGGACATAAATAAGTGCTACAATACAATTGTATTCTGGAATATAAAGTTTGAACAGTCATGAGTTTTTTTTAAATGTTACTTAGTTCTTTTAAAACAGCTCTATCTTTTGACTAAACTATTAAGGATCGACAGTAATCATACATTCTAACGATCATAAGTGTTATTTTGTGATCATAATTAAAGTTTAATTTTATTTCACAATTTTGTGAGTTTCATCTTATAGCTGCACATTTAAAAGATGTTTGAAATCGTATAATATAAATATGAAAACGAGAGAAAGCTTGGTAGATTGTACAACACAAATTGAATTTAACAACCAGTAAGATTTTATTTTTAATTTATAATTATTTTATTAGCAAACAAAAAATTTTAATAGGAAAAAGAACTAGAAATTGAGGTTCTTTTGTTTTTGCAAAAAGTCTCTCATGTAACTGTCAGCTTGAGGATTATTCATTTTATTACATTTAATAATCATTTAGATATAATTAATAATATATTAAAACACAATACATTTATTAAACTATTACTTTGGCAGCTATCATAATTGACCTCCAATAACTGGATTTCACTGCATTACATTATGACATTTAGATCGAAGCAATTGGACGTATTAAAAATGCTCTACTTACATAAATACATGTAGTTATATTATATTATAATTTCCTCTGCATCAAACCTCATTCAAACTTCTTAGGCCATTTTGAATTAATTTACTTTATTTAAACATTACACTAAAATAAGTCTGTAATTCAAAACGTATTAATTACATACACGTAGAAGTTTTGGTATGAATTAGGTTCTATGATAATAACAGTTTTTTTAATGACCGTATCTTAGCGTTTAACGTGATAAATATTTCCACAATAATACAATGAAATTATTATTATAAAAACACTCTGACCATATTCTGCAAAATAAATTATTTTAATTTGAACTTGCTTTAACAGAAATCTCAATAAGAAATTCCCGGCCTAGTAAATGTTTTCACCCATATAACACATTTTATTCTGAATAAGTAATTTTTTATTTTGACTTACACAAAATAAAAAAATACAGGTCAATTTAATAGCTTTTGTCATTGCATATAATTAAGCTTGTTACGATTAGCGATACGCACTTCACTGTAAAAAGAGGGTTAAAATAACAACGCGCAATCTGTAAAGGGTTAAAAAAGTCATTTTTAAAATGTGTATATTTTATGCATTTGGCACTTAATGGCTTAAGGCTACATTGATTTATTGATAAAACCTAATTAACGGAAATTAAATTTATTAAATTTGATTTTGTCCTATTCGGTGTCGAGACCCTTGATCCGTGGGGTCCTAGCGCTATAAGGCTTTTTAAAGATATAGCAAAAAGGTTATTCGACATCACAGGAGACCGAAGAGCTGGCAGCTACCTCGGTCAAAGAATTAGTCTAGCTATTCAAAGGAGGAACGCTGCCAGTATCTTCGGAACCTATCCTAAAGGGACTACTTTTAATATATTTTAGTTATATATCATATTTTAAGGTTATTTAATAATTTGTATTTAATCAATTCGTATTCTTACTATTAAAGAATGTTGTTACAATATTAATATTATAAAGCTGAAGAGATTGTTTGTTTAAATGCGCTATCTCAAAACTTGCTTTTATGTTAATTAGTCCATTTATAGAGGAAGGCTGTAGGTCATCACGATACTAGCCTCGACAACGTGGCAGTAATCATAAAAATCAACGAATCTGGCATATAATCACACATCATTGTAAAATTCATGATGATTACGATACGATGTATGAAAAGATTAGAATGCGGTCATATGAAAGCAACGATCATGTTATGTCTTTTCTCATAAGAAGAGAACAAATATCCTATTATACGCTCGAGTGTTTTTGTTGGCGTGCTTCATTACCAGACTTCGTCGCCATATCAGCCATTCACTTACAAGATCTTTCAACAATGGACTATATCGATCGGCGTACACGTCACAAGAACTGTTGTTCTCATTTGTTCATCAAGTGTAACACACGAACGTTACATTCGAACTGGAGCAAATGAAAACTGTATAAAAAGCTGAAGTAGACGTGACACAGATATTACTGTCGCTGGAAGTGAAATCTAATAACATTGTATTGGTACGCTTGATTAGTATGCATCGTATAACACCAGCTACGTGTTGTATCATCGCCCTGCTATATATCTATTTACACTTTGTACTAAAAGAAAGAAAACTACTTATGTAACACTGGAGACTTGGAAGGAAATTATCTTCAAAGGACTCAATACATTTGTAGGTAGTAACTGAAGCAGATTTGCCTCTTATAATAATAAATTTCCCATATCGAAATATCGAATTTCTTTGTCAATGTCTGGTAAGAGGCAAAAATTACGCAATTTATTGGTCAAGGGAATATGGCAATACATTGGCATATTCCTAAGGTTGATTACATCAACTAAACCATAATATTTTATTTAGGTACCTATTCTAAGGTATTAATCAAGCGGGCAGAAATCAAACTCAATTATATCTTACTTAGATTAGTTGTGTTGCGATTGAACTATCCATTGAGGCAAGAGTTCACCTTTATCCATTTTACTTTTTTAGATTGTAAAAATAAGTACCTACAAATTTAAACTTTACGAAGTACCAACCACACTCAATACCTAACAAATTTTGATAAAACGGATTGTAGTAATTTAGTATGTAGCAATGTACAAGTAAGTTGTAAAGTCTCTCACAACTGTTGCGGTTTTCTTGACTACATAGTTATAACCTTACTTATATATATTTCAATAATCTTACAAAGTTCTAACCATAGAAAGTAATTTGACACTACATTGTAATGAATTCTGCTTAATATTGCGCAATTCCCAGTTATTAAGACAACTTTTAGGCGGGAATCGTCTCATGTTTTACATTTAGTAAACACCCAACAAAATGTATTTACTTAAAATCTTATTTGTCGATATCGTTGACTGAAAAGAAAACTGAGCAAAATTTTGAACATTTTCTTTAGAAACTAGGTTTAGAAATAAAGTACTTAAAATATACGTTGTATCTTTTGAAATCGACGGCAATAAAAACCGTCTTAGGTCGTTATTATAAAATATGGCACTACTTATTATATAATGAGGCTGTTTACTTGACACTTATTACCATCTAAACCGTAAAGCCTTTTAAACTAAGTACAGAAGTAGAGCATTGGTTTTGGATGATTGATTGCCGAATTGGCAATTTAGTTCGCTGTACTCGTACTTCGGGTAGTCCGTGACGTGACTTTATAAATGATGTTTTAGTTTTATGAACATTAACTTTAAAAGAAATGTAAGTGGTTTTTTTTGCTTTTTTTATTAGCATATTTTGCTTTATTAGTCAGATATTTTTAATAGATTTCGAGGAATTCTTACTTTCTTGCTTCTCCTTTTTCTTTTAAGTGCCTTTTCATTATTGTAGGGTGGCCGCTAACTTTCCGTACTCTTCCTTATCTAGGGCGAGGCGAAACAATTACTCGACAAAACTGATTCCCGTCCACTCCCTGACTTCTTTCTTGCTCCAACGCGCCTTTTACCCTCAACCTTGCCCATTTTTATAAGTTAAATGGCTTGCACAGCTGTCACCTCTGACCGAGGTAATGTCTTGCTTACCTGTCTATATATTTTTCGATTATTTAGTTTCTATTAAAATAAAATTCTTTTTGTTACATATATTTTCAATCATTTATGTCATAATGATTTTTACTACTATTACTACTGTTATGTGTTATGATTAGACTGTTACTACTATTGTTTACATTATTTTAAATGCTAAACATTGAGTCAACCTACTAAGCTAACATTACCAAGCTGATAAAGAATATTATCGCCGGTGACATTTTCAATATAATATTAATCCGAAACAGATTACGAAAATGCTACGCAATAAGTATTTGTAATCTTCTTAATTTCTCATAATTACAAAATTGTAATAATAATAAGGCTATACTTACGTTAGAAAGAGAGAATGTTTTTTAAAAGATATTCTGTAGCGGAATAATGCCAAATTGAAACTTTTTAGAAATGGCAACTGTAGATATCAGTATAAGAAAAACATGAGCAAGCAAGAAGTTTATTATTTCAGTATCATCTATACTAATATTATAAAGCTGAGAAGTTTGTTTGTCTGGTTGGTTGAACGCGCTAACCTTAGGAACTATTGATCGGATTTGAAAAAAAAAATTTGTTTTAGATAGACCATTTATTGAGGAAGGCTATAGGTTATATATTATTATGCTACTACACTGGGGAGCAGAGCAGTAGTCATAAATGTCGACAAATCGGGCAAATTCGAAGGTCGGCAAGTCGAAAGACGGGAGGTCGAAATATTCCACGGGCGAAGCTGTGGGAATCATCTGGTATATAAAAAGAGACGAACATTAAAATAAATATAAATAAATATCCATCACGCCTTATCCCCGAAGGGGTGGCAGAGGCATATTATATGCCCACTTTTCACCGTGTGGATTCCTGTCCCACGTAATAGGTGGTGAGCCCATTGCCGTGTTGAATTAGACAGACGCAGGCTGTGACTACCTGCTGTTGAAATTTTTTAAGCCGCCTATAAGGCCTTCAACCAGGCTTAACGACTGCCATTTTACTGGCAACCGGGACCAACTGCTTAACGTGCCTTCCGAAGCACGGAAACGCTCGCAAATGTAATTGCCACAAAGTGGTCACCCATCCGAGTACCAGCCATAGTGAAAGTTGCGTAACTCAGTGATCGTTTACAGAACACTGAGACCGCGGGGCCACGAGCGCTTCTAACATTAAACTTATAAACAAGTGATGTTAATCAAAAAGCTTATCCTCTGTCACTAGGAATAATTTCCGTCAAATCCAAATGAAGTTAGTGAAGTGTCACGGACCCATGTTATACGTGAATGAAATTAAAAAAGGAAAAGTTACATAACTGCTCCGTGGTATACATAATTAATTTATGATAATATGTTGTCCGAGGGATTACTTTGTTCGAGAACACACTTATGGAGTGAATTTCCTTTTATATTTTTAACACCCGACGCAAAAAGAGGGGTGTTATAAGTTTGACCGCTATGTGATTGTGTTTATTATTATCCGAAAGCTTTTTACCATAAGCGTTATTAAAAAACGAATAGAAAAGGAAAATATCTTAATTCATATAGGTCACAAAGTATCCAACAACAAAAGAACATGTTGGATATATTTAATGAAACATCGAACATATGATAACAATTATATAACTACGCAGTAGCTTGACGAATATGTACCGAAAACCAGAAAACGTCAATAGCGCATTACCTGTCGACAATAGGCATTTTTCCCATGCCTATGTTCTGTGGTTTAAAACGTCAATTATTGTACAAAAAAAAAATTACTGAGCTCTTACTTCTTAAAATTGAACATAAAGGTTTAATAGCCAAACAAAACAATAGTTAAAATTCTGAGAGAGTGCAGACAATGAAATTAATATGGAGAGTAATGGTATATGTATTCACCGTGACATTTGAAAGTGATGCGCTAATTTGATAACGCATAGAATTTACTCAGTCACCGACAGCCCTGATAAAGAATATTCTGGCGCTGTCGTTTAAGTACACAAAATATTTGCTTACCTACGGGTGAAGAATGGAAAAGCTATACTATAATGTAAGACCATTGTAACCTATTTTCGCATATAAATAAATAAATGAAAACGGAAAATGTGACCAAGTACCGTATAAGTATAACCTAGTAAGTTCCAGTTCGAAGTTTCTAAATAAATAGGTCCACCTTGTTTTTATTTGGTACGGTCCTGCTCGTAGCTTAGTGGTCAGTGTGTTGCCTTGATAGGAAAAGGTTACGCATTCAAATTCCGTCTAGTCCAGAATCTCTTTTTATAAATTAAATTCTACTCTTTTGGAATATAGGTCACAAAAGGTTAGGTTTCCCTAAACGCTAAATAACTATGTCTTTCTATTGATACCACATTTCTAAAGCTTCATATCATATGAGCAGATTAAGGGGATCGAACTACATTTTCAGGGACCTTCATATTGGAAAAATCTTTCGTCACCATAATATATGAATACTTAAATATTGAAAGGATCAAGTTACGAAAATTTGAAGATAACGAGAGTAACGTTCTCATAAATATCAATGGCAATCAAAGCATCGCCATTGTTGTTATGTAACCAATATATTTTGTAAAATCATATCATATAAACATTGTAATACGTTACAGTTTTGGCCGGGTTCCTAAAAATTCAAGCAGACTAGTCAGCATGAGCCTTACTAAAATTCACTATTGTTTGAAGTTTTATATGCGAAGACATGTAAAATACTGGGGCTATATTTGTGTTCTGTTACACTCGCAGTTTGGCTCCTAATAGCTTCAAAATGTAAATTCCTGTCTGACTCCTTCAGTCGGTCCTGGTGCAGAGGTTGTAGGTAGTAAAGCAGCTAGATAATTATAGGAGTTTATTTAAAAACATTCCATTCATTCCATTCCATTTATTCCTGTGAATAAACATACACTTGTGAGTAAACATACACTTCATTGGAGCATTCTAAATTGGAACTGTAAAATCCAAGTTCTATCTCTTCTCGTGAACTTTCCTTTCTATTATTTATTTATCTATCCGCCTTATCCCCGAAGGGGTGGCAAAGGTATATAATATGCCCACTTTTCACCATGTCTATTCCTGACCCACGTAATAGATGATGAAACCATTGCCGTGTTGAAATAGACAGACGCAGGTTTAATTTTTTTTTCATTTCTATTTCCATTGCTTTATAGTCTGTGATTTATGCTCCGTCAAAGCATAAATCATGACATACCTCCAAAAATCCAATGAAATTCATAATTACGTAAGCAGTTCTCGACCCATATACCCTTTGGGAAATACAGGGACAATGAAACAATATGCAGGGGCGATAAATGAATGAAAAAATCTCGTAGTATTTCGTAGATTTCAAAACACACTCCAGGTCACTGTAATTTGGTAGACAAGCTTTTTTCGAGAGTCGTTTTGCCCGCCATTCCCTCAAATGTGGCGTGACTTGGCTAGCGAAAGAGATGAGATTAATGACAGGGGAGGTACGGCTTAAATTGACCTATACTTACACCGTAGAGATTATGCTTTTAACGTAGGGTGAATGCTTTATGAGACTTGTGTTTGTTTTTTCTTTTTGTTATACCAATGATAATATAAATGACTGTCATCATTACTTTTAACATGCGTATATTTAAAATAAAAGAACTTTTTTTCATTTTATTTATTGCATTGTCATCTACTTCCCCGAGCTAAGGTCCAAAGTTCAAGTGTCTAGCTCTTCCTGAAGTTTATATAATAAATATGAATCACAAAATTCTAACCGGTCAGACATACAAGAAAGCTAGTTAAAAATTACAATTCGTGTAAATTCTTTCTTCACTAATACAATTTAAAAAAAGTAGTGGTAAATAAAAAAAAATACTCGTCGTGTGTCTTTTTGCCTCTCTTTTTACCAAAGTTGTTAAACTAAAAAAATAACCTAGTAACTCTTCAATATCTTTCAATTTTGTCTGATTCTACTGAGAACGGTCATGGTGTAAAGGTCAGCAGTCCTCTTAAACTTAGAGAGAAATAGCTAAGTAATTAAATGAGATAAATACGTGACGGTGTGATTAACATGACTTTATCCTATCTTGAAACTGACTTTCAATGGTTTCAGTAGTTCCAATGGACTCTGACTAGCATATAAAATAACATCTGACCTTTTGGTAAATTACTTTACTTCGGCAAATAAACGTGAATTAATTGTACATTTCCCGAAACTTTGTGATGAATCTGTATTGTCTTCAATTCTTTCGAAAGGATTAGAAGTTAAAGTTTTTAACCCTTAGAAGTAACTGAACGAATGATTAAAGGTATTGTTTGGTAAATCATTCAAAAGATTGTTCTATTGAATTTGTGGTGCTTAAGGGTTCATTATTAGGTTTCAATCCGTGAATGACAAATTTTAACGTATTTAAATGTAAATTGTAATTCAACGATTGTACATTGTTCTACAACATTTGTAGATATATATAGTATAGCTAACCCCCGCGGCTTTACCTGTGATATAGTTTGAATATTAGATGGCAACCATTTAATCCTTTCGTTTGACAATACCTACAGCATACAGTAAGTTTTGTAAAATGTTATAAAATTTTCCCGATATGTTGAAATTTATGATTACTGTTACGCTCTCCTAGGTAATAGCGTGATGATATATAGCCTATATCCTTTCTCGAAAAAATGGGCTATCCAACACAAGAATATTTTTATTTTTACTTTGAATCAGTATTTTCATCACGCATCCAACCGTACAAACAAACAAAGTCACAAACTCTTCAGTTCTATATTAGTATAGATATGTAGCAAGTTTCACCAAGTGCAATCAATCGACAGTACAAATAACACTAAATAAATTGTAATTAGTTGAACATTTTGTTATACTAGGGTTCAAAGTAAACTTTGCTAAGTCATTTAGTTGTAAAAGTGAAGTTGGAGCGACCAACAGTGGTTTGAAGTTCAATTGTGTTTTGTTTATTTAGTGTAATTGTTTGTGTACGTAATACCTAACTCTAAACTCATTTCGCGCTTTAGTTAATTCTGAAGCACTGTTGAGTAAAACCAGCATACTTCATGCGTTTATGTTGTATGTTGTTTAGCAGTTTTCATTGCTTTACATCGTAAATCATATAAACTCAATTATTCCAAATTCTAAGAGCAAATTCCAGTTTCATAAGGTAAGTATATTACGTTTATTTTTATTGTGGTACATTTTAAATATTGTGGGTTATTTTTTTTACACACTGCCTTCTAGCCTAAAGTAAGCTTATATAACCTTGTGTTATAGGATCTACACAACTGATAAACATATTTATATATTTATAAATACATACATATTATACATAGCAAATACTCAAACTCCGAAACAAACATTTGTGGGTCCCACAAATATTTTTTCCGACTCGGAAATCGAACCTGGGACCTCAGTCGCGGCAGTCGCATACAATACCACTGCGCCACCGAGGCAGATCAAATTAATTTGTTAACATTGAAAGCTTTTTGATTAGTGACATGGAAAAACAGAGTGATATATTGTGATATTTCCCTCATCTTAGTAGGTAATTTAGGACATTTTTACACACACACAACGCCTTCTAGTCTAAAGTAAGATAACAAAAGCTTGTTAAAATTATCCTATTTTTTTAAATATAAACATTTTATACATAGAAAACACTCAAATTCCGAAACCAACATTTGCGGATCATACAAATATTTGTTCTTATCTGGGAATGGAACCCGGGAACTTGACGGGAAGCAAATATAAATATATAAAAATATAAATATAAAGCAAATCTTTTTGTATGGATAAATAAATAAATAAATATCCTTCACGCCTTATCCCCGAAGGGGTGGCAGAGGCATATTATATGCCCACTTTTCACCGTGTGAATATATTATCACGCTAATAACCAAGCGAGCAATAAAATAACAAAACAATCAGCCAGTTTTCATACATTACCTACTATAAAATAAATAAACGATTGGATAAAATGGGTGCTATGGGGGTTCAAATTAAGTCACGAGCGAAGCCGCGGGGTTCGGCTAGCGTACCTATATAATTTAGACAGTAAACAATTCAGTAGAATTAGCCTAAAGTATTTGGCATGTATAATAAATTCGAATATCCGGTCGTGCATATATAAAGCGAATCATGAATCTGCAGAAAGCGAAAGAAGCATGCATGAATAGCGAAGCCTCGCGATCTGGGGGCCGAGTCTATTATTGACAAGCCTTAGAATAGAACCAGAATCCTGTTTTTAGCTGTCAAAATGTTAGTAGACTATCAAAAATAAAACTGACTAGCGGCCACTGGCGCGAAACGTGCTAGTAGAATTCTATCGGCCGACCGATTGAAGTCTACTGGAGTACGATTGTAATAGTAGACTACTTAAACTGTCAAAATTGTACCGATGGCTTTCTATTGAGCGACTATTTCGATTCCATTTCGACACGATGGAAATAGTAGACTCGGCCCCCAGTCCTCTCTAACTATCCCGTCAATACAGGATACACAGCCACAGTACAGGGATACAGCGTCAAGATATTTAGTTAGTTAAATAATCATTTCGGGCTATCCGCATCTATCGTTTCTATGTACCGGATGGGTATAAGTTTAATCAAAATATTATTTACTTAGATCTTTTCGCAAAGTAATTTTAGATTTCTAAATCCTAAAATTTAGAAAAGTTTTTTGAAACGTTTCAGACTGTCAATACGTCCGTCTGTGCCCATCTATTTCTCAGGAACCATAAGAAATAGAGACAAACAGTTTGCGGCATTCGATTTAGGACACCATGAATACGTGCATAGGTGATTTTGAAGTTACTACCATTTCCAGTTTTGAAACTGGTTTCGGTTTAGAAGTCGTCTGATTTCTTTGCTACGATAGTGGAGGGTTACTTGTTTAAAAGTTCTCACACGCTATCTTCACAACTTCAAGTAAATTTAAGGAAAGTGTGAACCAGCTCTGTTGAAAGTGTGAAAAAGCTTATTCAAATGTAAATGCAGTTGTTTATTTTCATTCTCGTTGTCATGCGATCGAATATCAGGAGAGCGCGCGATTTTCATGAATATATTGCGATTTAAATGCGATAATAGCGTGTCTCTACTAGAAATAACATCCACCTTTGGCTCATTAATGTTATTTCTGGGATGTCTGACCTATGGATGGGTGAGCTTCGAGACAAGGTCAAGCATATGTACTCTGTTCCAGCGGTCATATCCAAGTCAAAGTGTAAATAATAAAAGACAGTTTGAACTCCCGAGAAATCTTCGAATGCAAAAGTTTGAATCAACGAGTATGTTAAACGCCATTAAGTATCCAACTCAGGTCAGGGTAAGTAAAGAAAGTTGTTCGTGCATTAATTCGACATATCAATCACTTATAAGAGTACGCCATAACACGCAACTAAAGTATGTATAGAAAAGGAAATCTTGATAGGTGCTTAGGGAACCAGTCTATATTTCCGTTGATGCATAACTGGAAATGTATTTCAACTTTGGCATCAGAACTCTCACTTTTTAACAAACTATGATGGTAACGGTAGGTTTTAACGTTATCGTCAACCGTTGAATTTGAATAATGTTGATTTCGGAGTTAGATAAAAAATTGTGTCACGCCAATGCGATTACGATTAGATATAAACTTTTCGCAATAGTTGTGTTATCCATTGATAAATAGTGGTTTCGTGCAAGGAAACCAGGAATTCAAGTCCAGGGACGCCCCCGGCAGCCTCCATCTCAGCATCTCGCAGCAGCAGCAAGGTAGCGTACCCATTCTTGTTTCCATTTCTTTTTCGTCGACAACCGCGTGTAAATTTCATTTCTGTCTTTACCCCCAAATACAGTCCACTTCGAATTTATTCATCTCGCCCGCTCAGCCATTGATACTTTACTGAACTATTAATTGTTTTGTTCCGAAGTCACGCTTGAGTCTTCGATCGTTATTCGTCGATCAGTTTTCGACACTTTGCAATAAAACTTCAGTGTTACAATTCGTTTAGGTGGGTCACCGTCGTGGACGTTCTAAAAGTGTTTCCCAGGCGAGTTATTTTGACACCTGAGCAGATTGGAGTTATTTATGAGATAAAGTAGAATGAAGAAGTGAAGGTGCAAACATTTGAATGCTATTTCAGTTGAGCTTTATCAAGAGAGTACAATGGTATTGAGTTGAAATAGACTAGAGAAAACAGAAGAGTAATCAAGGTTTTTATTTGGATAGTAAATAACCAGAATTATATATGCGGGTTGTTAGTAGTTTATCATTCAACATGTGTCTGTGTATCTTATAAATAAAACATATCATGCAGCATCGACTTCTGATTGAACGATATGTTATTCTTCTGGAATAATTAAGTAGGAGCACACTTTGCCAGATAGCTTTTTTCTTGACGGCAATCTCACGACCGTGTGTGTTTTATAGTTAAATAAAGCAAAGTAGTTTAGAAACATATAAGGTTATATAGACGTAAAATGATCGAAGCGTCCAGAAGCAATGATAAGTATTCTGCGAAGACAGTAGGGTGGGGTGGACCGTTAGTAGACGTGTCGGAATTTGCCATATATGTACCGTTATGTCTCAGTCGGTTATCGATCCGCAAAGGCTCAGCTATAGAGGACCTTTGCAAATAATTTGCTTGCGCGCAGTTAGATTTATGACCCCAACCAGTTTGAGAAGGTAATCTCCAATGACATGAGCCATGAGCTCGTACTGTGAAGAATTTTTATGACCACTTTTCGTCCTTAATATTGAGAGAATATATAATTTTGCCTATAGTTAGTTAGTTAGAATATATAATAGAATGTTTAGTGGGTATGGAAATATCAAATCTATAATTATATTCATATGGCATTTAAGCTTTGTATTGTACTAAACTCTTTTCAAAAAATCAATGAAAGTAAAATTTGATGTTCTTAATAATTTGACATAGGTATTTATTAAGTATGTCACATTTTATTTACTGAATGGTGTGCGGATCAAGAAATATCAGTTGGGGTCACAGAGTGATCTGCTTAACCTGGCAACGAAATATCAAACAGTGAATAAGAACAGTGTAAAACATAAAACTCTATATTTATATACAGAAAAAAATGCATAAAACTGAAACATCTCAGAAACAAGTATGCGGCCATTTGTTAGGTTTTGGCACATGAGATTTCGTAATTTCCAAGATGGCGTCGCGCGCCAAAAAGAATAACGTATTTTTCTACACAAAAAGTTGCGTATCGTAGCGTTCAGAAGTAAACCGGTGTTTGTGTTTACTCGATTTTCCCTTAGAGGATTCTTCTTGTTTTATCAACAGGAGCAATCAAAAGTGAGTGCGTATTTAAGATGCCATTAAACAATAATAGGTGATCTTTTATGTTTATTTTATTGTACGTACAAAGTTAATTTTGTATACTGTCAACATCAACCCACTCTTAGGACTATTATTGGTAGCGATACCTTAACTATCAATAATAAGATTAGCTTAAAAAAATCCTTGATTTAGTGACATACATATTTCAGATTTTGAATAATAAGATAAGTAATTAAATAATTCTCTATTTGTCATTTCCGAAAATTTGAGTAACAGAAAAATCTCATTTGTCAAATTTTCGGAAATAGTGGAATAAGGTACAACTTATTTTGTACCTTTCGTTTAATACAACCTAAATAAGTATATTCATGGTACAACGAGGTAATATTAGGACATTGACTAATTTTTCACTAAATATCTGTAAAACTTCCTGATGTGCATATCTGGTAGTACTTGTATTTTGGATTTAAAATTTTAAATGTCTGCTAGAACAGTAATATAATTTCAGTCTAATTACATGATTGGAATCAACGCGAAAAGTTGAATAATTACTAAGCCCACTATTTATTATTAATGTTCCGATTAATTTTATTTAGTTGTGTTCAAACTTGCAATCTATACTAAAATTATAAAACTGTAGAGTTTGTTTGTTAGGTTGGACGTGCTAATCTCAGAAACTACTAGTTGGAATTAAATAAAAAACATTTTTGTTTTCATAGCCTATTTACCGAAGAAGAAGGTTGCTATACATTTTTTCGCTACTTCTCTGGAGAGCGGAGCAGTAAACATAAATGTCACCTAATCGGATTTCTTTTTAATTTAACAAGCGTTGGGATCAAATAGGTGCAACGGGGGTCTGAGTATGTCACGGGCGAAGCCGCAGGGAATATTTTATTGCTAAAGAAAGTTTTACTATTAACAATAGGCTGTTTGGGCCGAGACTCGTTGCTTAAGGAAAAATGAATCACTCCAAAAAAAATATTTGCACGATGATTGTGCATATTTCACATTATATTATTCATTTGCACTTTGGACCTAGCCGACCTAATGCCTTCTAAGCTGAACGTTTGAAGTATAAGACGTGGCTACTTGGGATCAGCTAGTCTTTTAATAACAAGACATTGGACTTGATTCACTTGATATTGATTGATTTCATGTGTCTCAAAATTTCCTTCTTCTTTTTAGCGTATGTACCTATTGCTCCCATACCCTATGTGGCTTCAGAAGCCTGTGGTTCACTTTTATTTGGATGTTGGGAGCAACTGTCGTAGGTCCTAGTAGAATCCCGGAGATCTTGGTAGAGCTTCTTACACCCAAATTTCTCGATGTGTCATCATCTTAAGGTTTATTCCGGTTACTTACTTAACCCCTCGCTTCGGAGTCTGGGGTCCACTTTTTATTTCTTATCCTTCCACTTCGCAGGACCTTCAGCTTTCATAGTAGTGAGACCAACAGTGCGCGTGTCTTCATTTACGTTAAGCCAGTTCTTCTTTCTTCTTCTCTTTCTGCTAAATGGGGGTGACAGCATAGCCAGAAACATGCTCCACGTATCCGGTTGGTCTTCTTCTATGTAACTATTTCTTTTGCGCACAACATAAACAATGACTTTCAATTTCAGATTAGCAAATTTTAATTATCGTTACTACAAAGAATACTTTCTATATAAATGTCAATAGTCGATGATTAACGACCGGTTTCTAACCTTTCAACAAATTGTTAAATCTCTATCATCAGTGACAGTGCACGTAAATTTTATGACTTCAATTGAAATTTCAATACAGTTTCGAAAACATGCATGCCTTAAAACTGATAGGAGCGATTTTCACATTTTATTTAAAGGTAAAATAAACATTGTCGTTACTACAAAATGGCAGTTATAGTGTGTAATCAAATGCGAATGTAAAACAACTAGCTATTGCCTTTGTTTCCACCCGCGTGGCAAAGATTTTCTGTTCCCTTTTCCCACAGGAACATGTTCCCGGCATATAAAGTAGCCTAGCACTCAGGGATACTACACATTTATGACAGTATTTTTTTTTTTAAATCGTCTTATTTGTTCCAAAGATTACCTCCTACGACCTTAAAGACGTCTCACTACAGGGGATGCCGATGACCGTGCGAAGTGGAGGAGAAAAAGTAAGAAAGCGGAACCCGTGCGCCGCCATACTTAAACAAAACGTTCGGATGATGATGAACCTCAAAAACTCAGAAATTTACAACATCAAAAACTCACACACAAAATCACAAACTGAAAACTTCTTTATGATATAAGTATGGATAAATTGTTGTAGAACAACAACAATTATAGCTAATCTTTCTTTCAAGTCCGAACAAAACACACAATAAAAAAGAACATTTACACTCTGATAGTTTCGGAGTTCACCACGACAAACATCCTGACACGTGAACTAAGATTAAATTAGATTGTTTTATCGAGAAAAATTCATACAGTCTCTTTTACCTCGCTAAATTTCCTCGGTGTTTATTCGATCGACCATAATTCGTGAAAAACTTTTCCATGGACTGTCTCTTAATATAGTCAAAATATTTACGAGACCTTGGTACCATCTCGGAATGATATTTCTCAAATTAGTTCACTTGAACTACGTTCCAGTCACGTTAAATTTGAGTATCTCAATCGTGTCGATCTATTCCTTACAACTTGATAACAAAACAGAGACAAAACAAACTTTAAAACTTATATTGTGGGATATTGAGGAAATATAAGCAAGCTATTTAAATTTGTAGTATAGGATCTAGAAAACTATAAAAATACTTTTAAACTGATAAAATACTTATATATTTTTAAATATGTACATGCATAGATAATACATAACAAACACCCAAACTTCGACCCGGAAACCCGAGTTCTTAACGCGGCAGTCGCAAACACTCCTACCACTAACGAAGCAGTTCTATAATATTTGTATGCATTTTATTTATTTATCTAAAAACACTTGTGCAGTAATCATATATTGTAAGTATAACTTTTTCTAAATGATAGAATAGTACTAGTTTATTTAAATCATACAATTACATAGTTAATTCCTAATATAATTTAAGATTTTTAAGTTACGTGACAGTTTTTTCTGATTTATTATGCAATTTGATAAGCATATAAAATAACATGCCTAGTTGTCATGGAACTTGATCCCAGGATTAAAAAATAGCCTATGTATTATTCTGAGTGTTAGCTATATTATTGTAAAGTTTCATAAGAATCAATTCAGTACTTTTTGCTTGAAATAACACAAGCCTACATAACAAACCTTTACCATACATTATTTCAAACTTTCACATTTATAATATTAGTTGGATTAGGTTTGTACTTCTGTTTTGTGAGTGTGACTTTCACTTAACCTGCCAATCGTTTTGCATTAAAAATAATCTTCTAAGGTGATGGCAAACTGAGTGCCAATCTCGACTTATGTATACAGAGGCTTCAAAGTGTTCTTGTTAAATCTAATAAAATAGCAAGTACCATGAAAATATTTTCTACAAAAGTATTTTTAGAGATTTTTCGTGTCATGAAATGATATAAGAGATTTGACTGTTATATTTTGACAGCTTTTGTTATTACTATCAAATCAAAAAAAGTGATCCAAGAGTACTGCGTGAAATAGAAGTATTTCAATTATTTTAAAGAATTTTAATTGATATTAGGAGTTAATAAATTAATGAATCTGCAAGAAGCGAAAGAAGTATGAATGGATCGTGAAGCCTGGTGATCTGTTCTCTCTGACTACCCCGTCAGGGATATGGCGTGAAGATAGTTAGTTAGTTAATAAATATAAAATAAAAATTTCATATATTTTACAGGTTAATAAATTTATAGACTAAATTCACATTCACCAATATTACACACATATGCCTAGACAAAGGCCAGGGTTAGACCTCGGCACGTTTCATCTCATCACGTAATCAACGAAAGTGATGGTCTAATGATAAATTCGTGATGTGCTGTAATGGGTGGTTTATAGATTGCAGTGACTCTAACATTGCGCAAACTGCAAACTACATGAATTTCATTCAATAGTGAGTAATTTTGCCTACGCGTTACTCCTACGGTTAAGGTGGCTAAGGTCACGAAGGTGAGGAGTTATTCTTTTGTTATGGTCTAATCATACATGAAGGTGACAATAATGACATAGGCAGCATATACGGTTGTTATTGATGCTTTTTCTTATACTTATGTATTTATATTTTGTAACAAACAGTTTGAATAAAGAAGTGTAGAAAATAGTCTTTTTACTATAAAACATATATAGATACTACCAACCTCTATAAAGATTATATAAATGCTTGTAAAAGTTTCTTTCGAAGCTTGAATGTTTTCTATGTATAGTATGTATGTATTTAGAAATATATAAGTATGTTCATCAGTCGTCTAAATCACATAACACAAGCTTATATTAGCTTACTTTGGGCTAGGCGGCGCTATGTCCCACAATATTTACTTATTTATTTAAAGTGAAAAAGACATAATTTTTTATTAAAGACTCAAAGACATCCTGGTTTGAGACGGGGATTGGACCCTTGACCTTTGCCTAACTTTTTCACATTAATAAAAATATAGGTGAAAGTTAGCATACTAATTGCTTTATAAATTTATCAATGAAAAAAAGACAACTTGAATTGATAGTGGAAAAATTTTCGGACTAGAGATGCTTTACCAACCAGGCTACCGAATCTGGCTTGAGACTGAGAAAAATAGTCTACTTTAAATTTAGGATACGTTAAGTTAACTAATAGATTTTTAGAATAGTTCCAAATGTTTAGGCAGGTGTCATCACAAATCGAATAATAATGGGTGCAATTCTATACATTCTATACATTAACTTTGTTAAATGCTGGTAGGTGGCGCCTTACATTATCTCTAGACGGAATGAGGTAGATTATAATTCATCTGTTTCGAGTGACTCTCGATAGACTAGTAGGTAAAGCGTCTGGTGCGTTAAGCCAGAACTCGCATCGCAGGTGCAAATCCAGCTCGAGACTGAAAAAAAAAATCCACTTGTACTAATTGGTTTCCAAAATTGCTTCCTAAGAAAACTTGGTTCAGGACGGAATTTGAACACACAACTTTAGCATTACCAGGTTAATGCTCTAAGCCACTAAGTTGAATTTCTTGAGAGAAATGAAGTCGTTCGTAAGAAACAAGTTGAAATCTTTACTGTCTTTATTCAAGAGTATTAGGACACAGTCATCTGTCACCATCACTGAACTATATTCCAACCATTTAATATATCACTTGAACTAATGCATTAAAATAATTTAGAAAAAAGATTAAAAGAAATTAGGTTGCAATAACTTGCGTAAAGAGAGAATAATAATAGCCATGAAAAATCAAACATCTACATTAGAAAATAGAGAGGAGCTTACACGCAGTTGCTGTGGTAATTAATGATTAAATAATGGCGGGATAGTGTTGTATATGGAAAGTGTACCTAACCAAATTAACTAGTTAAACAACTACTACAGAGCGATAATGTGATTTCGGAGTCCGCTCAAAGACCCTTTCACTAAGTAACTCGTAAATTTAATTTATAATTAGGTATCTTCATTAAATATCCTTTAGTAATTTGTCTATGAGAGAGCTGTGCTATATGTGAGAAATTTTATGTATTGTTTATTCGCCTTTGAGTTATTAGATACCTCTCTCAAGCTGACATAATTTATTGAATACATTCTATATAAAGTAAAATTATATTGTAATACTGAAGGTAATATATTAATAGTTTGATTTTGCTATAAGTCTTTCATTATACGTTAGTTCATTTTGATATTAATCTTTGACAAAGATTTCAATTGAACATTTGATGCAGGATAATTGTTTCATTTCATATACCTACTTAAAAATTTCAAAATTAACAATTTATAATAGACATTAAGTTTATTTTAGCGTCTTGACTGAATTAACCCGTGTTTGCTTTCACCCTTCGCGAATCTATTAGTACATTTCTTGGTTTCTTCTTATTTAATTAATGTTTTACCATTAAATTTGGTAAATATCGTAGTTGAAAAATTAGTCGGTAAAATAACTTTCACTATCATTTTGTCATTTTTATAACAACTTGTACCCAACAGCGGTTACTTCGTCTTTGACATTTTATCACGTTTCTACTTTCATATAACCGTCGTGACTGTATTTCTCAAGAGTTTCAACTTCAAAATCAGCTTATTAGCACTTTCTCATGAAGTTTCTACGAAATTATCTACAAATGATATTTATATGCGTCAATTATGTTTAAAGGTATAAATCTTCTGCTGCATACTGTTTATCTACACGTTTATTAATATTTCTACTATTAGTAAACGAACTATTGTAACTAAGGTATATTCTAAAATCGATTCGATCTAAATTCTGGGAGCAGCAGTAAATTCGTCGCTCTTAATGGAATTTCCGCATCGGGAGCGGTGCAGCGTGCGTCCAGCCGCGCGGGAACATGTACCAACATCACGCCTGAATTCTGCAACACCACATCATTGCACCCCTACGATCATATAAATCCGATTAATTCCTAAAGGCACCTCTCCAAAACACAGCTTGAATTAATTTTTGCCATCGGCGTTTTAGTCTCCCTTAGTATAAGCGAATCTAATATTTTATTTAAAAATAAGCAATGAATATTAATAAACAAAATGGAAGCGGGTGTATAATTCGGGTTGAATTCAAACGGCAATCAATCTTCCTTCTTTACATTCAGAATTTTTCTTTAGACAAATGATAAAGTGGAAAAGCGAATAACTTGGAATAATGTTGGGTGAATACATAATACAATTTTTTGAGTGTCATAAAAGATATTTTAAATAATATTCAATATCTTTTTGCACGAATATGATATTAACCTGAACTCTCAGTGTTTGAATATAATATGAAATATACTTAGTGATAAAAAGCGTTGAGGTACTGGTGGAGATGTGTAGGCGGATAATCGATAGTGTAAACATTATTCCCAATTTCAGCTCCCCATTCTGTGCATAACATATCTACGGAGTTCAAATAAAGATATGCACATTCAGTTTGGATCGGCGCACATAGCTTGGTTTGCTTGATTTTAATCAAAAGTTTCGATTGGACTGCCAACCATTCGGTCGAGTGCAATCGTGGTGCAGGTAGCTCGTATGGTTGCTGTACCTATGATCGGATTTTAATGACTAAATCGGAAATATGTGCTCAATCTAATGCGTATTTGCAGTTTCCTAACTTTTGAAAGTACCACATATCGACAAGGTACTTAACCTTGCGGTTTCGTTTGTTCGTAGACACACATGAAACTCGTTAATAACTTTAAATGAGGCGTCTCGAGTACATAATCTTGCATACCTAAGCATTAACAAGAATCACATAATAGCTTTCATTAAGTATTCATTCAGAGCAATGGCAGTTTTAAAAATGAATTTCTTTATGTAGCTGAGGAAATTATCCTCCGCTATATAAAAAAAATATTTTCAAAGCGAGATTTAATGAAAAGTGAAGGTAAATCTCCTCAGTCTTTGAGCCCACATTTAAGTGAAATAAAAATAAATTGTACTCAAAGTGGGATAGCCGCTCAAATTAAGCACCTGAATAAATTGTGTGATAATCCGCAGCAGTCTTTTAATGCTTTACGGAGCCGCCGGCGACGATGGCGCGCGGAAAAGAATGAGATAATGATTACTCTCATTTCATTACTTCTCTTGATCCTAGTAATTGAGGAAATTGGGTCGAAGTGTGATAAGAGTGAGTATCGGGTGGTATTGGGCAGGTCCCATTAGGGACCTCTTAATCGCATTTAACGCGTTTATCACCTGGGGTGGGCAATGGGCCATAACGGGTGAGCATAAGGTACAGAATACTTAGCCGCGCTGGCCATAACAGCTTTGTTCTTGTTTTGTAAATTGTTTTCATTTACAACGAAGATTAATTCAATTAATGTATTCTCTTGATTGTTAGCATTTTGTACTTGTTTGTTACTTGTTGTAATATTTTATAAAAACCAAAATTTAAAAGCCACATATCCGCCTTATAGCAATATCAAAGAAACAGTAGTTTATATGTTACAAGACATTCTCACACAACGTTTTGTTCCGATCCAGGATTCGAATACGAGATGTTAGCACGGCTGTCGCATATGCTTTAACATTGCGCCACCGAAGCAGACTCTGGTTATTAAATTAACTTTGCGTAAGGCGAAACCGGTCGGGGCGTGATAAATAAATAAATGTAGTGAAATACTTTAAGTGCAAGTGAGTTTTCTTAGTGAAATAATAAAAATATCACCAATTAATATTTTCAAGTGTAGTGTATTCAATGTAAGCTATAACTAAGTTGATTATATCTTGAAACTGAAAAATAAGAACAATTAGCCACTTGACACCTTTGACGCCTTCACATCAGGTAAACAATAATTATATTTAATGTCTTAAACTCACACGATTTGTTAAATTCGTTGTGATTTTCGGGACTTTTCTCAATCATGACAAAGTTTAAAAATACTAATACGACTCATATAATTCCCGAAATCAATAATGATTGCTTATTTTCGATCGATCATATTACTCGATAACTGATAGAATTCTTTTGAATCTATTGTAAAAACATATACTCTTACTGATCCAGAAAATTACGTATTTCTAAAAGTGATATAATGTGGATTTAGAGAAATTCGACACGATGACATAATAGTTCATATTCTCTTTAACATACTCCGAAATTTTGTGAAAAGTATTACTAAAATATTCAGTGCAAGCACAGAACTGATGGTCAGCCGAACTAGTGGCGTTTTAATTAATATTTTTTTCTTCTCATTCTCGAGACCAGAGAGCAGAGAATTCATAATGGACAAAACATTAGCCCGGTTTACTTTAGACGAAAGCTTTCAGGGTACAACTCATTGTGTGTTAACATTCTCGTTGTCTGTATTAATAGTACTCCATATTTCCTCAAAGTTTTACAACAGAAGCAGGATGCGTAAAATCATTTAAATGATATCTCATTATGGCAAGGTTAATGTTACAATTTAAATATATTTTTAACGAAATGTCAGAAGTAATGTCTTATTGAACGGAAATATTCAGTTAGATTAATTTGTTGATTTAAAGAAGTAAATGCGTTTGTCTAATCGATTTCAAGTAAAAATAATTATATCATAGAAGACATTAAATGCATTCGGAAAGACTGAAATATATTGTTGGTTAATCTTCGTAGAGAAAGTGGTATGTAAGAGTGAAAACAGTAAAAATGCCACCGGGTTACTTTCCTAAGAGGTGTGTATATGAGCATATGGTTGACTGGTTAGTTACTAGATATAAAAATCTACACCTGTCGATGTTAAAATTTCTAGTGAAACAGAATGTTTACGTTGTTATGTATATGATCTCTTTGTAAAATCCTTTTGTTATAAACACTATTGAAGATAAAAATGTAAAGTGCAAAAAGACTAAAAAACATACAAAATGTGAAAAAATACTAAACTGCCGTAAAAGAGAAAACGGTCTTAACAACGAATGAATATTTGATATGTTTTGTATTTATGCTGATAATAAAATTACAAAATAGCATCAATACTATTAAATAATAACGAGATAAAACTAATATTATAGTTTTCGATTAGGTAAGCTGCTAAATCATGATTACCGGGTAGGCAAGTATCGGAATTGAATTGAATAGCTGGTAACCAGGCGCACAGGCTAGTCCTGCAGTGGGTGACAGTTTTCGGCATTGCAATTGATGAGTGTTTCCACGTTTCGGAAGTTACAGTAAGCCGCCGCGCCGGTCTCGATTATCAGTAATATGGTAGTCGTTAAGCCAAGTTAGAGGCTTTAAGGACAGTTTCGAAATTTGAAAGTTCTAGCTAAGCTAAATTACTTATTTTATAAGGGTTCACATCCAGTATTGCTATATTCGAAATCAAACTCTTGCCGCAGGGCTAGTGTGAACTTCAAGCTTACTTTTATTAGAAACTGCTGTAAGACAATTTCAATGAACCCGAAATGTACTCCGAACATTGAAACTAATAGTAGATACAAACTAGAAAGCTGACTTTACTGAGCTCGTTCGTTTAGCCTGATTCTTAATGATAACGTATTGGTGGTCGTACCGGATTGTTTTGATGAGTTCCTTTAGTGGTAAAATCTCTAAGCATAATTACAAAGAAACGCGGAGCATCAATGACAAAAAAGAAATGCTCCAATGGTAGCTCTATATTACTTTTATTTTTATCTCAAGTAACCAATGACATCAGACCATCGGTTTATATAAATACACTAGGTGACCTGCTTCGCCAGTGACATCTTCGAACCATGTGGCACCCATTTAATCCTGTCGTTCAATAATTTCACAATATTAATGAACATTTTCGAAATTCCTTGATTGCTTCCTCGCTCTCCAATACCCGCACGGCCCGGTCGAATTATGTTTACACGAAATTAATTTCTTTGCGCATTATTTTGATGTTGCTATAACTCGTAAGATATTTATTTAAATTGCAAGACATAAAAGACAAAATAATCTTCATGAAATGCTGAAGTCAACTAACGTAGTAAAATGATAAGGATTAATAGCATATTTGTGTAAATAGCCTTCAAATTACCATTTTATAACTGCTGGTTTTTTTAAAGTATTACAATGGATACCGTATGTTATTCTTAAGAGATAAACATATAACGTCGCGGACTTTTTTGTAGACTTATATTAGATACACGATTGCACCGTACATGATTTTCATAAATCTCAAAGGGTTTAGGCAGCGTTTTTGTTGAAACCTCCCAGACGGCATATTTTTTCCGATATCCCCAACTAATATCGTTTAAATTTGGTCAATGTATAAAAAATTAACAAATTATACATAAAAACCTTTCATAAGAATCACTCTAACTATTAAAAAAAACTGCATCGTAATTCGTTTCGTAGTTTTAAAGATCTAAGCTATACATAGGGACAAACATCGAAAACCGACTTTGTTTTATATTATGTAGTGACTAAGTGAGGAATATTATATCTTGTACATCATAGATATATCTACAACATAGACCTACATAGACGAAATAGGTATATAAATACTAAGTCCTATCATTATTGTGGTAACTGCATCTTGTGGCAAGGCTGTGCTAAACCGCAGGCATGCGGTTATTTCGACACCTGCATTGAAAGTGCACAGACTGAGATCTGGGACACCAGGCATGTCTATTGCCTGCCCATATCTTTATGTAATCTATAGGCACTTGCTGACTGCTCATGTTATTGACCGCGCCGAATAAAGGGTCTCTATATTATCAGACTTTTAACTGTCTGTTCAGTTCAAATGTTATTTCCGCAGTCTGCAAATAGCATTATTTTTTTTCAGCAGTTGGTAGTTATTAAAGTTTTCATTTATACGTTTATAATCAGGTAGCCCTGACTGCCAGAAATATTGTTATTATAAAGTCAAGCTGGAGGCTTCATGGGCACTTTATAAAATTTTAACAGCCGTTAGTCATAACCTGCACCCTCATCACAGTAAAACGCTCACCATTTGAGTCAAAATACAACTAGTGCAATATGAACGTATAGAATGCACCTGTTTAACCTTTCCAGAAATAGGCAAAAGACACCGAGCTAGCGGGGCTATAATAAGACAAATAAAAAAGAAATGTGTACTTATGTACACGCGTTAGAAGTTATACTTTTTTGGCGTAACAAGATAAAAATCTTTTAAAAATTTTATCTTTCGCCTTACCCTACGATTGAAGAAAAAACAAAAATGTTACTATAGCTAACTTCAGGGTGTTTGAAAACTACTTTGAATGTAGTTATAACACGCTAACTAACGCGCCAAAAAATATAGCTTCCAAAGTACAATATACTGATATTGAAAATAATGTATTGCTAAATACCACAGTTATTCTTCATCGTTTCAAGTCAACACTGATTCTTAAGAAGGAGATAACACGAAAACTTCAAGAAGATAAATGTTTCTGCCAGGTAAATTAATAATGTTAAGAGGCCGTTAATTTTGTTCTGAAACGGCAATTTTCGAGATCGAGTAGGTAAGTATTTTGGGTAAAATATTGAATGATTCTGTCATCGTAAATAAAATACTACTCTAAAGTGTCAACCACTGCGTTTTTCATTTTGTTATTTCTCAATTGTAATTTGTTTTATAACTAACTAACTATCATCACGCTGTATCCCTGACGGGGAAGTCAGAGAGGACAGATCACCAGGCGTCGCGATCCATGCATACTTCTTACGCTTCTTGAAGATTAATTAATTTATTCATTTGTTTTATGTTACTTTCAAATATAAAAGAGGGCTAAGTCTACTATATTACAATAAAAAGCCGTTCTATTTCTATTATATTTCGACTCCATTAAGGCTTTAGCATTCTGTAGAAGGCCATTTGGCAGTTGGAACCATTGCAGTAAACAAGCCTAAAAAAAGTATTATGTTTTATAAATTCCTAAAAGTACATCTTTTTACTCATGTTCATGTATAATCATCCACTTATGACCTATGGCCCAAATTACATATTTATTCATCGGAAAGTTAGCTAAAACAATTCCAAATTCAAATTCCCAGACAGACATAAAAATTGGTAAAGTAAGACTAAACTGAAACTTTTAACTAAACTAGAATTATGACTTCTAATAAATCCTTGGTTTCAAAATCATAATCACCATTTTAAAATCAGTGAGAATAATTTTATTCATTTATAAATACAAATCTTTCTTTATACATCAATTACAACTAATAATAATAATTTGTAATAATTTGTAGTTACAAAAGTGTACTGTTTTTAAAAAATTACAACTATATGTACAGCACTCTTATTATTGTACCAATTAGTGGTATCAATTAAGCATTTAGAAGTACAAGCTACTTACAACAAAATGAATTCTTTATTTCCCATCACTCGGTATTTAGTTCGATTCGCAGTGTTTCTGATTTATATTTAAAAAAGGTTCGTGAATAAGTGTATATCCCCGAAATGAAGAATGAAACGATCCCTCATATTGGTGTAATTACCCGGCAAGTGGACAGTTGATTGGAATTTTACGATGAAGGATATTTTTATACAGATTTTGCTGATAATGTGAGCATCATTCATTTTCGGAGTTAAAATTTATACATAAAGCCGTTTAATTTAGTTTTTTTTTGGAAAATGATTGTCAATATGTCAATTTATTTTTGAATATGTAATATGTACCTAGTTAAATATCAAACAGCTTTGATTTTTATTACATACTAGCTCATGCCCGTGGCACAGCCTACGTGGCGAAGATTCCCGTACCCGTTTTTCACACTTGTTCCTGGGATAAAATGTAGCATATAGCACTTAGAGATAATAAACCTTACTAATTACATTGACATTGAAAAATAATTTCAGAATCATTAAAAACATAAACGGGATTTGGCGTAAAAAACTTTTTTTAATTATTTACAATGTGCGTGAGTTTTAATAAAATAATTTTCAAAATCGTTTTTTCTGGTTGTTTCTTTTAAAGATCTCTGGACCAACATAACCGATTTTGAAAGTTCTTCAAAATTGTGATGAGGAAGACCTTACGAACTCGTTTTTGGATATGTCTTTACCAGTAGCAGAATAAGTAAGAAAATTGGAAAAACTACCACAAAAATAATTGTAAAAATATCTATTTCGTGAAACCAGAAGCAAGACAATACGAAATTTGCCGGACCAATCTGTTATTAATAAATTACACCTTGACATTTAATGTGATTAATTTGGTTACACGCAGCATATTGATATTCACTGGTTTCACGAATAAATTACTTCGACAGATTAAAACTTTTCTTGAATAGTTAAACGTTGGTTAGCGGCAGACTTAACTTACCTTACCTTCTTCGTCCTCTTTTAAATTCAGCATACTAATTGTTTGAAACTGTAGCGCTAAAACTTGTGGTCAAAGTTAAAATGGTGCTCGTATTTTTAATTGAAAAAAATAGTGAAAATCATTTATTCCCAAGCTGCGTTTATTTTATCTATACTATTATTATAAAGCTGAAGAGTTTGTTTGTTTGTTTGGTTGAACGTGCTAATCTCAGGAACTACTAGTCGGATTTGAAAAATTATTTTTGTGTATAACCCATTTATCGAGGAAGGTTATAGCAGAGCAGTAGTCAAATGAAATCAATCAATCAAATCAATCAAAATCAATGAAAAAAATGTAGAAAAATCGGACAAATTTTTATGCAACATTGTAGAATTGATAAGCGACGACGGGATTAAATAGGTGCGATCGGAGGTCGAAATATTCCACGGGCGAAGCTGTGGGGGTCATCTAGTATATGATATGATTGATTAATTTCATAACCACGTTCTGATTGTCCATTATCATTGGGAAAGCGAGTGTCTAGTCCAGTGCGTTCCAGCAGGAATAGTAGATCCTTTATTTGGAGTCGATGCTACCGAAAAATATCATGGTATGGCACAATATAGACAGGTAAACTGTTATTATTAGATGACTGCCTCGATGGCGCAGTGGTAGTGTATGCAACTGCCGTGACTGAGGTTCCGGGTTCGATTCCCGGGTCGGAACAAAAATTTGTGTAATCCACAAATGTATTATGAAATATATAAGTATTTTTATCAGTCGTCTAGATCTCATAACACAAGCTTATAAGCTTACTTTGCGCTAACCGGCGGTGCGTAAAAAAAGAAAAACAATAGGGTCCATTTCTTTAAGGACACCGGCAGTGTTCATTTTAATACACATACCACTATAACTTCCCTGGATGAGCTCCGAAACTAATTATCGAATTGTAACTTACTTTTTCAAGATGTGCTTTTTCAATTTAAGAGATAATATAGTTTTAATTCAGATTTTGTATTAGTTTATATTAAGTTAAACATTATCTACTTAAACTTTTCATCATTCTTAAATTCATAAAGCTGAAGTGTTTGGTTGAACGCGCTAATCTCAGAAACTACTTGAAGTATTTGAAAATTCTTTTTTTTGTTGGATAACCCTTTTATCGAGGATGGCTATAAGCTATATATCATCACGATGCTACCCTGGAGAGCGAAGCAGTAATCATAAATGAATTAGAATTAGTAGAATTTATAAGCGACAGGATTAAATAGGTGCGACGGGAGTTCGAACTAAGCCACGGGCGAAGCGAACGAGAATAATACCCACAGTATATATATATATATATATTATATATTTTAATACTACACACAGTATATATTTTACAGTAAATATAAATGAGTAATACACTTTTGAAATTGTATATGAGTATAATAAAGTACCCTGTACTTTTGAAGAGTCTGTGGGTGATGTAGAAACAAAGGTGTTACGGTAGCCAATATTTTATAACAAAAGTTCAAATGTCGCGAATTGAGAAGTTTACGAGGCTGAACTGAGCTCCAACTCAGATTTTACTTTCACACGTCTCGGTATATAACAACATTGTATTTTATTTCATCTACGTATTGCCCCTCTTGGCCCCACGGACTCAGTGTTCTGTAAACGATCACTGCGTTAAGCAACTTTCACTATGGCTAGTCCTCGGATGGCTGACCACTTTGCAGCATTTACATTTTCGAGCGATTCCGTGCTTTTTAAGGCAACATGACAGTCGTTAAGCTTAGTTGAAGGCCTTATATGCGGCTTGAAAAATTTCAACCTGTTTCGTGGGACAAAAGTGTATACGGTGAAATGTGGGCGTATAGTATGCCTCTGCCTACCACTTCGGAGATAAAGGCGTGACAATATGTCTATGTATTGCCTAAAAATATACCAACTCTTTTATTTTGTAATTCATTGACTTTGTAACTAACAAAACTAAAACTGTTCTATGAATCTTTGATTCAATCAATGCGTTCTGTTTTAAACATGCGCCTATGATGTACTATATTAGTAATATTAGATCTGCATCCTCATTACATATAGCACTAGGCTCTCCGGTCCGTGTATATTGCCTAACTTCCTATTTCATTTGCTATCAAGTTTAAGAACAATTAAAGGGTTGCTACCGCCAAGCTTCTAAATAGAAGGATAGTGAATAGATCAGGAGTCGGGTTCGGCTGGCCAATTTAAGGGTGCGTTGTACGCTTATTACTTGGCTTAATGTGCCCTTTCACTTTTATGGCTCAAAGTTGTGGAATGAGACTGGTCCGGAGCTCGCAAGGGACTAATGTAGGGCACGTTTTATCAGTGAGTTCGCTTACATTCGCACAAACTTTATTGTTATTCGACCATTTTGATAATTCTGTACCAAGTACTTTAAAAAATCTATATACATTATTATACTGGCATTTATGTTACTAATGTTATTTATAAAATGTTAATATTTAATATATGTGTGTAAGTAAATATTATTTAACGTGAAGTTCAAAGTACGCACGTGACGCAAGATTGGAAATGTTTGTACCATATTTTGTATAATTATGGATAGCTATATTCATGGATAGTATTTAGGCAGTACCCGTGTGTCCTGATTTCTCTTCGATTATTGCAGTTTTTTAATGTGGATATCCGTTTTTTTTATTTATATTGCTGATAAAATTATTTCTGTATTTCTGTACCTGTATAAAGTTTATTATTTGTAATATGTTATCTAATTTGGTAATATACTTAATCCTATTATATTCAAGAGTTTACCAATATTTTTGTAGAACAAATTGAATCGGCTCCCAAGAAAAGTTGAACAAACTATCAAACCTAGACAAACAGTGAAAGCCGGCTCCAGAAACTTGTTTTGTTCATAGTAACGGTACTAGCCCAACGGTTATAAACGCGTAATTGGACTTAAAGTTAAAGATTTCGAAGATATTTAAACATTTATGAGTTTTAAACTGTTTTTATTTTTCAGTCTTGTTTGTATTTTTATACACCTGCCCTGTGTGCCTCAAAGACAGCTTATAGTGAAGCGCCCACTTGCACATCCCATTCACATTGCTTGAGATCAGAAAGAGCGATCTTTGAATTGCATTTAACTATTAATACTACTAGTTGACGCCCGCGGCTCCGTTCCCACAGGAACTTGTTCCCGGGTTAAAAAGTACCCTATGTGTTATTCTGATGTGTAAGCTATGTTATTGTAAAATCCATTCAGTAGATTTTGCGTGAAAGAGTATCAAATATCCATACTTACCTACCAACTTTCGCGATTATAATATGGATTCTTATTCTCAGATTATATGACATAACCAAAACCATCTTCTTGGATTATTATAAATATGTAACCATAAACTTAACTATTTTTTTACTTTCAGTACACAATATATAATAATGCTTAACGATAGAATTCCAAAAACAAGCTAGATTCACAAACCAACGACAACGATTACGATAATTACGATACCTAGCTATAAATTTTAATCTCTTCTTATCTATACACTTGCGTCTATATTCCTAAGGAGACATGAATGCGTCTTTTGTGAAGTGGATTGATTTGGAAGATTTCTCTTTTAGTTTATCTGATTAGCACAAGCCACAGTGAAGGGGTGGATGTGTTTGACTTCTATACCTAATTAATTCTAAAGAATAAAGAGATTTCAAACCTTATTATATATTCACGTGTAAGCGAGTTAATATTAAACTCCTAATATCTTGTTTTTTTTTATTCATTTACAGGAAAGTGAGGATGATAAAAAGTCACGATCTGCTCATGTAAGTCTAAGATATATAATCCACATTTCTTTTTAAGATTGCTTTGGATTGCGTGTCAAGCAGCGGCGTCATTCTCGTACCGGGAATTTTTAACCTAAGCGGTTAGGTAATAAAAATCTTTTGGCACAAGTCAACTACTTCTGCCTGCTTTCCGGCTGAGGGTGTGACGTAGGTGTCAATACCGAGGTTTGGCAGCCAGGCCGCAGTTGCTTAAAACAATAGAAAGTCAAATCACAGTCAGAGCTAGACGCTTCACGCTAAGAAGACAAAAGTATGACAAAGGCTTGGAACTTCTTACCAGCACATTTTTTGTCTAACAGACTGAAAATATAACACGGCAATGGGCTCACCACCTGTTACGTGGGACAAAAGTGCATACGGTGAAATGTATGAAATATGCCTCTGCCTACCCCTTCGGGGTTAAAGGCGTGACAATATGTCCATATTTCTATGTCAAGGCTGAAAATGTACCAGCTACAACTGGTTTTGGTGGACTTTCTTGTAATGTTTTAATAAACGTCATTGAATCACTTTTAAGTCTACTTTCTGACTTACATATTGTTTGCAGAATTAAGAACAATAGTCTAATTGAGTAATCTGCTTCAAAGCACTGAGATTTACAAACATTACATACAACACGTTTGTGAATCTCAGTGTTTTGCTACGTGTTTCAAGACAAATTTACTAAGTTCAGCAAAATCGAGATAAGTTGATAATTAAACAGATCGGTATTATTTTAAAAATTGTAATTACTGTATAATGATGGAACGACAAAGTTGCTTTAGTTAAAATGTCGCTTCGCATCGTTGCCCTTCAAGAAATGAAATTTAAAACAGAAATTATGAGAGTATCCAAAGAATTTCTAATCACTGCCTTATCGACGCCCACGGTGTTCTTCGTTAAAGTAATTAAGAAGACTTTATCACGATGGGTAGCGTTGCAAGCAGGTTTGAGCGGTTTCAACTTGCTCTATAAATCTAGAACCCTTTACACTTCATAGAATAACCGTGAGTAGGGTTTTGTTGAACAATTACCGAGAATATATCAGGGCGGAATACTGTGGAGGCAAAGGGACACGTCGCAAGTAATTCCATGATATAAAGTTATCTCAGGTGCGTGTGACACTAAATCTACTGAGCACTTACCTTACCAACGTCAACAGAGATAAAATAATGTGGCTGGGAAATACATTATCGGGAATATTCTGCCATCTTTGAACAATTTTGTTTCGATATTTGAAAATATGGACTGAGCAAATAAAAAGATATTTGGTTCAAGTAATCATTAATCACTATATTTGTACCAAAACAATCTGTAGAGTCCTTGACATGGTTGTTAGGATTCGGAACTTGGCTTCATACTTTATTATTCATTTCAATATTAATATCAATAAGATCTATTATTCATATTTTTCTTGAGTTTTATTTTTATTATTCGTTTTATTGTTAAAATAAACGATTATCATTCAAATGTGACTTATTGTTGTAGCTTCCTTTAATTTTAGAACTCAAAATTAACAGCACTACTAATTAGATGTCTCAAGACAAGCATATTTAACGCAAATAATTACATTTTTTTGTAAAGAAAGTGTATTTCTTGCTTTTGCCCTAATGATGAAATATCTTCACGTATTACTAAAGAAATATCACAGGTCCGCCCTTGTGGAATACTTTCCCCAGAAACCTAGAGCAAAATAAGTCACCTAATTACTATTTTAGATATTTTAATATCTAATGGTCTGTCTATTTCAACACGGCAATGGGCTCACCACCTATTACGTGGGACAGGAATTCACACGGTGAAAAGTGGGCATATAATATGCCTCTGCCACCCCTTCGGGGATAAGGCGTGATGGATATTTATTTTAATGGTCAGTTGCTTTTTCATGATGAATATCAAACATAAATACATACAAACCTGTGAACTTTCCTTGATAAAAGTGTTTAAAGTACAATTTAACACCTAGAAAATTATCGTAAATAATATTATATTAAAGCACAAGGCGAATACGAAGTTATATGTGAATTAAGTGATCGATCATAAATTTTGAAAATTTTTACCGTTGTGAAAAATTAAGTGAACGAAAGTATACCTACAAAAAACTGTTATTAGTGATCAAAAACTTCATAAAAACAAACTAATATTGTGAAACGAATATAATCAGTAGAATTACGTTTATAGTAATCTGTAAAAAACAAATATCGAACATAAAATTTTATGGTAGGGTACCTAGTAGCTATATGCCCTACTGAACAAACATCACATCACATATCGGGATACACTTATTTACTAAAACACTAGTACACTCTTCTGGATTTGATTTACCTATTATAGATTTTTTTTTTTTGTGAAATTGGAAATGTAATCATAACTTAGTATC
This sequence comes from Thumatha senex, assembly GCA_948477245.1. Taxonomy (NCBI): domain Eukaryota; kingdom Metazoa; phylum Arthropoda; class Insecta; order Lepidoptera; family Erebidae; genus Thumatha; species Thumatha senex. The sequence goes on along the minus strand of OX419732.1, from coordinate 17,720,310 downwards.
ATTTAAAGCGTAATGTACCTAGTTCTATATTGATTTGGATGATAATTATGCTAAGTACCTAAACAATTCAATTTAATATCTAATTTGAATATATTATTTCAAATATATTGGGTTTGTTGAAGACATTGATACACACATATACTACAGGTTTTTATCTTTATAATAGTCTTGTCAATTGTGTTTTTACTGATATTTATTAGCAAACAAAATATAAAAAATGATGACCCGTAGTGCTGTATCCCGTGACTTGCAACAGAAGTTTAACCACACTATAAAGGAACTGGAGATTTGCAAAAATCTCAACAAACAGTTGTTAGAGGAACGGGATGACAGTGAAAAGGAAATACTAACTGTAATTGAGAGAAACACCCAACTCAAACAAGAGTTGGCTGAGCTACATACACAGGTCATGGAGCTCACACTTCAGCGGGATCACCCCCAGTCAACAGTGAGGGGTCTAGAAGAGTGTAGCGACACCCATGAACGTGCTTTGAAACGTATAAGCGTTTTAGAGTGCGAGCTGAGTGATGTTCACAACTCCATCACTCTTAGGGAAAATCTTAAATCGGTTGATCAAGCAGACCTTTCCAACAGTCTGTATAATGAACTAATGTGTAGGAGGACAGAGACAGATTTTGATGAGCCCATCACCTCGCACCCAATACAAAACTCAGCATTGAATATTCCTATTACAGCAATAGACAAAACCGGTGACCACTTGTTATTGCCGAACACCAGTACATCATCATCATCAATAAGATTAGTAAGTAGTAGCAGGAATAAATTAAAAAAATACATAAAACTCAATAAATTTATTTCTAAGTCACAGAAAAACATGAAAAAGCTTAGAATAGGAGCGAACAAATATCTTAAGACTTGTAAATCAAATGTACAGTTAAAACAACTAATAGAAACAAGTAAAAAACAATTATACACCCAAACAGAGCAATATGAGACTGATATACATCAATTACAGACAGAAATTATGTGTTTACATGATTCCTTAGAGTCTATAACTTTAAAATACAAAACATCACAGAAAGAAATTGGGGAGTACATTAAGGCATTGAATAGCTTCGTGGAGTCTTGTCACAGCAATGAACAAAGGTTCTATTCACTTGAGAAATTATATAATGAAACACCTGACTGTGAAAAATCCCTGCCATGTTCTTCCTTGTCTATAACATCCCGGGACGAGTCAACATCTCCAATGGTTGACTCTGTGGGCAGTATATGTGACAATATTATAAACACAAATAACACTTGCTGTAATAGTCCTGTAACAAAAATTACACAACCTTTAAACGTTGGAAAGACTGTTGTTTATTGTGATGAAATAGGCAAAAGTTTAGGTTATCACTTAGTTCAACATCTGGGTAATTCGGTCATAACCCTTTCATTTCCTGGGGCATCCTACTCTCAAATAATTAATAAGGTATTAACCAGTACACATTGCCCACAAACAACAATAGTGATACTTATTGGCAGAAGAGATAATGTAAACGCTAAAACTATCATTAAATTTTACGAACAGTTATCAAACTTGCAAGTTAAACAGGTTATACTGTCAACACTGCCATATAGCAAATCTTTTACACAAATTGAAAACAACATTAGATACAATATGAATAGAAAATTACATACCTTGACCACATATTGTAGGAATATAGAATTATTTGACTGTAATCTTTTATTACAGAATAATTACTTTTTGACATTAGATAGTTATTTACTATCAAAATTTTTACGACGTCAGATAGCTGTATTGTTATCAAATTTTTTTTTGAATAAAGCCAAATTATTGGCTTATAAACCAGCTCCTTTTGAGCTTAGTAATAATGACTTATTAACTTGGGATATTATCTCAAAAAACTAGTTTGTAAGACAACAGGTAAAAAATCTGGCCATGGTTTTAGGTCTTTTGAGCCCATTCGGTCTACTTTTTTTAAAGACACTGATAATAATATTGGTTGTAATAATTCTGAGTATATTAACAATACTTCTAGTAGTTTAAACTTAGTTCACCAAAATATTGAAGGCATATCTGAAAAACTACTACAAATAGAACTTTATATAAAGGAACACAATGTTCACATTTTTTGTATTACAGAACATTGGTTAAAAAGTCATGAACTATTGTTCAACAATGAATTTTATTCACTTAGCAGTGCGTTCTCAAGAAAGAAAGCCATTCGTGGGGGCTCTCTTATATTTGTATCTAATAATTTAAAATGTAAAGAACGTAAAGATATTGTGGCTCTTTCTATTGAGCGTACTGCTGAATTTTCCTGTGTTGAGCTTGAGCAACTCATTGTCCTCTGTGTCTACAGTCCTCCAAAAAGGGATTATAATTTATTAGAATCTGTAATGGAAAATGTATTGAAGCGTTTGTTTACTAGTAGAAAACATGTTGTGGTGTGTGGGGATTTTAATGTTGACATACTTGTGCAGTCTTTGAAATGTATCAGATTTATAAATTTGTTTAAGTCTTTTGGCTTACAAAATTTATTTTGTGAGCCAACTAGAATCACCTCACATTCTAGAAAATGTATAGATAATATATTCTGCAACTGTGCAACAACAACAAGGGAGATACTAAGTAACTTTCCATCAGATCATCTTGGTCAAAAAGCAGCGTTTCCTATTAATGTCACTTCCAAAGGAAATAAAATTGTATGTAGGCCAATGAGTGCATATCGACTTTGTTTCAGCAAAAGTCACTAATATTGATTTTAATCAGAAAGATCCAAACGGCTTATATAACTCCTTATTTAATACAATTAAAGCTGAGTACAACAATATATTTAAATCAAAAACATTTTATAAAAACAAAAACCTGCAATTTTGTGAGTGGGCAACTACAGGTATTTACAAAAGTAGGGCTAAGTTGTACGAATTATATGGTATGAAGCAATTTAATTTTGATCCTGCTTTTATTCAATATGTAAAAAAATATTCCAAGACCTTCAAAAAGACCTGTGCTGCTGCCAAGTCGTTACATATCAGTAATAAGATTAAAGATTCAAAAAATAAGGTAAAAATGACTTGGAATGTAATCAATACTGAAACCGGTCGATTACTACCCCGTGATAATAACTTTGAGTTAATTATAAATAACAAGGTGATTAATAATAAATTAGATGTAGCACAAACTTTTAACAACTATTTTATAGACATACCCGCGAAAACAACTAGCTCCTTAAATTCTTGTCCAATCAAAGCTCAACGCATACTTGGGGGCAGCGTAGATCAGTGCAATGTCTTATTTAGCTTTAAATGTGTTAACCCCAACGATATCGTTAAAGTATTCAAGTCGCTTAACTCAAAAAAGACAGCTGACTTGTGGGGTATTTCTGTGAAATTGATACAGTCTATTATTGTTAATTTATCTCCACATCTAGCTGAAATATTTAATAAATGTATCGATAAAGGAGTGTTTCCGGATTTAATGAAACACAGTAAGGTAATACCTCTATTTAAGTCTGGATCCAAAACTGACCCTGGTAATTTCAGACCTATTTCAATATTACCTGCCATTAGCAAAATTTTTGAAAAAATTATATTGCAACAACTACAAGCTCATTTTAATTCAAATATGCTACTACATAAAGAGCAGTATGGGTTCACAAGGGGTCGTTCTACCATTCATGCAGGTGTGACACTTCTGAATCATATATATGACGCCTGGGAGAATAGACAAGATGCTATTGGTGTATTCTGCGATCTCTCTAAAGCATTTGATTGCGTTGAACATAAAACACTATTGCGAAAACTCTTTTATTATGGTATCAAAGACTCTGCACTGGATCTTGTTGCCTCCTACTTAAATGATCGGATACAACATGTTGATGTTAATGAAATTCGCTCCTCTGGAGCATCTGTAGCTATGGGCGTACCGCAGGGATCAATTCTAGGTCCGTTTCTATTTTTAATTTATATTAACGATCTGCCATTCTATATACAGAACTTGTGCGACATTGTTCTATTTGCTGATGATACGTCACTTATTTTTAAAGTAGATCGTACGCTTACTGATTTTAACAGCGTTAATAGTTCACTTGCCCAAGTTGTAGATTGGTTTACGACCAATAATTTGCTACTAAACGCTAAGAAGACAAAATGTATCAGATTTAGCATGCCTAATGTCAGGAATTGCGGTACAAATATAACATTGAACGGTGATACCCTTAATGTCACCCATGTCAGCCCCGCCGGGTCCCGGTAAGAGGGGAAGACCCAAGAAGTGCTGGCTTGACGTCGTAAGGGATGACATGCGTGCCAATGGTCTCACCACAGGGGATGCCGACGACCGTGCGAAGTGGAGGAGAAAATGTAGGAAAGCGGACCCCGGGCGTCGCGAGACGCAACTGGGACAGACGCTCGGATGATGATGGTGATACCCTTAATATTGTAGAATCAACTGTATTTTTGGGGATCACTTTAGATAGCAAACTGCAGTGGAACGCGCAAATAACGTGTCTTGCAGGTAAACTCAGCTCGGCAGCCTTTGCCGTTAGTAAAGTCAGGCAGCTCACTGATGTAGAAACTGCCAGGCTAGTATACTTTAGTTATTTTCATAGTGTCATGTCTTACGGCATTTTGCTGTGGGGTAAAGCAGCTGATCTACAAGTAATTTTTGTACTCCAGAAGAGAGCTATACGTGCAATATATAAATTGAGTGCTAGAGTGTCTCTTAGAGAGAAATTTAAAGAAATTGGCATTTTAACGGTTGCATCACAGTATAAATTTGCAAATATCATGTTAGTTAAACAGAACATACATTTATACAATCGACACAGTGACATACATTCGATAAATACTAGAAATAAGCATAAATTAATTGGAACGCATCATCGTTTACAAAAGGTTCACGACTCTTTTGCAGGAATTGGCGTACGCCTATATAATAAAATTCCTTTAGACATTATGAACCTGCCGTTACATAAATTTAAGGCGGAAATTAAGACGCACCTTTTGAAAAGGGCTTATTACACAATTAATGATTATTTGAATGATAAAAATAAATGGAAATGAGTTGCTTGCTCTTCGCTCGAGCTATTTAGGATTCGAATGAATCTTGTGTTATATTATCTACTTGTCTTGAACCTGCATATATATGTTGTACTTTTTTTTTTTTTACCTTATTTTTGTTTACATTCTCCAGTATAAATAATTTGAAACGCCAGGCAACTAAAGGTATGGCTGCGTTTAGTCCCGGTAATAACTAATATACATAATTATATGTAATTTGACTTTGTTATTGTGTGAGCACTATGTAGACTTATTTATTATTTTGAAATTGACATGATAGTTGCTGTGTAGTTTTTGGGTATGTCATGCTCGCCTAAGTGTCCTGGCAGTGGTGGCGTATGTATCGGGTCGCCTTGTTCCCTACAATACGGTTGAATAGGGCGATGGCTGATATATGCGTCATACCCGTGAACGGGTGCCGTCTGTTGGGACTGGTCAGCTCATAGCTGTTATAGCAATTGTTACAAATAATATTATTTAAATTTAAGGCAAACTAAGTTTAGTCGACTGTTCTCACATAAATTCAAAGGAACTATGTAAGTGTAATTTTAATGAACTCAACATTTATTTTGTTTTTTTTTTTGTATAATTTCTTTACTGTATAATTGGTCAAATATCATGTTAATCAAACTGTGTCAAATGGCGGTTAGAAAAGAGTGGCCATGAGTTTTATTGCCAGGTTCTTCCTCTGGCTCTACCTATTGCTTTGCGAATCTGGCAGTAAATGTAAATGTAGAAGCAGTAATCTTGACGTTCATAAGTGTTACTTTGTGACCTACATGAATAAAGATTTTTGATTTTGATTTTGATTTGATTTTCCTTTTCTACTTTGAATAATACTAGTGGACACACGCCCATGTGGTAAAGTATTCCCGTTCCCACTTCCCAAACCTGTTCTCAGGATAAACGTAACCTATGTGCTAATCCAGGGTGTTAGCTACCTTCACACCTAATTTTATCTAAAATTGTCCGGCCGGACGACCAGCATCTCTTAAAAGCTATTTTATTTCAATCTTACTTTAAGTTTCGCAGTGAACGCGTCCGTCGGGATATTTTAAATACAGGACACTAATATACTGATATACGCCGACTGTCCGATTCAAACTAGGAAAATTAAAGTAAGATTTAAATAATATTGCTTTATGAGATGATTTTGGGGCTGCCACCATCTTTTATAGCAATGTTTTTAGCATTTATAGTGATTATGATTTTCGTCGACACTAAAAGATTGGAAACATACAACACGTTCCAAAATATTTGGGGTATTAATTATGTGACTCTTGAGACATAAAGTACAAAGTAACATATGTGTTGCAAATCTCGTCGTGACTTTGAAGATATCACTTCAAAGATTACAATTTATAACTTGGTGTAAAGTAAAGGAAATAACTAATTAACTATCTTCACGCAGTAGTTCTGATGGGGAACTCAGAGAGGACAGACCGCCAGGTTTCGCAATCCATGTATACTTCTTTCTCTTCCTGCAGATTCATTAATCGTCAATATTTATGATATTTCGGGTCTTATTCGCGACGTATATTATTAGGTACAAGGGTTTCTCTTATGGTTATCCAGATATATTTAGTTTCACTAGGGACTGCCTAGTGACCTATTGCCGTGTTGAAACGGACATGAGAAAATTGTGGCTACTTGTAAATGTGCTGTTGAGTGCGCCAAATTGCTTTCAACTTGGCTTCACCACTACTGGCAGCTGGTACTAATGGCATATCTTGCCTTTGAAGTATGAAAAAATGTCACAAAGTCTGACCCATCTCAAGACTGACCGTGGAGTAAGATTATCGTGATAGTTACAGAACACTGAGCAAGCGGGACTATAAATGTTTCGGTATGTAGTATACTAGCTAAGTCTTACCGCGGCTTCGGTAATATCTCGAACTCCCGTGGCACCTATTTACTACCTCGTTTAACTAATTTTAAGAAAAAATATGTGTGTATTAACTTCAAAACAACATGGCGCGTAACCGAAAATTGTGACGTTTTTTTACAGCTGTAAAATTTCCCTCAACGTCGATAAAGAAATTTCACTTCAATTAAAATCTATGGATTTTGCCCCGGTATGTTGACATTTGTAATTACTTCGCCGTTCTCTTAGGTTTTTTTATTTATGTATTTATATTTATTTTTTTCATTTCAAAAATATTTTTAAAAATATAATAATTTATAATATTAAAAATGAAATAAATTAATAAAAAATATCGTGATGATATCTAGCCTTTTTCAATAAATGAACTATCCAAACAAAACATTTTTTCACTTCGAAACAGTAGTCACTGAGATTATCGCGTTCAAACAAACAAACTCCTACTAATATTATAAACGCGAAAGTTTGTAAGTCTGGATGTTTGTTACTCTTTCACGCAAAATCTACTGTTTGTTACTCTTTAACTTTACAATAATATAGCTTACACATCACAATAACACAGGCTACTTTTTATCCCGGTAACAAGTACCTGTGGGGAACGGGAAAACTTCACCACGCGTGCGGAGCCGCGTGCGTCAACTAGTATTACTTTTTATTAATCCACAAATATTTGTTTCGGAGTTTGGGTCTTTCCAAATACTTACTTTTGATTACCTGTATATGATATTCTGTATTTTTGTAATCTTTTAGCAAGGCATTGTTAGTAAAATGTGTTGCTTCGAGTTAACACCATTATACGCACTACTTGCATTAGGTACGTCGCTCTCGCATAAACTTTTAGCTAGCTATAGGTATTTTAATAATCTAATAGAGCTACCAATTTAATTAACCCTAAAAAATTGTTTTAATTAAAATCAACGACTAATGAGGTAAAGGCACTTTGTGGCATACACTGTGTGGAATTTACATTTGCGACAGTTGATTTAAATTCTACAGTTCGCCTCGGTTGCCAGTAAAATGACAGTCGTTAAGCCCAGTTGCAATCGGATTATGGGCGGCTTGAAAATTTTCAATAGCAGGTCGCCACAGCCTGCGTCTGTCCATTTCAACACGGCAATGGGCCCTTCACATGTTACGTGGGACAAAAATGCATACTGTGAGGTGAGGGCCAGTAGTATGCCTCTGCTTACCCCTTCGGGGATAAAGGCGTGACCAAAAAGGCAGTAATGTAATGAGGTAATTAAAAGGTAACATAAAAAGAGTTTCTTTAATGGCCGTAGTCCACTTGCGTAGTTCACCTGTGTGACCACAGGCAATTATATTATCACTACAAATTATAAAACAAAGTCCACCGCCGTGTCGGTCTGTCTGCTGTTCGAGATAAACTCAAAAACTACTGCACCGAATTTATTTGCATTTTGCACCAATGGATTCTGGAGAGTGATTCTCGAGGAATGTTTTATAATTTGTTAAGATTTTGAATGTATTGGCTAAAATATAACGATATTTGTTAAAGGCGACGGCAAATAATATACCGTCTGGGAGCTTTCAGCGAAAACACTGCCTAAATCTTTTGAGATAATATAACAAAATAATGTACGGTGAAATTGTGTATCTTATATAGGTCTCCAAAAAAGCTCGCTATATGGGAAACAGGTACGGGAAAACTACACCACGCGAGCGAAGCTGCGGGCATCAGCTAGTTTGAGTACATAAATTAGCTACTAATATTTTGAAACATGTTTTCTTATAACTCCCATTTAAATTAAGAAGTACATATTAACTACGTCTTCGTATGTTACTGGTACGCATTACGCAACATTATTAATCTATAATCTCAGTTTAAGTTCTGTAGGCTTTGATTTATGATTTACGGACCATTTAGGACAAGATCGATCCCAGATCTGTAGGATTTAATCTTCGATATGAGACTCAGTGGGTTGATCGCCAAGACTGTTACGCAATGTGGCTCGTAACCTCTAACAGTTGATACGAGGCTTATGTCATCGTAATCCGCTTGTCGACGAGGACTTCATCCGGCTGAGAGTATACGGAAAATTTAGACAGCTTTGAAAATGCTGCAGTATTAAATTTTGGTTTCAATTAAGGTAGAAGAAATTCATCAAATATTTTAATATAAAATTTATTCTGGTCAAATTATTTCATTTTGAACAAAACCTAAGCGTGTGCAGAGCTAGCAACACACACACTCAGTGCTAATATATACTCAGCAACGAACCTATAATTGAAGAATGTGGAGTCAGATAACTTATCTCTAGAAGCAGTACATAAAATATACTACCTTTGTCTCGTAGCAAAACCAGGGGCGCTTAGGTCAATACGATACCGACTTAGATAAGTCCTTTAAGTTCCTTTAACGGTCGCAAACATTTGTCTTACTTAAAACATTATTTATTTCATGTCAGGCATGAAAAAATTAGGCCAATTTGAGCGCGGCAGACGGACATGTATTTATGATCTTTGAAAATTTTCTAAGTCTATTTTTTCGAAGGCATGTGTTTTTTTAGTTGAAAAAAAAAAGGACGTTTGTCTTTCTTGGAACGATTTATTGACTAGAAATACGGCAATTTTAGCGTCATACTTTAGTAGATTTTTTGTAAGCTTAATCAACACAATGCGGTTAGTGAACAGCTAGGTTACTAGAATTTACTGTTTATTGAGATAATATATTTTTTTAGGACTATAGTACGAAAGTAATGATAGGAGCCAACCTTAACAACACATGGTTTTGCTCTACCGACCAGATCCCTAAATTCCCTCAGTCAATTTATACGACCTGCCTAATATATGTTACTCCCATTCCCAGATAAAATAATTTTATTTCAATATAACTTTAACTTTCTTAATGAATCGGACAGTCGACCTCCGTCATCATATTAATGTTTCGTATTCATAATATTCTGATGAAAGACAACGCGGTCCGATTCACACCAGGAAACTTAAAGTTATTGATAACATTGCTTTAAGAGATGGTGATAGCCCCTCAGTACGGAAATGTCAAACATATATTACTGAGCTTTTTTAGGCAGATGTATATAAATTGTCATAGAAGAACAATATAGAAGGAGGAAGGGATAAGCAATTCAAGCGTATAACTTTATATATGTACTGTGGTATAACAGTCTAGCTAAACTAATTGTACCGGAGAAATGAGGAATCAAACTCCTCAAGGAACGAGATATTGGACAGGTGGTAGGTAGGTACCCTTACCGTTCACATTGTTAGAAATTGGCAATATTCGTTAAGGTCGGCGCAAGTGTAGCCTATACAAACTATGGTGTTGAAAATATCTATAGACTGCGATGATCACTTTCAATAAATTGGGACGTATACAACGTCTGCAACTTAAGTATCCTCAAGAGTGCTTGGCAGCGAATCAAAAATCAGCATTGTCTTTCTACGATAGATTTCCAAAATGAAATTTCTGATTCCTACAAAATATACAGTCCTATTCTACTTATTAAACAATGTGTGAACGTTTTCATAATATATAATTGCCAAATAGAAGTTCTGCCCGAATAACAAAACCTGGGAGAAAATATCAAAAGTAAGTTTCTTGTATAAAGCGGAGAGGCGCAGAGGCCTTATGATTTATTTCTTACTGATAACATGCTGATAACCATATGAGAATGTTCTATTCAGTTCAACAAAAAGATAAGAATTAATTGTGGTTTCAGTGAAGTTGCTCGGCTCGATTCACTTTCTTTCGAAACACTGGATTTACTTTATTGATAGTGAGCTTTGGGTCTTTCTTATTAATTACTTACAAAAATGTTGGTATCACGTATTTCTTCTCAACTAATTGTTGAGAAAGAACATTTTATATCTGGGACTTTTTCGTGCGTAATATTAAAAATCTATTAAAATACATTTTATGAAATTCATGAAATATTTTTTTATTTTTGCCATGAATTATTATTTTCAATCGGTGGTATATTCTGCTAACTGCATATATGGTTTCCTTCTCACCTCTTATTGGCACTCACTGTAGGAAAAAATCGTCACCCAGAAGTCCGAAACGTGCGTGTTGTGTTAACATATCATAATTTTAAAACATTTCTGTTCGCCCCTTAAAAGTGTGCCGGTGTTCGGTAATTGTTAAATAAGGTACTAGAAAAGCATTTTAGTTGCCCATTGTTGTGTCAAGTGAAATTACCAGCAGTGACATGTTACTACTTAAGTACCCATTCTTCCACACTCATTGTTCAGTACACTGAATATTGAGTGTTTTTTTTTCACATCCTACGATAGGGATATACACATTTAGACCTCTGGCTGGAGTAATGTTAGAACAAACAATAGATATTAGGTACATTACTAATACCATTATTAAATAAATAATGTCGCGTATTTTCGATTATTTTCGAAAATTAATCTTCTGCCTTGATTCTATAGGCTACTGCTGATAAATTCCATAGGCTGGTGCTTGATATGTTTAGTCTGTGCATTAAAAGAGGCTTGCCTAACGGCTAAGTGAATAGTTTAGCAACATAAACATTACTGAATGAAGCAAATGTCAAAATAATACCCGTCTAGTCATAATGTAGTAAGGTCATAAATACGCCCAATATTGATTGCTTTGCGGAGGTCTGTACCTCGAGAAGTATGGCAATGATATTTGACAGGTACGGCAATGTATGGCAATTATGTACACGTTCGTTCATTAAAAATAAGTAAAAGGTAGAATAATAAACTACTCATTGGTTCATGTACCAATAATATTGCATCGCTTCTTCGCAAGTTACTAAAATAACGTTATCTGGTATTGGAAAGAATCCTTTTAAGCCGTAAGTGCCTTATCTGTTGGAACGGTTGATTGTTTCGCATCCTATGTCATGTTTTTCTTCGCCATCTTACACGATCGTAGACTTACCCGATTTGCTTTGACAACTACGTTATTTCCTTGTATCTCATGCCAGTATTTCCAAAATTGTATAAAGGATAAAACATAAATTTACAGAACTTTTGACACTTTCATCTGATATACAAACTAAACTCCTTACCATTGTAATCATATCTTATCAGGGTGGTAATTTTCAACCATACGAACTGAAAGTGTCGACGGAAATTTACTGGTGACATTAAATTTGTCTCATATTTACAAACGGTATAAGACGAAAGATATATCTTAATAATATTATAAATGCGAAAGTTTGTATGGATGTTTACTTTTATTCTTATGTAGCTTATACATCAGAATAACATATAGGCTACTTTTTATCCCGGGAACAAGTTCCTGTGGGAAACGGGAACGGGAAAACTTCTCTACGCGAGCGAAGCCGCGGGCGTCAACTAGTCACATATAAATTTATCTATCTTAGTTTTCAAATAGTATGGTTGAAAGTTACAGCCCTGATGAGATAATGGCAATAATAGTACAAGTTCAAATTTATTTATCAGAAATTTTGGATTTTTTTTTAAATTTGATAATTGGCGATCTAACATTTTTACCAGATTTACGGTGCGTACATGCGGTGGATGTACCACTTCAACGCACTAAGCGCTTTCCACCCAACTTCATAATGCGCACATCTGATTTTGAACTACCTACCATGAACTACCTGAGCACATGTTAGAAATTTCTACAATTTAGATCTCTACAAGTAGCGAGTGAGATCATCAGGTGAGATCGTGGTCAAACGCAAGCCTATATATTATAGAAAATAATGTTATATTTGTCGGTAAACGAATAAAAATAATACAGTATCATTTGGTGAGTTTTAATATACTCAGGGGTTTGTTATTTCACTCTTAATTGCCTATAAAGTCATAAATTTACAGATAACAAAAGGCGGATGGCACGTGGGAATATCAGCGTGATTCCAATTATCATCGCGAAATTGAACCAAGTAAGGGTAGATACTGCCAACGAGCGACATCCGAAGACTGTGTATCACATCGAACTTCATCGTCGGTTTCCTATGGGACCCCAGACAATATATTTCAACATCGTTATATTTACTCCGCAGTGTAATTCCAAACATGAGGCACAAGTTTGTGTTCCCCATTCTCAATAACACCGAGGATTCTAAACAACGAGGCTTTTGCAAACAAAGGCTCATTGCCTGGCATTGTTTAAGTCGCAACCAGACAACGTCGACTTAATGGTGACATTGTAGGAAACGTTAATTAAACGAACAACAATTCTCCGAATATAAGGTTATAAGTCCCACAAGTTTCAGTTTCGTGATCAAACGTGTTATGTAGTATTACGCCTATGAGAAGCTATTTACGCAAAGATTTCCTTCTCAATTGAGAATTGGTGAGACGTTGAGATTCGGTGATTATGAATAAATGTCGATGTCAAAGAATTTATGTCTTATATACTATTTAACGTTTGATGACGAATCACAATAACCCAGGGCGTAAGATCCCCACTAAGATCTCCAAATAAGGGCTCAAGTGAGTTATCACGTCGTGGTTGTAGGAATCATGAATGTATAGTTAATATAAATGCATCTTCTTGGTAAATGAATATAATTCCCTGGTACCAGTAACTCATAATATACTAACACACAAGAATACACATAACTATAAAATTATAGACATAACTATACAATTTGATATGACCTAACCCATAGCGTGTGGGGAGACCTCTGCTGCGCCTAACGTGTGTGGCGCATCGGTATTCAAAACTCATGCGTCAGCAGTGTGTCCCTACAACCTCATTTGCTAGCTGTGTTGACAAATGAATAAGTAAACATTACAAGGTTGCGAGTTAAGCTCCCAACATTAAGCTAAATCTGTTCCTAGCAATCAAATGAAAACTCCTTCAAATATCTTCTGATTAATTTCGTTGTAGGTTCCAAGACACTCTGACATCTGGGACTTCACCGAAATCGAGCGCTTTGTAACTTTTCTGGTCATTGCAGAAGATCCTGGTTAACAGGAGTCCCAGTAATGTAAATGCGGGTAGAATTAGAACCACTTAAAGGACCCCAGACTTCCCAATCCACGTATGGTTTGGAAACAAATGGGTTAGGATAAATAAGACTTCTTCTTCACAAATATCAATAAATATGAAGAATATTTATTGAAGTTACAATGGAGCTCACAACTCTCTGAACAACTATGAGTAATGGGTATCTAGAACACACCAACACCATACGATATACACATATTATTGTTAACCTACTTTAGTATTGTGTTTTATTGTTCAAGAAACTTTGTATGGAAAATGACTTACATCTTTCTATTTCCTCATTTTGTTTACTAGAGGACCGCCGCAGCTCCACCAGTGTGGTGAAGATTTCCCGTATGCCTTTTCCACTGAAACCTGTTTCCGGGAAACCAAGTAGCTTACGTTTTAATTCCAGATGTCAGCGATGTCCGCACCAAAATATATCCAAATTATTTTAGTAATTTTAGTAAGTACCAAACATACACATTCGCCCATATAATATTAGTACTCATTATATAATTATTCAGGGGTACATTTTTGGAGACAATTCAAAATTGTTGCAGACCAAATAATTGATTAATAATAATCGTGGATACTCCTTGACAGTGCCATCCAGCCCAAACTAAACGAATACAAGCTTGTCCTATGGGATTTGTGCTATGGGATTCTAAATTCACCAAACTTCGAAACACACATTTGTGGATAACTAGTTTCCACCCGGGATTCGAACCCTAGATGTCATCCGCTTACGTATGACAAAATATTGCGGAATAAAAGGAGAATAAAACCGTAAACCAACAAATAAATGAATGACATTTGGCCCATTTGGCACTGCAATACCTGCTGTCGTCGAAAGCAGAATGGAGTCGATGAACTTTGCCCCACTTGCATAAAAACTTTGCCCTCCCAACTCTTTTGTATATTTTGATAAACAATAAGTAGGTACACAGTTAGGGAAGATTTCTTCCGTGATTTTTGTGGTATCGTTTTTCAGTGGCAGACGGTGTATTCTCACGCACTATTTACGCTACTGCATTCAGAAATATTAGGTATCTACGTTATGTTGTTACTAGTATGGACATACTCTTAACAAGTACTTCCCAAAGAAGCTCATTATGTGCACAACATTCAGTATATGTGTAATTATTTTATAATGTTTAGAAATATACGAATAATTAGAAAGATACTGTCATACATTGCCTTTAAATAATAATAAATAAATAATAAATATTGTGGGACACTTTTCACGCACCGCCATCTAGCCCAAAGTAAGCTAATATTAGCTTGTGTTATGGGATCTAGATAACTGATAAACATACTTATATATTTCTAAATTCATACATATTATAGATAAATAACACCCAGACACAGAATAAACCATCGTGCTCATCACACAAAGTTTTATCCTGGGTGGGAATCGAACCCACGACCTCTTGCGTAGCAGTCGGATGCACTCCCACCGCGCCACAGAGGCAGTCAAGTCTTCATTACGTAATGACTAGTATGGACATACCCTTTAAAGAATTACAAGTACTTGAAATTATAGATTCTACAGCTCATTATGTGCACTAAATTTAGTAACTGTGTATTTTTTTTATAACATTACCTCTTTTTTTCTCTCTCCACTAGTCACTACGTACATACATAGCATAAATTACGTAGTGACTTACAAAGTATGTCCATACTGGACTGTAGAGAACCACAAGCACTTTCGAAAGAAATAAATAAAAGAATCTACAGCTCACTCTCCGCTGCATCATCACTACATATTATAAAACAAAGTCGCTTTTCGCTGTCTGTCCCTATGTATTCTTAGATCTTTAAAACGACGAAACGAATTACGATGCAGTTTTTTTTTAATAGTTAGAGTGATTCTTATAGAAGGTTTTTATGTATAATTTGTTAAGTTTTTGTATACATTGACCAAATTATAACGATATTTATTGGGGATGTCGGAAAAAATAAGCCGTCTGGGAGCTTTGTAGCCACAAAATAATGTATGATGCAATTGTGTATCTAATGTAGTTCTACGAAAAAGTCCGCAACGATATATGTCTATCTTATAAGAATAACATAGTATATCCATTTTAATACTTTAAAAAACCATCAAATACAAAGCAGTAATTTGAAGGCTATTTACACAAACATGCTATTAATTCTTATCATTTTTACTACGTTAGTTGGCTTCAGCATGTCATGAAGATTATATTGTACATTTACACCTTGCAAATTAAATAAATATCTTACGAGTTATCGCAAATTCAAAATAAATTGCAAAGAACTTAATTTCGTATAACCATAATTTGACCGGGCCGTAAGTACGAGTAGGTACTGGAGAGCGGAGAAGTAATCAATGAATTTGGAAAATGTTCATACATTATTGTGAATGTCAAATTAATAAACATCGGGATTAAATTGGTGCCACGGGGTTCGAAGTATGTCACGGGCGAAGCCGGCCGGGACAGCTAGTATTTACTAAATTAAATAACAATCTATTTCTTTTATAACCCTTTTCTGTAAGATAAATTAATATGGGCTTGCATCAAGATGTACTGAGAATAGTAAGAAAGGTTCTATTATAAAGTGATATCTAGACCGCCGACCTCTACGCAGCCCTTAAAGTCAGCGCTCACTAGTCCTTGAAGATCGTCCGATATAGCGGTCTCGGTGCAAATAACTCAATTCTCTACGTCTGGATAATATCAATAATCATATATTTTAATGATGATGACTGCTCGTTATGATATAACGTCTTCATATTACGCAGAGGAGTGACGAGATAACGTTTATCTTGCCCTTATCTGTATATTGTCAGCTAAAGCTCACCCTTAGGCGTAGTCGGTACGCAATTCGTACATTCCTGTTATAAAATGTTGGCCTTATTATTTGTAACTGGAAATTTAACATAGTTATGTAAATCTGGTGAACAAAAACAGTAAAATCGTGTACCAAGCCGAGCTACAATCGTATGAGTTATCTGCCAGCAAAACTCTCTGCCAGACGAGCATATTTATGTTAATAAGAGAAGAGAAAAGTTAGCAGCCGAATAAAAGTGAAGCTCAGGCTTTAAATCTAGGTTAGGGTTAAAAGCAACTGGGAATATACTAAGTTCAAGAGAAGAGGGGACAGAAGTGTAGATGTGGAAACATTCAATTCTATAAAATTAAATAATAAATAAATATCGTTGGGACAACTCACACAACGCCATCTGATTCCAAACTAAGCAGAGCTTGTGCTATAGTAACCAGATATCTGATAAACATATATATTTCTAAATACATACATATTATATTTAAATAACACCCAGACACAGAATAAACCATCGTACTCATCACACAATGTTTTATCCTGGGTGGTAATCGAACCCACGAGCTCTTGTGTAGCATTCGGATACACTCCCACCGTGCCACAGAGGCAGTCTCAGTTTTAATTACGTGTAATGATTGAGAGGACATATAATCCAAAAGAATATACGTACTTAAGCCAAGGAAGAGATTAGGATATCTCTAAAGAGTTTTGTACTACCAAATACATTTTATAAACACAACCCCTCTCACGGTGCAAGTTTATTTATCATGCCGCGCTGGTCTATCGAACCCCAGACCATTTCTTCCATGTGTTTGTAATAACACACTATTTACGCGACGTGGATATTAGCACGCAAGTATAATAAAGCTATCCATAATATTGTTTATTTGAATGGGATCTATGGGTATTGTTACATACAGAGATTTACTATAGAAATATTGCGTGCATTGCCGCTGTCAGGGTGGTTCGCAAGCCATCTATCATGTCCTTTCACTTCATTAGGCATAGCGTTCGAAATAAACATGTTGTCCGTTTACCATCACACAAGAATTTACTATATTATTCACCAATATTTTGTTTGAATCTGCAGGAAGCAAAAGAAAATTCATGGATCGCGAAGCCTGGCGATCTGCCCTCTCTGACTACCCCATCAGGGATTTAGCGAGAAGATAGTTAGTTGTTCTGTATACTTTTGGAATATGTATCTATATTATATTTAAATAGAGTCTGGAGCCTTTTGTACACTTAAACTCTGAAAGGGGTACTTTTAGCGGACCAGGTCTTTTACACAACCATTAGAAAAGTTTCCAACGAGCATTCAATAAATCTTCAGGAAGTCGATTTGCAGTCCGATATATTGGAAATTCGGTTTCAAATAACCCGAAGTTCTGTCAGAAACTTGGTACGAATTGTAGTAAATGGGGGGGTTGGGAAGGGGGGATTCAGAATTACTCGATAACGACATTAACGGTACTATAATTTCTTCAATTCACACCACTCATTCTGTAGTAATGCCATTAGTAAATGTATATTGTGTAATGTGTTATATTACTCGCTTTAACCTTCTTGGGTGTTTCTGTTGTCTGAGTTCCAAACCCTGTTACGGGTGACTGCAATAGTGCCTCGCACCTCGATCGTCAGTTGGCAGATTGAAGTACAAAATTGCAAGTGAGGTTGCCTTCAGTTACGGTATGTTTATGAGGCCCAAATTCTCTTTGAGTTTATTGACTGACTCAATTATTAAATACATGGTAAGAAGAGGGCCCCCGAAGATGTGGCAGAGGCATATTATATATATACCTCTGCCACCCCTTCGGGGATAAGGTGTGAAAGAGATATAAATTATGAGATTTCTAGAACGAAGTTTCTTAATAAAAGTATATTAGAAATATTGGTATTGCTTATGAACTATAAAATATTGATATTCTAGTAGGGAAAGAAAAGAACTATTTCATGTCTCTGAGATGCTAGAGTAAAATTTGAAATAAAAAATCTTGTAACGCTACATTTTACTAGCGACAACTACAGTTACAACAATAAACTTTTGTTTTCTTTGTAGTGACAACTATTATTTTTACTACGCTGTTTTATAGATATCTATAAAAATCCGGATAACGGACGACCCAAAAACAAAATTTAATCCAACTAGTATTTCACTAACAAGTTCTAACAATGTGCGGTGTGTACAAAAGTTACCAAAACCCATAAAAATGTTGATAGAAATACAATAAAACAGACCAAGGTATAGAAAACATCCATGGTATAGAAAACGCGATGCCATATAAAACGCATTGGATTTTAGTTTATCCGGTCGTCTTTGTTCTAGCAAAGAGAAAAGAAAATTGTTACTGGCATCGAGATATCTATTACTTTATTAAATCTAGAACTATCCAGCTATATTATGTAAATTTTGCAGCTATATTATGTATATGTTATGTAAATTTTGCAACTTTACATAATTATAATGTTTAAAGTCACTTGACTTATATAATTCAATAAAATGTTCGGGTCTATTTTGGACTTTTTAAATATTTCTTTAACTTTGGCTCAGTTTCTGCAGCTTTTGTCACGAGAAAACTTTATACGCAGTAATAGAAAAAAGACACAAAAACCACATAAAAAGAATGATTTTATTGCGTAGATTCACAAATATTTGAATAAATTTGAATACATACTACACGACGTCATTGCCCAAAACAGTAGATATATTATACTTACATCGAGAATTTTTCATGCAGCGCCGTGAATATGTAACGAAAATATTAGAAAAACGAACGTTCGTAAAAAATGTGAAACGTCATAAACAATAAATTGTTTGTGGATGGAATAGGGTGCATTGAAAATCTATTACGTACAAAAATTGGAAGATTTATGTGTGCGGTATTTGGCTTGTTGTAGGCCCTATTTTATATAAAAAACGGAGAAAGCCCTCCAAAAGCAGTTGAATTATTGGCAAATATTTTAAGATGATTTTTTAATAATAAGAAGATCAAAATAATACGAGTTTAAACCGACCTCAGCTACAATTACTAATGATTTGAGTTCATAATTAATGCTTAAATCTCTCATCAAAAATTTTAAAATATTAAGCTTGCCATGTGTATATGTGTATCTTGAATATATGTAAATTTGTGAGGAAACACCACGAGTAATATACTACACGTGAAGGAATACAAAACAGATATATCCTAAGCACGAAATAGACGGAACTCACCAAAATCGCAATTAGTTGTATACTCCACGGGTCCTTTGGTCATGTCAATAAAACTATACACCCTGTAACATACTGCCAGAGTTGACTAAATACGAGGTAAAATTTCACCCTTTCGAATATGAGCTGAAATCATTCTTGCCAAACAAATGTTATAACAGTATTCAAGAATACTAATATTATAAGTGTAATTGTATCCAAATTAAATAATAGTAATAAATATAAAAAAGCCAGACAAAATTATGTTAAGTATATTAATAATATTGATATAAAATTTTACTGTAATCATAACCCATGAGTTAATAATTAATATATTTCTTACTTAACTGTATTGTATTTAAAACAACTAATTTAAGAACCTATAAATTTATATTTATATGCCTTGATTAGACTATAACATGTCATTAAATATAATATAATACGATAAATAAATAAACAAATCGAAGCGCTCGTGGCCCCGCGGTCTAAGTGTTCGGTAAAACGATCACTGGGGTACGCAACTTTCACTATGGCTGGTGACCACTTTGTGGGATTTACATTTGCGAGCGTTTCCGTGCTTTGGAAGGCACGTTAAGCCGTTGATCCCGTTTGATAGTAAAATGGCAGTCGTTAAGCCTGGTTGAAGGCCTTATAGGCGGCTTAAAAGATTTCAACAGCAGGTAGCCACAACCTGCGTCTGTCTATTTCAACACGGCAATGGGCTCACCACCTATTACGTGGGACAGGAATCCACACGGTGAAAAGTGGGCATATAATATGCCACTGCCACCCCTTCGGGGATAAGGCGTGATGGATTTTTTTTTTTATTTATATTTATAAATAAACAATCTACACTAATATTATAAAGAAGAAAACTTTGTTTGTTTGTTCGTTTGTTTGTAATCAATAGGCTCAAAAACTACTGGCCCGATTTTAAAAATTCTTTCACCATTTGAAAGCTATATTATCCACGAGTAACTAGGCTAATTTTATTTCATCAACCTGAAAAGTTACTTATTTTGCGTATGCTGCCTAAACTATAAAAGTTAGATCCATAAAATGTTCTAATTATTTGTAGATCTTATAAATATCTACAAAAAAGATCGTAACACGCTATACCTATCTATGTCGAGTAAGGCACAACAACCATTTTTTTATTTAAAAATCTTGAATTTTTTGGACTACATTTAAACGCGTTTAAATTAATTATTTCATCACTAAGTACAGTTTATGTAAATAAGATTTGGTCTTTGAATGATTAAAAATGGACGTTTCGGCCCGTTGCGAAGTGGGCGTCACCAAGGCGGGGGTGCGCGTGCGGAAGGGGAGTTTAGTTCTATGAGTAAGGCTAAAAAATTTCGTGAATTGACTGAAGTATAACGATTATTGTTGAAGAGGTCGCAAAAAATCTTATGCTAAATAAACTAGGCGAAAAAAGGATCACAGTTACCGAAATAGTAAAAAAGTAGAGTAGCAGTTGTAGTACCTATTTACAAAGGGAAAGACTCGCGCCTAAACTGCTCCAGCTACAGGGCGATCAGCTTGGTCAGCTTAGCTAGTAAGGTGTATGCAAAGGTTATAACGGCACGAATGCAAGAAAAGTCTGAAAGGTATTTATGGGAGGCTCAATGCGGATTCCGACGTGGAAGAGGTTGCATGGATCAAGTGTTTTCTCTCCGCATGATCGCGGAAAAGTTTCTCTTAGCCAGAAGGTTTTCTGCGCTTTTGTGGATCTAGAGAAAGCATTTGATAACGTTGTGAGAGAAACGCTGTGGGACTTGCTGCCAGGATATGGTGTGGACGGCTCGCTACTGCGGGCAATACAGTCGCTTTATAGGGACTGTAAGGCTTGCGTGCGAGTAGGGGGGGATGTGTCACCTCTTTTTGATGTCTGTACAGGCGTCAAACAGGGATGTGTCATGTCCGCCTGGCTGTTCATAGTGTATCTGGACAGTTGCCTGCAGAAGTTGAAAGATTTTTAATATGGGTGTGAATTTGGGTGACTTTACAGTAAACTGTCTGCTGTACGCTGATGATGCGGTGCTCATGGCCTCATCAGAAGCCGACCTTCAGGCATTAGTCACTAATATGAAAGAGGGGTGTGAAAGTAAGGGTCTCCGCTTGAATGCAAGTAAAACTAAGGTTCTAGTATTTGAAAGAGGTGACGTAAGAACTAAATGCGAGATTAGGGTAAACCAGGAACGTCTAGAGCAAGTGAATGAAATTGTGTATTTAGGAAGTATGTTTAGCGCGGATGGAAGATGTGATTCGGATGTGGAACGGCGAGTAGCTGCCGGAAACAAAGTTAACGGTGCTTTGTCCCAGTTAGTAAAGCGACAAAGCATCGTAAAAGAAGCACGACTGGCGATTCATAACGCAGTGCTAGTGCCAACTTTGCTTTACGGTAGTGAAACCTGGGTATGTCAGCAGATGCATGAAAGTAAATTGAATGCTGTGGAGATGCGATCACTTCGAAAGTTGTGCGGCGTTACCTTGGCTGGCCGAATACGTAACGAAGTGATACGCAATTTGGCAGGTTTGAATGAAAGTGTCAGCGTTAAGCTGGAAAAGGGCGTGCTCCGTTGGTATGGACACGTCCAACGAATGAGTGAGGAACGATTGACGAAGAATATATATTGTTCAAAAGTAGAGGGTAGAAGGAGTCAGGGTAGGCCGAGACTTACATATGAAGTGAGCAGATTGCTCAAAAACGGAAAGGTCAAAAGTACTCGGATACCCAGACGTGCGTGTATGAAGCGATTGATGAATCTCGAAGAAGCGAAAGAAGTATGCATGGATCGCGAAGCCTGGCGATCTGTCCTATCTGACTACCCCGTCAGGGATACAGCGTGAAGATAGTTAGTTTTTTTTAGTTACCGAAATCCACGCGGGCGAAGCTGTGGGCGGAAGCTAGTGAATAATAAAAAAGGAGACTAATTAAAGATTTGTTTTGAGGTTAGAATATTATGGCAAAAAAAAAACCTATGAATATAATGCTACCTCTCTCCAACATATATATCCGTATTGAGTATTAATTATGTATTGAGAATGAATTAATTATGTATGAGCTATATGATCTATTTAATAATATATCTGAAGATGTTTGGACGCACAGTATCTGCCTCTGTCTCCCCTCTGGTAAAGATCTGTGATTATATAATACTAGTTGACGCCCGCGGCTTCGCCCGCGTAGAGAAGTTTTCCCGTTCCTGTTTCCCACAGGAACTTGTTTCCGGGATAAAAAAGTAGCCTCTGTGCTATTTTGATGTATAAGCTGTATTATTGTAAAGTTTCATTAAAATCTATTCAGTAGTTTTTACGTGAAAGAGTAACAAATATCCAAACAAACTTTCGCATTTATAATATAATATTAAGATGTGTGTATGTTTATGTTATACATATTTTGCCTATTTTTCAAGTACGTAGTTTTTTCACTTCACTTAAATCCCATGAAGTTATCCGTACAAGATATCTTGTACAGCTTCAGAAATACAAACCTTATCCAGAAGTGTTTTGCTAGCAATAATTACATTGTGTTCAGGAAGTATACACGGATATGTTGGTTTGTTTGGACGAAGTAAACAAAACACTGAGTAAAGGTAAAGTGCCAAGTAGGTATCACGTGTGTTGATTCACACGTTTTCCGAGAATATCTCCGAAAATTACCAAAGAATGAAGAGATGCTTTCAAATGTCGTTCGCAAAACTTCTCTGAAATTGATATCACGTAGACTATGTTGACCTAAACAGTAATGACTTGAAAACCATAGTGTCACAATGGCTTTTAAAACAGGACTATTCACAAACAGAAGCCCTGCTTACATATATCGTATAATTAACCCGAAGTTAGTTACCACCCACATACACAGTCAAACACACACACACACACACACACACACACCACACCTCACACATATTCACACAGACACACATAAACACACACATATACACCTCTAGATACGCACACATGAGCAAATAAATACATATTGAAGAAACATACATAAAAGCATACATTACGTTCATTAAAATATAAAACGATCGAGCGACACAATCCATAAATATAACATTGATTTGTATACATTTTTGTGCTGAACACTGTCCCTTATAGTACACGTTGCCCTAGTTTAAGGGACAGGGTTCATCAATTAGTAGGTAATTGAATACTTTTATATACCTTGTGTTGCTGTACTAACTTATGTTAACTGTACATCCTTTTATGTAATAAAGTTTATTATTATTATTATATTATATGTATCTGTTTCATTTATTTTCTTATTATTGAGAATCGTTGTCTCAAGCATGATAGGATCATGTACGGAATGATTTTACTTTTTATGGTATGTAGAGCTATAAATAAAAAAATATGTAAACATATTATAGCTTCATACATCTATTAAGGTAAAAGCAGACTAAAAATTTTGATTACATTTTGACCTTCATAAATAAAGATATTTTCATTTCATTCAGCACAGTATAAAGACATTAGATTGTCAATTTGTGATACTAGAGTGAATGTATTGCAGATATTTTACACAAAAAATCGTGTTATGGGCAAAGATAGGTAACAATCAAACTCAATTTAACTTTACTCATATCATTAGGCACATAAAACACAAAGAAGTCAGAGAAACGGAAACTTACGAGGTGTATCCGAGGCGATTTAAGACGTAAGATAGGAAAAGGCGCCCTTCCCTTCCGAACCATATACTGCCTATTCATTGCGAGGGATAACAAAATTTTATTTCAAGTTAAATTGTGTTCGCAACTCAGCCACTTCTTATTTATTGGGGTATATTGGGGTGGAGTGCCGACGCCTCGGGCACATCACACGTCTGCACACAATGGCATTTTATAATAAAGTCAACGCACCCTTCATATCCTGCTAATTTCAAAGTGCCTTTGGGTCTAACTACCCCTGCTCTCTTACCGCCTATTATAATCTTAATTTAAAGATGTTCTCCGACAATCTACTAACCCCTACAATATTATCGTCTAGATAATTAGTTTCTTAATTGGGGTGTTAACAAAATCGTGTTAACCATAGTGTTCTCTAGTTTCAATAGGATTGATTTCGATATAACCGACACACCCCGGTTACTGCGAAGAGAAGTATATAGAATGAGTTTGTAAAGAAAATAACATTGTCTTCTTTAATATTATTGATTGCGTAATAAACTAAACTACTTATCGATAAACTTCTCAATAACAAATATAACATTTGAAAAAAAATCTAGGTGTATCTTTATACACAAGCTGTATTCTAAATAAAAAACACAGACGATGAGTTTGTGCATAAGGTGGCATTCAAGGCACATGTCCTTTTTATTGCAGAACTAGTCGACATGTCGACATTTATGACTACTGCTCCGCTCTCCAAGGTAGTAGCGTGATGCCTATAGCCTTCCTCGATAAATGGGCTATCTTACACAAAAAGATTTTTTTAAATCCAACCAGGAGTTCCTGAGATTAGCGCGGTCAACCAAACAAACAAAATCTTCAGCTTTATAGTATTAGTATAGATACTTAGGTCCGTATTCCAGAACGTTTCTCAATACTCGATCAATGCTTGAGACTAGATTTTGCCTTATTAAATCTACTCTCAAGTCTTTCTTGAGTGTTGATAAACGTTCTGGAATACAGCCCTTAAACTGTAATGGGCAGTGATCTTAGCAAAATACAGAAAATAATATTTATACAAAAATAATGGATACATTTAAAAAATTGGAATAGCTGAGAGAATTTTGTATCAAGATAAAGAAAGCGTATACCTATCCTTAATGCAAGTAAGGTACCTTGTCTCTATAAAATATGCTTTTCTTCTTAAAGCTTATTGTCATTAAGTTTATCAAAAAATAAATATTACGCTATAGAAGCATCTTGAGAATTTTCGTCGGCATATTCGTGTCCCCACAAGTGTCTTGTTTTATTCATAGGCTTCTTTGAATAAAGATGAAAATATTATGTCTGACTAAGGAAAATGGCGACAGGGGGCTAATATGGTTGGGGTTAATAGTCATACATATTAATGGGCTGTATAATTGTTGACTATGTTATTTTTGTTGACACGCGTGTTATATAGAATAAAGTTGTCAGTGCAAATGTCATCTATGACAGACAATGTACCTACCATTTTATATTGCATAAAAATAAACATACATAAACATACTTTCACGCCTTTATCCCCGAAGGGGTAGGCAGAGGCATACTATACGCCCACGTTTCACCGTATGCTTTGCTTTTTGTCCCACGTAACAAGTGGTGAGCCCATTGCCGTGTTGAAATGGACAGGTGCAGGTCGTGGCGACCTGCTGTTGAAGTTTTTCAAGCCGCCCATAAGGCATTCAACTTGACTTAACGACTGCCATGTTACTGGCAACCGGGACCAACGGATTTAACGTGCCTTCTGAAGCACGGAAACGCTCGCAAATATAAATGCCACAAAGTGGTCACGCATGCGAGGACCAACCATAGTGAAAGTTGCTTAACGCAGTTATCGTTTACAGTACACTATGTCCGTGGGGCCACAAGCATTTTATGTTGATAGAAATAATATTGGGACCATAGATCAAAAAAGTACGGACTCATTCGCTGAATTGTGAGAATTTATCTACAATATTGGCAGTGGTTTGACCCAGTTTTTTTTTCTATATAGGGACGTTTAAGTATTGTAAAACAAGTGAAGAAACAAGTCCTTACGACAAATGTGCGTCAATCGGCGAAGATAAACAAATTGTGACAGTAGAGTATGTTCTATTTTTTCTATTAGACATATTTTGACACAGCATTATCAAGTCCAAATTAAACTAGACAACTAATAAACACACTTAATATATTATATTTCTAATTATGTACATAATATGTGAATCACACACATTAATTCTGTCCTGGGATTCTCTGCGCGGCAACCGTATAAATTTACCATTTAAGCTACCGAGGCAGTCAAAATATACAAAAATTAAAACTTCATTTCAAAGAAGTGGCCGGCACAGAACCCGACTATTTTGTTAAAAATTGCGCAAAACAAAATGCTTTAGAGAGGAAGCCCTAATTAGTTGAAGCTGTATAAAATTTCGTGCTGCAATGAAAATGCGGTATGATGAGTTGAAGCTGTTATCATTTGTTTAGTTATTCATGGAATTCTGACAGATAACTGCAGGAATTATTAAAATGTCTCCATTGTTTTTACAGGAGCTAACGCAGTACCTTATGAATGATAAAATTAAGGAACAAGCGAATAATCATTGTTACCGGTAAAACCTCCGGATTTTTAGGTAAAAGAAACGAATTAAATATTCATCGTAAAGTTTATTTTTGAGCTCACACAATTTGCATAATTTATTTATTGATCTTTAGTGAGTATTTGCACTCAAAATAGTATTATATTAATTAATAGTTGTTAAATCCCACAAATATTTTAATTGTTAAAGTATGTTTGCTATTCTTTCACGCAATAACTACTGAATGTATTTTAATGAAACTTTACAGTAATCTTTACTTTAATATATAAAGCTGAAGAGTTTGTTTGTTTCTTTGGTTGAACGCGCTAATCTCAGGTCCGAATTTTGAAATTATTTTTGCTTTGGATAGTCTCTTTATCGAAGAAGGCTATAGGCTATATAACATCACGCTACTACCCAGGAAAGCGCAGCAGTAATCATAAATGTTAAACTGAGGTGATGGATCATCACCCCCATCAATGCACAACAACCAATGTTTAAAAACAAATAAGGCGTTTGGGGATCCAATCGCCTTATTTGTTTTTTAAACATTGTAGATATAATAATTGCAACTTAATTGCAACGAGTTCACACTTTTTGTAAATCAAAAAACGGGAATTCGTTGCAAGCAATGCTATAAACACGAAATAGTAAAGTATAGCAGCACTTTGCGCATCAATCCTCATTTATGAAAAATACAATATGGTATATGTAATTTAACTGGGCAAGCAACACTTTTACAGCTACCTATGCCTCTCGTCTCTCATGATAAATGACTGTTTGTGCAGTTTTAGTGCTCGCCACGTGCGCGTTATGATGGCAGCGTTGAGATACTAACTTGCAAAGAGGTAGAGCGTATATAGTTGGACCGTTTCACTTGTTTCAATATCATTGTGAGTGATACTCGCATGGTTTTCACTAAATTTAATACGAACAGCCCGGAATTCTTTATTATTTGTTTTATTGCATTTTTAGTCTCGATTTTTTTTATATATGATGAAGTTAAAGCTTCGTTTATTTTTACTTTAACATCTATTGAAATAAAAGCGACGTTTTGTTCAACTTCTCTTTTTATAAACGAAATTTTTAAAAAGAGTCTAATTAATTTATGACTACCTCGGTGATGTAAGTAGTAGTGTATGGCGACTGGCGTGCCGAGGCCCCGGGTTCGATTTCCGGGTCAGAACAATAATTTGTGTGATTCACAAATAATTGTTTAGGAGTCTGGGCGTTTCCTATGTATAATATGTTATGTGTTTGGAAATATATAAGTATAAAGTGTGTTTATCAGTTGTCTAGATCCCATAAAATAATCTAATATTAGCTTACTTTGGGCTGTAAAGTTTATATTTATTGTATGTAAAATCGATGTTGTGATGCACTTCTCTTATCTAACAGATATTTTTTAAAAGATTTTGATTATAGCGCAGGTTATACTTTGGTTTATGAATACAAAAAGCGTATAATAATAATATTTACACTACAGTGTTTGCACAAAAAGAAGGCGCATTTCCTTTTTCGTATCTCAAAGTCAACACGCGTTGCGTTGCTTGTCAGCCTTTCTGCTACCGTAATGGCTTCATCTTTATTTGAGATCTCGTGAATTTGCTATCTTCTAGTAGGTCCATAAACTACCATTTAATTTTTCTTTATAAACTATTATATATTTTGCTAAATCAGGAACAACTTTTATAACAATAAAATTAAAGTTTTTGTTTACGTTTAAGATTGTATGCTATGGCACTCAGAAGATAAATAATACAAAACATATAGTTAATCTATATATATATATATATATATATATATATATATATATATATATATATATATATATAAGGCAAAATCACTGACTGACTCATTGATCATGAAATGTCTGAAACTACCAAAGCTATGAAGCTCAAACTTCGGATGGAGATTCTTTTTAATACGTAGGTTTCCGCTAAGATGGGATTTTGCGAAATTCTAACCCTAGGGAAGTCAATAAGCTACAAACGGTTGTATGGAAGTTCGTCATTTTCAAAGTTAGAAACATGTATTTATGTACACCTGTTTTTAGTTACAAATAAATGGGCACGTGTATCGTGGTTTTGCAAAATTTTTCTATTAATTATTCTATTGATCACGAAACCTATAAAACTAACAAACCTACGAAGCCCAAACTTCGCATTGGGGTTCCTTTTAACACGTAGGTTTCCCCTAAGATTGGATTTTTGGAAATTCTACCTCTAAGGAAGTAAATGAGCGATAAACGGTTGTATGGAAGTTCGTCATTTTTAAAGTTAGAAACATGAATTTACGTACACCTGTTTCTGGTTACAAATAATGGGCACATGTATCGCAGTTTCGCAAAAGTTTACCAATAAGGAGGTAAAATGGGGGTTGTATTAACTGACTCATTAATCACGGAATCCATGGAGCTAACGGAGCTATGAAGTCCAAACTTCACATTGAGGTTCCTTTTAACACATAGGTGCCCCCGATAAAGGAGTTTTGCGATTTTTTACCCCTAAAGACGTAAATAAGGGATAAACGGTTGTATGGAAGATTTTCATTTTCAACGTTAGTAACATGAACTTACATTACCTGTTTTAGAAAAATCTCCTAAGCCTTACCAGCGAGTTCGGTGTTGCCACGGGAACCGAAACTATGTCAGTAAACCATGCCCAGCCTAAACATTAAACATGGAAACCTGAAATTTGGTTAATGTATACTTTAAGTCTTTGGATAAGCAATAAAAACGAGATTCCCGATATTTCCATGAAAACGTGAACTACGCGGATAAAGTCACACACGTCTAAACTATCAAACATAGGTACATACCTGAAATTTGGTGAAAATATTTATTAGGTACCTTGAATCAGCACTAAAACAGGAATGCTTGCGTGAAGTCGTTAGTACACAAAAATGTTTACTCGGAATCAATGTTTTTCCGGGATATAAAGTAGGTCCCCTATGTTTTAATTCAGGAAATGTCTCGCACAGGATAATCAGTTCAAGCAGTTTCGCCAGCATGTATATTATTCACTTGTAAGTAACTCATCAACAAGTATTCCGATTTCATTATGTTTTTGGTTGTCTAAAAGCAAATACTTCAGAAGTTGTTTTATTAGAATAGCCTACGCGCCACCCTATTTAAGTAATGTCTCTTTTTTTGTCTGTTTCTTTTATGTGGCGCTAACGAAGTTGCACGGGTCAGCTAGTATGTATATAAAAGGCAAAATCACTGACTGACTCATTGATCACGAAATCTCTGAAACTACCAAAGCTATGAAGCTCAAACTTCGGATGGAGATTCTTTTTAATACGTAGGTTTCCGCTAAGAAGGGATATTGCGAAATTCTACCCCTAGGGAAGTAAATAAGCGATAAACGGTTGTATAGAAGTTCGTCATTTTCAAAGTGAGAAACATGATTTTATGTACACCTGTTTATAGTTACAAATGAATGGGTACGTGTATCGCAGTTTTACAACATTTTACCTATAAGGGGTAAACAAGGGTTGAAAGTTTATATGGAAAATTCTTAATTTTAAAACATAGCAACACCGAATTTCTTACACCTGCTTCTGTATAAAAATAGAAATTTATGTGTTAAGGAATTTTAATAAATTCTACCCTTGAGGGGGTAAAAAAGGAGTTGCAATAACTGACTCACTGATCACGAAACCTATAAAACTAACAAAGCTACGAAGCCCAAACTTCGCATGGGGGTTCTTTTTGGCAGGTAGGTTTCCCCTAAGATAGGATTTTTTTTAAATTCTACCTCTAAGGAAGTAAATAAGCGATAAACGGTTGTATGGAAATTCATCATTTTTCAAGTTAGAAACATGAATTTACGTACACCTGTTACTGGTTACAAATAAATGGGGACGTGTATGTCGGTTGGTTTTGCAAAAGTTTACCTATGAGGAGGTAAAACAGAAGTTGTATTAACTGACTCATTAATCACGAAATCCATGGAGCTCTGAAGTCTAAACTTCGTATTGGGGTTCCTTCTAACACGTAAGCCCCCTACGAAGGAGTTATGCGAATTTTTACCCCTAAGGACGTAAATAAGGGTTAAACGGTTGTATGGAAGATTGTCTTTTTTCAAAGTTAGTAACATGAACTTACGTACCTACACTTGTTTTAGAAGAATTTCCTACCTGTATTACCAGCGAGTTCGGTGTTCCTACGGCAACCGAAACTATGTCAGTAAACCACGCACAGCCTAAACATTAAACATAGAAACCTGAAATTTTTTGAATGTTTACTTCAAGTATTTGGATAAGCAATAAAAACGGGATTCTC
Organism: Thumatha senex; assembly: GCA_948477245.1. Classification (NCBI taxonomy): domain Eukaryota; kingdom Metazoa; phylum Arthropoda; class Insecta; order Lepidoptera; family Erebidae; genus Thumatha; species Thumatha senex. The sequence continues at coordinate 17,688,973 of OX419732.1, read as the reverse complement.
GATATTTCCATGGATACGGGAACTACGCGGCTGAAGCCACATACTCCTCCTCTTCAATCTGCACAATTTTGGCATAATGTATTTATCATGATTGAAAAGGTCTGGTAGAAGTTAGGTCTCATAAGATTATTCTTATTTCTATTATAATATTCTGGTTAAATTATAAAACATAGGTACAAACCTGAAATTTTGTGAAAGTATTTTTTAGGTATCTACCTTGAATCAGCACTAAGAAAGGAATACCCGGTATTCCCACGGAAACGGGAACTACGTGGGTAAAACTATACACAACCTAAAATTTGGTGAACGTATTCTTTTTGTACCTATATTAGATGAGCACCAAGAAAGAATTCCCGATATTCCCACGGGAATTTTTTTAATTTATTTATTTAATATTTATCTTACTAATATTATAAATGTGAAAGTTTGTAAAGGTCTCTTTATTACAAGATATTTTTATTATTCAAATTAATTTTGACGTGTGTTATTTAATCACATTTGTATGAAAATCGGCATATTATATCGGCTCCGCTCAAGTAAAGTCGTTAGTACACAAAAAAGTTTTTTCGCGGGTAAAGGATGCTTTCCCGGGATATAATGTAGGTACCCTATGTATTAATTCAGAATATGTCTCGCACATGATATTGACTTCAAGCAGTTTCGCCCGCGTGTATATTATTCAGTTGTAAGTAACACACATTTGTTTTAAACTAACACGCGTTGAACACATAATTTTGTAATGCCTACGTGCATCAGTTGCCTCGGGACCACGACAGGTTCAACCCTGTCGAAACGTCAAGGAATAAAAAGGTATACTAACCTTTTAGTTGTAATATAGTGCCGCGCGAAATCCCGTTCAATACAAAATTATGTAAGTAACACATCAACAAATATTAGATTTCATAAATTTGTTTGTTAAAAAGTGACTACTTCAGAAGTTGTTTCATAAGAATTCCCTACGCGCCACCCTCTTTAACTAATATTTCTTTCTTTGTCTGTTTCTCTTCTGTGGCGCTAACAAAGTTGCGCGGGTCAGCTAGTATTTATATATAACTTCAATGTTTTGTAAACTATTTATAAGATTAATATACAATGTATATATAATAACAATGAAAACCATAAAAAAATCATTATAAAATCATTTCGTTACTTATATTACTCCTCCTCTTCAATCTGCACAATTTTGGCATAATGTTTTTATCATGATTGAAAAGGTCTGGTAGAAGTTAGGTCTCATAAGATTATTCTTATTTCTATTATAATATTCTGGTTACTGTAAATGTAGTCGCCAGTAAAACTATATGGCCTGGACAAGTCGTAGAGTACGGAATACATAAATTTTCCACTTTATTACCTTTTTGAGTCTCGCCATAGAAACCTAGAGAAAAGTTGTCGATAAAAACACAAAAGCAAAGTCTCTGAAGGGTTTTGTTTTCTATTTTCCTAAAAATACTTTTGTGTAATAATTTCTCGCTTAGCACACCCCAATGAGTCATTTCATTTCTCACGCACTCTTTGAGATTGTAGCGGTATTGCTATCTACGATTACAAAGGAAGAATTTATTGTATCTGATAATAGCGTTGGCTGAATGAGAATCGATTAGTTTATTGTTAAGTAAGCATAGTTCAACTGTGAGAAATGTAGGTGAAAAATAAGTGAGTTTAATATCTGAAACTCACTTATTTTTCACCTCAATTTCTCACAGGTTGTTTCTAAAACTTACATTTAGGGCCTATCACTTTATTATTGGTTAAGCCCTCGGCTATTATTCGGCTGGTAGGATAGTTTTGTCTCCGTTAACCTACTTACATTCTTTGCAACTCAACTACTCTTATGGTAACATGGCAGGAACCCGAGTTTCTATTTTGAACTTTTTTATTTCGGATTACATTAATCTCGTCTTGGCTATGCAACAGACGACAACACCAACAGCAGGTCTGTTGTCTAGGTACATCCAAGAGCAGAACTTTTCAGTTATAAGGCGAAGACTTTAATTATATATTTATTAAATAGAATCGATTTCTCTATCTCTATCCGTCGAGATACCATCGATACCGTGATAAATACGCACGGTACCGCTTTGTGCACCCTTGAGCGTAATAAAATTAAAGCTAAATGGTCTGGTGGAAAATCAGCGTCAAGCTCTAGTCTGGCACTATGCTGAACTAGACCTTTTTGTCATAGGCGTGTGGCAAGCATTTCACATTTTACCGCATTGATTTTCTTGTTATTTTTTGTGTTTTTTCTTTCTTCTTTCTATAAGGTGGTGAAGAATAGTTTTGAATTGAAACACTGTAAAATTATCGATAAAATTCAAAATTCCAAACTATTAATTTAAAATGCAAACTGTGTTTAAGTTAATTTTATTTACAATCTTAATTTTTATATTATACACTGTTTAGCGTGTAATGCTCAATAAATAAATATTAAATATTGTGGGACACTTTTCACACAGCGTTGGCTAGCCCAAAGTAAGCTAATATAAGCTTGTGGTATGGGATCTAGATACATACATATTGTCACGCCTTTATCCCCGAAGGGGTAGGCAGAGGCATACTATACGCCCACATTTCACCGTATGCATTTTTGTCCCACGTAACATGTGGTGAGCCCATTGCCGTGTTGAAATGGACAGGCGCAGGCTGTGGCGACCTGCTGTTGAAATTTTTCAAGCCGCCCATAAGGCCTCCAACCAGGCTTAACGACTGCCATTTTACTGGCAACCGGGACCAACGGATTAACGTGCATTCCGAAGCACAGAAACGCTCGCAAATGGAAATTCCACAAAGTGGTCACCCATCCAAGGACCACGTATAGCGAATGTTGCAGAACACTGAGTCAGCGGGGCCACGAGCGCGGGATCTAGAAAAGTGATAATTATACTTTTATATTTCTACATACAAACATATAACACACAGCAAACACCCAAACTCCGAAACACACATTTATAGATCACACAAATATTTGTTCCGACCCGAGGATCAAAATACAGGAAAATGTTGCAGAAATGAATGAACATAGACATAGCTTTGCAGTCAACATGTAGGTACCAGAAATTTACTGACAAAGCAAAACTGATCAAAGGTTAGATACCGCGGTTAAAGATCTCAAAAGTAGTTTTCAGTAATGGATCAGTCATCTTTATTCAAACATGTTCATGAATAAAACAACCTGGGTTAATACAACTCTCCAAAGGAATAGAAACGTCAGAGAGGCATTAAGGACAAATTTGCTTCAGTCTTTATTAAACCCAAGTTTTTTTTACTGAAGGATAAGATAGGTAGCTACGATAATATAACGTTGTAGAACGTATCTTGATCGTTTAATTAATGTATGAAGTTTAAAACTTTGTTTTTAGTTGAATTGAGAAGTATATCATTCGTAATATTTTATCAATTTTATATTGTTAGAAATATTAATATTTTTGTTGTTGCTTTTTTTTTCTACCTTCACCTGATATGGCAGTCAGAGAAGACAGATCGCCCAGACTTTGCGATTCATGCATACTTCTACCGCTCCTTGCAGATTCAAAAATCTATACTCTACGAGTATACTAATATAGGTACATATAAATCTGAAGTTTTTTTTTAAAAATATGTTTGTTTTTTAATAGCCCATTAATCGAGAAAGAGCTACTCTGGAGAGCGGAGCTGTAATCATAAATGTCGACAAATCGGGCAATTTTTATGCATTATTGTTAAATTCATAAGCAGGATTAAATAGGTGCGACGAGAGTTCAATGCATTTGTCACGCCTTTATCCCCGAAGGAGTAGGCAGAGGTACTATACGCCCACATTTCACCTTATGCATTTTTGTCCAACGTATCAGGTGGTGAACTCATTGCCGTGTTGAAATGGACAGGCGCAGGCTGTGACGACCTGCTGTTGAAATTTTTCAAGCCGGGCCTTTAACAAGGCTTAACGACTGTAATTTTACTGGCAACCGGGACCAACGGCTTAACGTGCCTTCCGAAGCTAGAAACGCTCGCAAATGAAAATTCCACAAAGTGGTCACCCATCCAAGGACCACTTATTGCGAATGTTGCTTAACGCAATGATCGATTACAGAACACTGAGTCAGCAGGGCCACGAGCGCTTCCCGAGTTCGAAGTGTATCACGGGTAAGGCGTGGGGTCACCTCATCATTTCATACACGAAGGTCCGAGGGTCGTATGGGTCTGTAGACCGGAACCGCAGCCTATTATGTCAGCTAGTTTTGCTATCTTTTAATAAGGAACTGAAAATGTCTTAATAAATATGCTAGAAACAAAGAATTGATATCTCTTCTCTAATGCTGTTTACACTGGTGATTGATGGCACTTGGTGGAACTTGCTACACATCTTGAACTAAAACACTTATACAAATAATATGTGCTAACCTTTGAAAATGCCGTAAGGCGAAACCGGTCAGGTTTAAGTAATAAATAAGTGGAACAGTACAAGTGTTTTAGTTCATGATGTGTCTTCTCTAATGCATTTAGTATTTTTTTATCCAGTTTTGTTAACGGTATTTCCAATATACCCTTTAATTTTTGAAATGAAATTCGTGTTTCGGATTTTTGAAATATTTATTGCTCAGCGGTGTTCAATGAATTTAGTTGGTAATTTTAATGGTTGAATAAGTTTTGGATGTAGTAATCGTTATTTAAATTCAAAATGCATTCTATATTTGAATCATCCACAAACAATGGCAGCATAGTCGTAAAAAGTTTCTGTTTGTATATTTCAAATAAAAAAATCTATTCCAAATAATGGTATGGAACTGTGGTGATGAATATGATTATACATACATACATATTGCCATGCCTAAATCCCCGAGGGGGTAGGCAGAAGCATACTATAAGCATGTATGCTTAATGCATGTTTAAATATGATTATAACGGCGTTTATTTATTACTGTGCATGTATTATGTAGGTATGTACTTTATTGCTGAGTAATTTAGACTATTGTGTATCTATGTGTATTTCCTTTGTATGTGTTGTTAAGTAGGACAGATCAGCTGATATAAAAAAAAATACGGTTAAGATTCTTATGAACGTAACTATGACTTTATTCCATTAAGTTATACATCATCCCAGGATTAACACCCAAATTGGCAAAGAGGTCGTCAGGTATTAACGATAAAAGTTGGTCTGTGTCTCAGGATTTCACTTCGAGGGTATACGAAGTTTTTAGACTACACACAGGCATGAGGGTCATTGAGGGTACACCGTGAGGTTTAGTCGGTAAGTCGGTTCAAGTCCAACCCTTAGCTCTGGTGAGGTGAAGACTGAGGGGTTTTCACACCTAAAATATATGAGTTTACACCAAAACCTTCTTCGTCTTAATAAATACCCAGTTATTTTCAAAGCCTGGATTTAGGGCTTAGGGTTCACTTTTAATGGCTACTATTATTTAGTTATTGATTTTCGGTATTATTGGGAGCTACTGTTGTCTGATCTTCCAACCTCCTAAATGACTACGTCGTTACCTCGTCCGTTTGTCAGTAGATTAAATTTCCTTAAAGTTCAAAAAAATAGTATACACTCCGAGAGCGCCGACAGAAGAAAAAACTCAATTTTTTAAATAATTTATTTATCTAGGCGCGTTCGCGGTCTGCTATATGTACATGCATATAATATATGCGCACACACTATAGATATAGCTCCGTCTAGTAACGATGTAGCAAGTCCAGGGATTTTATCTCATCTAAAAATATGCATACCGCGCTACAAGAAGTTTTCACTTCTATAAAAATCTTACTCGAATTGGTGCAGTCGTCTTCGAGTTTGGCGCTTAGCAACATATTTTGCGATTCATTTTTATTTATATAGATGTCGTACAATCAAAACAGATTGCTCTCAACAAATACAGAATATGTTTATTGTAAATAACTGCCTCGGTTTTAATACTTTGCAATGGAGCAAATGCAAAATAACATGGTAACGTTTTTTCTGACATTAATCTAATTGTAAGATTGAACCAGCAGGGTATCTGTATGATCGTTTGATGAACGCCTAAGAAAGTCACTCAACTGTTGATAATTCATATAATCGATATGCATGGACTAAAGACAGGTTTTGCGAGGTAGGCATAACGGGAGTTTTTGTTCAGTGTTTGTAGAACTTATAACAAATAAAACAAAACGGGTGTAAGGTATTATTGATCAGATCATGTTATTCGGAGAAGACTAGACTAGATTCAGTTTTGCAATTTATGTGAAAATGCATTGCTAGCAAAACTTTTTATTGCCGGGTTTTTTTGATAAATATTCTTAAAGTGGCTTCTTAACGATCACCATCATAGTCCCTGACCAAGCTCATGACCATGAGGATGGTGGTTGGCGATCGTTAAGAAGCCGCTTTAATTTATGTTCTTGTTGATGTCGGTGGTTCAGCTCGCGTGGGTAGGTATCCGGTTCCCGGGATAAAATATGCCTAAATAATGCCTATGTTTTATTCTGATGTATAAGTTGGTAATATAGTTTTTACATCTAGTGTTAGCATACGTTTAAATATTCTGTGGTATTAGTAGGACGGTTGTGAGATATATATTTATTATTTAGGAAAAGGAGATCATTTTCAACCTTGTAATTAAAAAAGTCAATGGATTATCAAATCCTCAAATCGAAATTCATACACTTAATTTCTTAATTATAACTGAATAGAATCGTACGAGAACTGTTATAAGCGACAAAGGCGAACTTTGATACTTCAGTTAGCGTAACCAGTTCAATCTGAAGTTTCATAGTTTGTTGGCACTCACTACTGTTGGCGTCTATTTGTGCTAATGGGCTATATATTTTTTTTTTTTTAAAACAGATTTGTATGTATAGTTTTATTTATCCATCACGGCTTATCTCTGGTGAGGTGGCAGAGGCGTACATATTGTATGCCCTCTTTTCACCATGTGTTTTCCTTCCCACGTAATAGGTGGTGAGCATTGCCGTGTTGAAATAGACAGACGCAGTTGTGGCTACCTGCTGTTGAATTTTTTCAAGCCGCCCATAAGGCCGTTAACTTGACTTAACGACTGGCGTGTTACTGACAACCGGGACCAACGGTTTAACGCGCCTTCCGAAGCACGGAAACGCTCGTAAATGTAAATGCCACAAAGTGGTCACCCATCCGAGGACCAGCCATAGTGAAAGATGCGTAACTCAGTGATCGTTTACAGAAAACTGAGTCCGCGGGGCTACAAGCGCTTCGCGATTCCCGGATTAGAATAAATATTTTTGTGATCCACAAATGTTTGTTTCGGAGTTTAGGTGTTTCCTTTGTATAATATGTATGTATATAGATATATGAGTACGTTTATCAGTTGTTTAGATCCTATAGCACAAGCTTAGTTTGGGCTAGATGGCGTGGTGTGAAAAGTGTCCCACAATATTTTATTTTTATTTATTTGTTTGTATTATAACTTGATATAAAGTATAGAAATCCTTATGCGATCACTATTGTTGAACGAAATAACTATGTACGTAATAAGTATTGTACTTATGTAGATATTTATTGAATCTCCGGCATTTTTCTATCTTAATATCTAAAAGTGTCATCAACAATATGGAACTCACTGCCAGCCAACTTGTTTCTCTCCTTTTACAATCCTGGGTCCTATAAGAGAAGCGTAAATAAGCAAGGCCGCTATCAAAACCCTGTTGGCTATGATAGTGTCCTACAAATGTGGGTCATCGTCTCTGCTTCCATCAGGCGGGCGGGACGCCATTTTGATGTACCAAAAAATAGTAGTCGCGATTGGACTTCATTATGTTATTTATCTCTTTAGTAGTAATTTGGGAGCTCTTAATATACTTAAAACTAAAAAATAAAAAAAACATGTTTTGTCACCATGTTTTCATTAGAATTCAACATTTTAGCTCAATCTGTTTAACCGTAGAAGAGTTCCTTTCCGCAGAGAAGATATTGACAGGTCCACCAGAATTTTATTACTAAATTATAATATTACTAGCTTAAATTTTGTAAGCACCACATAAGATAAATTGACAATAATCTTTCTTAATTTTTTTTTTCAATAAAGCGTATCCAATGTCACTTCTAATACCATACAAAAATATGTGTACAAAGTTTCATGATGGTTGATTAAGTAGTTTTCGCGTGAAAGCGTAATAAACAAACTTACATTCACATTTTATAATATTAGTAGGAAGTAAGTCTTCGAAATATTGTTTGGCAATTTTGAAATTTTGGGTATTCGAACAAAACAAGCCAATAAAAAGCCAGTATAATGTAGTTAACATCGACTACAATAGATATTCAACAGTATTTTGTGCATTTATCACACTAAAATGAAACAGAATTTTGGTCGTGAAATGAAACCAAACATTATGGAAAATAATCCATTTTATTTATTGCTCTATTTTGGTTCATCGTACAGAATTATAGAGGAATGAGAACTATTGATAATTATATATTAATGAGGCATGTACCATGATTATTATTTAAGTCTGATACGACTTTTAAAATTGATTTCACACAGTTTTTTTTTGAGTTGAGTTGTCAGACAAGCATACGTAATTTAATAATAATAATTATTTACTTAATTGTTTATTTGTTTACTTTTAATTACCACTAATCATAATATTCGAAAGATTTAATTTAAAAGTTTCTTAACTAAGTATCTTAAGATTGTTTTAGTAAACAAAGTACCTGCTTAAGCTTTACCCATCTTTCATACTTCGTTCAGTATTCTTAATCTACACCTTTTAATGTAACTACTATTTTACCAAAAACATTTTTACTTTTTTTGAATTGAGAATACGCAGACCGATTTTTAATGTCCGCTACACAGTTTTCCCTGTAGAAATATCGAACGCTTTTAAAATATTTAAATTCACAGTAATCAAAATCCTGAGAGACCTTCTCAAAGGTACCAATCATTTCTTTTTTTATTTAGACACGGTAACAAATATTGAGGTCACGAGGACAGATAACCACAGGGGACAAACAAATTGTAAAAAGTCGTCCGGTCAGCTTTAGATATGCCGACTTCTCACTTTCTTATTTGATAACTTGATATGTTGAATAAGGGCGATGTCACGCCCGATGGAACATTTCACCTCTGTTGGGAAATCCACCGTTAGCAAAAGCATAATTTACCGTATAAAAGTTCTATTCTTAACGTATTGATTTTATTCTGCAAAGAAATACGCATGACGTGTGCTAGTCATGTAAACATTGGAAACGCTCTCGAGCAGAAAAATCAACTGAGAATATTGTGCAGTGTAGGTATTTCCGACTTTCGAAGGAACAAGGAAGGAATAAGTATGTAAAATTCATACATGATTTAAATCTCAATCTTGATATAATTTATGGTGTGTACAAGCCGTATCAGCACTGTCAACTCAAAACACAGTGATACATTTAAACTTTCACTTGGCCCCGGCTTGTTTGCATAAAGAAAGCGCCTGTTTTGTTTTGTTTAACATTTTCTTTCCTGAATTTAAAGTGGTATTTTATTTTTCACCTTGCAGTTTTTGTAGTGTAAACTGGTCTGAGGAAAAGGTTGTCTTTTTGTACCAAGCCGAATTTAATAAAGAAAATGAAGTTCACGCTATACAGAGATATTTAAGAGTGTTTGTGAGCGAAGTGAGACATTGGCACGCGTGATGTTTAAGTGACATGGTACGATGTGCGACGTTTCATTTCCGCGCCTTTGGTACAGCTCACTAATTAAATGTTAGAAATTGTTGCCAGATTACATTTAAATCTCGCAAAGCGGCTGAACTTGAAACGGAAATTAAAAATTCTCAACGTTTTATTGTAAAAGTTTATCTTAGTTTTATTAGACAACGTCAAGTCAAGGCGGCGCTAAGCTCTGTTGCTAACAGTTTGATTTTAATTTGTTCCCGGGATATTGCTATATTAAAAGTTATTTGAAAACAAAATTAAAAGATTTATGGTTAATAATAAATTTTCTCAACTTAAAATATACTTATAAATATCTCTTGAAAGTTAAATAAAGACAATTATTATCACTTGGTAGGTTTTTTAAATATATATAAATGGATTAATAAAGACATTTATATATATATATTTAAAAAACCTCCGAGACTACCAGGACTTTAATTGGTCGTGCTAATTAGTGTCTAGCACATAAGACCTTTTAGCCTTTTTGTTACCACCTCACTAAAAAGGCAACGGGTTCAAAATTTCTTCCAAATTTAACATCTAAAATAGACACATTTTATCAAGTTTATTCGGCCCTTTAGACCAACCCCAGTTTCGTGCTTCGGAAGGCACGTTAAGCCGTTGGTCCCGGTTGCCAGTAGAATGGCAGTCGTTAAGCCCAGTTGTAGGCCATATGGGCGGCTTAAAAACTTCAACAGCAGGTAGTAACAATAACCTGCGTCTGTCTATTTCAACACGACAATGGGCTCACCACCTTATTCGGCCCGGACCGAATAAAGCTTTCAAGTGTGACAGGAATACACATGGTGAAAAGTGGGCATATAATATATATGCATCTGCCATGGAACGTATGTGCTCGCTGAGTCTCATAGAAACGGCACGCTTTGTCTCCCCGACATAACATTTGCCACAATCGCAGGGAATCATATAAACACCGGGGACACCCAGAGGGTCTCCTTTATCCTTTGGAGAGCGCAGTAGATGTCGAAGTTGTGTAAAGGGACGGAAGATCGTCTTGATGCTGTATCTTCGGCGTAACAAGTGTCCTACCACATCCGTCACCCCTTTGACATATGGGAGGAAAGCCACCGCTCTCTCCACCGATGCAGGGTGAGTCCGTGCACACGTATTTGCCACCCGCCAACTCTGTCTCCAGTTGTTTCCGTTGCTGCACAACACACCCTTCACATGCTCCAGTTCAGTATCCAGGTATTCCGGGTCACACAGTCTCAAAGCCCTGTTAATAAGCGTCCGTGGAACTGAAGCGAGATGCGCTGGGTGATGATGTGAATCCGCTCTCAGATACCTATGTGTGTGAGTTGGCTTTCTGTATATCGTGTGAGATAGTTGACCACTCGAATCTCGCTTCACCAGTACGTCCAGAAAAGGCAAGGCTCCGTCTTTCTCGTATTCCACGGTAAATGCAATCTTCTGATGGACACCATTCAGGTGTTGCAACAATGGCCCTACACCATCCCCCCGAATAATGACAAACACGTCATCCAAATAACGCCACCAGTGTCTGGGCTTGTATGGAATGTTAGCCAATGAGGTATCTTCAAACCATTCCATAAATATGTTGGCTACAACTGAAGCTATAGGAAAATTATAGGAGTAGCGTATCAACTCCATATACTGGATAGGTATGCCAGTGTATTTTAATAAGTCGGCTATTATCTCAAGTATGTCCTCTATCGGTATACCTATATTTGTAAACAGCGACACGACATCAAAACTTACCAACAATTCATCGTCATTAACAAGTATTCCTTCCAATAACCGAATAAAGTGCGACGTGCAGTGTGCGTAAAGAGTGCTCGGCGAACGGTTCGCACCTCTGAAAAAGGCTGTCTAAATACAGCTGAAACCGGTCGGTCTATTACTGGTCGTAAAAACGTGAGTAATCCCGTTTACTTATTTATAAAACCTGCTTAACTTTAATATAATTACGATTTTGATATTTATTAATTTAAATTTGAGTGGAATCATATTATTTTAACTAGTAGTCTGAATTTTAAGGCGCACATTGCAATCGTTTATTACCTTAGGGTTTTAAAAGCTAGTTCCCAGCTGCCATTAACATTGTAGTTCGTTAATCCGAGTTCAACGGTCTTATAGGCGGATTGAAAAATAACAACAGTTGGAAGTTACCACCTGCCACGCATTGTAAAATGTGGGCGTTTGGTATGCATCTACATGCCTTGATCGGCCTTGGACTGCCTCGGTGGCGCAGTGGTAGTGCATGCGACTGCCGCGACTGAGGTCCCGGGTTCGATTCCTGGGTCGGAACAAATATTTGTGTAATCCACAAATGTTTGTTTCGGAGTTTGGGTGTTTCCTACGTATAATATTTATGTATTTAGAAATATATACGTATGTATATCAGTTGTCTAGATCCCATAACACAAGCTTATATTAGCTTACTTTGGGCTCGACGCTCGCTGTGTCAAAAAAAAATGTCTCGCAATATTTATCTACCTATCCCTACGAAGAATAAAGCATGCCCTTTGTCTGTACATTGTACATTTATTACCTTCTATCACGTTCCTATCACTATATATATTTGCTAAACAGTCAAATATTCAAAACAGTCGTTGAGTTCACATCAAAATCTCATCTCCGCGGCTATATAGAGACAGCGACTTGTTTGTAGAAGCCTGAAGTCGACATTGTGAGAGTCAATAAACGATTTAATGCTCGAATAACTATGGTAATAGCGCAAGCGACCACAACAAAAACATTCCGCGGCTTGTTGGTACTCTGTACTACTTTACTGCCTCGGTGGCGTAAGTGGTAGTACTGGTAGTGTATATGTCTTCCGCGCTGAGGTCTCGGGTTCGATTCCGGGTTCGGAGCTAATGTTTGTGTGATCTGCAAATCTTTGTTTCGAAGTTTGGATGTTTGCCAAGGAAAAATATGTTTATTTTTAGAAATATACTAGTGTGTTTATCTGTTATCTAGATACCAAACCACAAACTTATATTAGCTTACTTTGGGCTAAGTAGTGCTGTGTAAAAAAATGTGCTCCAAAAAGATATTTAATTTATGTTTACTTTTGTTACAAATGTTTTATCATAATGACAGAAAATAACAATTTCCTTTATAAATTTTTAATTTCAGTAATTGTGCCATATTATGTTTCATTATACTCGTAGCTCTGATGAATTTGTTTAGTTACTTCGTTATGTTTTCGGGTCTCGATATAAATTTAAATTGATACGCTATAAACTATAATCTACATGGGTTGAGGTTATTGTGGTAGTATGGGTTAAAGATACGAGTACTCGTAGAGTGTACGAGTATATCTGAGCATCTGAGCACTATTATTTTCGGTAGCATCCGAGTATAATAAATTAAATATAATATTATTGCACAGTAAAATAGTAATAATAAATATTGTTGGACACTTTTTACTCAGCGCCATCTAGCCCAAACTAAGCTATAAATGTTTGTACTATGGGATCTATATAACTGATATACATACTTAAATATGTATACTAATTTTATAAAGCTGAAGAGTTTGTTTGTTTGTTTGGTTGAACGCGCTAATCTCCGGAACTACTGTTCGGGTTTGAAAAATTCTTTTTGTGTTAGATTGCCCATTTATCGAGGAAGGCTATAGGCTCTATATAATTACGCTACTACACTCGGGAGCAGAGCAGTAGTCATAAATATCGACAAATCGGGCATATTATTATGCGTCATTGTAGAATTTATAACCGAGGGGATTAAATAGGTGCGACGGGAGGTCGAAATATTCCACGGGCGAAGCTGAGCACGAATGGTCATCTAGTTTTTAAATTAATTATGAATTATGCATACAAATCAACAATAAAAGTCACAATTTCACGAAGTAATATTAGGGTCAAACACTTATAAAATTTCTTATTACTAATTAAAATGATTTTCTTTGCAGGTAAGTTGTGCTACCAAGTTTCTTGAGGAGAGTTCGAGTGAAAGGGATTCATTAAGTTCAAGCAGACAAAAGGTACTGTCGATTGTTAGTGAGAATTGTGTTCAAGTTGAAAGAAAACGTTTAATTGTACGAAGAAGATTTGATTAAACCTTTGCTGGAAATGTTGAATGTTTTCATCTTGGATTTTAATAGCACTCATTAATAAAACGCGGCAGCCGTCACGTGCACTTGTACTCCTGAAAGGATGTAACAAAATGGTATCTAATTTATGGAGTGAAAACTTCTTATAGCGCGGTACGCATATTTTCAGATGATATAAAATCTCTGGACTGCGACACCGTTACCGAGACGCTATAAAAATTTTTGAAGTATTAGTTTGATAATTTCGAACTCAGTTATCAACCGTCGATAAATCAGTTGGTAGAGCGGTGAACTGTAAATGGTTAAAATTGGAATCTATAGGCTGGTTCAAATCCGGCTCGAAGTAACTCTTTTTGTAATTCTTTTTGTTTTTTTTTAGGAAATTGGGTTTGAAAATAGTTTTTTTTTCAATTTTAATCATCATGATCATCATCATTAACGACGATCCGCGAACACGTCTAGATAACTCACGGTTCACTTTTTCCGCTACTAGGAGTAGCTATCGTTAGTTTAATAAGTTTTCTATATAATGTAGTTTAATAATTTATGTTGACATTGTTATTTTATTGTTATTTGTTTTCATTTTTATTTTATTTTTATCTTATTGAATGATACGACTTTGTGACTAAATTATTATTGTATTAGTTGACGCAAGCGGCGTGGTGAAGTTTTCCCGTGCCCGTATCCCACAGGAACTTTTCCAGAGATAAAAAGTAGCCTATTTGTTATTCTGATGTGTAAGCTATATTATTGTAAAGTTTAATCAAAATCAATTCGGCAGATTTTGCGTGAAATGGTAACAAACATACAATCTTACAAACTTTCGCATTTACAATATTAGTAGGATTTAAGTTCAAATAATATTTGCTTCCCTACTGTGGGAGAATGGAGAAGCTATATTATAATGTAAGACCATTAAAACCTATTTTCGCAAATAAATACATGAATGAAAGGCTTTTGTTTTTCGACATTGTGAGGAGCGACTGCGGTCTGACCCCCTCACATCTTAGGGCGCTTACGTCATTGCCTCGCCCGTTACCCAGCAGGAGCACCGATAGTAGGAGAGGTCAGTTGGACTCCAGAGATTTTGGTGGACCCCTTACAACCATACTCTACAAAACATGTTACATTATTAAGGTGATAAGGGTTGGCCTTTATGTAACAAAAAAAACGGGTTGCACTCCGCCAAATTTATTAATAATTTATTTATCTAGACGCGTTCGCGGTTTTCATTTGAAAATTTACCGGGATCGACGTCAATGATGATGACGATGAAAAAATTACTATTTTGAAACCCAATTTCTGAAGAAAAAGACAAAATAAACTACAAAAAGAGTTACTTCGAGGATTTGAACCAATGACCTATAGATTCCAATTTATAACCAATATATAACAGTCAACAATATATAACGGTTGACGGACTTGGTAGGGGTGGTGCGCACTAGGTAGCAACAACACACTTACATACACCCATCAGGTACGGTAGGTAATCCCTGGAGATGTGTAAGTAACACTATCTCAAAGAATCACCGGTGCACCAGCTAGCAGAGCATGTGTATAGGGAGTGAGTATGGACCAACCTGGAGCAGAGAAATATCAGAATATATAAAGAGAGGGCGCCAGGTATCTCTCCATCAAACGAATGATGCAATTAAAAAAACTCACGTTATCAACTTATTAATTATATTTATTTAAACTATATCCATATGTAGACATGAATATACATCTATGAAAGTAAAGAGAAATGGTTTAGTCATGCATAGTGGGATCAATACATATATGGTAACTATACACAAATAAGTTTATATTTAGTACAAATAAAAATTTAAACCAAAGTATGGAAATGGGCGTGGCCTAAAATGACAAATATTAAAGCAGTTGTCAAATGCCTTAAAAATATCTAAATTCTATACAGACATAAATTTAAACTATTTCTTAGTTTAGTTAAACACACAACGCCACTTCCTATCATCATCATCGTCGTACACTACAACATAACAAAGTAAAAATAAAGTTTCACATTAATATTCCTTTGTGATAATAAAAAGATTATAAAATAAGTGTAACTGGAACGTCACATCGGTAGTCCAGTATATTAAAGTAGTTGAAAGCTACATATGTAATAGAAAAATGAATATTTAATGTTAAAAGTTATTCCTTTTAAACTATCAACATTAGTCGGCCTTTACCGGGTTATTATACAGAGAAACAAATTAAAGATACTACCTGTCTGGATATAAGGTTTAGGAACATCCAAGTCCTTCACATCTCTTCCTATTCTAGAAGTCCAGGTAGTAGGTAACCAGAGTAGAGAGAAATATTCACTTGGCACGTTGTCTCAGCTTACTTTAATTCTTCTTACAGGCATTCAGGAGTAAAAAATGTAGAATGCAGAGAACGTGAAACACGTTAAACTCAATTATTATGGAGATATAAAATAAAGAACCCAAACGAAAAAAAAACAAAAACGAAAATAACCCCTGTAACAACAGAAAAGATACAGCCATTAGTAATTTGTAATAAAAATCACTTTTACCCTCAACATTCTGTTAAGGAATGCAGTCTAAGAGATTATATAGTTTTAACTTACCACTTATTTCAGTGGGGTAGTATCCTTCTATCATCATCCTTCTTTCATGTTATTTGCTAAGTCTCTTGATAAGCAGACTGAAATACAAAGTACAACCATTGTAAGAACATACTATTCGCAAAAGCCAAGTAATCCTGCCGATTACGAAGAAACAAATATAAACAACTATCCTCACCTCAGCACAAATTATTATGTCTACATATTTGCTAAAAAGACTTCGGATATTAATCCGAATTAAATCACCATGACAGGCATATTCTCATGACGCCATGTCATAGCATATGTATTTGTTTTTTTGTTTTTGTGGCGATATAAACGGACGAGCTCCTTTCTTTTTTTTTCGCTCGATTACGGCGGCCAAGTCATACGGCCATACAGCCTTGACAAATAATCAAAAAAAATAAATAAGACCAACATGAAAACTATTGCTGTTTGGCACACCTCACGCAATACATTATGGGTGGATGTCAGTCAGGACAGCCAATATATCTAAGTTCAATGTCCAGCACCATACTGAAAGACACCATAGACGCACGCGTTAATTTTAGAACGCGCCATAAGAGTCGAAACGTTCGTGACAGTTTTGACAACGTCAAACTCATGTCGTTCCAAACAAACACAAAATTGAAGTGAAATATTATAAACTTTTAAATAATTAGACAAATGACTTTAGAGTTATAACTAAAGTATTGTGAAAATTGAGTTTGTTTCCACAAAAGGGATGTTTATAAAAACAAGGTTAGTGAATAAATCTTAGGAATATGTAACCGACACTCAGAAGTGTTACAACAGTCAACAAAATATAACAATATAACAGTCAACAATATATAACAATATAACAGTCCACCTCTCTACCCTGAGCTATCGAAGGTTGATAACTAAGCTAGAAATTCATCAATCATTCTAATACTTCAAAACTTTTTATAGGGTCTCGGTAACGGTATCGCGAGTCCAGAGATTTTATCTCGCCTAAAAATATGCGTACCGCGCTATAAGAAGTTTTCACTTCAATAAATGTTTGCTGAGTCAACTTCTAATAATATTAGTATAAAACCCTTCTTAGATTTAGAAGATTTAGATGGTTAGTTAACATATATTTAATGAAAATAGAGCGGGTCGTAAGATAAAATTATCACAGTCGCCGATCCGTCCCAGTGAGGCGATAGTCCAATGATAATTATTTTTCGTCTCGCCGTATCTAAATTTAATGCCTACAAAGACGTTCATCATTATAAATAAATATAAACATCGTTGCATTCCAAACTAAGCAGAGCTTGTACTATGGTAACCAGATAACTAATAAACATACTTATATATTTCTAAGTACATACATATTAGAAATAAATAACACCCAGACACAGAATAAACCATCGTGCTCATCACACAAAGTTTTATCCTAGGTGGGAATCGAACCCACGACCTCTTGCGTAGCAGTCGGATACACTCCCGCCGCGCCACAGAGGCAGTCTATTAATTTTATTGATTTAATCGTTCTAATATTTCAAGTTATTATAAGCAATCGGTTTAAGTTGTTACAGTGTTTATAGACTAGAATAAACTAGTCTTTCCCTTTTGTCTATTAATCACTCCTTTACGTGCACAAATACGCCCTTTGGGAATGGCTTAGGCACATTTCTTCGTGTGCATTGGCAAGAAGAAGTTGTGGCGACATGCTGTTGATTTTTTTCTAGCCGCCCGTAAGGCTTTCAACTTGGCTTAACCACTGCCAACGACTTAACCAACGGCTTAACGTACCTTCCAAAGCACGGAAAGTTCGTAAATGGAAATGCCATAAAGTGGTCTACCATCCGTGACTAGTCATAGTGAAAGTTGCTTAACGCAGTGATCGTTTACAGAACACTATCTTAGTATAACACTAATCTGTAATATTAGTATAGAATCTATAAAAAACATTACAGAGTAGTGTTTAAAATTTAGTTTTCAGGCTATTACATTATCCATACTAAATTTATACTGAAAAATCATAAAAAATACACAAAAAAAATGATATCCGGAATCCTAGTGTTTAGATAAAAACACGCAAATACCATAAATACGGACATATAAAGAGCTAAAAGAATAAAAAAAATAACAAGTACTAAAAATAGTACAGTTCCCGCAAATATTTAAATACTGCCATTCCCAGTCCACGTAAAGCTGTTTTGAATTTGAGATGCACTAAACCAGAATCCCTTGAAGTTAAGAGGAAAATGTAGACATGGTTTTTTTTAAGCAAATATTCAAGACACTGTGCGAATGTAACTTACCATACTGTGTTTAAATATTCTACTAAACAATAATAAACAAAACAATTTTATTGTTGTACTTTGTTTCATTTCTAGAATAAGGATTACTAGCAGCAAAATTATAAGAATATTTGCTTAAAACCCATGGCGGCCAAAAGTATTACCTACTTTTTTATGAAGAGTTAAGGCTACCGCAGACTGGCTACGTCTAGTATCCGCCACCGGCGATTCAGTCTCAAAATCATCGATTGTAGATACTAAAATTTGCTAATCTGCGTTGTCCTTTAGTAATCCGAGATGCCGGGTGCTATAAGTACGCAATAACTGTGTGATTTCATTCGGTTCAAGACATTCATAGGGGTTCACTCACGTTAAAATAAATACCTATTAAACTCTACTTTTATCAGTTATCTGCTGCCTATATACGCTACCTGGTAAGTACAGCTCTATTTTATCAGGATCAAATCGAGATTGAACTTAACTTATAGCGACTAATATGACAAAAAACAACTTTAAACGTTGTTTACATATGTAAACAACGCTTGAAGGAAAGCGGAGATTCTGAGAGATTCTCATGTAGATCACAAATAATGAATTTACGGTTCGATAACTATGCAAATTTCAACTCCAAGGATAGCAAATTAATGTTTAATTTCTGTGTTCAGTTTCGCATAAATTTTCCAAATATATTTGTAAAACCCTTTTGATAGAAGCTAAAAGCATAAATTTATGAAAACGAATATATAAAATGTAAACTTAACTAACTTATACGAGTAAGTAGAAACATGATGGTTTCGGTTTTGTTTATAAATTAATAAGTTCTAAGGAGATATCGAAATTAATTTAACTGACTACAAGTCGTGCAATTTAAACTTTGAAGAGAGGATACTTTGACTAAAGTGGTTTGCCTACTAGATTGATTTATTTAAGAACTTTCTAACAAACACGGTTTTACATAAACTTTCATAATCATGGATAAATGGTTTCTATATTCGTAACGCTATTATGAAATAAATCTTCGTCGTATTGAAGCCATCGGTAAGCTGAGAATAAATGTTGGAATGGAAGCAATTTATACAACACGTTATTCTTTTATACATGGTGCGGTAATAAGAAGTAACTAACTATCTTCACGCTGTATCCCTGACGGGGTAGTCAGAGAGGACAGATCGCCAGGCTTCGCGATCCATGCATACTTTTTTCGCTTCTTCAAGATTCATCAATCGCTTCATACACGCACGTCTGGGTATCCGAGTACTTTTGACCTTTCCGTTTTTGAGCAATCTGCTCACGTGGTCTTCATATGTCAGTCTTGGCCTACCCTGACTCCTTCTACCCTCTACTTTCGCACAATATATATTCTTCGTCAATCGTTCCTCATTCATTCGTTGGACGTGTCCAAACCAACGGAGCACGCCCTTTTCCAGCTTAACGCTGACACTTTCATCCAAACGCAATATTGCGTATTACTTCGTTACGTATTCGGTCGGCCAAAGTTACGCCGCACAATTTTCGAAGTGATCGCATCTCCACAGCATTCAATTTACTTTCATGCATCTGCTGACATACCCAGGTTTCGCTAGCGTACAGTAACGTTGGCACTAGCACTGCGTTACGAATCGCCAGTCGTGCTTCTTTTACGATGCTTTGTCGCTTTACTAATTAGGACAAAGCACCATTAACTTTATTTCCGGCAGCTACTCGCCGTTCTATATTCGAATCACCTATTCCGTCCGCGCTAAACATACTCCCTAAATACACAATTTCATGCACTCGTTCTAGACGTTCCTGGTTTACCCTAATCTCATTTAGTTCTTACGTCATCTCTTTCAAATACTAGAACCTTAGTTTTACTTGCATTCAAGCGAAGACCCTTACTTTCACACTTCTCTTTCATATTAGTGACTAATGCCTGAAGGTCGGCTTCTGAAGAGGCCAAGGGCACGCCATCATCTATGTAATAAGATAAATTGCCTAGCTAAGTATAGTGGAAACAAGTAACTTCTCTAAATAAGTTGTCATAACTTAAATCTTTTATAAATTAAAACATTTATTTTATATTTTTGGTCATGTGTCACCTGAAAACAAAAATAAAGCTATATTGAACATAGACAGGAATAAGAGCACCACGTCTGCGGTACTCGAAAATTTGTTTCATAAAAAAGTACAACTCGTTAGGAACCTATTTAAAACTTTTTCAGGCGACATTCATAATTAACTTTTATTCCCTTAAGCATTCAAAAGCCTGAAAAATAATTATTTATGGTTAGTTAACCAAAGCATGAAGTATTGCAATAACAGTATCCGGGGAGGCGCAATTATGCCAGTTTCATTGTTCAATAGGTACTTTGATGCAAACTGACTTATACCGAAAAGGACTTTTGTTGACCATAAATTAGGAACTTTGCTCTAATGGTTGGACTTTGAAGTTAAGTAAAATGCTTTTAAAATTCGTTCCAATTATGGCCGTTTCACGTGAAATATTTCTATAGTCCTGTAACCTTTTTGAATTATATTCATATATCAAAATAATTAGGTTCTCTTATAATTTTACGGATTTGGCAAGTATTAATTTACTTATGTTCAGTACCTACATAATTATAGATGTAAATCATATAACGACACAATGAAGGCCACGAATCGGTCTGATTTAAGTAAGAATAAGAGGAATTCATACGTATACAAAAACTAAACAAAAATACATAAAAACCTTCTTTATGAATAAATTTATCTATTAAAAAAAACACATCAAAAAAACTTTCAAGAGGCAGAAGCACAGGACCTATCGGTACATCTCCAATTTAAAACAGTCTGCACGTGAATAGTATTGATCAATTCTTGTAGAAATATTTGATCAACAAAATTCATGTTTACCCTAAAGTTTAGGCAAGATGGTGGATCTTGTATTTAGTATTGCCACAGTATTACCAAGTCCAAACATTTAAGTACTATTTTTACTACGTATTAATGAGTTTTTCCTATGAAGTTATAATATTAAAATATTCAGATAAGTTCCAAAGTTTATGAATTACTAATTATCTTAATTCATAAAAAGTTTATCGTTAGAAAATAGATGTCAAAAAATTATATCAGAAATTGTTTGGTACTCAGTCTAACATAACATAACATAAAACTACTTTCACGCCTTTACCCCCGAAGGGGTAGGCAGAGGCGTACTATACGCCCACGTTTCACCGTATGCTTTGCTTTTTGTCCCACGTAGCAGGAGGTGAGCCCATTGCCGTGTTGTAATGGACAGATGCAGATTGTGGCGACCTGCTGTTGAAATTTTTCAAGACGCCCATAAGGCATTCAACTGGCTTAACGACTGCCATGTTACTGGCAACCGGGACCAACGGCTTAATGTGCCTTCCGAAGCACGGAAACGCTCGCAAATATAAATGCCACAAAGTGGTCACCCATCCGAGGACCAGTCATAGTGAAAGTTGCTTAACGCAGTAATCGTTTACAGAACACTACGTCCGCGGGGCCACGAGCGCTTCTCAGTCTAGTTGTATGCATATCATATCTTTGGCAGTTTAACGTGAACGTAATTTATTATACTTAGTAGTGTGTTCATTAAGTTCTTGCTTGTCTGCTCATAGTAATTTTAAGTTTCTTGCTACACTACACAAAAAAATATTTTAATACCATGTAACGAGGTTGTTATCTTTATTTTGTGCTAATTTTTTAAATAAGAATAATAATTATTTTAGACTCCGGAGACCACTTTTCATCAGGTATGCTGGTCTGCCACCTCAGTGCTATAAAAAAATAATATAAAACTTGTATCAATATTTGTTCAAAGAAAGTCATATTTTGAGCAAAGTTTGTTATAATGTCAAAATATGCATGAACAACGTCATTATACCATAATTTGAACCATTACCTTAATTAGCATAATACACTTTAGCAGAGAGTGTTAGTATTTATTTAGTCTTGATTTCCCGAAACCGCCACCGCTCTCATCTGGGGACCCGGGTTACATTACTGTCATTCCAAATTGGGTTATTCCCACAATGCGGGACTCAATTTTGGTACTTGTAACTAGTCATTTTAAAGGACGGCCGGTCCCTTCGTTTCCAAATGTCATGTACAGGTGTTGTGGTCCGAATTTCTAACTTTTGTGGCCCTTACCACTAAATAATATGTTAAATTGATTTTGTGTTTGCAAATTGGTTTAGGCTTGGGAGCTTGGGAGTCATTCAATTTTCATCCGAATTAATAACAAAATTATTCAGAGTTTACAGTAGTAATACTATATTAGTAGATAATATGGTAGTTGTTTTTTCATTTTCGTTAAAGTTGTTTCCACAGGTATTTTAGAAACAATGTAATCAGTCATAGCGTTTGATGGTTTTATCACTAATTTACATTAATTTTTTTAGTTATATTTCAATTTGTGCATTGACATTAAAATGCAGTAATGTATATTCACCGGAATCTATGCAATAGGATATAAAAATCACTTTTCATGCTAGTTGATGATATGCAATTTTCCACTCAGATTTTGAATGACAATAATTCTTTCCGAATCTTAAGAAATTTAATCCTCCAACAACCAAATAACCGAAGTAAATATTTATCCGACCTAGTCGTTTATTTTCTTAAAATATTATTTAAAACGAATCCTATATTTAAATGTAAACGTATTAGTGACTGAGATTTAAAACCTACTTTCTAAAAGTAAAACTCAAAGGGAATAAAATCGAAGCATGCTCAATTTCCATCATATTTACTTACCAAACGACCGACGACGGTTGACGGGATTCACACGGATCAGTAGCATTTGCATCGAACGAAGAGAAATCCTTCACATATTTACTTATTGGTTTCGATACCAACATGCGGGTACAATTACCAAGCACCCCTCAGTTACTGCAATTTTGCAAATTGCAGATTTTACTTCTCCCCGAGGCAAGGCGTTTAAAATTTCAACTCGTTGCATTAATGAGTTTTGCTTCTACTCACGAATTGACGTGACTCCTTGTACTTACTGGTTAAGGAGTGAATATACACGAGATCATTATTTTAGTTATTTTTCTTTTCTCTAGTGTCAAAGGGAATCCATATAGATAGTTTATCCATATTTGTCTGTCCGTAGTCATTACTTCAGTGATACTTGGTACAAGAAAGTTGTAATTTGGCATGGGCAATAAAGTAAATAAAGGGTAGTCAAGGATAGTCACGCCAATATAAAGGGTAACTTTAAAATGAAATTTAAAAAAAAAAAACACTATTTCTGGATATAATTCTTTTCTTGTCCGCCTCAAACAGGGTTCTTGATGGTACATACATTTTCAAAAATATTGCAGGTTTGGTAATTTTTATTTGAAAATTGTACTTTTGGAGATAAAAAATACAAACTAGTACCTACGGGCTTCTTTACATGAGGTAAACATATTTGAAAATTGTTCTTTTGTCAATAGTTAAAATCTAATTAAGTCAATAGTAGCTTTATACAAACATAACCTGTCATTAAATGCCATTTTCCTTGGCAACCAAATATACTAGGTTTGAAGACAATTGTCAAAAGCAGAAGTAGGTATGCATTCACGATAAAAAATGCACTGTTTTAAGTATAGTTTAAACAAGAATCAGTACAGTTGAAACATGAAAAAAATCTAAGACTGAATTTAGATTGGTCAACTTACATCACTTGCAATTGCATCCTTTAGATATAGACCCGAAAAAGTAAATACCATAAAATTCAGAATATTCCACAACTTGGTTTATTTAAAAAAAAAACAAAATATGGTGAAAATTACCTCTCAAAAAAAGTCAAGATTACTTACCTGGCTTGATATGACTTCTTTTATTTTTCAAATTGTTATAAACAGAAAAAGTTAAATGAAAAGAAACTTTATATTTGTGCATTTTATTTCGTGCGTTGTTAGTAATCAAGCAGCGCTTAACATGAAGGAGTTTTCATTTAACACATTATGCAGATGACTTTATGCATATTCGATTGTGAGTGTTGGTGCTTTTAATTACCTGTCAACGTTTACCAAGCTGGGAACTAGAGAATTAATTGTTTTAACAGTAGTTTAGTCTATGAATATAAAAGTATGCTATGATTTTCAATATCAGAAACCTTAAAACAACATGTATTTGAATGACTGCGAGGAGTTTCAAAGTGGAGATGATCCATAAGTTAAAAAGTTTTGGATCTTCCTCTTCTATTACAGAATGACAGATAACGGTAAAGCGTAATTTCTATAGACCTTTGAAGCAAAATCATTATCCTATATATGTGTAAAATAATAGTAATTAATATGTGAACTATACTTTGTATTAAAATTTGAAAAATAATAATATATATATCCTATTTAATTAATTAATGTGTAAACTTTACTAAGGATTAAAATTTGAAAAATAATAAATAATTTACCTATCCTTACTTACATAAAAAAATATAAAAAGTTTAATTAAAAACCGAATAGAAAATAAAATGATACTTAGGTTCCATATATTTGTCAAATTCAGGCAAATCCACACAGGCGTAATGAGCTGTGCGTTGACATACCATCTAGTCACGGTTCTCTTTTGAAAATATTTATTACTAGCTGACCCGGTGGACTTCGTATCGCCATAAAATTTATAAATTTTGTGTTAACGTATTAGCCGAGTTATATAACTTCGCCTAAGCTTCACCTTCACCTTCGTAACATGCTTCGAACTCCCGTCACACCTATTTAATCGCGTCGCTATTAATTCTACAATAATGCCTAAAAAATAGCTTGATTTGACGACATTTATGACTACTGCTCTGCTCTCCATAATAGTAGTGCGATGATATATAGCCTATAACCTTGCTCGATAAATAGGCTTCTAACACAAAAATAAATTTTGAAATCCGATCAGTAGTCCATGAGATTAGCGCGTTCAACCAAACAAACAAACTCTTCAGCTTTATAATATTAGTGTAGATCAAAGTAAATCACGATAATGAGAGACCTGGTAAAGCAGTTTCACGTTAAATTTTTGGTATTTTTGTCTATTAGGATCCATAATCCACCTTTGTCCACAATTCCAGGGCAGACCTCACTGTTTCCCTCTCTCTATCTCTCTCTCTGTCTCTAATAGTATTGAGATCCCCGGTGTTGAGGTCTTCGAGACGTCCGATACCGTTGTCATTTAGGGGATGAAGCCAATCTGGCGTCTAAAAAACTTAGAGCGCTGTACTTTACTGCAGTGCAGCCACTGCTTCTCTATAGTCGCAACTGCGACCACACACATAGAGTACTGTTATCACTTTTGAGCTGGTGCACCTGAATGGGAGCTTCGAACTTTTCACTCAACACTAAAGAAAGCTATGAGGGCTATCATTAATCCCTTATTTGCTGGTGGTGTCGAGAACCTTCGAGACAGGAGAGGCTTTGCCTCTAAATATGCGTGTTATAGAGTTAGTGATCTGAGGATTTTTTTGATATTTTTTAATACTTTCTTTCATCGCACTCCTCGTCACAGACAGGGTGTTGATCTTAACAGTTTGCGTACGGAACGCTCGTATAAGGTGAGGTCTGATAGGTGCTTTTTCAGCGTACTCTTGGATTGTGCAATATACTACCCTCCCCTCTTTTCCCGAATGTCTACATTATGGGGATTTCAAAAGGGGTCTTTGAAGGTTGCCAGGTCGGCAGCGCGAGCAGTACCTTTGGTGTTAGAAACGTCCATAGTCCATAGATCTACATTCGAAGAGGTAGATCGTTTGCTTGTCTGCCACCTCAGTGGTATATAAATACAAAAACCTTCTAATGAATCTACGGTTGGTGTAATAAATTTACAGAGATTTAAGTGACATACGGATAGTATGCCACCTACCGGGTCCGATTGTATTTTAAAAGAAACCAGTAATCCATTGAAATATACACACAAAATTTCATCATTTCGGGACAAACACACGCACAGGAGAATTACATAAAATTGACAACTAACTGACACCAATGTTATTTTTTTATACATTTTATTTTATTTTTCTGAAACCTGTTTTGTTTTGCAATAAAACAGACCAAAGAGATCGGACTTCATACTCCAACTTTGAAACAAAATAAAAATTGAAATCAATATTTGACAACCAATAACACTCTTTTTAAATTTTTAAACAAAAAAGCAAAAGAGACTCAGAGAACATCTAAATTTCACAGGAGTTTTGGCGGGAGAGTGACAAGTGCGGCCGTTTGCTGTATATTATTTTCTAAAACTAGTGCATTTATCTTGTTCTATGTGTGGGAGTGGTGGTTTCTTGGACATAAAAGTTGTGTTAACGTGCTATAGTGATAGACAATGATATATATGCAGTGAAATGCATTTTTCTCTCTGGACGCGAAAAGTCCACTGAAAACCTCAGTATAAGAATCACCATTATACTGAGGGCAAGGACAAGGACCTAGGACTGAGGACTCGACATCGACAAAGACTGGACAGGACTATATACTAAGAAAATATAAATACCGAAGACTAGGCTGTTTGGACAAAGTTTCCTTTGCCTGCCCAATATGGGCGAAGACTACCAAAAAAATAAATCTAAACTTCTCAGCCAGGAACATTTTGTATTAAAAAAAAATTATCGTCTGTTTTAGTTTTTACTTTATTAATTATGTTTGTTTCTAACCGTTTAAACCTACCCTGAAGCTTTACAAACCTTTCAATATGAACATCAGCCAAATCGGTCCCGCCATTGTCGAGTTTTAGTGAGACTAACGCACATCAATTCATTTTTATATATAAGATTTAGGTAATGTACCTGAATCGTGCCTCGCAGCCCCGCGGAATTAGTGTTCTGTAAACGACCACTGCGTTAAGCAACTTCACTATGGCTGGTCCTCGGATGGTTGACCACTTTGTGGCATTTATATTTGCGACCGTTTCCGTGCTTCGGAAGGCACGTTAATCCGTTGGTCCCGGTTGCTAGTAATATGGCAGTCGTTAAGTATTTGAAGGCCTTATGGTTATTGGTGGCTTGAAAAATTTCAACAGCAGGTCGCCAAAACCTGCGCCTGTCCATTTCAACACGGCAATGGGCTCACCATCTGTTACGTGGGACAAAGGTGCATACGGTGAAATGTGGGCGTATAGTATGTCTCTGCCCTACCTCTTCGGGGATAAAGACGTGACAATACGTATGTATGTAGTTAATGTACCTTAGCTATAAAAATAAATTATAATATCAAATCTCCAAAAATCCTGCCTCTAGTCGGTTTATCTTTATCCAAAGGGACTCTACTTGATACGCTTCTATAAGACTCTTCACCCTTAACGTGCAAAGTTTTCTATTCTAGTGTAATAAGATTTGTAGACATTAAACACAAATACGAAGTACCTACTTTCT
This sequence comes from Thumatha senex, assembly GCA_948477245.1. Classification (NCBI taxonomy): domain Eukaryota; kingdom Metazoa; phylum Arthropoda; class Insecta; order Lepidoptera; family Erebidae; genus Thumatha; species Thumatha senex. The sequence goes on along the minus strand of OX419732.1, from coordinate 17,661,121 downwards.
TTCGAGTAACGATTAGGATAAATCTTCTTTGCTATTAACCTTTTGAAAATAAATCGAGTTGACTAGATATGTGAAAGGGTATGACAAAATGCTGCAATTAAACTACTTAGTTAGTGTTAGCAGTTCACGGCGTTTGCCGAACCGCGGTCTCCATTCCATATGTCTAGTCATTGCCCTTACCTCCTTAGATTGCCACCACTTTGATTATCTGACGTTAAACCTTGTTTAGTGCTCCAAACATAGTACTTAGTAGCAGGAAATTAAACTAATGTCTGTTCAAAACTCCTAAAACCTTTCATAGCAAGTTAATAATATCACATTAAGACAATTCCATTTCTAAAGCCCGGAAAATTGGGTTAGTAAATCAAATAACGTCTCACTAGAAATAATATTAGGTTGTCGTATATCGTAGAATAAAATAAAACATCCAAAATCAGCGTAGAATAAACCTTTGTGAGAAGAATGCGTTAGTAGTACCTTGCTTTCTATTTCTTACTCAAAAGATAAATCTGAAAATCAGTATTTACGTCACAAAGAGAAGCTTTAGTGTATTTAAAAAACTCAGAGTACGTGATTCTGTATTGAAACGTAGTTTTACCTCATAAGTAACTATTTGGATTAGCCGTACAAAGGTTTATAGCTCCCTTAAACAAACTTAAACAATTGCGTATAAAAGTAACACCAATATAGTGAAGGCTTTTTTTAACGTATTTAAGGTTAAAGTGGCACAATTATTTCTGTCTAAAATATGACCAGCTTAAGTCTCATTTTCTTTAAAATTTATTAAATAAAACATTGTGTAAGTAGTTACATTAAACACGTATTTTCCCTAGACACACCGTTTTTTTTTTATAATAATCTCTCTAATACTGATATTTTCTCTGCTCTTTGAACTAAAAAATGTTGTGATAGTAATAATTGCCGCGGCCACGCTTAAATGATTTTTAACGTGTCTTTCATAAACTACTGCTAAGAAGTCTAATGCCCATTTGCATTAAACACTTGGTCTAAGCATCGCCTATTAGATAATAAACAATAATATTGTGGGACTATTTTACACACCGGCGTCTAGCCCAAAGTAAGCTAATATAATCTTGTGTTATGGGATCTAGACGACTGATAAACATACTTATATAGTTCTAAATACATACATATTATACATAGGAACATCCAAACTCGAAAAACAAACATTTTTGGATCACACAAATATTCGCGACGCGGCAATCGAACCCGGGACCACAGTCACGGCAGTCGCATGTATCCACTGCGCCACCGAAGCAGTCAGGCCTATAGCATCGACTTAGTGTTTTTAAGATACACCTTTTAAAGGTAGTTGCAATGTATTTTTTCATTAGGAGTGTCATAAGAACTATAGATATGAACTTATGATACGCTTAACTTTTGTGCAAATGGGTATTAACTTCCTAAGTCATGGTTCTGGTCTTGTCATTGGCGACTTAATTAAAAACATACCATTATTGGGTTCTAACACAAACATTTAATTAAAAGGCAACGCTAAATATAAACAAAGACACATTATTGACAATATAGATATAAGGGCTTAGTCAAATTACATTTCGGTACATTTAGGATCGTGTTTGGGTGTACAATAGACACAACTGTTCTCTTTGTTCCATGAGCTCGATTGGCCGATAAACAAACCGTACTATAAAAGATACGACTGGGAATCGTAAGAACATCCAACTATTTTGAGGAAAATGGGGAAAGGAAATAGCATCGATTTCTGCAGGGGTCGAGAAACAGTGAACTTTTCCTCTATGGAAATAAATCTGATCAGCTATCAAACAACTTTATTCAATGCGTGTTGTTGGGTTTTTATATTTATACATTGTTTTCTGATTTTATTATATACTTTTTAAAGATTTTTAGGTTGGTAAAAGACATATGAAGTTCATAAATCAATTCTAAAATTACATTACTCTGATCCGTGTATTTGGTTCTGTATAGTATCTGAATAACAATACTGTGTTTCCTAAATAGATTACATTACATTTTCTAAAATATAAATATTTTAGATCATTTAAAAATAGTTCATTTTGGACTCTCCTGTTATGTGGAAAATTATACAAACGGAGAAATGTAGATCTTCTGGGGTAAACAGAGCTATACTATTCGACAAAAAAGGTGTTGAAAGTTGGAACATTTTCTAACATTAGCTAATGCCAGCTTGTGCTATGTGTTCTAGACAACTGATAATGTTATGAAACGGTATTACGGTACTTTTATTATATTTTTAAAAACACAGAAAACATTAAAGCCTCGAAACAGACAATTACAGAACATTCAAATATTTCTCTGACCCGAGATTCGAACCCAGAGAGGCTTGCTGACGATCAACGGCTTCACATAATGAAATTTGTAAAATTATTGTTTTAATGCTAAGTACTTATACTACTAATCAATTCCACTTATCCTTTATAGTGTTGTACCAGTGAAAATTTTCTGTAAGAATATTCAGATATTCACGTCACGCCAAGTCAGCTTTTTAGGCTTACCACGGTATAACTCGTCCTTAGGCGAATACAAGTACCTACTCAGTGTAAGAGGATTCTAACCCTATAAATCTTGTTGAGAAAGTAGAGGGCATTACTTTATCTTCTTACTGTTTATACAATACTATAATTATCATCACCCAATGGTTTATCTGGACACATTGATTGAAGACATTGAATACAAAAGAAAAAACTTTGGCAGCCGTCCTGAATGCTAATAGAACGACATGTTTTAGTACGCTGAGGGTAGCTGAAACTTTGCCAGAAGCTATCCAGGGCAGACCTAAAGCATTCTCGTATTGTTGGTATGTTTATTATTCAATAAGCTCCACTATCTGATGTTCTTAAGCATATTTTATTGATTTTCGTTTATAATTACACACAATATTAATATAAGTATATAGAATATGTTCCACAGTCCATTTAGCCTCAAATCCCATAGCCCATTTCGTAGTTAGCATAAATTTACAATAGTATAACCCCATTGATCGCAACCGTTACGTTTTTTTACATAAGGCTGGAGTGGTTTGTCTGAAGTATGGGAAGGGGAGATGGAATTTCGTATTAGATCAAAATGAGTGCTATAACAAAACGGACCTATTAGTAATTTTCCATAACTAAGCTTAGTTCGCTGACAGTTGAGCTGTGAAATGAACCGGCAAGAATCTCAGGCATTTTAGCAATAGTGTTACAGTTTAAAAACAAAATGTTAAGGCTGGTACTTCAGTGTAGAATATCGTGGTTATAATTTTCCTTCACAAGTTACTGCATAAACTAACTTACTACTAACTTACTATTATCTATTTGCATGCCGTATCCCTGCCGGAATAGTCAGAGAGGACAGATCGCCGGACTTCCCGACCCATGCATACTTCTTTCGCTTCCTGCAGATTCATTAATCACTTCATACATGCAAATCTAGTAACTGACAAACGCTCAGACATGATAACATATTCAAAGAGGTCAATAAACTTGATATTGAATTTTTATTCATAAGTGTTGGCATTACCATTTATCCTAGTTTCAAATATGTGTTTTATAACATGTTATTGATGGCCCTATTTTGATCATTGACTCAGTTACTGCTTGCTGTTTGAAACTATTATATTTTCTTATTATCTTACAAGAAGACATCTGCAGCTCCGTACCCATAAAATTTGGTTATCCTACAAACAGGGTTTCCCTTGGGGAAAAGAGGTTTCCGGGATAAAAAGCAGGCTGGGGAACTCTCAATTATAATTTGTTAAACCATTGCTTCCTTATGAAAAGAAAGAACGATCGACAAAACGCTTTCACATATTTACTAGGGATATGGAGTTTCTAGCAGAAATTGTATCCCATCGTAGAAGTTAATGAAAATATGTCAAACCCGTTTAAAAATCATTTAATTTAATTTTTAGAATGATCAAAGTTTAGACTCGAGTCTAGTGACTTATAACTACTTTAGAAATTGCACGTTTTCAAACCTCAAATCAGCCGTTTTAAAAAGTAAATTCAGCTTTCTGCTAGTGCAAGCAAGCAGAAAGGTCCGGCATTACTGTAAATTGACAAGAGCAAGCAAACGGTCAGAGGATCATTGTTATGTCTGTTTGACCTATCAGTCCAGGAGTGGCGGTCATATTTGATGGCTAACATTTAAAAGCTAAGTTAGTTTGACATGAGAAACACAATTTATCAAAACAAATATGACGCCATATCGTTAGTTTAAAACAAACAACACCTGATACGATCTAGTAAATAGAACGGTAACTAGTTAATTACATTAATTTGGCGATATGATCTCAACAAATGTAATTGAAGCGGATCACGACATGTACATATTAGAACCAGAAGGTGCCTTAATCGAAGCTCATTCTGTCCTACTATAATACATACACGTTTAAAATTAAAAGGATTAAAACTGAAAGCTAGTCTAAAATTGTCATCGAGCTGGGTTCAGCTTTACAATAGGTTTTTATGTTCTAAAGACTACCAGGACTTTAATTGGTCATGCTAATTAGTGTCAGCACATAAAACCTTTTAGCCTTTTTGTTACCATCTCACTAAAAAGGCAACGGGTTCAAAATTTCTTCCAAATTTAACATCTAAAAATAGACACATTTTATTTAAATTTATTCGGCCCTTTAGACCCACCCCAGTTCCGTGCTTCGGAAGGCACGATAAGCCGTTGGTCCCGGTTGCCAGTGGAATGGCAGTCGTTAAGCCAAGTTGAAGGCCTTATGGGCGGCTTAAAAAAATTCAACAGCAGGTCGCCACAGCCTGCGCCTGTCCATTCAACACGGCAATGGGCTCACCCCCTGTTACGTGGGACAAAAATGCATACGGTGAAATGTGGGCGTTTATTATGCCTCTGCCTACCCCTTCGGGGATAAAGGCGTGACAATATGTATGTATGTATGTACTTAATAACATTAATGACTAAACTAAAATGAATACACTTTTATGCATGTTGTGACACCTTAAAATGTTGTGCTTTAAGTATTTAACTTAAGTAATAAATTAATGTAACAACTACTGGTTGTCCAAATAAATAAAACAGTTATCATTGACGACAACTACTGATGTTGAGTCCTTATGAATATTACACGCGCTATTTTGTTACTAACTTTGTTATATTCTTATTAAAATTAACATAGATATTGTTTTCTGAGTATTTGTCCTAACTGTATTCACATCCATTGATTCCGGAGTATGCTTTCCTATATTTCTTAGAGCAAGATTTTTATTGGGATTCAATGTAGGCTGTATGTTCACACTTCCTTTCCTATGCATCTATTCCGTTCTCAGTAAAACATGTCTGATATTTAATTTTATCCTGATCAGAGTTATAATACCAGTATAGATATAATCCCAAGCCAATATATTTATGTCTGCTTTTAGCCCACCGAATAAGGCGCTGTAACTAAAACTCCTATATCATTACCCAGCCCTGTTTCAAACTGCTTTGCAAATCGAAACTAGTATAGTGAAGAATCAAATTGACTTCTGGACAATTCAATTAAGCTGCACGTTAGTGCAAGTTTGCAAACAACCGTGCGACGCCAGCTAAGTTTCGCAGAACAAGTTTATCAAAGAGATTGTAGCCGAACAAGTTAGCCTTCATCGAAATGCTTTTATATTTATTTATACGTGGTTATGCTTAAATCATCTTCACAGGAATGTTTGATTTGTTTTGGCACACCTCTGGGTAAATATACAAGACGAGTTATTGAGATCAAAGACCCTGACTGGTAAAGATACTTGTCGTATATTTGAGGATGTATTGAGCTTTTGATGCCTATTGACAATTTACAATTTGTCATAGATTTATGAACCGTGTTTCATTTATAGCATTTTATTGGCTTACTGTCATATTTTATTCTTTTTATTTGCTCATGACGTTATTTCCTACAAAAAAGAAAATATTCACAATATTATTTAGGTACTAGGAATATCGGCAATGTGATAACTTTGCATTGCATTGTATCGCGGCAAGATAAGAAGTAAAGCACTATTTGATATTTTATTAATTTACTAGCTGTTGCCCGCGACTTCGTTCGCGTGGAATTTGTATTACTTTCAACCGAGCCCCTGTGCAAAGTAGTGTTTGTTAATACAAATAGTTAAAATCGGACTATTCGTTTTTGAAGACGAAATTTAACACACAAACAAACTGAAAATTTAAAAAGCTAGTGTTTTGAGGTTTAATATACTCAATGTAGGTATATATATATATATATATATAATATATACAACAAACTTTCTTCAAAAATATTCAATGTATATTTAAATACCCATACTTAGCCCAGACATCTATACTAATATTATAAAGCTGAAGAGTTGTTATGTAGCTGATATATGACTTTGATCATACTCTTTAATGACGATTACAATATAGTGAAAAATTTCAATTTGTTATGGTACATTCCGGGTAGTTTAGTGACACAGAACATTGCCCTGGTTAGGTAAAGGTTACCGTTCCAATCCCCGTCCTACACCTTCCTGTATACCCTATTAAATAGGTGTATTTACACAAAACATTACAAACAAAAGTAAATGTTTATAAAACGTCTTTTTGAGCTACGTTTCAAATCATTGCTCACAATACCCAAAAATTATCACCCGATAAGAAAAACGGGTGACGCAGGATAACCGACGTACAATTGTGTGAATAACCGAACACCGCTATCTCAATGTGAGAATAGATGCAACTTAACCTCAGGTCGAAACTCGAAGCTGACATTGAAGTCCCCCTGTGTCTTGCTAAAAATCTTTGTAAAGCTTATGCACACAGGAACTGCACGCGTTTAGATTAGAAAGGGTTCATTGTGGTGAATGGCTGGAATCTGAAAAAAAACACTGGCTCGCCGAGACGCCAAAAAAAGACAAATTTAAAAGAAGCATAAACGATATACCGATCTTCGTTGGTGGTGTGCGCTAGAAGTTCACTTCTTCTTCTGTGAAAGAGAAGAGAAACTAAGGATTGATTTTGTGTCGTTATTTTGAAAGACTACAGTGTCTGTAAACCACTTTACACTATACACAATTTCCGAGAAAATAAGCTATACCTATCTACTTAGAAATGTACTTTACCAGAGGACAGCCTCTGGTAAAGTGCCTTCGCAAAGACATAGAAGAACTTCTGAGAATGAATGAGCTTGCGAATTGCAAATTGTTTGAACAATTCTGTGAGACCACCAATCAATTGTTCGTTCCTACGGATTTATCGTAAAGCTCTCTAAATGTTTACACTGCTTTTCTTATAAGACATCGAACACTAAAGCGGAAACGGAAGCGCTCGTGGCCCCGCGGTCTCAGTGTTCTGTAAACGATCACTGAGTTAAGCAACTTTCACTATGGCTGGTACTCGGATGGGTGACAACTTTGTGGCATTTACATTTGCGAGCGTTTCCGTGCTTCGGAAGGCACGTTAAGCCGTTGGTCCCGGTTGCCAGAAAATGGCAGTCGTTAAGCCTGGTTGAAGGCCTTATGGGCGGCTTAAAAATTTCAACAGCAGGTAGCCACAACCTGCGTTTGTCTATTTCAACACGGCAATGGGCTCACCACCTATTACGTGGGACAGGAATCCACACGGTGAAAAGTGGGCATATAATATGCCTCTGCCACCCCTTCGAGGATAAGGCGTGATGGATATTTATTTTTATTTTTTATATCGAACACTTCATCCCAGATTTGCGATATGAGGGCAATCCTTGAGCACGTGTTTCTTATTTTTGCTGCATTATAAAGGAGTTTCGGTGCTCTTTTCTTCTTACTATGGGAGATTCTGTAAAACGCAGCCAAGTAAGTTATTTTTCTACGCCAGTGGCTCCAGACTGCCTCTTACCCCAGAACAATCATAATGGGAATACCACGTGACGGATAGCGGAGCAAGTGTACTAAGAACTTTGCGGAGTAATGCAAAGATGTATTCGAAGCAGGGTCTAAACTGAGTCTTGAAGAATCTCCTCAGGATTTATAGCTTCCGTGAAGCTAGCCCACATCAACCATTCCAGGACAATTTAAAAAATTGTCTTTAATCTGAGATGTTACCACGATTGACCTCTGAGAGATACAACATAGAACATAATTATCGCTAACTAAGGCTATACATGCATAGGCTACGGGTCGGTATAGCCTAGCTGTTATCGCGTGATAATATGTAGCCCCTTATGTAGATCCAATGTCTGGTTGTCATTCGTGTAACATTAAAACTAAATTCATAGAGTAGTTTGCGCGATTATCGCTCAGATATATACCTATATGTACCTAATAGTTCTCAACCGAGCCCCTAGGCTATGTAGCGTGATAATATGTAGCCTATATGTAGACCAAACGTCTTGTTATTCTTCGTTAAAGATTTAAATTAAATTTATGCAGTAGTTTTTGCGTTATGCCCGGTTAAATATGCGTATCGTAATCGTTGTCTGCCGAGCTCTTTGGTTACCGTTATAGCGTAATTATATATAGCCTATATGTAGACCCAACCTTTTGGTAATACTCAAACAAAATTTTAATTTAATCCATTTAATTGTTACTGAATTTATACCTTATTGTTCTCTGCCGAGCTCCTAGGTTATGTAACGTGATAATGTAAAGCCTATGTGTAGACCAGACTGTTAATATTCGTGCAAAATTTGAATAAAATCCATTAAGAAATTTCCGAGTTTATCCCGAACATGCGTTTATAGCTAATTGTTCTCTGCGAAGCTTCTAGTTTATGTAGTTTGATAGCCCATGTGTTGGCCCAACATATTTTTTATGTTCATGCAAAATTAGAATTAAATCCAATCAGTAGTTTCTGAGTTTATCCCTGACATGCATTTATAGTAAATTATTCACTGCCTAGCTCCTAGGTTATGTAGCGAGATAATATATAGCCTATGTGTTGACCCGACCTACTGTTAATGTTCGTGCAAAATTTGAAATAAATCTAATGAGTAGTTTCTGAGTTTATCCCGGACAAAGTTTCTGCGGACAAACAGACAAACAGACACACAGACAAACAGACAGACAAAAATTTTAACTTCGGTGAACACACAGCAAGTGTTTTTTGGTAAAAATATTCAATGTGCAGTTTTTACTTTGTTACGATTTTATTATATGAATAGATTTCATACATACATACATACTGTCACGCCTTTATCCCCGAAGGGGTAGGAAGAGGCATATTAAACGCCCACATTTCACCGTATGCATTTTGGTAGTAGTACCTGGTAGTCTCGGACTATTTATTTCAATAACATTAATATATTTTATTTTCATAAAGCCGTGTCATTAGTTTGACTGTGGGATTGAGTCTAATTTGTAAGGTTTTTTTTTTTGTAAGAAATACACGATTGGCATTACAAACTCGGTATGAAGAAGAACCTCGTGACTTGACATTTTAGCAGCTTGTTTAACATCTACTATTTGATTGATCCTGTAGGAAAAAAACCATTACTTAAATTGAATTAAGAAAATCATCAAATACTCATCAAATAGTAGATGTTATACAAGTATAACATCTACTATTGAAATTATTAGATACTATTGATATTGATTGATCCAGTAGGAAAAAAACCATAACAAAAATTAAATAAAAAAATCATCAAATACTCATCAAATAATAGATGTTATACAAGTAAAAAATCTACTATTTGATTGATCCTGTAAGAAAAAAACGCTAATTTAAAATAAATACAAAAATAATTTGATTGACATAAAATAATTATGTAAGCGAATGTTAACTATTCAAGAATAATTATAGGGTTAGGAGATGATACGAATTATGCAAAGACACTATTAAATGCAGTACACTAAATTCAATATTGCTGAGAGTATCTCTTGCATGGTACATAATCTTGGAGACATTTTGACTTTGAGTGTAGAGTTCCAGGTACGATAGCATACGTCGATAAATTGAATTAAAACATCCATCACCAAGATTGACACTCAAAATTGTGTGTGCAATACCCACCCTTATGTAGGGTGTAAATATATTAGGGCGAGGATGGATCAAAGGCGCTTTTGATTATCAATTTTACTACAGTTATATTAATAAATATTTTTCACTTACGATCACTATAATGCAGAAACATGATTTTAATTTTGGCAGTGACGCGGATGGCAACTAGTCATTTTTTATTAGTCACGGCTTTATCTTAGAAAAGGCAGAGGCATACTATACGCCCATATTTCACCGTAAGTCTTAATTTTGGCACGTGGTAAGTCCATTGCCGTGTTGAAAATGGACAAGTATAGGTTATGTAGGGATCAGCTGTTAGAATTTTTCAAACCCGTTAGGTCTTCTCCGCTTGGTTTATGTCATGTTACTGGTAACAGGAACCAAAGGCTTTAACATGCCTTCTAAACCACGGACACGCTCGTAAATAGTAATGCCACAAAGCGGTCACCCACCTGAGTACCAATCAAAACGAAAGTTGCCTAGCGCAGAGATCCTTTACAGAACAATGAGTACTTTTTAAAAACAGTCTTAAATTACTCAGCAAGTACTTTAATTAAATTCCCAAAGTGTAGCAGCGATTTAAAAAAAAATTGTGTGTAATAGAGTACACAGGTAAGAAGTGAAACTTCTTTACAACATTTCTTTTCACAGCTATAAAATGTGTTTCATACGTCGATAAAGAAGTTTCACTTATGATAAAGAAGTTTCACTAAAACAACATGGCTTAACTGAAAAACGTCACGATTTTTTTACAGCTAAAACTCTCAACGTCGATAAAATTCTTGTGTATTCCATCATGTTGCATTAACAATGACGTCATAGATGCATAGGCATCTAAACAAAACTTGTATACAAAAATTCAGCACAATCGGTTGAAGATATCTGCTTTAAGTTGCAATATTCCACCAAAACAAACATTGCAAGTTACACAAGTTAAGAAAGCTTATGAAAAGTAAATTAACTATAATGAATGCTTCTAGTATAATACGAGTACATATTGTATTAGTAAGGAGTGGTCGATTCTTTAAGTTTCCGAAGAAAATCGAAATCTTGCCGTATATTTTATTCTGCAAATAATGCATAATTCATGTTTTATGTAGTTATACCTACGTGATGTATTCTTAGACTATCGGACTACGTGCATAGTGAAGAAAAGTGAGTGAATTGGTACCTATAACGTAGTGAAAAGCGCTTTTTTTATTACTTTACAATCGCCACAGAAGTTACAGTTAGGTTTTCACCACTTTAATGGGTGAAGATTGACTTCGACTTAAGACTAAGTATGCTTGCAAAGACATAAGCAAAGAGGTTTATGATTTATTCAAACTTAATAAGATTTGGCTTAGAGATCTTAGCAATCAAGCCGTAACCAACCAAAAAGAAATGTTGAAATTGAAACGCCCGTAGCCCCGCGGTCACAGTGTTCTGTAAACGATCACTGAGTTACGCAACTTTCACTATGGCTGGTCCTCGGATGGGTGACTTTGTGGCATTTATATTTGCGAGCGTTTCCGTGCTTCGGAAGGCACGTTAAGCCGTTGGTCCCGGTTGCCAGTAAAATGGCAGTCGTTAAGCCTGGTTGAAAGCCTTATGTGCGGCTTGAAAAATTTTCAACAGCAGGTAGCCACAACCTGCGTCTGTCTATTTCAACACGGCAATGGGCTCACCATCTATTACGTGGGACAGGAATCCACACGATGAAAAGTGGGCATATAATATGCCTCTGCCACCCCTTTCGGGGATAAGGCGTGATGGATATTTATTTATTTAATAAATGTTATTTGTCAGCTATCAACGAGGTAAACAAGTTTATATAAGTTTATATTCGATGTTATTAATTGTCTTTGTTACTCCGAAAGTAGTTCAATAACTAAGTAACGAAACAAAAGCGTTATTGGAATACTCAAAATAATTTTACTTAACTAGATAGAACCCCTAATTAAGCAGCTTAATATTCTCGAAGCAACAGCACACAAATTAACCTTAAGCGTTTTAGTATATAATCTTAAACCGTTTTTCGGAGCCCACGTGTAAATTTTATTACCCTCCAAACGTGATGTAGATAACCAATATTCAAAGTTATTTTATGTTACATTACTTAAACATGACTACCCTTAATTCGGTAATATAGGCAATCTTACCTATTTCTCAGAAGAGGCAAGTGAACCGATGAATGAAATTATAAGGTAACCCTCACCGTAACTCCATAGAGATATTCAATTGAGCTTGCTGAATATCAATTGGGTGCCAAGTGGGTATAAACTACACAAGTATGATCCCTGTGCTGAAATAATATCTCCCGATTTGATATAGTTTGATAGCTTTCAGATAACTGTTGTAGAAGTTTGATACAAGAAGAAATACAGTTTTATTTAAAAGACATTTGGCATTCTGAGGATGTATATCTTAAAATAGATCTAATCACGTCCACAATAGCACCGATTACAATCGAAGTGATGAATTGAGTTTTCATACTTTTCTTTGAATAAGTAGCCGTCTTACTCTTACTGAGTTTCAGTTATACATTGAGTACCTAATTTTATTGAGAGATCAGCATCAGACAGCATTAGTACTCTTAAACGAAATTGTAAATAAAGAAAAAAAACCCAAACTGAAACAAATATTTGCGGATCCCACAAAAATTATAGAGCTGTAGAGCCTTTTTTAAGTATTGGTTCAATAATTTAGCACAGATTGTGTACAATTATTGTATTTCATCTTAGACTTAATAATACAATAAGACTGCTTGGACCACCATTTGCCTAACATGACTTTTAATCTGTTAGATGACTAACTAGTATTTTCGAAGTTTACGTTTTCTAAATTGATAGCTCCTCCAACAAAAGTACAAAGTTAAGTAAAATTTGAAATTACCTAAAGATGCAGTACAGTGTGGACCGGTCGATAGAGCTCTATGATGTAGGTATTCAGCAAAGTAAAAAGTTTTGAGGTACTTATTTAAGTTTTAGATGGTAAGTACTTAACTTAAGGTTTATCGTACAAAGCAGTGTCTGATGCAACTTAGTTTATTGCAGTACTTTAAAGTTACTGTTAGAATATTGAATATTAAAAAGCTGTTTACCTTCTTTGTGTGTTAAAGATTTTCTCAGAATCTTGTTTGAATTCGATATGCTTAACCAGTAATCTGTTGACAGGTGAAAATTATTAACTTTATGGGTTGGCATATCTACTTTTAATAATTTAAAAGAAAATGTATTAAAGAGATTACCATATCTACCTAACTTCACTTGTGTAGACCAGTCATATAAACACTTATTTAATTTGATTAATGATGAGTTTGGCAAAGTTTTTACCTCAAAAACACTACAGATTGGTGGTCGTCATTCAGTGACTGGGCAACACCAGGTATCTTTAAAAGTAGAAATAAATTATTTGAATTATATTCAGAAAAATCATATAATTTTAGGCAAACCTTTCAGGAGTATGTTAAAAATTATTCAAAGATATTTAAACAAACGTGTCATCTTGCTAAGTCAAACTTCATTAAAAATAAAATTTCTAATTCTGTAAATAAAATAAAAATGACTTGGAACATCATTAACTCTGAATGCGCTAGATCTTTAGTGACTGAAAGGGATTTCCACTTAAAAGTAAATGGTTGCCATGTTACAGGGGACCTGGAAGTGTCAACGGAGTTTGAACATTTTTTCAAAAATGTACCTATATTGACAACAAAATCTCTACAAGCGTCTTCCAGTTCCGCTGAACTTTTATTAGAAGAATCTGTTCTTTGTTGCAGGGATGCATTTGTATTCACAGATATTTGTGCTCAGGACTTTGTAAAAACATTTAAATGTATCGAAATTAAGAAAACCGCGGACCTTTGGGGATTATCGGTCAAAACTGCATCATGTATAATTGAGGTAATTGCGCCTCATCTAGCAACTGTGTTTAATGACTGTGTTTCTAGTGGTACATATCCTGATTTAATGAAACACAGCAAAGTCGTTCCCTTGTTCAAGGCTGGCAGCGCTACAGAGCCGTCTAATTTCCGACCAGTGTCAGTGCTGCCAACTTTGAGCAAAGTATTTGAAAAAATAATCTTGAATCAAATGCTATCCCATTTTAATAGTCATAAAATACTTCATGCGAATCAATTTGGGTTTACGAAAGGGCGCTCAACTTCCGATGCTGGTGTTGAGTTATTAAAATGTATTCATGAAGCTTGGGAAGACAAGCACGATGCATTAGGTATATTTTGCGATCTATCAAAGGCTTTTGATTGCGTTCTACATGAAACGCTGTGCAAAAAATTATGGAATAAGAGGCAAAGCTCTCGACCTTCTGTCTTCATATTTGAACAATAGAATACAGAGGGTCGATATTAATGGTACACGTTCTGTAGGATCCATGGTTACAATGGGTGTGCCGCAAGGCTCGATACTTGGGCCATTCTTGTTCCTCATTTATATTAATGATTTACCATTTTATGTAGGGGACAGGAATAGGATTGTTTTGTTTGCAGATGAAACCTCATTAATTTTTAAAATTAAAAGACAATCGAATACGATGTAAACAATGCAATTGCAAGAGTAGTTCATTGGTTCAGCTCAAATAATCTTTGCCTTAATGAAAATAAAACTAAATGTATAAAATTTACTCTACCAAATGTAAAACAAGTTGCGGCCAATGTTCAACTGAATGGACAAGTGTTAGAGTTTGTAGAATCAACTGTATTCCTCGGTATAACTATTGATGCCAATTTGCAGTGGGGCCCACACATAGAAAAGACAGCCTCTAGATTAAGTTCGGCTGCATACGCTGTAAAAAAGATCAGGACTCTAACAGATGTGGATACGGCTAGAAAGGTTTACTTCAGCTATTTTCATAGTATTATGTCTTACGGTATTCTCCTTTTGGGGGAGTGCTGCAGATTTAAATATTATTTTTGTTCTACAAAAGCGGGCTGTACGCGCTATTTATAATTTGGGCCCCAGAGTTTCTCTCCGAGAAAAATTCTAAGTAGTAAATATTCTAACCGGACCATCACAATACATTTTTGCCAATCTTATGTATGTCCAGAAAAATCTATCACAGTTCTCTAAACTCTGTGATAAACATAATATAAACACTAGAAATAAAAATAATCTTTCAGTCCACCACAGTCGACTACATAAGATTGGCGATTCTTTCCAGGGTAACTGTATACGCTTTTACAACAAGCTTCCCTGTGACCTGAGAAATTTACCATTAAATAAATTTAAAAAGTTTATTAAAAACAAGCTTTGTGAAAAAGGTTTTTACTCCGTTACAGACTATTTGCAGGACAGGGACGCCTGGAAATGATCTGCTGGCAAAGTGAAATAATATTAAATTGTAAATAGGCCATCAAAAAAAAGCCTTCCTAAGGTTCTTGCCGGTTCTTCTCAGGTGGGCCGCGTTCCGAACCGGTGGTCGCTTTAAATATTTTAAATAGTGTATGACATTTTGTAAGCGCCGTTAAAATGGTCTATGCAAAATAAAGATATTTTTATTATATTTATTTATTTTTAGGACAATGTAAATAAATAAATATCCATCACGCCTTATCTCCGAAGTGGTGGCAGAGGCATATTATATGCCCACTTTTCACCGTGTGGATTTCTGTCCCACGTAATAGGTGGTGAGCCCATTTCCGTGTTGAAATAGACAGACGCAGGTTGTGGCTACCTGCTGTTGAAAATTTTCATGCCGCCCATAAGGCATTCAACCAGGCTTAACGACTGCCATTTTACTGACAACCGGGACCAACGGCTTAACGTGCCTTCCGAAGCACGGAAACGCTCGCAAATGTAAATGCCACAAAGTGGTCACCCATCCGAGGACCAGTCATAGTGAAAGTTGCGTAACTTAGTGGTCGTTTACAGAACACTGAGACCGCGGGGCCACGGGCGCTTCAATAGGACAATGTGTTTTGATGATTTCGTCATCACTACTTTGAGGGATGGGATACATACCATTTGATATTACATAACAAACCACTCATTTATCTTAACTTAACTATCTTCACGCTGTATCCCTGACGGGGTTGTCAGAGAGGGCAGATCGCTAAGCACCGCGATCCATGCATACTTCTTTCGCTTCCTGTAGATTCATTAATCGCTTCATACATGCACGTCTGGGTATCCGAGTAATTTTGACTGATCTGTTTTTGAGCAATCTGCTTACATGGTCTTCATATGTAAGTCTGTGGCCTAGCCTGACTCTTTTGCCCTCTACTCTCGCACAATATATATTCTTCGTCAATCCTTCCTCAATCATTCGTTGAACGTGTCCAAACCAACGGAGCACGCCCTTTTTCAGCTTAACGCTAACACTTTCATTCAAACCTGCCATATTGCGTATCACTTCGTAACGTATTCAGTCGGCCAAGGCTACGCCGCACAATTTTCGAAGTGATCGCATCTCCACAGCATTCAACTTACTTTCATGCATCTTCTGACATACTCAGGTTTCGCTGCCGAAAAGCAACGTTGGCACTAGCACTGCGTTATGAATCGCGAGTCGTGCTTCTTTTACGATGCGTTGTCGCTTTGCTAATTGGGACAAAGCACCGTTGACTTTGTTTCCGGCAGTTACTCGCCGTTCTACATCCGAAACACATCTTCTGTCCGCGCTGAACATACTCCCTAAATACACAATTTTATTCACTTGCACTAAACATTCCTTATTTTCCTAAATCTCGCACTTAGTTCATACGTCTTCTCTCAGAACCTTAGTTTTACTTGCAATTAAGCGAAGACTCATTTATCTAATGTTATTCACGTTGAAATGAATAATTACAACAAAAGCATCGCTACATAAGTTCATGAAAAAATGATTTTCTAAAAATTGCTATTGCACAAACGGGTTTCCTATAGAAATTAGGTGAAAAAAAAGTAGTAGCACTCTTCAGAGTTTAGACCTACAACCATCAACATACAAAACTACACGCTGGCATTGGTACACTGGCACCGAATAGATTTGTGTTGTGTTTATTGAAGCGAAAATCTAGTAGCATCTGTTATTTTTTTTTTTGAAGTAAACTTCTTTATCGACATATTTTTTAGCTGTAAACAAAATTACATAAAGAAGTTTCACTTCTTACCTGTGAACTCTGTTAAACACACATATTTTTATTCATATTTGGCACGTCAAAATGGCTTCGCCCGTCTGATAGTAAGCAAAGACGACGACCTGTGATTGAGGGCCCTTATCTGAACACGCAGGGCTCCGATAGCGACCCTCATTTTGTCGGCCCAGAAATATGCCTTTTCACGCTTCTCTTAAAGGACCCAGGATTGTAAGATGAACAAAGATTTAATGTTTATGATGAAATGAAATGATTGATGATGTTGTTTAATTTCAATTCAAAATACATCCATTAAATACCCACGTAGCAAGAAGTAAAAGTTAAATACAATTTGTTGATGTTGTAAATTCTGGTAATTTGGTACGAATTCACGGGCTATTAAGTATGGAAAATGTTCAAAACTGTTTGTTGTGATTTAAAACGTTAGCGATAATAATTGAGATTTATGTATAAAATAAGTATAAACTGATAAATGTTGTTTTGTATTTGGTCTTCTAATATCTATATTCTTTATTATACAGGTATATTATTGCTTTTTTACTTGCTATGAAACTGGCATTATACTCGTATAACTTTCGCTTCATTTTTTTTGTGGTAGGTGTTTTCTTTTCATACCTAGAACACCAGTTTATCCATTCACAGTGATCTTCCAAAACGGGTCCCTTTATCTATATTGATCTAGAGTTTTATAGGTTCAGACCATTCTATTTTTACAAAAACTTAAACTACTGGAATCTGCCATACTAAGAGTCCATTTAGCAGGGCAGGTTCAACGGGAAACTTTAAAGGCATTCTACTTTGCCGCAGTGGTTTGGTGAGGCAAAGTGGAATAATTTAGCCAATTGTGCCATAGACACATGCCTAGTCATAAAGTTATTCAATGCCCCATTATATTTTATAAGAATGTTTTATGTAAGTTTATTCTATTCTATTCCTTTGGTTTTCTGCCAAAGTTCTTCGTTCAATATTATGGTTATACTTTCCATACCATCTTTTATCTTCCATTTTGTCTTTTAGGTGCAATTTTAAGTAGTGTGTAATATGTTAGTTCGAAACTCATTATTAGGATGGGTATCCGTAATTGGAACTGACTGCCTTTTACCTATAAGTCAGTAAGCATAGCTGGAGAAAAATAAAATAAAATTGATTTTCTTTGCAGTTCCGTTTACATTTTTTTAGTGAATTTAGTAACAACCGAGATTTCGATATTATTTATCTGTATAGATTGCAATGGGCTCACCACCTATTACGTGGGACTGGAATACACACGGAGAAATGTGGGCGTATAATATGCATATGCCAATATTCTTTTAAAAATATCTTTCTAAAAATGGATGCCAACATAAAAATCCATAAAACTGAATAATGCGCATAAACATTGTGGTAGTCCCAATATCACGAGCACTTTATATTATATTGTTTGACCAACGGCTCTAAGCGCGGGTATTGCTTCTATTTACCAACGATTTCAGTACGGTTAAAGTTAATTAAAGCGATTCACCATAACCCGTTAGTTGAAAATTAGATATCTGTAGCGTTGTCAGTGAGCGGTTATTAAATTTTCTGCGTTGAACATTATGTTGTTTATCTCTGAATCTAAAACATGGGTCAATGAGAGTAACAATTAATTTATCCATCACGCCTTGTCCCCCATATTATATGCCCACTTTTCACCGTGTGTATTCCTGACCCACGTAATAGGTGGTGAGCCTATTGCCTTGTTGAAATAGACAGACGCAGGTTGTGGCTACCTGCTGTTGAAATTTTTCAAGCCGCCCATAAGGCCTTTAACCAGGCTTAACGACTGCCATTATATGGCAACAGGGACCAACGACTTAACGTGCCTTCCGAAGCACGGAAACGCTTGCAAATGTAAATGCCACAAAGTGTTCACCCATCCGAGGACCAGCCATAGTGAAAGTTGCGTAACTCAGTGATCGTTTACAGAACACTGAAACCGCGGGGCCACGAGCGCTTCATAACAATTCATAAATGTATGATTTGAAATAAATGAAAGTGTATATTCGTTACGGGTACCTTCTTACCAGCCGATACTAGCCCATGGTAGTCCCACGCGAATCTCTGTAGGGTAATGTAGTATTTACCCCCAAAAAACGAGTAAGAATGTCAGATATTTTTTTTTGAGGATGTATGAACTTCCATGGCTATTTCTCTCCTTATACTGTGACTATAGGTTGTAAAGAGGAAGCACCGTATGGGTTCAATTGGATGGGTCCGAGATAGCTATTTGATGATCTAATATTTGAAATCTGGTGATCTTACACGTAAAAAAGGCTATGTGTAAATATGAGAGCTCGTGACTTAAATAAGAGTCATGAGTTACAAAAACTATACTGAAAAATCATTTAAGTGATATCTTATAGTTTTTTTTTATAAAACAACTAGTTGGCGCCCGCGGCTTCGCCTGCGAAGAGTAGTTTTCCCGTTCCCGTTTCCCACAGGAACTTGTTTCCGGGATAAAAAGTAGCTTATGTGTTATTCTGATATATAAGCGATTTTATTCTAAAGTTGTGAAAGAGAAACATCCACACAAACTTTCGCATTTATAATATTACTAGTTGACGCCTGCGGCTCCGCCCACATAGTGAAATTTTTCCGTTACCGTTTCCCACAGAAACTTGATCCCGGGATAAAAATAGCCTATGTGTTATTCTGATGTGTAAGCTATATTACTGTAAAATTTCATAAAAACTCATTTAAAAGTTTTTACGTGAAAGAGTAACAAACATCCATACAAACTTTCACGTTTATACTATTATTAAGATTAAGATGTCATTTAAACTTTTCCTTGTTAGATAACCAAATTTTACCTCGATGGAACCCGGGTATAAGGTAAAATCAATTCAGTATATTAGGAACGATTTTTTTTTTAAATTTTGTTACGTCATTTATAGGCTTAACGTTTGAATGATGAAATAATTACTTATTTTATTTGTATTTAGCGGATTGTAATTGAAAAGTAAAATAAATATTTTTTTTATAGATCATTAATAAATAAATAAATATCCATCACGCCTTATCCCCGAAGGGGTGGCAGAGGCATATTATATGCCCACTTTTCACCGTGTGGATTCCTGTCCCACGTAATAGGTGGTGAGCCCATTGCCGTGTTGAAATAGACAGACGCAGGTTGTGGCTACCTGCTGTTGAAATTTTCAAGCCGCCCATAAGGCCTTCAACCAGGCTTAACGACTGCCATTTTACTGGCAACCGGGACCAACGGCTTAACGTGCCTTCCGAAGCACGGAAACGCTCGCAAATGTAAATGCCATATGCGTAGCCTATATGGACGTGTGTCAAAGGAGTAGCACTCGCGCTGCCGACCCGTTTATTAAATTAATTTTGATTTTCATTTAACCTTATGTCTAGTCTACAGTGTATTCAAGTGCTTTACAATTGAGCCCTTGTTACCAAATTTAGAAGAATACAATATAGATTGTATTCTTCTAAATTTGGTACCTACCACCAACGTCTTCGTCAAAAATAGGTTGTTTTCCAAAATATTTCTACAAGTATAATAAGCTTACAGTAAGTATTCATAGCCTTAGGAGTCTTACTATTCAGAATGGGTTATTTATTGAATTATTCCATATCCTAAATTTTACCAAACCAGAAAGTAAAAGTAAATATTATATTTCAACTCTCTATACACCATTCACAAACATAATTTATGATTATGATTCTGAAGAGGTATCACAGCATTGTTTCAAACGAGTTCTGAAATAATTTCAAGATTAAATTTGTTAGCAGCTTACGTAGTAAATTTGGAGTGAAGCTCAAAATTACCGGAGGCATTTGGCGTAATGCTCAATTTGTCGAGGGAGCGACCGGAGCAGTTCTGGCTACCCGCGGTGATAACGGTACCTACTAGAATTACTTTTTAAAAATACACTCTTTTCCTAAAGTCCCTTTCTGGGTGATTATTTTAAATTTACTTCTACAATCTGCAAGGGAGAAATTTGTTTTGTGCCGTCCTTTGATAAAGATCTGTCTATTAGGAGATTTTCGTTTATGATATTGAAAGCAGGCAGCCTTTGTTAATTCGTTTTTTTTAAATATCTGGCGGTGGTTGGATTTTGTGATCCGTACATGTTCCGTTTATAAAATTTCCAATAAACTTCTTTATTCTGCCTCAAAAATAAAAATAAATGTCTTACGTATTATGATGTTTTATTATATTAGACTTATTTTGTTGTTTTTTTTTTTACAATCAATACATTTAATGGCACATTGTAGGCTTTTTAACTATTTTTGTTTTTATGGACTCACTTTTTTTAAATATATGTTTTCTGGTGAAATTTTGTAATTGATATTAACCTAACTAAAAACTAACTAACTATCTTCACGCTGTATCCCTGACGGGGTAGTCAGAGAGGACAGATCGCCAGGCTTCGCGATCCATGCATGCATGATATTAACCTAATTTCTCGATACTTGAAATAATTGAACCATAGCACAAAAGTGGATGACAATTCAGAAAAATGTGAAAAAAGAACAAGAAGAAAGATGAAGAAAACTAAAAAACACGTAATTTGAGAAAAAGGAACATCATCATCCGAGCGTCTGTCCCAGTTGCGTCTCGCGACGCCCGGGGTCCGCTTTCCTACATTTTCTCCTCCACTTCGCACGGTATTCGGCATCCCCTGTAGTGAGACAATTGGCACGCATGTCATCCCTTACGACGTCAAGCCAGCACTTCTTGGGTCTTCCCCTCTTACCGGGACCCGGCGGGGCCGACATGGCCAGACATTTGTTACCTACGTAGCCCGGCGGTTGCCGCAAGACGTGACCATACCAACGAAGGCGACACTCTTGCAACTTGTCTGCAATGTCACGGACGTGAAGGCTGCCGCGGATGCGAGAGTTTCTCACGCGGTCCATCCGCGTGACCCAACACATCCACCGCAGCATCTTCATTTCCGTGACACGCAGCTCCTGCTTGTGTCGCTCCAATATCGGCCACGTCTCACTGCCATGTATAAGGACAGGTCTAATAATGGTTTTGTAGACCTGTCCCTTCAACCGGATCGGCATTTTAGGGTCACAAATGACACCGGTCATCTCCTGCCATTTGGCCCACACGGCAGCAATGCGTGACTTGACATCGCAATCGATGTCACTGGACGTGTGAAAAACAGATCCCAGGTATTTAACCTGGTCCGTGCGCTCGACCAAATCACCGCCTATGCGGACGGATGTGGGATCTGTCGAGTTTAGTGCCAAGTACTCGGTCTTCGCCACATTTAGTTTCAGACCGCCGTTCTCAAGCGTCTCCTTCCACGCCTTTATACGTCGCACCAATCTGCCCCTGTCCGCGTCTGCCAGCGCAATATCGTCAGCATACATGAGCAACCATGGAGGCTGCTCATGTGGGTTTTTGATGCTGTCCGACAATTCGTCTAATATTACACTGAACAGAAGCGGACTAAGGACCGAACCCTGGTGTACCCCGACGGTGATGGGGAAGGGTTTCGTGTCGCCAACAGCAGTCCGAACCGTTGAATCGGAGTCACAGTATATGTCCCGGATAGTGTCAATGTAGACCTCTGGAATCCCTTTGGACCGCAGTGCCCACCAGATCATCGCACGAGGAACACAGTCGAAGGCCTTCTGCATGTCTAGAAACAAACAGTGCAGAGGCGTGTTCTTCGACCTGCATTTCTCTGCGACAACCCTCAGGGCAAAAACAGGGTCCGTGGTCCCATAACCAGGGCGAAACCCATATTGACACTCCGAGAGAGTGCACTCCTGCCGGATCCGAGAGTCTATAATCCTCTCGAAGATCTTCATGGTGTGGGACATCACCTTAATACCGCGGTAGCTCCCGCACTCCTGCACTGACCCCTTACCTTTGAAAACTGGAGTAATAATACTCAGTCTCCATTGGTTTGGGATCTGCCCGCTGAGGAGTATGCGGTTAAAAAGGTTTACTAAGATGCCCACACCGCGAGGACCCATCGCCTTCCAGGCTTCGATGGGGACTCCATCGGGTCCGACAGCTTTCCGATTCTTCATGCGGCGAAGCGCAGTCAGGACTTCTCCAGGCGTTACCTGTGGCACTAGTCCCTGATTCGGAGGGAGGTACGGAGGCTGCACCTCTTTGTGCTGTTTATTAAGCAGCTCGTGGAAGTACGAGCGCCATCTCTCCTTTACCGCGAGGTCTTCGCTTAACAGGTTGCCCTCAGGGTCTTTTACACAGCGACACTTGGATATATCCTGTGCCGCTTTGACCCTGGAGCGCGCCAGCTTATAGATGAGCTTCTGCCCCTCAGACGATTCCAGCTTATCATACAGAGGTGGCGCGCTTGGCAGCCCTGTACGCGTCGCGGAGATCCGGTCGCTTGCCACTTTTTAAAGAGGGCTTTCTTCTCCCTAGTCTCCCTCTGGACTGCGTCGTTCCACCACCAAGTTTCCTTGTCACATTTGCGTCCACCCTTAGACTCACCGAGCACCACCTTCGCCGCTCCAAGGATGGCCGCCTGAACTTTGTCCCAGTAATCTTGAACTGGTTCGCCTTCAGTGTCGGTGCACTTGTCACCGACAGCTGAGACGAACTCCTGGGACCTAGGTTCATCAAGCAGCCACCATCTGATGCGGCGCTGACACCGCTCGATGCGTTTGCCTTTGGGCTTCACGCAGAGGTCCATGACAAGGAGACGGTGTTGTGCAGTAAGACTCTCACCGGGTATGACCTTGCAGTTGGCCACCTTGCCGATGCTGTGTCGCCTAGTGAGTAGGAAACCGATCTGAGTTGTTCGCCTCCCGCTCTTGTAGGTGATGAGATGTTCGGATTTCTTTTTGAAATACGTGTTCACAATGGCCAGATCGGCAGCCGCACACGTTCTGAGGATAGTTTCTCCTTCAGCGTTGCGGGTGCCGTATCCAAAACCACCATGAACACGCTCAAACTCCTCACACCTCTCACCCAAATGACCATTAAGGTCGCCGCCCAAAACGATTCCCTGTGACAACGGAATGCTCCGAAGCACTCCCTCGAGTTGACCCCAAAACGACATCTTATCGGCGTCGCTACAACCGGCCTGTGGCGCGTAGGCACTTATCAGGTGGGTAATAATCCCATAGATAAGCACCCTCACGATCATAAGCCGGTCGCTACAGCGTTTCACCTCCATGATGCCACTCTGCAGCCCCTCGGAGAGCACAACGGCCACCCCGTTCTCCCCACCAGGCACACCCGTGTAATACAGCTTGTAGCAGTTCTGCAAGGGTCGGGCTCTGTTGCCCTTCCACCGAGTCTCCTGCAGGAACGCCACGTCCACCCTCCGCCTGGAGAGTACCTCGGCCAACTCTACCGCACGCCCAGTCAGCGTGCCAATGTTCCAAGATGCGAAGCGGATTCGGGTTGGGGCTAACTTCTTTAGCCGTGCTGGCCCGACACACGGCAGCCCTAGCCCACTTGCCACAGGAGTCGGGCGGGGCTCCTGCGCGCCGTTTTGCGGCGGCGCCCTATCCCTAGCAGCTTTCCTATTATACTTTACCATTTTGTTTCGGCGGGTGGCTTTTATGGGAGCGACGCCCTCAGACCTCCCAACCCCAGAGGGGAAGCCAGCGCCAGAGCCTCGTCCGTTAATCAGCAGGTGCACGCACTAGCACGGGAGGTTGACTTGGGCCCCGAAGATCTTGGTGGGGCCCCTTACACCCTGAAAAAGGAGAAAAAGGAACATAACAACACAATTTTATAAAACCGGCCAAGTGCGAGTCGGACTCGCGTACGAAGGGTTCCGTACAATTATCTATTTAATTAAAATCATGATTGTAAGTAAAGTTTCGGTCTGTCGGGCTTTCACTACAAAACTACTGAACCAATTTTAATAAAATTTTTGGTACAGAAATAGTTTACACTCCGAGAAAGGACGTAGGCTATTATTTGTTCTGGGCACATGTTCCTGTGGGAACGGGAAAGCTTGATTACGCGGGAGCAGCGGGCATCAACTAGTCCGTTATATTTTTGTCTTATGCAACATCGAAGTCTTTATCGATTCTTTATTGCACACTATTACATACAGCATTTTTATGATTTTAACCTACAATTGTGAGTACAATGGGCGGTCTAATCGCTAAAAGCGATCTCTTCCAGACCAATCTTAGAAAGGAAAGAAAAGATCAGGAAAGAAAGAAAGAGGTATTTGATAGCGTACTTAACTAAGGTAATTGACCTTGTTCATAACAGTTTGGTAGCTATTCACACTTCTCAGGAAAATGTTGGTTAGCAAAACCCTTTTCATCATTATATAAAGGTCTAAAATCTAAAAGATTTCTCTAGAGCCGACCATCGTATTGGAAAGATAGTGGGAAGTAATGACAGCGTTCGGAGAATCTAACGAGGGTGTTATCCTCACAGTAGGGCTTTGAAATATTCTGCTAAAATTTGTAAATCGTTATGAGATATTTTAAAATTACGTACTTTTTGACAGAAAATGCAACAAGCCGTACTTACAAAACTATGTTTTATAGAAAATGTTAGAAAAAGAAAAATTCTCAATAATGACGGAGTTTGATTACAAACACGCGAGAATTATGTAATTTTTATATTTACTTATTACTAAGACTAACGGACGTCCCGCGATTTCATTCGTGTGCTGCTCCTTCCCGTAGGAATACGGGAATGCGATGTAGCTTAAGGTACTCCTTATAAGATTAGCTATCTGCCAGTGCAACTCCCATTTAAATCGGCCCAGCCGTTTCAGAGATTAGCTGGAACAAAAAAGACAGGGAAAAATTAGTATCGTATACATTTTTATATTCTTCTTTTACATGGATTTAGTGAAATATTAAATAATTTGGAATTACAAACAGACACTACAATTTTATTAAAATCTGTTTAGATATAGGTATGATCGTTAATGGTACCTTATATAAAAGTTTTTACAATCAAAAATCACTCGTACTGCGCCCATTTGAGGGACGCTGGCGCGAGTAGGGTGTAGACAAGTGCTGTCAATAGCACGCATCTGCTACTAATTGTCGCCAAAGTTTGTAAGCCTCTGCTATAAGCTTATGCCCGTACCTTTCATGTTGGGTCCAGAAGTACAATAGCATACGAAAATGATAATTTGACAGCAGCCTGTATAGAGCCTACTGATTACATTTATCATTATAAATATGTATTATCATTAACGTATATAATTATGAACAAGGTGCCTTCGTCACACGCAAGATAATAACAATAAGGGTTTTGAGGTTTACGACCTATTCCAATGCTGAATTGGAATATTGTCTATTATACGAAATTCAAAATTGTGCTTTTATTCATTGAACTACTCATGGCTACTTTAGGTCAATTTACTGTTAATGATCATACGCATCTTATGCTATGGTCGGTACTAAGATGGGTGAATGAATATAAGATGGGTGTTGTGATGAATTTCTGTGTTTAGCAAAGACGAAAGCATAGCCAGTTGAAGACATAGAAGGCTTGAAAATTTTAACAACAGATAGCCACATCCAGAAGCTGTCCATTTCAATACGGAAATAGGTTTGGCAGTCCAAGTATTATTTTTAAAGTGGTGGCTGTCTGCCACCACAGTTGTGTGTGGTGTGGTTTTATAAAATCACGAAGCAAGTGAATTTTTTGTGAGTGAATAGTAATAGAGTACGCAAATACTAGTATAGAATGATCAATACTAGTATTATATAAATAATATATAATATAATATAATAAATATTGTGGGAAACTTTTCACACAGCGCCATCTAGCCCAAAGTAAGCTAATATTAGCTTGTGTTATGGGATCTAAATAACTGATAAACATACTTATATATTTCTAAATACATACATATTATAGATAAATAACACCCAGACACAGAATAAACCATCGTGCTCATCACACAAAGTTTTATCCTGGGTGGGAATCGAACCCACGACCTCTTGCGTAGAAGTCGGATGCACTCCCACCGCGCCACAGAGGCAGTCAGTTTTTATTTTAAAACAGTATAATTTGTAAGAAATGATTGTAAAGTTTTAAAGGGTAATCTTTGGATCTAAAAATGTAAAAACTACAAATGTAAAACTACAGAACCGTTTTTTCACCAAAAGTAAGCGTTTTTAACAGTCAAAGAGATGAAATCTCAGTATTCAAAAAACGCTTAATTCTCTTGAATACTATGGGGTACTTTATATCACAGGAAAAAGTTCCTGTGGGAAATGGGTACGGCAAAACTACTCCGCGCAGGTGAAGCAGCGGGTAATAACTAATAATAAACATTATCATTCAGATGATTCACATTATGGACGAAAAATTTGAGAAAATGTACAAAAGTTTCATTTTAAAAGTAACACATTATGAAAACATAATGGATTCACATGCAGATGTTCCATTAACACTCGCAGTTTCACTGTTTTAATTTCCAGTTTATAAAACAGGCTGTATAAAAAAGTTTTAATGTTTATACAGATACACGTACACACATAATGTACTGCCAGTGTTCGGGGCTGTAAAAATGTCCTATGCAATAGTGAATATGTAGGGACCTTTAATTAAAAGTCTACCCGCCACCACCGGTCCTTGCCGAACAATAAAACCCGTTCACATTGAATGGCACATAGTCTTTTTTCTCTTTTATGAACAAGTACAGTCTCTTTTTACTTTGATTTTATAGCACTTAATTAGATCAATAAGGGAAGCACTTGTAGCCTTGTATGGTCAGTGTTCTGTAAATAAATAATTATCGTTTACGTACTTCGGAAGGCACATTAAACCGTTGGTCCTAGCTGTAAAGCATGGTAGTCAATAAGCCAAGTTAAAAGCTATATAGGGTTAAAATTTCAACAGCTGATAGCGATAACGGGCCCCTGTCAGAGGCAACACGGCAAAAGGTTCACCACGTATTACATGGGATGATATGAAACTGAAGCAATGTGTACGCATCACATACCTCGCCTATCTCTTCGGGGTTAATTGCGTGACTAAATAAATTATATTTAATAAGATTAATAAAACAAATTGTTCAGAAGAATTAAACATGTAATATACTTAAACAAAACACATCTACCATAAACATTATTGTAGTTATGCATCAGTGTACCGTACCTCCTACTTTATTGCCTGCAAAATAATAGAAAAAAAAAACGTGTGGCACTCGGGCACTACCGCGGTAAAGCTATTGCATAGCATTTTTTATCAACTTATGCAATTATTATTATTCATTTATATCTACTGTACCTATTATTAATAGGTAGGTATATATACAATATAAATATATAATATAATTAATATTATTTTTACAGCTCGTCTCGATCCGTGCGAACTACGTACAGTCGTACCATATACATACCTACACGTTAAGCGAACGCTCGGTCGATCTCGGTGAAGTTCGTGTGAGCTCGGGTGTTAGGTTTTTATCGTTACGGAATTTCTTGGTTCGGTCGCCGCGCTCAAAGCCCGCGATAAAAGCTATGCAATAGCTTAATAGTTTAAGATGAATCTTTGAATAAATGATAGCAGAATTGTTACGTGCACACTATTACTTAAAATGAGTTTGAAAAATCCTCCGTGCAAATTATTCCACATATATATTTGACTCAAGTGAAGCGTCGTGACAAAATTTAAGAGAAAATTTCAGAGTTATAGAATGCAAGCTTTTCTATATAAAGTTATATAAATACTAAAAAAGAGGGTTTTGACAAGGTGATTACAAAATAGTAAAGAATTCCAACTGGTTGTATTAGGGTTCTGTAGCTCAGATGGTCAGAGCGTTGCTCTTGCAAATCTCTCACCGGTACCAGATTGTTTTGTTTCACTATGAAAACTTTCTTAGACTCATTTTTCTTCTTAGCGAGAAGAAGAGTTTTGAGATAAGTTGACAGTGTAGATAAATAATACAAGTTAAAGGTTGTAATATTTCAACAGCTGAACGGCCCTTAAGGACCGAGGCGTTAGGTAAACGTATCGCTCTGATTTATGAACTCGTTATATTGCCTTTGTCTTAATTCTGAACCATAGATGTTGCTTTATTATTGAGAAAAACAACGAAAATATTATTTCTATTTAAAAGGAAAATTACAGAACATATGTATTAGCTTTATGTTACGTTTAGTGTTAAGTTTACTGTGTAGTCTAAAATTGTGTCTGGTCTTTAATGTACCAAGATTCTTTAGGCGTTAAAAAGTAACAATACAAATACGTCTAATATTAGCTTAATATAAACTAATCATATTTATAAATAGACTCTGTTGAACACGAAGGGAGTGTAAATACGCAAGTCAATCAAACAGTATTCCACGGAAACCGATAATATAATAAGTAAACGCTGTTGATCAGATCTCGTCGCGTTTAGTTCCGGCGGAAAGCCTACAGCTGTGACAAATTGCAGCTTTATTCAACCTGGTTAAATCAAAATAAGAGTGAGTACCACTTGAAAAGTTTCATTACGTTGAATTCAACTGAAGTATACGTGTGCGAGGCGTTGCTGTGAGGAATACATTACTGACTAAGCGCAATTTGTCCCTACCCTACAATTTATGTGTACAACACTCTTTATATTACGGAAATGCCGAAAAAAGAAGCAAAACTTTACCGTTTTGCATAATGAACACACGCAACTTGCTTATTATAAATGAGTTGTTGTACCTACATAATTAATTTTTGTGATGGATGCTATGGTAAAACTCGAAGACAATAACTGTAAACCTATCGTATAAGTTTAAATTATGGGCTCCATGGTTACAGAGAAAACTCGTTAAAACACTGCACAGGCTCTTGTAATTTTACTACTCTGTTGCACGTTCGCATGCATGTACTACACCTACTTCGCCGAAATTATTTCTCACAAAACGAATTGACTAACTGACGGGGTTGTGAAGCTTTAATGACAGTTAATATTTGACAGAGGAAACAAAATGAGCGAGACTCTCAAGATAACCAAATTTATTTTTTGTGTTTGACCTTTATCGGTCGCACCTTTTAACAAATTTTCATGAAATAAAACAAAAGTAGGTATTTATCGATTGTATGAACTCTGTTTTGTCGGCAATTTTATGAGAATTTTGTATGAATAGCTCAAGTTTGCTGAAGCATCATTTATCATCTAAAATTTAAATAAGTAATAAGTAAACGTATAAATATTCTGGGACAGATTTTTTACACAGCGCCGTCTAGTCCAAAGTAAGCTAATATAAGCTATTTTATTTTTATCCCATACCACAGTATGGCATTTAGACAACTGATAAACATACAATAATTCTAAATTCTGAATACGTACATATTATTCATAGGATACACCAAAACTCCAAAACAAACATTTGCGGATCTCACAAATATTTGTTCCGAACCGAGAATCAGACCCAGGACCTCAGCAAGGCAGTCACATACACTGCCACTGCGACACCGAGGCAGTGTAAAAATATTTGAAAGAAATATGTAATAATTGTTTCCACACAACTGTTATGCAATTTAACTGGTGCCATTTCTTTACTAATACATATAGATGACGCTTATCATTTTAAATAGGTACAGTGTTTGGTTTCATTAAAAACATTATTTAACACCTATAATCACCGGTCTGTTATTTTATCAAGTTACATGCTAGGAGCATGATAACGTAACAGATTTAATTGGTTTACCTATGCTTGAAATCTAATATTCTGATGTGTGTAGGGCATTTGACTAAGGCCGTTCGTTTAGCCTAGACCGCATCAAAATAGTTCTTAACACAAAATGGTTTGTAATTTCAGTCACTTTTTACAAACATTTATAAATTGTGCAATGCTGTGTATGTTTGTTCGGGTGGATTCCTACAACTCAACTTTGAAAAGATTTATTTAAAGATTGAGCTGAATTTTTTTAATTCTTCTATATTCAATTTGGTGGTATAACTACGTACGATGGGGGAATAACTCTTTTAATTGTCTGCTACAATATGGGTATCAAATGAAAGGGAGGCTTGCTGAGAAAACCCGAAAATTAAAGTGACATTACTCTAAATCCAGTATTATGAACTTACTAAAGATGTCATCTTTATGCTTTCGTACAGTATGATTTTCAAATTAATGACATTGCTAAGAATTATTCTTTTTAGCACATTAAAATAAAAAAGTTTTCACAAAAAGACTATTAACTTTAGAAGTTAAATAAGGATACATACACAACCAAACACAATTCAAATAATTATAATTTTAAAGAAATACATATTATTTTATTAAGTACAAATTCCTGATACTCTTCTTAAATAGTTAATGAATCGCTATGGTACTTTACTTTTAGAATCCTCTCAATTCTGAAGAGTATTCGATACGTTTTGTACATAAGAAAATAAAAACAAGTGACATCACCTGGTATTTATAAAGTTATTATGGAGAACTATAGATTGCTCAAAAACGGAAAGGACAAAAGTACTCGGATACCCAGACGTGCGTGTATGAAGCGATTGATGAATCTCGAAGAAGCGAAAGAAGTATGCATGGATCGCGAAGCCTGGCGATCTGTCCTCTCTGACTACCCCGTCAGGGATACAGCGTGAAGATAGTTAGTTAGTTTTTTTTTTAACTATAGACAAGATACATATTGCACTCGATGTTCCAGCAATCAAAACTCGTAAAGCAAGTTAAAAGTCAGCGGATGTAAACAGCCGAAACGTTCATAAATAAGCCGGACCGATTAACAAACCGACACATTGTACAGGGGACCGTAATATATTCACTGGGTGATCCCAATTTGTCTGACCTAACGCAATATTGGGCACTGGCGATCCGTCTGCTACATAACTCGCTATACCTATTATCCGTATAAAACTTTATCTATACTGCAGAGCGCCCAATCTGCTGCATTAATTTCTATTGATAAATATTGGATTAAGGCCCATTTCACGAAATACTGGCACAAATACAGTATTAGCGAAACCTCGATATTTATTATTGAAAATTGAACGACGTGTTCACTATAAGTTACTGCGATTACTGCGTTAAGCAATTTTCACTATGGCTAATCCTCGGATGGGTGACCACTTTGTGGCATTTACATTTGCGATCGTTCCGTGTTCGGTAGGCACGCTAAGCTGTTGGTCCCGGTTGCCTGTAACATGACAGTAGTTAAGCCCAGTTGAAGGCATTATGAGCCGCTTGAAAAGTTTCAACATCCGGTAGCTACAACCTGCGCCTGTCCATTTCAACACGGCAATGGGCACATCTGCTGTTACGTGGGACAAAAGTGCATAGTATAGTATTACTCTGCCTAGTGACAGTGACAATATCGCACTATATAAATAGTATTCATAGAAACATATTTTATGCCAGGTTAAGAGTACCCTTAACCGACGAGCGTATATGAAAACACTTATGAAAGTAGTAGAAGCGAAACTTGTATGCCAGGATCGTAGTAAGTGGAAATCAATGGTTTCTGCCTACCCTAATGGGAAAAAGGCGTGATGATATTTATGAATGTAAACATATTGTTTTAGTTTTTTGTCTCAGTCTACCCCGTCAGGTATATAGCGTTAAGTTTAATTAGTTTATCTTGGTTTCTTATGGTCAGGGCTTTAAACATATTCAATCTAAAATGATATAACATCTTTACATATATATTTCTTGTGTGCGTGTGTATGTCACTGAACTCCTCCTAGACGGCTGGACCGATGTGAATGATTATTTTTGTATGCGTTTGGTTTGGCGCCCAGGATGGTTTAGATTAAAAAATAAAACAAAAAAAAAGGTTTGAAGTATGTCACGGGTGAAGCCGGGCGGGAGAGCTATATATAAAAAAAATGTAATCTTATTGGTCGCTGTTTTTCACTAAAAAAATTATGAAATCACGTATGTATCACGTATGTATAATTATATAAAATACACCTATTAGGGAGGACTGAAAAAAAAGAATAGGATATAAAAACCAGAAACAGGTTTGATAACACTATTTTTCGTTCCCTTCGTCTATCTTCACAATTTACAATAACTTACTTAGGAACTGGCTGAAGAAAATTCATTTCCATACCATCCTTTAGTACCGAAGGTCGATTGACGGACTACCCCTTGGTAGCTTTACCCTATCTTCGGTTTATTGACCTTTTAGCCATCCCTCGTGTTACTTAGTCAAGATTTGCTTCAAGATATTCTTTGCAAAGGTCTCGTGCTCTGTTTATAAGCAAAAACATGACGGAAAGCTATATTTAGGCATTAGGAGCCCAAGCTTTCTCTTAGAACATATAATAAAAGGTTGTGGTCTGTGGGTTTTCCATAATCTTTTATTATTTAACTATCTGATGCCCGCATCTGCAGCATCGCAAAATTAAGTAAAAATTTTCTATTCTATGTTTCCTAGAAGGGAACCTATAAATAAAAAAAAATTGATTTTATAAATGTTATTCAATTGCATATTCTGTACAGTACATATTATTCCTTTATTACATTGTGCGGGTTAGCAATTTAAAATATTTCAAAATGTATTTTCATGCACTTCTATAGTATCTTAAGTTCGGAGATATCTGACATGAGATCAATTATAATAAGCATACTCTATTTTACTGAACACTATCCTATTTAGTTTCCATTCCCTTTTCAATATTTTACACACAGTTTTCGTCCACGGTTTTGCACAGACAGATACGCAGTTGGTATTTTATAATATGAAGGAATTTATTGTACACTTTAAAAATATCGAAACTAATGCTCACTGATTGAGAAAATAATTAGATTATAATTATTTTACTTATCCTGATCTTAATAAATCATAATTTTGAACTTGCTAATGCTAATAAAATAAATTAATCAGGTTTATAGATCAAAGAGAAATGTAATCAATGTTTTCAAACAATTGAAGAGAAGTAGGGAAAGCAGAGAAAACACTGGGAAATCTCTTACCTTTTCCACCAAATAGCATAAACGGATTTTTGCCTGGCAACGTAGTACGTAGTAGGCTTGACGTGCCTTCCGAAGCACGAAAACGCTCACAAATTCAAATGCCACAAAGTGGTCACGCATCCGAGGACCAGCCACAGTGAAAGTTGCGTAACTCATTGATCATGTACAGAACACTGTGTCCGCGGGGCCACGAGTTAATGTTAATGCTATAAGTTAATGGCAAATGAGTGGTTAAATAGGAATTTTCATTTATGAATATTCTTTGTGTATCGGTATTGTATGAATGTTTTACGTACCTATTTATAAGTAACATTCAAGTCACCTCCGCATTGTCTAGCCGGGCAGGTATCCTTATAAATTGTAGGACATTTACAACAATTTACTGGATATCTGCCAAGCTTTATGTGCGGTACCTGGTCGAATGGTTGTGGAATAAAACTGTATCATAATGTAGCATATTAAATGTAATGGAAGGATTAAATGTTGTTTAGTGTTTTTTATGTGAGCAGTTTGATAACCCTTTAACAGATTTCTCTACATGTGAGACTGGTTTTTTTTATTTTTGTACTATCGTTGCTTTAGTTGTTTAGTGACTTTGCCTTTGCACAGGAACTTGATCTCAGGATAAAAAGTAGCCTAGATAGGTGTTATTCTGATGGGTAATCAAAATCTAAATTTCATTAAAATCCATTCAAGAGCATTTGCGTGAAAGAGTAGTAAAATTACATCCATACATTAATACCAACTTTCGCGTTTATTATATTAGTAGGATGTAGTAGATATGTAGTAAGTAACTTTAATAATTTCGTTTACTTACTTGATTTTCCACGGTGTAGAAGTACTGAAATAATGTCTTGCTAAAAATACCAACATGTTTTTGTTGGCATTTAAATTACGCTTTTAATGTTGCATCGTAGTTGAATAGAACGCACCTGATAATCCATAAAACGGAAGAATTTTGGAATTGACAATATATTTATTGCCCACTTATATAATCGATCACATTATAGAAACCGTTAAAGCTTTATTTTACCATTATGATTAACCATAACCCAGAGCTTACCTACCAAGCGATAACATATTTAACTACAGTAAAAAATCCTTCAATCCGATTTATTTATTTTTTATATTAATACAAACAGCGATGTTCATAACTCCTTTGAATATTTATGGACTGACCCTTGATTTATAAGAGTGAAGTACTGTCAACATTTTGATAAACACCATCTATTTTATACTTGTTTGTGGTGCAAAGATGATCTTACGGCAGCAAATTGATTAAATATTGATTTAAAATTGAGATTAAGGTAAAAAGGTGAAGCATAGCGAGTAAAGGAAAGTACTGGCTAAAAGACGACGTCTAAGATATAAGAATAGTCTTATTTTATATACTACTCAGGACTTAACGCGAAACAATATTATATAAAAATAGTCGATTCAAGTCCGGATTAATTCATTGTGGATTTCTTCACGTCAAAAAAACGTAAAAGTAATAACTAGGAGACGTAGAAATGATAAACGATGGAAGTAAATTGCAGAATTATAATTAGACCGAGGATGTGTAAAGTAAGGGTCGACCTAGGCGTTTAGACCTTAATCAAATTGGCATCGTCATCATCGAGTACAAGTAAAGGGTGGGACAGTGAGTATTCAGTCGATGTAAAGCTTTTGAAAATATAATCAAATTACTGTAGTTATTACATTTTATCGACAGCTGGTTGTAGCTAACGACTTGGAATCTATCCAAACGATAAAATTAAACAAGAAAACTAAAATTGTGTACGTAAAGAAAATCATAAATTCCGAGACAATAGATATGTACGATTTGAAGATGTTTATTTTGTTTAAAAAAATATCATAATAACAACAATGAATTTAAAATTGATAAGCCATGATGTCATAAATTTGGATTTTTACATTATACTTGGCTTTAAAAAACATATCACTTTATGGACTTAAAATTGATATTGTTTTGTGTACAGAGAAAAATAACAGCAACTGGCTTAGGTATATAGTTATGGTCACAAAGTCAAACATGTGCGAACCCTTTATATTAGCTAGAGGTAAATCTTTGCGCTAACTCTGTAGCACAAGAAGAAATGAATGATGTCACGGGTCTGTCTACTAGTCTGATGGAGTGGAGTTTTATTTGTGAAATTTTCTTTTAAAATTGCTACCTGATAATTCTGAGAAAATATTTATGATAATCTTGAGAAACATTCCACCATAAGAGCTTGTATTTTTCATCTTGGATTGATGGATCTTGGATTTATCATCAATATTGTTGTAGCACCGAATTTCTACGTAACGAAGTGATACAAAATGTATGACTAATTTGATTGGAAGTGTCAGCATTATGCTGGAAATGGGCGTGCTCCGTTGGTTTGGATAAGAATGAGTGAAGAAAGATTGATGAAGAATATTTGTTGTGCGAAGGTGAAGGGTAGAAGTAGTCAGGGTAGTCCGACGGTTTATACAAAAAACTACGTGGTCGGATTGCTTAAAAATGGAAAGGTCAAAAGTACTTGGATACCAAGAAGTGAATGAATGATTATTATATACATGGATTACGAAGCCTGGCGTTGTGACCTCTCTGACTAACCCTTCAGGTGAAGATAGTTAATTAGTTAATATTGTCTTCTCTATAACGTGTTAGTATCGATAGTACATAACAAGGTACAATTTAAGATTGTGAAATTGTTGAACATTATGTATGGATATGTCGATAAATTAATGTCGTTTGCCAATCATTTCAGCTTTAAATTGATAATTGACAATAATTTGATTCGGTTTCGGACGTCGGGCATCCATTCACGCTCGACTACCTATTTGCAGACACACGGTAAACAATAACATTTAGATATTAATTCGTTGATCTGCATGTTGGCACAATATATGTACTAAAACTAAAATACTATAAGCATTAAACATACATACATACATATTGTCACGCCTTTATCCCCAAAGGGGTAGGCAGAGGCATTTTAAAAACGCCCACATTTCACCGTATGCATCTTGTCCCTCGTAACAGGTGGTGAGCCCATTGCCGTGTTGAAATGGACAGGCGCAGGCTGTGGCGACCTGCTGTTGAAATTTTTTAAGCCGCCCATAAGGCCTTCAACTTGGCGTAACAACTGCCATTTTATTGGCAACCGGGACCAACGGCTTAACGTGCCTTCCGAAGCACGCAACTGGGGCGGGTCTAAAAGGCCGAATAAATTTAATATAATATGTCTATTTTAGATTTTAAATTTGGAAAAAAAAATTGAACCCGTTGCCTTTTTAGTGAGGTGGTAACAAAAAGGCTAAAAGGTTTTATGTGCTAGACACTAATTAGCATGACCAATTAAAGTCATGGTTGTCTCTCTCGGACTAAACATAAAATACTTATACTTATGTGAAGCACTTGTGGCCCCGCTGAGTCAGTGTTCTGTAAACGATCACTGCGTTAAGCATTTTTCGCTAAGGCTGGTCACAGTTGGGTGACCACTTTGTGGCATTTACGTAAACGTTGACTTACGCAGCTTTAGAAGCAAATAATTCTTTACAACAAAAGTAATAAAGTAAATGGTATATGGTATGTTTGACCGAATGAATATGGGCTAATAGTATACCTCTGGTTGATGGATTATCTCGTTACTAGTTACGTACGTTACTAGTTATCCGCGGCTCCTAGCGCTTCCCACAGGAACTTGTTCCCGGGACATAATTAGCCTATACTCTTTCTTGGGCTCTAGACTATATCTAAAGGTATCTTTACAGTCTTCCTACCACCTTTATGCAGTTGATTTACA
This sequence comes from Thumatha senex, assembly GCA_948477245.1. Lineage (NCBI taxonomy): Eukaryota > Metazoa > Arthropoda > Insecta > Lepidoptera > Erebidae > Thumatha > Thumatha senex. Next base: position 17,623,486 of record OX419732.1, on the reverse strand, counting down.
GATCTATATACAAGCTCCAATTCACGAAATCACTGCGGCAATCTCAACAATTAACTCTGATTTGAGGCGGATATCTAGAAATTGTTTTCAGTACTTTTAGCGTGAAAGCACGACAGACAGACAGACAGAGTTATTAATAAAATAAGTAAGGATTATACACCAGAAATATATAGCAATGGATATAAAAAAAAAAATCTATATAACTCATCATCATCCGAGCTTCTGTCCCAGTTGCGTCTCGCGACGCCCGTGGTCCGCTTTCCTACTTTCCATCCTCCACTTCGCACGGTTGTCGGCATTTCCTGTAGTAAGACCATTGGCACGCATGTTATCCCTTACGACGTCCAGCCAGCGCTTCTTGATTCTTCCCCTCTTACCGGGACCCGGCGGGGCTGACATGGCCAGACATTTGTTCCCATGTAGCCCGGCGGTTGCCGCAAGACATGACCATACCAGCGAAGGTGAAACTCTTGCAGCTTTCTGAAATGTCACGGACGCGAAGGCTACCGCGGATGCGAGAGTTTATCACACTCCACACATCCACAGCGGCATCTTCATTTTCGTGACACGCAGCTCCTGCTTGTGTCACGCCACGCCTCACTGCAATGTAAAAGGCAACAGCTATATATACTAATAATGTTATAAGGAAATATTTACAGAATAAAAAGGGTGATAGAATAAATTACATTAAAAAAATTATCGGTAATACCACAGATAATATAATATAATTCTTATAGTAATACCTACAATTAGCGGCTTTATCGTACAAGGCAATTTCGTAGAGGCAACATTTAGATGGAAAGTAAGGTGTTGGTGGCAATTGATATCATTTAACGTAACAAGAGTACGACAGAGTTACACGGTGAAGTAAATTTACATAAAACGCTACATACTAAATACATACAAACTATACATACATCTTTAATAATTAATATAAATATATTATAATGTATTGTTCTGCATACCCGTTGGGGGAAAACGATGTACCTATATTAGATAAACATGTATAGCTCTAAGTACTCGTATGTATGTTTGTATAAATATGAGTCAGGAAATATATGGGCTATCGTTTTTATTTCAGGTATTTCACATCTTGCTGATCAATACAAGAAGTGATTTGCTGTGGAAAATTATAAACCATTGCAACGGTACGTTCTTTTTATTTATATAGTTATATTATATTATTGATTGATGTGATTATTATTGATTGAGGCCTTATGGGCGGCTTGAAAACTTCAGCAGCAGGTAGCCACAACTTGCGTCTGTCTATTTCAACACGGCAATGGGCTCACCACCTATTACGTGGGACAGGAATCCACACGGTGAAAAGTGGGCATATAATATGCCTCTGCCACCCCTTCGGGGATAAGGCGTGATGGATATTTTTTTTTTTTTATTTTTGATGTGATTAGGTAGAACTTGTTACGTCTAAATATAAAATTTAAGTGTCAGTTATTATTTTTAAATTAATAGCTGTTTATACTAAATGCAACGATTTACGGGACTTTAACTGGCAGAAAGCTGATGTTATAAGGAGTCACTAAGGGTACAATTTATTTCCACATTATAACACAATCGGGCACTACGCAGGTGAAATCACAATGAAAGTCCCGTTAAAACAGGTCCTGCAGTTTCAGAGATTAACCGGATCAAACTGACAGATAGCTAAAAAAAAGTGGGTGTACCAAAATAGGTACACAGATAAAGAGAAGAGATAATGAGGTAAGAAGCGAAACTTCTTTACGACATATCATTTTTCTATTATTTACAACTTCACGCAAATTGGGTAGATAAGGCTTACGCAAACACTTCAAAACAACATAGCGCGTAACCGAAAAACGTGACGATTTTTTTTACAACTATAAAAACTTCTCTCATACGTCGATAAAGATGCAAGTTTTTTTTTTGCAAGAACCATTACGTATATTCTTTACTATGCATTTAGTAAAAAGCTGACAAATTGTAATTACAAACAGACAATTTAATTTTATTTATTTGTATAGATAATCACTGGTACTACCTACTGTTCCACAATTTGAACCTCACAGCGTCTTCATTATTTATACGCTGGTATAAACGAATTTTAAACATGGATAATCATTGACATTATGCTTAAAGCTTTAAAAGACAAAGTGTAATAACTATGCAATTTAATATAAGTACATACTTACCTGGCGATTAACTTACATCAAAATGCCGGCGGGCGTCACATTCAATAGGACAGCTGTAAATATATCATAAGCCTACATTTTATATTACCGTCAGAAGTCCCTGGGGATTCGTATAAACAGCTTTATTTACGATTTTGTTTTATTTATTTAATATTGAAATTGTTATTTGTTGATGTCAGATTTAGATGAAGCGCTCGTGGTCTCGCGGTCTCAGTGTTCTGTAATCCATCACTGTGTTTAAGCACTGTGTTCGCTATGGCTGGTCACGGATAGGTGACCACTTTGTGTTCACCCAGTCGTTAAGTCAAGTTGAAAGCCTTATGGGCGGCTTGAAAAAGTTCAACAGCAGGTAGCCATAACCTGCGTCTGTCTAATTTGACACGGCAATGGGCTCACCGCCTATTATGTGGGACAGGAATACACATGTTGAAAAGTGGGCATACAATATGCCCACCCCTTCGGGGATAAGGCGTGATGGATAAATATACTGACATTTAAATGCAGTGTTCCCGGCGAGCCTTGCACCGCCTTTAAGGCTGAGATTTCTTTTTTTTTTTATGTTATTCGGGATATAGACTATCCCGACAAAGCAAATATCAAAAAAACTTGGACTACCTGTTATTATAAGTTATACCTGCAATTTTTTTACAAATTTGATATATATTATAGTTCGCTTGCGAGTAATAGCCTTAGTAGGATCTATATTAATAAAGTTACTGGGTGATTCACTAATCTATTAATAGCCAGACAATATTTTAAATTTTTAGGGTAAGCTACCTTTATAATGTAGGCACCCAAAATTCATACCGTAAGGTGGTAAAATAGAAAGTATGTCACGGGCGAAGTCAAGCCTCTAGTCTCTTGAATATTGGCAGTTTAAGTTAAGGTAGGTAATAAACTACTAGACTAGTATTGTTTACAAAACAGTTCTGTCGAGAACAAGGAATCAATTTTACTCGCGACCACCTTACTAGAGACGCCTTACTATACATATTTTATATAACCAAACGTGTCAGAACAGAAGGCGTAACCCTTATCTCATACGATAACATTAATTAATATAGATGAAGAGTCGGCTTCGGACGTCACGTATGCGATTTTCACCTACAGTTTGACGTAAACTTGTCACTCGATATTATTATTACTTTTGTCTCTATAAAGCTCGAGTGAGAGGGAGCGAGCAATACCTACTCCTTGCTCTGTGAGTAGTTGTAACTCCAGTAGTTCACAAAATTACATTAGAAGGTCATTATAGCATTAGCTGCATTGAAAGTAGTTATCACGTAAAAGTAGTGTTCTAAATTCAAAACAATAACAAAACAAAGGAGGTTTAGTTGCGAATGTCGAATAGCACGAACTTATTAGTTGAACGTCCCGCGGCGGGCAGTAGACCATGGCGTTACGCTCTGCCACCGTTTATTTTTAATCTGTTGGTTAAGTTGGAATTCTTTCCACTAAAGCACTTCTAAATTACTCAATAAGGTAGCGTAACTCTGGATATTTAGCTATATTTCATTTGGAAATTCTTTAAACAATTTTTTTCTGCAAATAAATTAGGTCTAAGTGTGCCGCAATTTATTAATTTGAATTTCGAATGAACCAACCAAAACCACAAGGCATATTATGTCAAGCGATGGGCGATTCAGAGTAACTCATGTCTCTTAGAACGAATAGCAATAGTTATTTATGGATCAGACTTTAGATGCATTTCATTCTTGCCTTCTCAGGTCTATCAGAAAATATTTGTTATAGAAATAAACAGAACCTTTATCATCATATATTGCACTCATGACAAAAAGTGGCATAAATAAAACGAGTTTCATTACACTGTTAATTGTCTCAGTATAATAACTAAATGGTTCAAAACTCAAACCCAGAATTTCAATATCAAAAAAAAAATCAAAGTTTAAAACTCAGGACAAATGGTGGCGAAAATAAAACGAGTTTCTGCTTTACTGACGTGTAAATGTAACAGCACAGCTTCCAACTTAACTTGACGCTCCTCTTGGAAAAATGACCTGCGTTAGGTCCGAAACTAGTCAGGCTGTCCTGAAATTTACACCCGACTAAAACCGTTTAGTTAGTAACAATTCCTCTAGCTCTGAAGAGCAAAAGTCGACAAGTGTGAAAGAAATGCAATAATTTCACTCAATTTACTTTTTGAAATGACTGGGTTCGCCTTACTGCATTTTAATAAACAATATGGCATTATACAAATGGTTTTATTCAAAATGTGTATCATGTTCAACCAAGTGCCATAAATCAACAACAGTGTGGGACTTACGCGTTGAAGAAGTAATAATGTTTAAGTAATTTAATTTAGATCGTCTTTAGAAAACAGGTTTGTTATACACCACCACTCATTTAGGTAATTAAATAACATACCTTATATAACAAGACTGAATTGAAGAAAATAGTCAAGCTTTAAGCTCGACTTGAAATATCAAGTTTGAGTCTAATTTGCTTGAGAGCGTTTAGAAGTGAGATTAAAATCCAAATGAAATTGCATCTTATCTTTATAGTTCAGACTACGTTAAAGAAAAGGTGTCTAGACTCTTTATTTGAACTAGAGTGAAATTTTTAGATACTCGCTTTAATTTGCTAACGACGCAGGCGCCCTTATGGGGCTGGGATGTCAGAGGTCAGTCGCTCCCAACAATGCCGAAAATAAAAAAAAGTCAAACGATAGTTGGGGTTTACGCGGGAAAGTCGACAAGTGCGGACGCTTGCTGAATATTATTTTCTAAAACTAGTACATTTATCTTGTTTTATGTACGGGAGTGTTTGTTTCTTGGACATAAAAGTTGTGTTAAAGTGCTATAGTGAAAGACTAATATATATATGCAGTGAAATGCTATTATCTATTTTGCCGCGTAAATTCACTGAAAACCTTAGTATAACAACTACCCTTATACTGGGGTGAGACTGACCTTGACTTAAGACTAGACTTGACTAAGACGTAGAGGACTGGGACATTTTAGATAATAAGAAAGAAGATTGAAGAAATATAAATTAAGATTTGGCTAAAAGGTCTTAGTAACCAGGCCATAAAATAATTACAAAAAAAAATAGGACGTGTGGCACTCGGAGACTGCCGCGGTAAAGCTATTGCATAGCATACCTTTGTTATTCTTTGATATTAATTCAAATAACACTAAGAAAACAAAAAAAAAACACTCACCCCCACCCTCACCCCCACCCTCACCCCCACCCCCACCCTCACCCCCACCCTCACCCTCACTCTCACCCCCACCCTCACCCTCACCCTCACTCCTCACCCTCACCCCTCACTCTCACCCTTACCCCACTCTCACACTCACAGTCACCCTCACACTCACACTCACTATCATCACGTCTCGATCCGTGCGAGCTTCGTACAATCGTACCATATAATATATGTACATACGAGTACACGTTAAGCCAACGCTCGGCCGTACTCGGTGAACTTCGTGTGACCTTGTCTCGACCTTCGTCTTAGGTTTTTTTCCTTACGGAATTAAAGATTAAAGCCCACTCAAAGACTGCGATAAAAGCTATGCAATAGCTTAAAAAAACGATTGTTGCTCCTTGCAGCTAAATAAAGCTCCGAATCCTAGTAAGTACGAGTAGGATTAGGAAGCAACTAGGAAAAAAAATGTGTGTACTAGAGTACACAGGTAAGACGTAAAACTTCTTTACGACATTTTTTCTTACAGCTATAAAATTTCTCTCATACGTCGATAAAGAAGTTTCCCTTCAAAACAACATGGCGCGTAACCGTGACGCGTAAAAACGTGACGATTTTTTTACCGTTATAAAATTTTTCTCAACGTCGATAAAGAAGTTTCAGTTCAAAACTTTAAACAGTATGTTATTTAAAATTCATCAATATTGGTTCAGTAACGAAAACTAGCTTTTTTAAACTATATTTTTAATGGAAATTCTTTAAACTTTGGACATTTGGCGGGAAGAGTGACAAGTGCGGACGCTTGCTTTATATTATTTTCTAAAACTAGTGCATTTATCTTGTTTTATGTGCGGGAGTGGTGATTTCTTGGACATAAAAGTTGTGTTAACGTGCTATAGTGAAAGACAATGATATATATGCAGTGAAATGCAATTTTCTCTCTTGCCGCGAAACGTCCACTGACAACCTTAGTATAAGAATCACCATTATACTGAGGGCAAGGACCAGGACGGACAATGAGGACACGACATCGACTGGAGAGGACTAATTAGAAGATAAGATTGAAGAAATATGATATAAAAAATAAGATTTGGCTAAAAGGTCTTAGAAACCAGGCCATTAAACAAATATTAAAAAAAAAATTCTTTAAACTTTTCTGCAATTAAATTAGGCCTAAGTGTCGCGCAATTTCTTAATTTGAATTTCGAATGAGCCAAGCCAAGAAACAATTTTGAAAAGCAATTAGTATGCAAACTTTTTTTTTTCTAAAATTGAATTTTAAAGTGAAAATTTTTTTCATTCACGAGCTGGAGTCGAACCAGCATCTTCTGGTTCAACGCACCAGACGCGTTACCAACTACACCACCAGACCTGCTCGTAACTGACGAATTAATAAAAGACAAATTAATGTTTAGGCAGGTGTCATCACAAATCGAATGATTATAGATGCAATTCTATATATTCGTACCGTGCAACTTGGCTAAGTGCCGGTCAATGGCGCCTTACGCCGCCTTAAGACGTAAAGAGGTGGATTAATTCGTCAGTTACGAGCAGGTCACGGTGGTGTAGTTGGTAAAGCGTCTGGTGCGTTGAACCAGAAGACGCTGGTTCGAGTCCAGCTCGTGACTGAACAAAATTTCCACTTTAAATTTTAAATTTAGAAAAAAACCTTACTTATAGTTTCGTCTTTATCCCTGAAGGGTAGGCAGAGGCCTACTGTATCTACTACACCGTATCCATTTTAGTCCCATGCAACAGGCAGTGAGCCAATTGCCAACCGTGTTCAAATGGACAGGCGAAGGCTGTGGCATAAGACCTTCAACTTGGCCCGCCATATTACTAGTAACCGGGACTAACGGCTTAACGTTCTTTGTATTATAAATTAATATAGCCAGGAAACTAAATTACTAGAATATGATACACATGATATCCATATATTAATTTAACAAAGTAATAGAATTAGAATAACAAAAAGTTTCTGAACAAAGGAAGTACCAGGAAGATGATTTATTAAGATAATCAAATAGTTTATTTTATTATCCGGGGTATCTACTAGTTTTGTTTCACCAAATTTATTGTCGGTTGGGGTGTATCTCGCTGTCAAATAAATGAGTCCGTTCTGTTTGATACATGCGAATGGGGACCGGAACGTAACCACCGACAAATAAAACGAATCTAACTACCGGATCAACTAACTATACTAGCGGCACGATATGATGGCCGTTTTGACGTTTGTCCTTTTATGAAGTTTCGTATTAATTTTAATCAATCTATATAAGTAAATAAAAATGTTTGTCTAAGAATATAATTTAATGAACTTAATACTAACATTAAATATAACCTTAAAAATATGATACATAACAATTTTTTTTTTAAATAGGTCCCTTTAGGCAAGGTTCCGAAGATACTGGCAGCGTCCCCCCTTTGAATAGCTAGACTAATCCTTTGTCCGAGGTAGCTGCCAGGTCTTCGGTCAAATTAATTACATTTTATTTGTAGAAAAATGTGAATAGTCGACCATATTATTGCGTATTTATACTACGGTAGAAAACAGAATACTTATGTAAAACAAGTAAAATATTATCACTATTGTAATAAGTCAAAACGGCCATCAAAGCGTGCCGCTAGTATAATAAACGTTAGCTATTTTGATGAAAGTAATGGCTTATTCATTGTTTTTTTTTTGACGAAGTTTTTGCACTTAGAGACTAAGGCATTGGACTTGTGATTTAGAAGTTTGAGTTTTAACGCCTGCGGTGATAGAATCGATGTTGTACGTGTACGTGCTAGGAGTAGGTATAACGTCGATTGTATGTATGTATATCATATACACAAGTGAAATATATTCAAAAGTGAGATAATAAGAAGGTGATTGTACTTTGTGATTCAAATACTTTAGTTTTTACAAAAAAAATATTGTGTACCAAGTAATTAAAACTTGAAAACCGTAACAAGATCTTGCTAGTCTGTTAAGCATTCTGTATCAGATCCATAAAATAAAACTTATCCTCATGCTGTATCTCTGGTGGGGTAGACAGAGAAGACAGATTGCTTGGCTTCGTGATCCATGCATACTTCTTTCGTTTTATTTTATGTACTATTATAGTAGGTAGTTAATCTCCAAGGTCTGTCATTTGAATGTAATCTAAAAGGAATTTCCGCATAACATAATTATTTCGTAGATATAGTTTAAATGCCAATTTAATTATTTTCAACTTAGTGTTAATTTTTAAGTTTGCATATTAAAATATGCAATAAATGATTCTACCTTTTATATTTCTATCGTCAATAGGCTTTCCTCGCTTACCACGTGAGCAGATTGCTCAAAAACGGAAGGGTCAAAAGTACTCGGATACGCAGACGTGCATGTATGAAGCGATTAATGAATCTACAGGAAGCGAAAGAAATATGCATGGATCGTAAAGCCTGGCGATGTCTTCTCTGACTACCCCATCAGGTATACAGCGTGAAGATAGATAGATAGAACAAGCTTTCCTCAAAATGAATGTTACTCAAGCTAATATAAGAACCGCATTAAAATTCATACATCTTCATATTCAAAATAACTATAAATATTTATAAAGCTTATTCACAAAAACATTAAATTTAAACTTCAAAACATTTCCAAAGAAAATATAATCGTTAACGAAATACGTACTCATGTGGTTCACAATTTCTACCCTGTCTAGCATTGAACAGCCATTGGTAAAGCTGGCCAGCAATTAAGTACCTACTATTCATTTAAATATTTAACCGGTACACGGCTCATATGTGGGTGCTTCCCCTTTATCGCTACTACGTACCGCCCGCCGCCGCTCCGGTGTTTTGAACCTGCCTGCCATTAAACAGAATGCCGGCCAACATACCAGCCGGGTTTGTCTTTTTTAAAATGAACTTTTCTACCGGTATTATAGGTACAAAGTTTCTTTTTATATTCACACCGCCGTCTAGCCCAAATTAAGCTTGTGTTACGGGATCTAGATGACTGATAAACATACTTATATATTTCTAAATACATACATATTATACATAGAAACACCCAAACTCCGAAAAAAACGGATGGATGGATGGATCATAGAAATATTTTTTCCGACTCGGGAATCGAACCCGTTACCTCAGTCGCGGCAGTCGCATACACTACCACTGCGCCACCGAGGAAGTCACTGAAGTATCACTGAAGTCATATAACTGAAGTATTTAATGCTATATTCTCATAAAATTCCTGTTTCATATAGCCTAATAATTTAGAACCCTGTTATTCCGAATTATATCCGATCGTGTCTCTAACTTCTTCATTTGAGCGTCTTCCAGTAGTTTCCAAGACTTCCCTGGATTTTTCCTGGCTTTAGCTATTAGGATCTACTAGTTGCTTTTTCTGTTTGATATAATTGTAAGCGTCTGCCGTCTCACCTTCCAACCCCGGTGCCGGTATCTGCATCAAAACTTCGTCGGTTTGTCAACAGCATTAGTGTAGGTCAGTAGGGGCCCAGTATGCCCTATAACTATGACTAAAACTATGTGTTAAAAAGATTATCAAAAGCTTTTATGGCATAACTTGAGGGCAACAGCAAATACGCCACTTGGTTTTTCATAGGGTACTCCTATGAAAAACCAAGTGGCGTGGTTTCTATTTCGGTCTAAAAAATCTATAGCACTCTTCAAACCTACAACTACACTAGCGCCACGGTATTATGGCCGTTCATTTCACATTTTCGTCTCATGTAAACAATATATTTCAGATTGATTTAATAAAAAAATACCCTAAATATAGTATGCTTATAACAACAATTTTTGAAAATAACTATGTAAGGTATTTTATTTCATGAAAATCGATTTTTATTGCATTATTGTAATATGTCGTTTGACATTTCACAATAATGCAATAAAAATCGATTACTGTACTTTACTATTAGTATAAGTATCTTCATCTATTACTGATTTATTTTACTCAAAACTAAATACTACAAAAAGTACGACGAAATAACGGCAAATATTCTGCCCATGATAAGATTAGTATGGATAAAGTTTCCATCAATTATTATGATATTTAATATCAAAATTTTAAATAATAGGTAGGTAGTATATTATTTTTGGTTAAATACCTATGATTTTGAACAAACATAAAACGCAGTAACCTATTAAGGTTAACCCTAATGTAATTTAAATAAATCTATCAATCTTTCTAGATTGGGATGTATGATGCCTAAAGTATACCACAAAACAAGGAATGGTACATGCTCCGTCACGCTCGTTAAAATTAAATGTTTTCTTGATTGTCAGCTTTATAACGCATAATTATTTTCGTAGCATTTTAGGTGTGTATGTAATTATCCTTTTTATCGTCCCACTTACAGGTATTTTCAACTCAATATATGTAAATAACGTGGGCAATTTTCTTGATCACTTCCAAATAGGGGTTATTTGACTACCTACGCCTTCAGGGACCATTTGGTTTCACTCAATTACGAACGAAAAATGAATCCAATTTCTTTCAAGCCCTCCGATCATCGATTACGTGATGCTATCGATAACATGGGCTTTATTTAACATGAGAGTGACATATTCTTTTGAACATTTTAAGTTCACATTTCAAATAGGTTTTGAGTGAGAGTCTCAACCAACCAAAACATTTCACCAATGATGTGTAGGGGTTTTCTTATCTGGATAAAAATATGTTATGGGAACAATTTTTATTCATTGCCACAAATACAAGAAAACACAAATGTGTGATTTCATCAAAGTAAACTACAAAATAGTGTTATTTATACCCCTCTATGGTACCGGCTTACCTAGATCACGTTACGATAACATCAATATGTATACCTTCATCCATAAAAATACCTCGAAACATCAAAGCAAATGGGAGTAGTAGATCAAAATTTATCTGCAAGGTACACTGTCCACAAAACTACTAGTTTTATTTGGACTTTCGTGAAAATAAACTAGAAAAAAGTTGTTCAACATAGAGCATGTTGTACGTTTGTGAAAGTTATTCGTGTAATACAGTCGCCGCACCATGATTCCAAACTTTGGACCACAGATAGTTTAGGGTGAATTGTGTTCTGGACGCGAGGTTATTGCGTTTCACATCGCAGCACCACCTGTATCTGACGACGTGAGATGTAACATTGCAGTATTACACTACAATTACAGCACTACTAGACACCAGATAAATTGTATTGTAATTTCAACTTTATGTTAATGTTATTGTGATTAACCAAATTATCTGTCGATAAATTTGCAGCAAAGACTTGGATTATTGTCCAACTGATTGTTTGAAAACCAAAAGAAAGGTTTTAATATAGTAGAGTCATCTAAATTAGAATAGCGACAGTGGATATTTAATAATATAATGACTACTATTTCGAAGCTAAACTTGCAATGTCCGTACCCGATGTATTATGATAGCAATTATTAACTTAGACATTGTATTCTAGCTCCAGGGTGAACTGAAGCTGAACACTGTATAGATAGATAAATTACCTATGTAATACAACGTGCAATCTGAAATCTGAAGTGAAGTAGGTCAGTATTCCAGAACGTATCTCAATACTCAATCAACGCTTGAGGCTAGATTTTGTCTTATAAAATCTACTCTCAAGCGTCGATTGAGTATTGAGAAACGTTCTGGAATACGGACCGTAGTCCTTCCATTAGCCAATAGTATACACATCCAGACGTATTTATAAGCACTAAAGATTTTTACATAATAGTTATTGATCTTTCTAACTTTTAAACTATTGCGCTGATATAACTATATTCTAGTATAAATATATCATGAGTTAATACTCATGATATAAGTAACATAGCTAAAACTAATGTAAATCCAAGGAACGTAAGCGAATCACAAAGTAGAGAATAACAGTTATTCTCTACTCCGTGAAGCGAACACATTCACAAGCTATTCACTTCCGATTCTATTTAATTATTCAATTTTTCTCAATATATTGGGGGTGGTGAAATAACTATTACAACCAACTCTTCCAATTAAAATTCTGATTACCTTTTAATTTTTCAAGAGACTTTGCCGACTTTGAGGTCATCGTTTAAGAAAATAAACATCTTGGTCATTGCCGTCGTCCTTGATATACCTATCGAAGTCACAGCAATACGAGTGTTAATGGTTATAGTAACATTTGTATTTCATATTTCAGAAAAGTGCCTCCTAAAATACTCAGAATATATAAGCTGGTAGTCTCCTGAACACCAAACGTAATCGTCTGAATGGAATGTGATGAAAACCATAATCCTTTATGTAAACGTTTCCGGTTCAAATATCAGGAGATAAGTGTCATCTTAAAATTCAATATTAAATTTCCTTTAATGTAATAAGAAGCTTATCGATATAATTTCTTGGAAATGTACCTCAAATTTAATTAGTTTAATAGACGCAAAGTAATTAGACCATTGTATATCTTCTTCATTTCAGCGCCAACTCAGTTACTTCTAAATCTTACTTGAATTTGAATCACGAGGTTCACTTTGGCTTTTGTTTTTGCAATTATTCTGTTGTCTGAATTTCTAACACCATAAGTCACCAAGCATCGTTGTCTCGTGTATAAGGCAGTAAATTTCTGTCGTAATTACTTACATGTTATGCATAGAAAACATTCAAACTCAGAAAGAAACAATTGCGGATCATACAAATATTATTCCGACCCGGGATTCGAACTTGATGCCTCAGCAACGGTATCCGCATAGAATACCGCTGTACCACCGAGCCAAACGTAAAATTGAATACACGCATTCGAGTAGATACGGTCACGTCAGGCGAAAACTACATGGGACTCTCTCGACCGGGTCGAGAAAAGGGCAGACCCTAAAATGTCGTGACAAGATGTCGTAAAATATGAGACGTTTACCTACGGTTTTACAATCGGAAGCCAGAGAAGAGGAAACGTATAAATAAAGGAAAGTAGCAGCTGGGTTTGCAAAAAAGGCTTAGAAAGGAACTAAAAATAACCCCTAAATTAAAAAAAAATGTGAGCCGTCACGGGACGCCTGGCAGATGTGAAACATCGACATTATTTTGTAAAAGTAATAAACAGAAAAGAACAGATTGTGATAGGAACGAAATATGTCATAATGATAAAATAAAATATTACGATTTTTTCCAGATAACGATGACTATTTATTGAATAAACATTTATTTTCATTAAATACATAATTTTATTGCATATAGACTGTATATATATATATATATATACCACCATATAGCGTGGCGACGCGTCGCCACGGCATGCGTCGCCACGCCAGAAATCGGTTTTACGTGCGGCTATAGATGTTTCACATCAAAAAATAAATATTACACTAAAACATTTCTAATTTTTTTCTGTTAAATAATAAAAAAAAAACTATAATTATTTTTGTTTAATATTATTAATAACTATATAGTATAATAGTAACTATAATAGTAACGCCTGATTCAATTAGTTATGTTAAATAATAAATAGATTAGGTAATTTTATTTCCGAGAATAAATAGAATCATTAATATTTCAATAGATTCATTAATAAATATCGTATCGTTAAAAAATATCGTTAGGGCAACTCACACAAAATAAATAAACAAATGGAATAGTTTCATTAATAACAAAGTACCAATTAAAACTTATATAAAGTAATGAAAATGCAACTTACTACTTTAGCAGTATGTAAAATTTAAATAGAAAACCTATTCAGTATTCTTTGGACTGGTAGTTCTTGATTGGTAAATGTATTCACATATTGAAGCTTGATTGGTTCGGTAACCACTGCTCTGCTGAGTGGGCAAACCGTCCCGCTAACAATTCACTTAATTGGCACATCTTAGCCGATGCAGCTCTTTGCAATTAAAACGGATATTATGCAGTCAGTAAGGTTTAATACATAGTCTGATAACTCCACAAAATTAGTGAGCTTACTTAAAGCTTCGTAGAATGGAAAATTAACCTTACATTGATGGATCATTAAGTCTAAGTAGGAAAAATAAATTATAGTATTTTCAACATATTTGTGAAAGGACTAAATTAAATAATCCAACCTCGTTTACAGTAGTTGAAATGTAACCGGGTTATGAGTGGCCTACTAAAATGTCTGGTGTTTTGAATAACAAACGACCTTGTCAAACAAAACTTTGACCAAGACCTTTGCAGTGTTCGCATCGATCGCATTCCTAATTGAAGCGAATCTAGTTAGAAATATTCGCGTCACGTTCCGTTTTCTGTAGAGTACTATTACTACGTGTTTGGTTACGAACCAATCATGGTTACTTACTAAGAACATTGTAATTATCAAGGCGTAAAATCTATTAAAACGACTTATCAGCAATTGATAAGTAAATTTAATTTATTTCCCGCTAGAAATTGCCAATTTACTAACCATGATGTTCTTTAATTTAATCGAAAGCGTTATTAAAATTTCAACCTTTTGCAAATAAGTAAATAGTGTTTGAATATGTAATTTAGAGAATAATAAATAAAATACTTACTAAAATAGAAATAAAAAGCCTTATTATAATAGAAATATACTTGGAAAGGGTAAAAAGAGTCGTATATATATACATTTATATATATATACATTTCACCGTATGCGTTTTTGTCCCACGTAACAGGTAGTTAGCCCATTGCCGTGTATTATATTTAAATAAAGTTAATTCGATAACCCATCATCATCATCTGAGCGCCAGTCCCAGTTGCGTTCCAACTTCTTCCCCTCCACTTCTCGAGGTCATCGACATCCCCTGTACTACTGTTCTTCAACCCCACCATTGCACCTAATATCAACGTTATTGTTTTATACTACTTGATATTCAAATATTTAACTATAAGCAAGCGGGACTCACCTCAATGATAGTTTGAACTGTCTAAAATAGTCTAATCAATATGTTCAAAAACGTGAAATACTCTATATTTCTATAATATAATAAGTACTATATATATATAAGGGTCCTTAAAATATGGGCGAAAACTCATTCGATTCGGAATCACCTCTAGAAAAATGTTTTTCTATTTTCTCTATTTTTCACGTTTTTGAAGTTGTTGACTAGCCTAATATCCAAAAGACCCACTTCACAAGCCTGGTAATCAAATCATGTTCAAAGAATTCGTAACGTATATTGGTAGATGTGAAACAAATAAAAGCCTGCTAAAATAGGTGACATGGTAATATAACAATGTAGAAACTCCCAAAAAATAATATAACAACGCTCTTCGCCTATCTACTATCTCTGTATACCATCGCTAAGTACCGGTCGTTCTTTTTCAGTATAAACGAGTTAAATCAACCATAAATTCTGCCGAAAATGGGCTTCTCGAATAAGTTATCATCGGCAGTTAAGACGCGAAGCAACGAATTTTATCTACGGATAACGTAGTCTTGTTACACACAAAGCATCTTTGTTATATTTCATTTTTAGGCACGGTGTAATGCATTGTAATAATATAGGGCGGAATATCAACCCTGGAAAAGGGCTAGAGTACCTAGTAAACCAACACGGTGTCCCACCTCACCTTAACTGAGTTAGAGGATACGATAAAGACTGCAATTTTTATTACTATGTATGCGTAATAGTAAATCAATTTTATAAACAGTGTACGCTTAGAACACATATATGCTGTATAGGCATGAAACTCTCTACCAGAGCACGTGTTTCTTCCTCTTAGAATTCTGCGTTCTCTAATAGAAACGTGAAATTTCTGGGCCGTCAACCTGAGGGTCATTTTCGGGGCCCTACCGGCTGGGATAACGACCCTCAATCACGGGTCGTCGTTTCTACTTTCCATCAGTATAGCTGCCCCATTTAGACGTGTCAAATACATAAAAAAATAATGTTTTAAGTAATACAACATGCTGTAGCGTATTTTATATACTACTCGGGACTTCACGCGAATCAATTTTGTACTTACATTTACCGACGTTTCGAGCGCGTTGCAGCGCCCGTGGTCGCGGCTGGACCTGTATGGATGCTGTAGCGTGTTCAGAATCAGAACTTCTTACTTTATTTAATGTCATTTTCAATATAGAGACATTAAATAATGTAAACGATTACAAAATTAAAATTTTACTTGCAAGCGTTTCTGTGCTTTGGAAGGTACACAGTTTCAACAACAGATTTCAACATGGCTATAGGTTGGGATACATGGGATAAAATATAAGTGGTGACATGTAGGCGCCTAGTATGCCTCTCTCGACACTGCTTCAGGGGAAATAGGCAAAGAAAATAGGGAAATAGGAAATTGGCTTCATGTTGTTGGTTCTGCAATAAGGAAAAAAATTTAAAATTTAAATACTAACATAGCAGAACAGTTCAAACTTTGTTTCAGTATTCAAATCCATGTGGTTGAATATTTTCAGATAGCGCTTAATTCATTTTAACTCATTTTTTGTCATTTCACCATTCCGTATTTAACTTCGTATTAGACTTCACTGTTTATTTCATGCCTCGTACGTTACGTACAACAAATTGCAGTATGCCTCCACTAAAAATGTACATCATTAGTTACGTCAATGTCTTTCCCGAATCTCGACGAACGATACTAAATCATCCATGCTGTAATAAATGTATCGAAAGCCTGTGTTTACCATTGAAATATCACCGAAAACAAAAGTAAATAATATTGGGAAGTAAAAATACGTTGAACGGACTGCTGATAAGAATGCATTCACAACATTTATCATTGTAACCGTAACAGATTCCACCATTAATTTGATAGGTGTATTGGGAAAATAGTGATGTTTAATTGTTGTATATTTACATAAATATATGCATATATGCATTTACATAAACGAGATTAAAGCTTAACCTCTGAACAAAGATCTAGAAAACTGTTTCATTTATTAGTAACTAGTGGTCCCGGCGAACTTTTTACCAGCTTATAGAATCAGGTGCCACAAAAAAATTATGAGAATATTTTTCATCTTTTTCAATGGTTCTTTTTTACATTTTCTTTCTGTTCCTTATTCCGCTATTCGAGATACCAAAAAAATATATAATAAATCGATAAAAAAAGAAATCAAACAAATCGGTGATTATCAAAATCGGCTCATCCGTTCTTGAGTTATAAATGTGTAACTAATATGCTGCTTATAATTTGTTGAATATAAATATAGTTTCCCCGATCAGTGAATATTTTATTGTTCAGTGATTGTTGGATGCCAAATTAACAGGTTCGTATGTTATGGTAAAAATTGAGAAAGGTTTTTAGGTAAAAATAAATTCAGCTTTCATTAATTAAGTATGAAAGGCGATATATTCAACGTTAGCAAAGCAAGTCTTTTTTTAAATGTTAAATGATATTGCACGAACAGGATACTTCGCTTGAACAGTCCAAAAAATTCATTACTCCAGTTTTCAAGACAAGGGGTCGATGCAGGAATGCGATATTTATTGGGTAATAAAGGATATGTCCCACAAAATGAAACTCTTCGAGATGCTTATTGCCTTATTGCCTCCTGTCTTCGACAGGAATGTCCCATTTCGTATGTATTCCGCACTACACAAAGCTGCCGTTTGGGCCAATAAGCGAGGTGAGTGGCTGGTGTCACATTTACAAAGACAATACAAAAAATAAATGTACTCGTACAACATGAAAATTAAATTCGCTTGTACTGATGTTCCTCTATTTTTTTATGCACAGTTTCGTCTTAGTATAGCTTCATCAATAGTTACTTTCACCTCATACTAGTAAATGGTTCCAAATTCGTCGATTATCACCCAAAGGAAATTGCAGCCGTCAGGGAGCTAAGGATTGGCTGAAAAGGTCTTTGCGCCTGTGTAACGTGGCTAGTGCTTAAGTGATACAGGTAAGACCTACCTATAGCAGAGACGGAAATGCCGCTTGCAGTGGATGAGTGATACTTTACTGGGTTCCAGTAACAAAAGTAAATCATGAGAAACTCCCATGAACGACTATACATCCATTGGTGGCATGAATAGGTATGCTTGATAACCTTGTGAAGAGAGCAATGTAGGAAATAACACCTACTATTTTGGATGTTGATTTTCGATTACTTCACGCGGTCGAAGTTATGACCAGTGAAATATAATAGTATTAAACTGTAAACTATAGGTAACCCAGTAGTTTAGAAATTCATATAGAAGTATATTTGTAGCAACACTGTTCAAAAATCGAATTTTCATTATAGTTACAATGAAGGCGTGTGTCCCAAGTTACTTGTAAGCATGTGAATACGTATATTGATATATGTTATTAAGTTATTACTGCTTAGGTTAGTGGAATTTGTATAACATGCTGTATGTATTGATGTAATTACGTAAACAATATTGGTTTAGGTTTAATTTGTTGAAGTTTGTTGCCTGTTGCTTATTTAGAGGTCGTATTACTAAATTATAGCCAATACGTAAGCTTGAGGTTAGTCTTGCTTTTCGTTTTACAAAGCTATACTTAAGCATATACAAGCTATAAGGTACAATTGTAATATTTTTATTTATTGTAATTTAATTCATATTGGTGTACAATAAAGTTTTACCAACTTACTTATAAGGTACTACGCTTTTAATATTAATTTAATGTACACTATCGTTTCTTGAGTTTTTAAAACCGTTTTGTACCTACACCCATTTGATTTTTTCCGTAGAGGTTATAATCATAATAGACGTTGAAAGAAAAAACAACAATTATTTAAAAAAAAAATCTCACTACATTATATTAGAAATAAGAGTATACTTTTTTTGAATTATAAGTATTATAATTGTAAACATTCAATCCATTTGATACTTAGTAAGCGTCTTACCGGCCCGTGTTTATTTAAACAGGACAATAGGCCCACCGTATATTACGTGATATTGTATTCTATCTATTGTATGAGTTCCCGACTTCTTTTCTTCTCTTCTCTTCGTCATAGTGTATTTCCATTTGCTTCCAAACCCTGAATTTTGAGCCTGGAGTCCACTGTTATTTGGCTACTAGCAGCTATCGCTTAGCTTTTGTTTTTCCGCATTGATATGAGTGACTACTGTAAGACCTCTTAACTTTCCACGCCCGCGTCGTTGCCTCATTAGTTAGTCAGCAGGTGCACCGCTAGCAAGTGGGATCGCTCGGACCCCGCAGATTTTGATGAGGCCCCTGCATAGATGAGTTACCGACTTCTCTTTGTTATTCTGCTCGGTTTGAGGTTATATTTAAAATACTTTCCTCGAATTTCAGAATATTTCGTTGAATTTCTTTTTTGCTATCTTTGGTGCCCAAGTCTGCCTTATTTGTGAGTGGTGCTGTACCTAGGAACGGATAAGGTCAGGACGAAGAACAGGATAACTCATAACAAAATCCTGTACCAGCCCTTCTGGTCAGCGTGGTATAATCTTCCCATCAACCTTTCGAAATGAAGTTGGGATATGCTTACCATAGGCTGATTTGATTATAAAATTGTAAAACGGATCATATTTTGATGTTTTTTTATTCGTAAAATTTTCCTGTTTTACCAATTGACAGATATTTGATTACAATTGGTTAAGTAGAAATATATAGAATTTTAAATTCGATGAAAAGATTTTGTTCTACTAGTCGTATCACGATGGCGGAGCAAAGGCTAGTGCTTAAAACTTAAAAGCGTTAGATTAAATTTAATTTATAAATTTCAATTACAATTACGTATTTACATTCCACATTCGATATAGTGTGAAGGTTGACTATTGCCATTCAAGTTGTAACGCGGCCGGTAATATTGGGCACAATTGTCCCGCGGGCGGTAAGGGGCGGGTTATTTAAAAAGTTAAATATTATTTGACAAATATATTTTATTGTAAGTGATAGATTGGATATTTATTATTAAAACTAGATCAATAATAAAAGTAATCAGGATGTTTCAAATGAAATTAATTTTACTTGTCCACTGCAACTAGAGATTTTAATCTGATAACAGTAGCAATAAAAGTATGATAAATACTCGTACAGATAATATAAATAACTCGTATAGATAAAATATTATAACAATAAATCTAATCAGGCATTGTAAGCCTATGTTGAGTAAGTTGTTTAACTTTTTATAGTCTAGATTCAATTTGTATTTGTAACATTGTTTATATTTCTTACACATTATGAAATAGATCGATGATTGTTTTTAAATTACTTTCTATTTTTGTTAAATAGCTTCAATAAGTTGTGCAACAATTGAAGTAAGTACCTAACTATTCAAATAGTTCAAGGTAGTCTGAGTCACCTGCCATTCATTTATCGAACTTTGTCTACGACCATCTTATGTGCTTACATTATTTTTGATTTTTTTCTCTTTCAATGAGCAAAGGCATGGATGGTTATAAGTATAAAGGCCCGCCCGATAAGCACTGATATTTTCAAAAATTATATTTTATATTTCTATCACATGTGCTATGGTTATGAAGTGAGTATAATTATATAATCATATAAAACTGCATATTTTATGAAAAAATCAATTCAGATAATAGGCCCTGGATACCTATCTCATGCCCAAAGTACATCACAAAGTCGTCTTTTTTAAGGAAACAAAGATAAATGTGAAGAGATCCCGAATAGTAACTCTGAATGTTAAAAAAAGTCTACTGCATTATCAGCATTCATTCCCAAGAAATAACATATTCAAACAGACGGAGAGACGGACAAGAATGTGATCTTAAGGCTCTGTTGTTTTCTTTAAATTACGGAACTCTAAAAATAACTTATTTAGTGACAAAAATAGATACAGGCTCCAAATGAATAGCAGTAAACTGATCCCAACGATAAGAAGACCAATCAAGTTATTACAATGTGATTTAGATGTATGTGTTGCACTAGGGGGCCGAGTCTACTATTGACAAGCCGTAGAATAGAACCAGAATCACTGTTTTCAGCTGTCAAAATGTTAGTAGACTATCAAAAATGCAACTTACTAGCGGCCACTGGCGCGGTAGTAGAATTCTATCGGCCGACCCATCCGACCGATAGATGTTTATTGGAGTACGATTGTAATAGTAGACTACGAAATACTGTCAAAATTGTACCGGTGGCTTTCTATTAATCGACGATTTCGATTCTATTTCGACACGATTGGCAGACTCGGCCCCCAGATCTTCAATTCTTTTCTACACGTTAAATATCTACCAACCACAGAACATGGAATAAATGTCACTCCGAGCAAGAGGAAGCGAGCAACATTCCTTGCTGTGCTACAAACAATGATTTTACATGTCTAGAGGCTATCAAAAAAATATGACTTAGGGTGTATTTTTTTAAATAGTAGTATCAGTCATCATATTTCGGTTATTCCTGGAATACTGATCAATGCTAATTTGTGCATATTCATTTCTCCCAAAACAAGGCGGCAGAATTAAGGAAATCCTGACCAAGATCATCACCTTGCACTTTCGGGTAGTGTTGTTAATGGCTACCTATTAATTTTGCAACGTGAGTGAAACGATCTAACGGCTTATGATTCATGTCTGTTTAAACTAACGCTAGTATTTCGTATAAATACTCAAAAATTTGCATATTAAAGACGGTTAGCGAAATGATTAGGGTCGCATCACACATTGACAAACACTATGAAATGTTTAACTGGTGTCATCGAAATCAAACGATGTCAATCCATAGTGCTTTGAACTATGTTATTGCACAATGTAAACATATACCTGTCCAACCTGTCCATTTTCAACACGGCAATGGGCTCACCACCTGTTTCGTGGGACAAAAATGCATACGGTGAAATGTGGGCGTATAATATGCCTCTGCCTACCCCTTCGGGGATAAAGGCGTGACAATATGTATGTATGTAAACATATAATTTAATCTTACGCGGACACCTTGCGGTATTCCGTTCTGTGCGTCATTCCGTTGAGGTGGAAATACGAAGATAAAACATAGACTAAGTTACTCCTCAAAACATTAACTTTCTGTCAGTGAAAGTTCCGTTAAAATCGGTCCCGATGTTTATGCGGAACAAAGTGACAGACTATCAAATATTATAATTCTTTTTTTGTGTGTAAAAACAGATGATATATTTATGATACTTACATATGCATATGTTCAAAAGCTGTTAATTTCGAATTAAAAACAGACACTTTAATTTTATTTATCTATTTAGAAGTTATGCTGGTAAAAAAATCTTTAAGGATTTTATCATTAGATTTATTTGAATATTGGCATACAATACCCTACCTAATTTTGTAAATCACTCAATGTTTAGTTCCTAGCTTTTGCTTAATCAGTGTTCAATAGTATCGTTGTGTACACGATTTCCTCATTAGGGTGCTTTTGTTGATATGTCTAACAATATGTAGGTATAGTTCCCAGTTTCTGTTGGCACACGCCTTAGTCAAAGCTTCAAGGTGTTCCAAACTATTCACCTGTGTGCATTCAATGATCTGTTATGCTGTAACTTAGGATTTGCAATCTTAAACTTGTTATAATACTGTCTATATTTGCTTCATTGCTTGGATGCTATTGATGAAACCAATTGCACTTGTGTTTGTGAGCGTATTAACCTATTGTATTTCATGTTGAATATTAGTTGTGTTTCTGGGTATAAGTAGCGATGCTGTCTATTGTACTCGTTTCATACATTATTGTTTAGAAACCGCTTGAAATAAAATAATAGAAATTAGTTTCAAAAACTGTTTCTCTTCGATTGCATGCCCATTTAATGTAGGTCAGTTAATATTAATTAGGAGTCTCTCTGGTTTAATTAGACCTAACACATAGATATGTAGTGAAAATTTTATTCTACAACGTTTTCATTATAATATATTTGTTTACGTAACAACAAAATTTTGATATTCATAAAAAATAATAATAAACCCAGGCATTATCTCCCGGTCTAGCTTGAAACTCCAGATACCTCCGTTAAGATCGAAACTAAACAGGCTATTTCGAAATAGACACGTCAGTACAACCGATTAATGCGTAATTAATTAGACAACGGATGTAGGGACACACTGCTGCATCAGTTCTACATATCGATGTGCAAGCATTTGTTAGGCAGCAGTGGTCTCCCTGCACACTATGTATGAATTAGGTCATTGTATCGAATCGTATAGTAGAGTATCGTATGGTATAGTTATTTATGGATCAAAATGTGTAATTGCGGGTCTAGTTGCCAGTCAGCGAGTATTAGAAACCTATTTGAATAATTATTATTCCTTAACATATATGAAAAATTCCCACAATTAGTAATAAGATTTTTATAAATACCTATAGTGGATATGTTGGGGCCGACTTTTATAAAGGTACAAAGACTTCTAGTTCGCGAACTGTGTTGATTATCTACTCCGTCACCATATGAGAACGTATAGGAGCTTTAGTTGTGGGTATAATAACCTTGTTACCTGAACCAATAATAACATTTTAGTTCTCCTGACCTTCGCATACCTGGAATTGTTTATTGACACGTTTCTAGTGTACAGTATAATTTATATTCACTATAGGTAGCGATATTATCTGTCGATTGACAGACTAAAATATTATATATTTTTTGCTTAAAGATCAATCATATATATATAGGTATATACAATCTGATATTTTTTGTTATTAATCGGAAAGGCTTGTCATCTATAGATTGATTATTTGACTAACTCTGTTGTAATAAACAAGTCATTCCTGACAATTTTAATATCAAGTTTTATGACTCAGTTCTTAAAAGTTATTAACGAAATGCCTTTGGCAAGGTCTTTTACAGAAGATATAGATTTTTTTGTACATATTCCGACAATTATCTAAGTGTACTCGTAGTTATCGAAGTATTTGCCCTTTGGCGATGTTTATGATCGTTGATATTTCATTATTCATTGTCACTGTATTGAAGCACACTTTATACTACTATATAATTATCTTGGCTTGAGAGTAACTATAAATTGTATGTCTTATTCGTTATTTTAATTATGTAGATACTGTATTATAAAATACATACATACAGGCGGTACTTTTTCAACAAAATGGCAACCAGAGTCACCAGTTGTATTCAGTTGCATATAATAGGTGGTGGTGAGCCTATAGACTTTTAAGAGGCAGGTGGTACAAAATTTTCAAGCATCAAATAAAATATAAACAAATTAATATTTCAACGGTAAAGTCGGTTAATATTAACAAAATTTTAATTAAATTAAATTTCTTGAAGAAGCGAAAGAAGTATGCATGGATCGCGAAGCGATCTGTCCTCTCTGACTACCCCGTCAAGGATACAGCGGGAAAATAGTTAGTTAGTTAAAATAAAATAAAAATGTATGAATGGTTTGTTAATTAAACTATTATTTTTTTCAAATATTCTTAGTACAATGTTACTCATTGAAATTAGAGGTTCCTCGGAGTCAATATTTATATTCGCTGTACGGTTTCTCAGTACACAGCATAGGGAAACGGCAAACGTCTCTATCTAAAGTGACAACGGTTTTGTTTTTACGCTCGTTATGTACACTCACCTCTTTCAAAAAGGACCCTGACTCCAAAGCGAAAGACTTTTAGTGCAATCAGTGGAGAAAATTCTCTATGTATATTATGTACTAGTGAGAATCAATTTTGGACAATACAATTATCCTTTATATTCTACAGCAGCCCTGCGAGCTTTGCACTGCATTGAATCAGCTTCCATTGAATTAAAAAAATATTCATATTTTTTCCATCACGCCTTATCCCTGAAGGGGTGGCAGAGGCATATTATATGCCCACTTTTCACCGTGCGAATTCCTGTCCCACGTAATAGGTGGTGAGCCCATTGCCGTGTTGAAATAGACAGACGCAGGTTGTGGCTACCGGCTGTTGAACTTTTTCAAACCGCCCATAAGGCCTTCAACCAGGCTTAACGACTGCCATTTTACTGACAACCGGGACAGGAAATGCTCGCAAATGTATATGCCACAAAGTGGTCACCCATCCGAGGACACTTCCACGTCCCGATTTTTTGATGACATGGTTTTCCTAAATAAATGTTGGTTTAATTAACGAAAATCAAGATATCTTAGAAACTATAAAATCTAGACTTAAAAATAGGAAAAAGTATACGGATACTACATATATAGCCATAATTATTTTGAATTGTAACCCAAATTAATTATATATTATATTTAAATCATTATAGTAGCTCTGAATTTTAATACATACTATTTTTAAGAATAATATAGATCACAATTTTTTTATACACATTCTTTATCCTGGAATTATAACGATTGCATTGATATACGACACTAATAACTTATTATTATTCTAAATAGCAATTAATTTACTATTAACAAAAGAATCAATCACAAAAGCGATAAAAATGACGGGAAACTGACCGCCATCAATGTTTATACAAATTTTACTTTTAATTTTGACATTGACACAAGTTGACAAAAGATATAGTATAGCACGACAACTATCTCCAAATGCATGAGTTAGATGAATGGACAGAAGAGTACCAACAACATTTACTTGAATGTATTTGTGAGCATTAGCAGAAATTACTGATTACCAATACCCAGTCACGTAAATTGATAATAGTACTAAGCTTCCTCCAAGTATCTTAGACTAACGTGATGACTTGTGTAGTAGTCCACCGTACGTAACTAAATAAATATACTTGAATAATTGTAAACCATAGATCTCCTTCACATTTTGCAATCACAACAGAACTTTCCCGTTTATGAAATTGTTTGTCGCTGAACTCTGTTTTGTGAAAACATGCATTTATATTTTAGGTTATGAAAATGTCTACCAACGATTTCCACAACGTCACTGGCTCATTTTCTAAAGAAAGTAGGTTGACTTAATGAAGTATCTCTTAGAAATGATAGACGTTCACTTTCATCAAGCATACAATACTGTTCTTTAGTTATGAACTACTATGAGAAGATTATACACAATGTTATTTACAATGACATAAACTGTAACTTGAGTTTAAATAGATTTTCTTTGAATGCCTCGGTGGCGCAGTGGTGGTGTATGCGACTGCCGCGACTGAGGCCCCGGGTTCGTTTCCCGGGTTGGATGAAATATTTGTGAGATCCATCTATGTTTATCAGTCGTTTAGATTTCATAATACAAGTTTATATTAGCTTACGTTGGGCTAAACGCCGCTGTGTAAAAAATGTCTCACAATATTTATTTATTTAAATATCGTTGGGACAACTCACACAACGCCATCTGATTACGCACTAAGCAGAGCTTGTACTATGATAACCAGATAACTAATAAAAATACTTTTATATTTCTAAATAAATACATATTATAGATAAATAACACCCAGACACAGTATAAACCATCGTGCTCATCACATAAAGTTTTATCCTGACTGGGAATCGAACCCACGACCTCTTGCGTAGCAGTCGGATGCGCTCCCACCGCGCCACAGAAGCAGTTTTATTTCCACACTTTGAATAATTGAATACTTTAGGTATTTATTTGTTTAGCTCTATATTTTTAGATACCATTCAATCTTTTTTACACTCACCATACAATTTTAATATTTCAAATGTGTACGTTGCACAGATTTAGAAGAGTAAGCAGATCAAACATTTGCGAAAAATAGCGAACCCTTTTTCACACATATAAACAGGTAGCTTAATCCAGGGTCGCATTCAGCTATCATATCATGTCATTTTAATATCTTTCATAATTTATTTTTATTAACCAAACATCTTGTTTAATGGTATCCTTAGGAAACCTAAAATAATATTAACATAATTAATTGAATCGGGCACTACATTTTGCTTGACTTTGGATATTGAAATTGCAAACAATTTGCTGAACTGAATTCGTCCCCATGCCGTAACAGTACAAAATGTATATAAATTAACAAAAATCTTAGATATAGATGACGATATCGACCAAACGGTTTATGGAACAGATGCTATGAATCATATATTAACAACTTTTCAAGTGTTCGTCTAGAAGAATCACCATTTTTGAATAAAAATCTTAGAATAATAACACGTAGTCATAACTAAAACATCAATTACATGTGAAAAGTTATTCCTGGTGATTTCTTGTGCCTGGAGCAGTAGTATTTTACAACATTTTACACAACACTTCACCATGTTTTTTATACTTTTATAACCTTTATTAAAATATATATACACAATATTTTCCCTTCGGCACAAAACACTAACAAATTCCTGATTCAAAAATGGCGGCAATAGTTGAAATTATGCAGAAAATTAGGCTACGCGCTGTTCTCTGTCTATGTGTAAGTTACATGTCGCTACACATGACAAAAAAAGATAGCGTTATACAAGAAATAAAAAGAGTGAAAAGGATGAAGTATTACACTATAAACAAAGGAATATGTTTGATCTGCTTACTCTTCTATATATGTGGTACGTTGTAATTTGGCATATAAAATAAGTTGGAAATATGAGACTTTTAGAGGGCAAATTTAGAAACAAAAATAACAAATTATACTGAATCTGGGAGTTAGAAAAACAAATACTTTATTACAGATAGATTACAGGAAAACTAGGTTACCTAAACCTATAGCAATTCGTGAAAAAAGTATTTGATTTAAAATAAATATTGGTGTAATTTTTTTTTTATATAGCTTTTTAATTGCACCGAAAAGAATAATTCTCATGTCCTTTCATTTGATTCCCATATTGTAGAGATCATAAAAACTTTAACCTGCATTTTTAGTATTCCGCCGCATTGGACTTAGGCTTCACCTTGTATTTTGAATCATTCACAGTAAGCTCTGTTATTTGATACCCATATTCTAATATTGCCTTAAAATAACTATTTCGACATCTCGGCTAGAACAGCCAACCAAGTAAAATTTAGAAAGACGTCACACAACTAACCATACATTATTTACAAAACTAAATTAAGAGTTTAATAGGTTAATATCTGCTACAAAATGGACTTACAAGATTTTAGGTCCATGCAGTTGATAGTGTACAATTTGAATGACCAGTTACAGGGTATCCAAAAATATTCCTTAAGACATACAAATATATAGAAAACATTGAATGTACCAGCTGACCTACTTTTGAGAGACAACGAGTACTTATATCAATTACACAACTTCGGAGTTAATACTAGAATCACGTCGCAACCACAAATTAAATTACGATGGCCGCCTATTATCCCAATCGGCGTGTTAATCAGGCATGATTGATGCTGCAAGATATTCAACAGTCCTCAAGATACATAAATAATGAACCTTTTGTCTTGAAAATAGAGCTTATATTTGCTTGTAAAGTTGTTTGTTTATTTGCTTCTGGCATGCTTTTGTAGGTTGCTCGGCCGATCAATTACTTAATGTATTAAAAGATGTTGAATTTAAAGATAAGCTGGAACTTACAATTAATTATTTTGTTTTGCTTCATTCATTGTGGTTCAATCGTGATGGGATAATACCTGTTGAGTGGAGTTAGTAATTAAATATCATTCTTTCCTTTTCAAAATTTATTAAAAGGGAATTGTAGCCAAGTAACCATTACGAGTTATATAATCCCTTCTCATGCTAACTTTAATTAATTTATTTCTTATTTTTTTTATACTACGACTTGGCAAGCAAGCTTACGAACCGCCTGGTGTTAAGTAATTACCGTCGCCTATAGACACTTGCAATATTAAAGGTAACACTGCAAGTGCGTTGCCATCCTGGGCCCTAAGATGAAGCTATTACGTTCGTATTAAATGATATTTTGGGTGTTATTCGTAAGTATATTATTAGGTAAAAAGTCGTTAATTAGACCCGATATATCATTTAATGTGCGTGAAAATCGCAAAAATTTATAGTAGATTTTACAACAAATGCAAAAAAAAACTAACCATTTTTATCCGAGACTTAAAAGTCGCCGCGGATAAAATGGTTTTGTGGACGACTTATAAACTCTGCTTTTCACTTCGATTGCGAGGAAATAAAACAGTAGTATATCATAACATTTCTTTAATTAAAATTCAAAGTAAAATTAGTACAGTTTGGAATACTGAAGGAAATTGTTTTTTCCTGCATATTAACAGTTACTTTCTGAAATTGTGAAGATGACATATTGTGAGAAGATGGCTCTGACGACAACAAGAACTTCTTTTTGTGTTTGACTGTGTGTCTCATTTTCTTTGACTTAATATAGATACTGAGTTGATACGTTAATGCACTTGTCCACAAAATTCGATTTTGTGCAGCCTATATCCTCCACAACACAAATAAGCACTTTCAGAGCATGAGAAGGGAAAAAACATTAATTGCTATTTCGTTCGTTTGATTTATCTGTTTGATCTTAAAATTACAAGTTTCTAACTAACTTGTAATGTACCTATATATGTCGGATGAAATCTTGCAACTTAACTCTTTCAAAGACGATGTCTTCAACCGATTGAGCTAAAAATTTGTATGACAGTTTCGTTTGAGTGACAATGTATAGATACGGTTGGTGACGGTTGTTTTAAATTCAACACGAAGGAACACCCAAGATGGCGGGCTAGTTATTTTTAATGCACTTGTACAATATGGATACCAAATGAAAGGGTTTGTTGAGAATACCTACAAGATAAAGTGGCGTATCTCTAAATCCGATATGACGAATACTAAACAAATACTAACATGAGACTACGTTTTTTGAATGAGTATCTAGTATATAATATATAGAGTAGAGAGAAAGGACTTGCTAATAATTATACTTCTTGCCGCATAAAAGTCCATTCTTTTTATTACTATTATTTAACTATATTCACGTTGTATCCCTGACGAGGTAGTCAGAGAGGACAGATCGCCAGGCTTCGCGATCCATGCATATTTCTTTCGCTTCTTCAAGATTCATCAATCGCTTCATACACGCACGTCTGGGTATCCGAGTACTTTTGACTTTTCCGTTTTCTACTTACTGTAGATACATTTGACTTTTACTATTATTTTATGAAGATATTCTGATGTCAACATTTTAGGGTTATATATGTACCTTATGAACTTACTTTTATATTTTTATATAAACGTGTTTACATATAATAATGTACATTGTACATACTTTCGAGCTGCGATCTCGAACTTGGTTATAAAAACTCATAACCACTCTTTTTGATCAATAATTTCAGAGTTTCTTATTACACATTGTTGTAATTAAGGTGTCACAATTCAAGTTTAGTTTACAAAGCATAATAATATTGAGCATAATTGCTATAGCGCAACAATTACTTATTTGTTGTTATCTTAGGACATTTTAATCGACGTTTTACCAAGGGTCTTTTTCATGAAATGTTAGTAAGATGTCAAAATGTCGACAATTTTTTACATATCTAAAGTAAAACATATGGAGAGTACGATACTTTATTGGCGTGAACATACTAAATGGTTTATATGATTTTCTGTACAAAACTCTTTACACAGTCGCAGTCTCATCTTTGTTAATAATTACAGTACTTATTATTCGCAATTGATCAAATGTTTGAAACATCTCTGTAGTCTGTGAAGAAACGCAAGGAAATTTAAAGCAAGGATTTTTCTTAATACAGATTAAGAAAAATCCTTGCTTTAAATTTGGAACCCCTTAGATTGGCTGTCTCATGATTTTGTAACATTTTTTTCATTTTATATCATTACCGATTATAAAAACTTTGACCCTTGCATATTTAAATGTTCAAGTGGTCATCTAGAAGTTGGTATTAGTTTGCCTACTGACAGCTCAATACGTGTTGAGCGAATTACACTGCGCCTTCATGGCTGTATATGAACTGAGAACAATCCTTGATTTAATCTGGTTTGCTAGATTTACTCTTATGTGAGTCTTAGACAGATAGATACCAATTTTAAAATTTAATTTTTTGCCCAGCTACAGCATTCAATGTCTAATTCGACTTGATCAATTCAATCAATTAACAGTTTTATAAGTATCTATAGACCTTAATTATTTCCAAAACTTATAACAGATTTTTTGTTTATTAATTATTGTATAGTAGTAAAGTTGTTTTTGAGTAATGAATGATGATATACTTTTCGACAATACTGTTGACTGAAAAAAAAATCTATTGTCGAAGTCAGATTTTTGAAGTGAAAACTTCTTTAGCGGCGTTGAGCACTTTTTCTGTAATGGGTATAAAATCTTAAACTCGCGTCAGGACACGTGTCGTCAGGACACGTGTCCTGATCGAAAAAGCGTAAGATTTTCATCATCATCTTTACGTCGATCCCGGTCAATTTTTGAAGGAAAAACTACTTTTAGCGCGGTACGCATATTTTTAGATGAGATAAAATCTCTGGACTCGCGACCATAATCATCATCATCATCTAACGTGGATTCCGGTCATCTACAGGTCTTATTAAATAATGCTGTGTAATCAATTAAGACTCTTTCAGTGTAGAATTATTTTTTATCATCATCATCTTTACGTCGATCCCGGTCAATTTTTGAAGGAAAAACTTCTTTTAGCGCGGTACGCATATTTTTAGATGAGATAAAATCTCTGGACTCGCGACCATAATCATCATCATCATCAAACGTTGATTCCGGTCATCTACAGGTCTTATTAAATAATGCTGTGTAATCAATTAGGACTCTTTCAGTGTAGAATTATTTTTTATCATCATCATCTTTACGTCGATCCCGGTCAATTTTTGAAGGAAAAACTTCTTTTAGTGCGGTACGCATATTTTTAGATGAGATAAAATCTCTGGACTCGCGACCATAATCATCATCATCATCTAACGTTGATTCCGGTCATCTACAGGTCTTATTAAATAATGCTGTGTAATCAATTAGGACTCTTTCAGTGTAGAATTATTTTTTATCATCATCATCTTTACGTCGACCCCGGTCAATTTTTGAAGGAAAAACTTCTTTTAGCGCGGTACGCATATTTTTAGATGAGATAAAATCTCTGGACTCGCGACCATAATCATCATCATCATCAAACGTTGATTCCGGTCATCTACAGGTCTTATTAAATAATGCTGTGTAATCAATTAGGACTCTTTCAGTGTAGAATTATTTTTTATCATCATCATCTTTACGTCGATCCCGGTCAATTTTTGAAGGAAAAACTTCTTTTAGCGCGGTACGCATATTTTTAGATGAGATAAAATCTCTGGACTCGCTACCATAATTATCATCATCATCTAACGTTGATTCCGGTCATCTACAGGTCTTATTAAATAATGCTGTGTAATCAATTAGGACTCTTTCAGTGTAGATTTATTTTTCATCACCATCATCTTTACGTCGATCCCGGTTAATTTTTGAAGGAAAAACTTCTTTTAGCGCGGTACGCAATTTTTTAGATGAGATAATTTTGGACTCGCTACTCCCCGTTACGATACGCAGCTATAGTGTGTGCATATATGCATGTACCAACGCGACTAGATAAATAAATTATTAATAAATTGAGTTTTTTAAGTGAAAACGCCTCTTAGCGTGGTACACATATTTTTAGAGGAGATAAAATCTCTGGATTTGCGACTATAATCATCATCATCATCTAATGTTGAACCCGGTCATCTACAGGTCTTATTAAATAATATTGTGTAATCAATTAAGACTCTTTTAGAGTAGAATTTTTTTTTCATCATCATCATTAACGTCCATCCCGGTCAATTTTTGAAGTGAATATTCTTTTAGCGCGGTACGCTTATTTTTAGATGAGATAAAATCTCTGGACTAGCGACCATTATCATCATCATCATCTAACGTTGATTCCGGTCATCTACAGGTCTTATTAAATAATGCTGTGTAATCAATTAGGAGTCTTTCAGTGTAGATTTATTTTTCATCATCATCATCATCATTAACGTCGATCCCGGTCAATTTTTGAAGGAAAAACTTCTTTTAGCGCGGTACGCAATTTTTTAGATGAGATAAATCTCTGGACTCGCTACACCCCGTTACGATACGCAGCTATAGTGTGTGCATATATGCATGTACCAACGCGTCTAGATAAATAAATTATTAATAAATTGAGTTTTCACTTCTGTCGGTACTCCCGGAGTGGTTAGGTTTTTTTTTAACCAATATGGACATTTTGGTAAAAGGAGAGATGGCGCTCGTACTTCCACGACCTGCTTAATAAACAGCATAAAGAGGTGCAGCCTCCGGACCTCCCTCCGAATCAGGGACTAGTGACACCGGTAACGCCTGGAGAAGTCCTGACTGCGCTTCGCCGCATGAAGAATCGGAAAGCTGTCGGACCCGATGGAGTCCCCATCGAAGCCTGGAAGGCGATGGGTCATCGCGGTGTGGGCATCTTAGTAAACCTTTTTAACCGCATACTCCTCAGCGAGCAGATCCCATCACCGTCGGGGTACACCAGGGTTCTGTCCTTAGTCCGCTTCTGTTCAGTGTAATATTAGACGAATTGTCGGACAGCATCAGAAACCCGCATGAGCAGCCTCCATGGTTGCTCATGTATGCTGACGATATTGCGCTGGCAGACGCGGACAGGGGCAGATTGGTGCGACGTGTAAAGGCGTGGAAGGAGACGCTTGAGAACGGCGGTCTGAAACTAAATGTGGCGAAGACCGAGTACTTGGCACTAAACTCGACAGATCCCACATCCGTCCGCATAGGCGGTGATTTGGTCGAGCGCACGGACCAGGTTAAATACCTGGGATCTGTTTTTCACACGTCCAGTGACATCGATTGCGATGTCAAGTCACGCAATGCTGCCGCGTGCGCCAAATGGCGGGAGATGACCGGTGTCATTTGTGACCCTAAAATGCCGATCCGGTTGAAGGGACAGGTCTACAAAACCATTATTAGACCTGTCCTTTTACATGGCAGTGAGACGTGGCCGATATTGGAGCGACACAAGCAGGAGCTGCGTGTCACGGAAATGAAGATGCTGCAGTGGATGTGTGGAGTCACGCGGATGGACCGCGTGAGGAACTCTCGCATCCGCGGCGGCCTTCACGTCCGTGACATTGCAGACAAGTTGCAGGAGTGTCGCCTTCGTTGGTATGGTCACGTCTTGCGGCAACCGCCGGGCTACGTAGGTAACAAATGTCTGGCCATGTCAGCCCCGCGGGTCCCGGTAAGAGGGGAAGACCCAAGAAGTGCTGGCTTGACGTCGTAAGGGATGACATGCGTGCCAATGGTCTCACTACAGGGGATGCCGACGACCGTGCGAAGTGGAGGAGAAAATGTAGGAAAGCGGACCCCGGGCATCGCGAGACGCAACTGGGACAGACGCTCGGATGATGATGATGGACATATTGGTAAAAAAATTTCGACTTTGACATTAGATTTTTTTTTAATATAACATTTACCTATAGCGACGATTGGAATACAAATCTTTTTAACTACTAATAAACTCCATAAAACCGGAGTTATGGTGAAAGGGATATATAACAACCAAAATATCCCATGCGCAACGATCCTTCTGGGATTGTGCGAGACGGATGACCTCTAATAACGAGCAAATTAGTTTTCCTTTTTTAAATAAAGCTCTTCGACCCGAGGAACCTCGCTTTATTTGAACATAAATCGTTCCATTGAGCAAGGGGAATTACAACAGGTCTACTGACAGTTGTTTTGTCATGCTTTCCTAATTGACGCTCATTATTATATTGTTTGCGGGTTGTAGAATACGACAACAATAAAATTTATGTTAAAGGAAATTGAACAAATATTTTAATAAGAACATATAAATCTTATTAAAACTAAACTATGGCTACAGATCTAATAATTCTACTAATATAATAATAAACGCGAAAGTTTGTAAGCATGGATGGATGTTTGTTACACTTTCACGCAAAATCTACTAAATAAATTTTGATAAAACGTTACAATAATATAGCTTACACATCAGAATAACACATAGGCTATTATCTCGAGAACAAGTTCCCGTGGGAAACGAAAACGGGAAAACTTCATCACGCGTGCGGATCCGCGGCCGTCAACTAGTAAATAAATACTTTGAGGCATTTCACGCATCGTCTTTAAGTGATTTTGCTTAACACGATATCGGAAAATTCGTTTTTGATTTTGGGAAAAGTCCCGGTGGTACCTTTTGATAGACTGCTAAGGGTAGCCGTGATATTGCTTCTATATCTTAACAAAGATGATAGCTATTTTTAAAATTATATTTCACCAGTAGGTATGTTCACCACGTCTGGTGGACTTTTAATGGTTTGCTCCAGACTTAGGTTAGGTACTTAGTCCAGAGTTTGTCAGTTCAATTTAGATCGGGATTCATATTAGTTACGCAAAAACATTAAAACATTATCCCAGCTTTATGTTTACGCTTCCTTTGTCCAGTAAATCATATTCGGACTGTATATAATGCAAATACTAGACATAAAGATAGCTATGTGTTACATGCAACTCGTCTGGAAAATATTGGCAATTCTTTTATGGGGAACTGCTACAATTCTATAACAAATTTTTAAACATAATTAGGCTAAAATATATTTTTTAAAAATTGTAAAAACCAGATTATGAGAACTATATAAATTATAAAGTGCATGAGATTAAGTGGTTCTAAGTCAACCCACATAAAAATAGTAACACATTTAATATACTAGATTTATTTAGTTAAAAAGTATGTTTCTCGGTAGTTGCCGCGTCAAGCACTATATGATGGGCGAAAAAATTACGATTCCAGTCTAAAGATATAAAATGATATTATATCTAAGTCGATGAATTTTCCGTCAAATGTAATCAAGAAATCTTTCAAAGTAGACCTATTCTTGATGTTATCCAATCTGTTAAAAATACATGAAAAACGAAATTTAATCACAGCTCCCGTGTACCATTTCCTGCTTCCTTCGAAGCGTCAAACTTAATGAACACAATTTTTTCCCGATAAATTTTGTGAAAACGGGCCCCGTGGCGTATAAAAATCAATATTTAATTTGTGTATCAGGAGTCACGAAGTTATTGGTACGGCGAAGCAAATTGAATAGCAAAGACAAAAAATCAACAGGCACCAAAGAGCCCTGTTTGTCGTTCTTGAATTGATTTATTTATGCAATAAATCTTACATTGGATTAATCAGGATAAGTTTTGTCGGCGCAGCGATGTTGTGAAAAATATGTTCGTGATAAATGGCGCGGGGTAATAAAGCGAGATCCGATAAGCCTTGCTTGTTATTTTGTGTTTGCACCTACATAATAACAAATTTATGTCATAGTATGCTTGTTCAAAATTGCCTTGTATATTTATAATGTCAATTACGTTTTGTTTTTATCTAAGGGGACGCAAGTGGACGTAAATGCCTTTTAACTTCAAAACGTCACGTACGACGATAACAAACAGATTCTATTAGAGTCTCACTAGATGTGAACTAGAAAAATATTTAGACACACTCACATTCGAAAATAAATGAAAAATATAAAACTTTTTCAGTATTTGGCACAGACTAATAAAAACAACTTTTGCTTTTAGAACGAGCAATTTCGAAGTAACGGTAGTTAAATTTTTGTAGTGTAGGTACCTATTTGCATTGCTTTGAAATTAGTGAATCGTATTTTGTTGCAATGCTTCAAAGTTTTTATTTCGTACCAAACTGAATTTGCCAATATTCTGATAGATAGTTAAATGCAAAATATGGAGTAGATAACAACGTTACAGATACCGCAACTGTTTCTATTATTCTGAAATAAATATATTATATTCTAAGAATTTTATTTGAATCATATGAATTCAGTCTATGTTATTGCCTTTGAATAATGTTAATATCAATGGTTAAAGAATTTTTTACAAGGTTCAAACTAAAATTCTACCACCTACAGAAGTATTTGAAAGCCCACTACACTACAGATGGAGTACCGCAGTTTTAGGTAAATGATAATGCCTTGTGTTTTATTTTAAGGGAATATAAGGGAAGAAAGGAAAATTTCCGGAAATCATTACCTATTTTTTTTTGTGTCTATTTGTAGACGCGAAAACAATTCAAAAAATCAGTTTAATTGCTGTTAATTGTATCAAAATCGGTTGAGCGGATGTGTAGTTACGGTACGAGCTCTGAAAATCTTGATGCGCTGTGTAAGTAAATGGTTCGTTTATATTTACGGAACTTCAGTTGAATAGCTAAATTTCACTCGGATGGAACCATAGGCTTAAGCGTTGAAAACAAATAAAAAATTGTGTAAGCTAATTTCAAAAAAAGGAACATTCTATTCATCCTTTTATCCTCATTTCAAAAAGGAAACAAACTTCACTTCTTTGGTGCTTGCATACGTCATACAAACACCCTACGAAGCGAAATAGAAGGAATGAAAGATTTCTCATTCAATAGCAGTGCTTGGGCGTCTCGATGCCTAGCGATAAGACCTTAAGTTTGGCAACCCATCTTTTTTTAATGTCCCGGCCGTCAATTATCATTAGAATTGGGGACGGTCTGAGGGAAGCGATCGTAAGTCAATATTAGTGCCTATAAAGGTGAGTGATAACCGAATATCCGGTCTGCTGTTCCTTTATTTTGGAACTTCAAATGTGTTAAGGAAATAAGCAATACCGGTGACATACACCTATTAAAAAACATGTTTACAAGTTGGTTTACTTAACTCTGTTTAGATAGATTTCGAAATTCGATGTTTGAGTTTTGGTTTCAGCTATGAATAGAAAAAAGATTGTAAATTCAAGATATTTTATGTAATCTAGAATGCAAATATTTAAATTTTAATGTTTAATGTGGATTTTTTTTAATTCGTTAGCTGGACTCGAACCAGCATCTTCAGGTTCAACGCACCAGACGCGTTAACCAACTACACCACTGAGACCTAATCGAAACTGACGAATTAATCCACCTCTTTATGTCTTAAGGCGCCAACGACCGGCACTTAGCAAAGCTGCACGATACGAATGTATAGAATTGCATTATACGTTTCTTTATTATTACTATTACGTCTCTTTATAGAGACGTAATTTAATACGTAAAGAGGTGGATTAGTTCGTCAGTTACGAGTAGGTCTTGGTGGCGTAGTTGGTAAACGCATCTGGTGCGATGAACCAGAAGACGCTGCTGGTTATAATCCACCTCGAGACTGAAAAAAAAATCTACTTTTAAATTTATGTTTCGAATAAGCATACTAATTGCTTTTCAAAATTGTATTCAATGATTCAAATTAGAAACCCTCCCAATAAGTAAATGAATGCATCGAAGCGCTGTAGCCCCGTTTGCTTAGCGTTCTGTTAACAATCACTGCGTTAAGCATCTTATATGCTACAACATGAACTGAAATGGTTAGGCCTTTCTTTTTCAGTATTTTTTTCCTTTTAGTCTTCGTGACTTTAGCAAGCTTAAACTGTAAAAAAATGTGAATAACCACCTTTAGCTCCTATTTTAATAAAAGCTCAGGCTGTGCGTGCGTTGTCACTACAGCTACGCGGCTATTACGATGCAGTTCGTGTGGATGGGTCGGGCTGACGTCCGGAATTTGTTATGTCGATAAACTTCCCCTAACACGGTTAACTTGACTATCGACGGATGGCGTTTGTTTTTAACGTTACAGAACCACTTTTCCTTAGATCCGTGTCTCAGAATTTTTACTATTAACTTATATATATTATTTAACTTATAAATCTCCAGAGAAAAAAATGTTTGTTCATTTTACAGATATTTTCTACAAATATCCTATTTCGTCAATATGACGCCACCCGCCTGATAGAAAGCTATGGTAACATCTAGAGATTGACGGGCATATTTATTGTTATTGTTTAAATATAGCGCCATAAAACGTTATATTATCGTACTTATTGTAAACTAGATGACCCCCACAGCTTTGCCCGTGGAATATTTCGACCTCCCGTCGCACCTATTTAATCCCGTCGCTTATAAATTCTACAATGATGCATAAAAATTTGCCCGATTTGTCGACATTTATGACTACGGTTCTGCTCCCCAGTGCAGTAGCGTAATGATATATAGCCTATAGCCTTCCTCGATAAATGGGCTATCTACCACAAAAAGATTTTTTCAAATCCGACCAGTAGTTCGGTTTTAGTAGTTAGATTAGCGCTTTCAACCAAATAAACTCTTCAGCTTTATAATATTATTATAGATGTAGTAGATAATGTGACGTGATAGAATTTATGCGCTATAAATTATGAGGGCTTTTTATATTTATTACGAAACACCAAAAATTTTACAAATATTTAGTGTACGATAGAACGGTTTTGCAGACTTTTCAGATACACATACAAGCAAAGATCCTGGGTATTTACTTTATGTACTATTAAAGTATCTTTGCTGTTAGTCTAACATATCTTAATCTAAAAGAAAAAAAGACGTGTGACACTCGGTGACTACCGCGGTAAAGCTATTGCATAGCATACCTTTGTTTTTCTAAACTATCTTCACGCTGTATCCCTGACGGGGTAGTCAGAGAGGACAGATCGCCAGGCTTCGCGATCCATGCATACTTCTTTCGCTTCTTCGAGATTCATCAATCGCTTCATACACGCACGTCTGGGTATCCTAGTACTTATGACCTTTCCGTTTTTGAGCAATCTGCTCACGTGGTCTTCATATGTAAGTTTCTTCTTTGTTTTTCTTTGATATTAATTCAAGTTACACTAAAAAAAAACGTCCCTTCCCTCACCCTCACCCTCACTCTCACCCCTCACTCCTCACTCTCACAGTCACCCTCATCCTCACCCTTGCACTCACACTCACTATCATCACGTCTCGATCCGTGCGAGCTTCGTACAATCGTACCATATAATATATTTAAGCCAACGCTCGGCCGTGCTCGGTGAACTTCGTGTGACCTCGGATCTTGGGTTTTTTGCGTTACGGAATTTCTTGATTAAAGCCCACTCAAAGCCCGCGATAAAAACTATGCAATACCTAAAAAATGATTTAAGCTTTAATTGGCCTGACGATATTTAAAGGTCTTGTATTTTCAGTACCTATAATTAATTGTTTTGAACTTGTACTTCTAAGCGATCTAGCAATTTTTGTGTAATTTATTTCTCACGTGGATTGCAATAACCGATAGTAGAATGTTAGTTTGTGTGTGAGACATTGTAGGCTCGGCACGTCTGCCGTCTGCCTCCTAAAGCGATTATGTCGCCTAGCAGCGGAAATACAGTTACAAACACGAATTACCCAATTGCTACTGCTTTAAACTACAAAGCATAGACATGCGTTGCATTCCTAATTATTGTTTAGTGTAAGTCCGACAAGATTATGTCAAACCCAGGGTTAAGACTGGTGGTATATTTATTTACTTCCTATTAAGAATATGACGGTTCAGAATATATGTGTTAAGACATGTCGGCAGCGCGAGTGCCGAACCGGTGTTGCAAACGTCCATAGGCTAAGGTGTTCACTTTTCATCCAGGTCATATGTTTGTCTACCATCTTAGTGATATAAAAAAATATGTTATCTGATAGCAAACGAACTTAATGTATTAATTTGTAAAATAGTTTTATATCCAAACCGGTACACTATCTTTACTTTCCGGAGGGTGAATGCTGTTTAATATTCTGAATAATAAACACTTTATTTGAAAACCGCACTATCAGGGTACGGTACTGAATGATCGTGTTTAACGTACGGAATCTATCCCGAATGAGAAACTTTCAATTACAGTTGACGCAGCGTGATTAGTTTGCGGAATTGATTCCTAAATTCAGAGTACTAAACGTGAATTTAATTTGACGGTTTTCGAATTGGTGAAAGTGTAATTACTTATATGTGTAAAATTACAGCAGAATATTTTGCTGGGAATATAGGTTTATAAATAATAATCTTATATATAAAAAACTCGTGTCACAATGTTCGTACCCATACTCCTCCAAAATGGCTCGACCGATTCTTATGAAAATGTTTATGCATATTCAGTAAATTTGAGAATCGGCTACTATATACTTTTCAAACCCCTAAATGATAAGTGGTATCCACCCCAAAAAAATGTTCTAATGTTTTGGATAAGCTTTTTTATTTTTATTTTTTTATTATGTGGCATTAAAAAATACATACAACCCTACATTTTCACTTTTTTACCACACAATCCCTATTTTTTAATAGCGTTATTAGTAATTTAAAAAAATTAACTCTGATATTTTAACTAACGAATTAACGTCTTAAGACGGAAAGAGGTGGATTAATTAGTTAATTCCGAGTAGGTCACGGTGGTGTAGTTGGTAACGCGTCTGGTGTATGTATGTATGTATAAATTTGGTGAATGTATTCTTTAGGTACATTAGATGAGGCTAATGACTGATAAAGAAAGTCCCGGTATTCCCCCGGGAACGATACCCACGTGAGTGAAACACACACAGCCTACACGATTAGACATCAAAACGTCAAATTTGGTGAAAGTATTTTATAGGCACCATAAATAAGCACTAAGAAATGAATTCCAGATATTCCAATGGGAAAGGAACTCTTGCGAATGAAACCACAAACGGCCTAAATTACTAAACATAGAAAGAAACACGAAAATTGGTCAACGTATTATATATTGGTAGGTATCTTAGATAAGCACCAAAAAAGGAATGCCCGGTATTCCTACGGATATGTATTCCTACTAATATTATGAATGTAAGTGTATTATAGAGAAAAAAGTTTCAGATCCTTTAAAAATGGATATCACATAGATTCTTACGCCCCGCTCTCTTTATCTCTCTTAATATGTGGCGCTAACGAAGTTGCGCGGGTCAGCTAGTATAATATAATAATTATTACTAGCTAAATGGTTTTACGCACGTGTAAATTTTGGGATAACCTGACTCATTTCTGACCTAACGGAGGTTCTTTTTCAAGAGGAGTGTCAAGCTACGTTGAAAGCTTACCTGTAATAGCGCAGAAAATAGTCAGGCTATCCCGAAAATTGCACGCGAGTAAAATTGTTTAGTTAGTAGGTAATAATGAACAATACTTATAAATTTTATTATTCTAATATAGTAAAATCATTCAATTACTAGCTACATTCAAAGAAATTTCGATAGGAATTGCTACAATTAGTGTTTCCGATTAATTTCAGCGCGGGCTTTGAGTCCGCGTAAGTTTATAGACCCGCCATGTATCGTCATCTATTTTAAATGGTTTTCAAGTCATTTTCGCGTCATATTTATACATTTTATATCCTTAAAGTCAACTCATATCTTGCCTCCTATTACGTACCAACAGAACTACTAACAAAGTGTAGGTAAATAATTCACCCCTGTCAACGTCCTGGCCAATATATTTCCCTTGTTGCCAGTAACATGGCAGTCGATAAACCAAGTTAAAGGCCTTAGGGGTGGCATGAAAATTTTCAATAGCAGGTAGCCACAACCTGCATCTGTCTATTTCAAAACGACAATGAACTGGAATGCACATGGTGAAAAGTGGGCCTATAATATGCCTCTGCCAGCCCTTCGACAATAATGCCTGATTGATAAAATAAATTTTTCACAGCTTCTTGCTACACTAAAGATTTTTTTAAGCGG
Organism: Thumatha senex; assembly: GCA_948477245.1. Taxonomy (NCBI): domain Eukaryota; kingdom Metazoa; phylum Arthropoda; class Insecta; order Lepidoptera; family Erebidae; genus Thumatha; species Thumatha senex. Next base: position 17,580,927 of record OX419732.1, on the reverse strand, counting down.
ACACACTGAGAGAGCCACTTTTCCAATCTAGTGCCAAGGTTTTCGTTTTACAAAAAATGGAGAACGATATAATGTTAATCTTAGCAAATTTTGGAAAATGAAAAATATAATGCATAGAAAATGTTTTAAATTTGATTAATAAGCCATAGATTAGGAGATGGACATAAAATATGTAAACATATTATAATGTTTTTAAAATACAGAACATCAGTATCCTTCATTATCCTAATTGTTTATTAAAGGCAGGTCTTACGATGGCGAGGATATGTTGAAATAGGATAATCTTGTTGGCGTAACATGGAAAATTACTTTGAAAACTCATACACTTGTATTAGATACTAGCGTTTGTGCTTTAAGAACTATGAAGAAACACAAAGAAATATGAAGTGTTACAAGTTTAACTATATTAAATTATATCATGATATTTTACTATACTTTATACTATTTAACACCACTCTGTCTATCTTAATAACTTTACTAAAAAAATACAATAGAATAATGAAAGCTCAAAACTATTGAAATTCGATATGTCTATGTTTAGTAATTAGGTACATAATTACTTTTGGCGCAAATTCGTACAAAGGAGAAAATTGCTAGATTTGGACCAACATTTGATTATGTTGAAACTGACACTGCATGGAGACAAGGTGAAACAAAATAATTAAAGAAATTCAATTTAATTTTCCCGTGTTTGCACAATTTAAATTCATCTAGATATAAGAAGTTATATTGGGTGTAAGGGGCCTCACCAAGATCTTCGGGGCCCAAGTCAACCTCCCGTGCTAGTGCATGCACCTGCTGATTAACGGACGAGGCTCTGGCGCTGGCTTTCCCCTCTGGGGTTGGAAGGTCTAAAGGCGTCGCTCCCATAAAAGCCACCCGCCGAAACAAAAATGGAAAAGTACAATAGGAAAGCTGCTAGGGATAGGGCGCCGCCGCAAAACGGCGCACAGGAGCCCCGCCCGACTCCTGTGGTAAGTGGGCTAGGGCTGCCGTGTGTCGGGCCAGCACGGCTAAAGAAGTTAGCCCCAACCCGTATCCGCTTCGCATCGTGGAACATTGGCACGCTGACTGGGCGTGCGGTAGAGTTGGTCGAAGTACTCTCCAGGCGGAGGGTGGACGTGGCATTCCTGCAGGAGACTCGGTGGAAGGGCAACAGAGCCCGGCCTCTGCAGAAAGGCTACAAGCTGTACTACACGGGTGCGCCTGGTGGGGAGAACGGGGTGGCCGTGGTGCTCTCCGAGGGGCTGCAGAGCGGCATCTTGGAGGTGAAACGCTGTAGCGACCGGCTTATGATCGTGAGGGTGCTTATCAATGTGATTATTACACACCTGATAAGTGCCTACGCGCCACAATCCGGTTGTAGCGACGCCGATAAGATGTCGTTTTGGGGCCAACTCGAGGGAGTGCTTCGGGGCATTCCGTTGTCACAGGGAATCGTTTTGGGCGGCGACCTAAACGATCATGTGGGTGAGAGGTGTGAGGAGTTTGAGCGTGTCCATGGTGGTTTTGGATACGGCACCCGCAACGCTGAAGGAGAAACTATCCTCAGAACGTGTGCGGCTGCCGATACGTACTGAACACGTATTTCAAAAAGAAATCCGAACATCTCATCACCTACAAGAGCGGGAGGCGTACAACTCAGATCGATTTCCTACTCACTAGGCGACACAGCATCGGCAAGGTGGCCAACTGCAAGGTCATACCCGGAGAGAGTCTTACTGCACAACACCGCCTCCTTGTCATGGACCTCTGCGTGAAGCCCAAAGGCAAACGCATCGAGCGGTGCCAGCGCCGCATCAGATGGTGGCTGCTTGATGAAACTAGATCCCAGGAGTTCGTCTCAGCTGTCGGTGACAAGTGCACCGACACTGAAGGTGGGCCAGTTCGAGATTACTGGGACAAAGTTCAGGCGGCCATCCTTGGAGTGGCGAAGGTGGTGCTCGGTGAGTCTAAGGGTGGACGCAAATGTGACAAAGAAAGAGGAGAAGAAAGCCCTCTTTAAAAAGTGGCAAGCGACCGGATCTCCCGAAGACCGCGACGCGTACAGGGCTGCCAAGCGCGCCACAAAGAGAGCTGTAGCCAGAGCCAGACCACTTACAACCTCTGTATGATAAGCTGGAATCATCTGAGGGGCAGAAGCTCATCCATAAGCTGGCGCGCTCCAGGGTCAAAGCGGCACAGGATATATCCAAGTGTCGCTGTGTAAAAGACCCTGAGGGCAACCTGTTAAGCGAAGACCTCACGGTAAAGGAGAAATGGCGCTCGTACTTCCACGAGCTGCTTAATAAACAGCACAAAGAGGTGCAGCCTCCGGACCTCCCTCCGAATCAGGAACTAGTGCCACCGGTAACGCCTGGAGAAGTTCTGACTGCGCTTCGCCGCATGAAGGATCGGAATGCTGTCGAACCTGATGGAGTCCCCATCGAAGCCTGGAAGGCGATGGGTCCTCGCGGTGTGGGCATCTTATAACGACTGACCGGCTTGGTAGGGGTAGTGCGCACTAGGTAGCTACAACACACCTACATACACCCATCAAGTACGGTTGGTAATCACTGGAGATGTGTAAGTAACACTATCTCAAAGAATCACCAGTGCACCAGCTAGCAGAGCATGAAGATAGGGAGTGAGTATGGACCAACCTGGAGCAGAGAAATACCAGAATTTATAAAGAGAGGGCGCCAGGTATCTCTCCATCAAACGAATGATGCAATTAAAAAACCTCAAGTTATCTACTTATTAATTATATTTATTTAAACTATATCCATATGTAGACATAAATATACATATATGAAAGTAAAAAGAAATGGCTTAGTCAAGCATAGTGGGATCAATATATATAGGGTCACTATACACAAATAAGTTTATATTTAGTACAAATAAAAATTTAAACCAAAGTCCATACTTTGGTTATAAGGGGCGTCGCCTAAAATGACAAATATTAAAGCAGTTGTCAGATGCCTTAAAAATATCTAAATTATATACAGACATACGTTTAAACTATTTTTTAGTTTGGTTTAACACACAACGCCACTTCCTATCATCATCATCATCGTACACTACAACATAACAAAGTGGAAATAAAGTTTCATAATAATATTCCTTTGTGATAATTAAAAGATTATAAAATATGTTTAACTGGAACGTCCCATCGGTAGTCCAGTATATTAAAGTAGTTGAAAGCTACATATGTAATAGAAGAATGAATATTTAAAGTTAAAAGTTATTCCTTTTAAACTATCAACATCAGTCGGCCTTTACCGGGTTATTATACATAGAAACTAATTAAAGATTACTACTTATCTGGGTTGAGGAACATCCAAGTCCTTCCCATCTCTTCCTATTCTAGAAGTCCAGGTAGAAGGTAACCAGCGTAGGGAAAAATATCCTCTTTGCACAATATCTCAGCTTACTTTAAGTCTTCTTACAGACATTCAGGAGTAAAAATGCAGTCTAAGAGATTATATAGTTTTAACTTACCACTTATTTCAGTGGGGTTTTAACTAGATCCTTCTATCATCAATCTTTTTCATATTATTTGCTAAGTCTCTTAAAAATCAGACTGAAATACAAAGTACAGCCATCGTAAGAACATTTTATTCGCAAAGGCCAAGTAATCTTACCGATTACGAAGAAACAATTATAAACAAATATGCTTTCCTCAGCACAAATTATTATGTCTACATATTTGCTAAAAAGACTTCGGATATTTTTTTTTTTGTTCTTGTGGCGAGACTTCGGATATTAATCCGAATTAAATCACCATGACAGGCATATTCTCATCACGCCGTTCTCGTCAAAAAGAACCAGCTTTCTTTTCTTTTCTCCCGCTCGATTACAGCAGGCTAAAGTCATACGGCCTATACAACCTTGACAAATAATCAAAAAATAAATAAACAAAACCAACATGGAAACCTTACTATTCCTGTTTGTCACACCTCACGCAATACATTTTGGGTGGATGTGAGTCAGGACAGCCAATCTATCTAAGTTCAATGTCCAGCACCAAACTGAAAGACACCATAGACGCACGCGTTAATTTTAGAACGCGCCATAAGAGTCGAAACGTTCGTGACTGTTTTGACAACGTCAAACTCATGTCGTTCCGAACAAAAACAAACAATGTGAAATATTTTTAACTTTTAAATAATTAGACAAGTGACTTTAGAGTTATAACTAAAGTATTGTGAAAATTGAGTTTGTTTCCACTAAAGAGATGTATATAAAAAGAAGGTTAGTAAATAAATCTTAGGAATATGTAACCGACACTCAGAAGTGTTAGTGATAGTAAACCTTTTTAACCGCATACTCCTCAGCGGGCAGATCCCAAACCAATGGAGACTGAGTATTATTACTCCAGTCTTCAAAGGTAAGGGATCAGTGCAGGAGTGCGGGAGCTACCGCGGTATTATAGACTCTCGGATCCGGCAGGAGTGTACTCTCTCGAGGTGTCAATATGGGTTTCGCCCTGGTCATGGGACCACGGACCCTGTTTTTGCCCTTAGGGTTGTCGCAGAGAAATACAGGTCGAAGAACACGCCTCGGCACTGTTTGTTTCTAGACATGCAGAAGGCCTTCGACTGTGTTCCTCGTGCGATGATCTGGTGGGCACTGCGGTCCAAAGGGGTTCCAGAGGTCTATATTGACACTATCCGGGACATGTACTGTGACTCCGATTCAATGGTTCGGACTGCTGTTGGCGACACGAAACCCTTCCCCATCACTGTCGGGGTACACCAGGGTTCGGTCCTTAGTCCGCTTCTGTTCAGTGTAATATTAGACGAATTGTCGGACAGCATCAGGAACTCGCATGAGCAGCCTCCATGGTTGCTCATGTATGCTGACGATATTGCGCTGGCAGACGCAGACTGGGGCAGATTGGTGCGACGTGTAAAGGCGTGGAAGGAGACGCTTGAGAACGGCGGTCTGAAACTAAATGTGGCGAAGACCGAGTACTTGGAACTAAACTCGACAGATCCCACATCCGTCCGCATAGGCGGTGATTTGGTCGAGCGCACGGACCAGGTTAAATACCTGGGATCTGTTTTTCACACGTCCAGTGACATCGATTGCGATGTCAAGTCACGCATTGCTGCCGCGTGGGCCAAATGGCGGGAGATGACCGGTGTCATTTGTGACCCTAAAATGCCGATCCGGTTGAAGGGACAGGTCTACAAAACCATTATTAGACCTGTCCTTTTACATGGCAGTGAGACGTGGCCGATATTGGAGCGACACAAGCAGGAGCTGTGTGTCACGGAAATGAAGATGCTGCGGTGGATGTGTGGAGTCACGCGGATGAACCGCGTGAGGAACTCTCGCATCCGCGGCAGCCTTCACGTCCGTGACATTGCAGACAAGTTGCAAGAGTGTCGCCTTCGTTGGTATGGTCACGTCTTGCGGCAACCGCCGGGCTACGTAGGTAACAAATGTCTGGCCATGTCAGCCCCGCCGAGTCCCGGTAAGAGGGGAAGACCCAAGAAGTGCTGGCTTGACGTCGTAAGGGATAACATGCGTGCCAATGGTCTCACTACAGGGGATGCCGACGACCTTGCGAAGTGGAGGAGAAAATGTAGGAAAGCGGACACCGGGCGTCGCGAGACGCAGCTGGGACATACGCTCGGATGATGATGATAAGAAGTTATATTATACATCTTACTATTTCGAATCCTACTCCTGAGTAACGAAAAAATAGGGCTGCTATTGTCTCAAATTTCTCCTCAGTTTAATTGTGATTCCCTATTGGTGAAAATAGATAGAATCCTGAAGAGGTATCTACTAATTATTATCCGTTTTACATTCCATAAGAAAAAAGGTTGATGTTTTTGGTGTCTTTCTAGAGTTATATTATAGGCCAATAAAATAACGTGTTTAAGTTTTGAGAGACGCAATTTAAGTATGCTGTAAAGATATAATAGATAAGAATTCAATGCAACCTTTATTCGTACAACTTCTAACATATTTGTATGTGTTTTACAGGTATACAGCTGTTTATAACTGTCCACTACATATATAAGGTAATAATACACACAGCGTTGGTAGGTACTTATTGTGTATTTAGGGAGTATGTAAAAGATAATTGCAGAAACAAATAATAAACTATTATTACTTTGTTTCGGAAATTATCTTTTTCTCTAAGATATTATTCTCTGGCACACATACCTACATACGCTTTATGGTTTCCTCCATGTCAAAAAAAGACAAAAACCTTTTGTGTTTTGAAGTTATTTATATGTATAATTTCAGAACATCTAAAACTTTCTTAACATCAAACTAGCATGCGGCCTACTTGATCGAAAATGGTTAACTGAAGCCAATAGATGTTCGCAACAACAAGGGTATTATTACACTAGCACCGCATTACTATTTTTAAATTAAAATAAAGTGATGTAATTATTAATGACTTGCTCAGTAATAAGACGTATTAAACTAGCTACGTAACAGAATATTGTCTGTAATTGTGTCGTGTGTAATTCCATTTCATCCCCACCCGATTGGAGTGCAGTCTCCTATACAATCCGATTAGCAGCCACGTTAATGTGCTGCAGTAGGATCAAGGCAAATAAACGCGGTCGTGCTATTGAATATGTATGAAAAAATTTAAATATCAATCCAAATAAATAGTTAATTTATCACCAATATTAATTTGTTTTAACAGGGTTTGAGAGTATAATTAGATTGCATATACCACGACCGTTTACAAATTGGCGAGGTATTTTGGATTTCACGTTTCTCGGTGCTTATGTTTGTATAAAAAGCTCATGTTGTTTAAATAATAAAGAACATACAAAAACGCTGTAATTATAGCCCAATCTCTTTACTATTACCTCCTGTTTGTAGCTTATTTATGTATGTATGTAATTTTAATAATATTTTAGGGCTAAATTTCAAAAAATATTAATAAACTGCGAAAGTCGTAATGAATGGAATGGTGATTGACAAAATTTGTGTCCCTTATTTATAATTTGAAAATTTTCAAAATATAGAGCAACGTAATAAACTTTTTTTGATCTTTGCTCCTAATATTTGATTTTAATAAAAAATAGTTAATTCACAATTACGAATTCAATGACATAAAATGTTTTGATACTTTGCCTTTGCCTCATAGGTACTACAAAATTGTAAGACATATCAGTGTTATTTTTAATTTTAAAGTAGTACTATAGTAAACGATATTCAAATCGCAAACATCCCTTAATGCTAGATTTGCATTAATAGCCTACAATATAATGAAGTGTAACTACTTGAATTTCCAGAGTCCCTTAGTGCGATGAGATTCCATATACAGAGAACGTTACACTCAAGGGACTAACGGTGTACAGACGGCGTATTACTGGGGTAACTTATGATAATGACTGCCTTGTTTCATTAGCAATACGTTTATATAATAGTCCTGGGAACTATCATACTGTATTTGATAGCGCTTAAAGCCAACCTAACGTAACAAGTTTTCACGATAACCTCTAGTTGATAGTCTTTGGGTTCGTAAATGTACTGAATAAAATTCAAGGCGACACTGCTTATAATTTACATTTTGTTTGTTTGAAGATATTTCTCATTTCATTGGTACAATAAAATTCTTTATAATGTTTTTAAACTCACACGACTTATACTATGCATTTATGTCATTCGGGTCTTTTTTGCGTAATATTTTAACTTTTTCTCACCTCACGACATATCGGCTATATATTGTAATAGCCGTGACCACGGAGTAGGAGAGTAGGAGAGGTGAGAAAAACGTAAAATATTACGCGAAAAAGACCCGAATAACATAAAATGCATAATAAAATTGTCTTACATTAACAGTTATTTTTGGTAAATTTTCTCGTCGAATGTGATAGTTTATAGGAAGCTCTCTTAGCTCCGATAACTCATTATTCTGTTAACGATCACTACGTTCAACGTCTCACGCTATGGTAGGTATGTGGCATTTCCATGAGTTTGATTAAATTGTTAGTATAGAGTCAAAATATAACCCTCTACACGGAAAAAAAGGAATTGTCAAATTAAAGCAAATTGCTTTAATTCAACGCAAATCGTGTTTTCCATACGAGGAAGACTATATTTACTTAAACATACAATATGATATTGATAAGAAAATTGTATTCACTCAATAAAATCATATTGCTAGATTAAAAAAAAATGTTTTGTTGTTGTAACAATAATAGTTTGCTTGTGCCATGCATTCTTATTGATTTGAAGTGATACTTTAGTTTATTTAGATAAACAAATCTAAAATTTTATTTCAACACACTATATTCTGTTGTTTTAAAAATATGTATATTGTCTTTAAAATAATATACATTAGATTGTTTGGACAATATAGATTTTTGTACACCAACAAAATATTGTTTCAACTTGATACCAGTGGTTTACTTATTGGAACAATATCGATATTGTTTTTCAAACAACACGAATTACATTAGCTTGAAAATTATGCTTTAGTTAGTTTGAGTGTAATCATATTATTCGTATAACAGTAGATGTTTACTTGCTTCAACAATATACATATTTTGCTGCGGTAGCTAGTTTGAGAATACCTGATTATTGTTTCAAGACTTAAGATTTACTTGGTTCTACAAAACAGATTTTTGTTATCATACGCATGGTTTACTAGTTTCAAGAATATTTATTCTCTTTAGGAGAATACACTTAGCTTGTTTTAAAATTATGATTTATTTGAACCAAAAACAGATATTTCCGTTCAAACCTTTTGTTTTACTTGTTTCAGTAATTTTTATTGTCTGTATAAGAATACACGACATGTTGTTTGAACAATATAGTTCAATTAGACCTACAATAATAATATATTTCGTTTTGAAACTAAAGTTGTGTTAATCTAACAATATATTTACTTCAATTAAAACTCCGGTTGTTGCATTTAAAAATATATATTTATTCCTTTAAAAATTACATTATTACTTCAAAACAGTATTATTGTCCTGTTAATGAAACATAGCTTGAAATAACAATATTGAATTGCCAGTAATTTAAGAATAATTTATTTGAACCGACAATATATTAGACTTAGCAAAAAAATGCTAATTGCGCCATAAATGCCAACATAGAGCTTGCTGTGGGCATATTTTCGTTTCGTCCCTAAAGGAAAAGCGCACACAAGAGGCGCGAAATCCTTTCAAATAGATTTTTTGTCATTGTAGCCAAGCCGGGTAATTATTGTAATAGTTTGATATAATGGCGGAGGTCAATCAATGATTATAATTCAAAAAAGAAAAAAAGAAAAATATTTAATATTAATTATTAAACATTAAATATTTTTCTTTTTTCTTTTTCATAATATTAATATTAAATACTAAATCAATTGTTAAACAATTATTATTCATTAAAATAAAATGTCTACTTCATAATGTGAAGAATTAAATAATGATCATACACCCCCACCATTATTGAGATCTTTTGATCATCATTATTGAGAGTTATAGCGTAGCTATAACGACAAAGAACTGTTTGAACTGAAATTTGAATTTCCAGCCATTCGTAAGCGCTTCCCGTAAGATAACTAAGACTGATAAAGCTGTAGGTTTAAATAAATTCTTAATTTCTTACAATTCAATACTTATTTATATGTCTAGCTATATTTCATTTACTGGATTATATATATATCTCTTAAAAATAACCATTCTTAAGACGAGTGGACCGACCCTTGGCATTATTGGGAAATAGATTCACCTGATAATGGAATAATGAGACTCAAATAGTCAAAAACAATGCTTGCAAGAATTTGGCGCAATGAGTCAGACCATCGGCTTTAACAAAAACATTACTACAAAACTTACTACTTTAACAACAACATGGGCAACTGCAGCTTTGTTTGAATTTGTATCAGAAAATTCAGTACTAATACCTACTAGGTAATACAAGTAAATGTACTTTTAGGTTTTTGTTCCCCTAAAGGATGCTGTAAGATAATATTTTAAGAAATGAGCAGTATGATACATAGACACATGAATAGAGATATTATGAAGAACTTCAATATGGAATACATATTATTTGAATTCAGAAAAAAAATTACCACATTCAGTACAATTAAGTGCCATCGTTTCAATTTTATATTTAACTATAGTTATAGATTTAGGTAAGATTCGTCACATCAACAATGTATGGAATCACTTTATCGTGCTGTGTTGTGATTCCATAAACTGAATGTTGAATTAACTAATACAAGTATTCATAGGACACTGGGTACCTACGTGTGATACAATTTGAACAAAGCGTCAAAAGTTTTGCCTGTAGATGTGAAAGAATATCCAAGTTTATCCACAACTATGAAAGTGCTTAATTTATTTATATATTGTCTAATGTTGAACCCTGTACGAGAACATAATGTTAAACTGTTTGTATTTTCTTGAGTGCCTTTTTTTGCTGAGAGGTAATAGCGTCTTCTATTTCGCTCGGCTTCTGTGAACAAATAATAATGGAAATTTGAAAGAAACTTAGAGTTTTATTAAGAGTATGTGTCTTTAATAACTTGATAATGTGTTACCTTAACAGGTATCAGCAAGCCATCAATGGCTTCAGCTGTTGAAAGCTTTCATTTATTTCCAACACATCCTGTCCTTTTGGCGGGATTAAGTGCCCCAAGTGTGTCCTTAGTATGGACCACTTGCAGTCTGAAAAAAAATTAAAGGATAAAAAATATGTTGACTGATACCAAAATCTTACAATATAAATAAGGTTCTGTCCCGGTTACCACTACAATTTTCACCACCATCAACCAGTAACAATAGGAGACTAATCTTTTCAGCACTAGCCACATATAAGTGGATAAAGTGAAGGACAACAATCATAATTTTTTATGATTCTATGGTAGACAGAAATAATCAAGAGAAACTTACCAATGCACTCCTTAAGTCATTTAGTACTGGCCATTTAGCTAGAAACTCTCAGGTTGTCTTGCGCGCAAAATATTCTTTCATCATTAGTGTTCATCCATTTCTGCATTACAACATCCCATGGTTCATGATTATTTTTCAGCCAAACAATATCTTCATTAATACCTGGAATTTACATAATTATTAATATATTTATTTATATATGAATAAATAATAAGCTACATTTAAAAATTCTTACTTAGTTGATTGATTTTTACTTTATAAAGTTATTGTCTGGACGCGTGAGTCATCAAACGGCATTTGCCATTTAGAATGCAATTCCAGAATGGCTTTCTGATCAACATATTCTTCTGCATCAAGATGTCGATCGCCGGCGCCGGCGTCCACATTTATATTTTAGATTAGCCCAGCCTACATGAGAATAAAAGAAGAACTTATTGAAAATAAAGTTACCTAGCTAACATATATCTAGATCTAGTTTAATAAAACCTATAACTCACCAATATAATGCTTGCAAACACACAACATAAACTCGTTTTATCCCATCCGCACCGCGCACCGCACCACACGTGCACTGCTAATAGGCTAGTCGTCGTGTGTCAGTGTTGCCGGTTGTCAAACAGTTAAAGTCCAAAATCGAATCACAAGAAATTACCCGTTTAATAAAAGTACTTTTTCTTTATATTTATTAATATGAAGAGGTTAGAATAGTGCTTGAATTGAAGTCATTATCCTAAGCGTAAGTGCCTGTTTGGGGTTCATGTAAAAATCATTTTTTTAATTAATATACCTATATTATTATATATTAATTAAATATTTCTTTTTAGTTTGACTATTTCCGTTTATGGGTGATATTCACCATGACTGTGATTCAAGCCCAAAAAAAAAGCCTTCTAGCTGTATGTTTCCCCAACAGGGGTTTAATTCAAAACTAAACTAAAAAAACTAACTATCTTCACGCTGTGTCACTGACGGGTAGTCAGTGAGGACAGATCGCCAGGCTTCTCGATCCATGCATACTTCTTTCGCTTCTTGCAGATTCATCAATCGCTTCATACATGCACGTCTGGGTACCCGAGTACTTTTGACTTGTCAATCTGCTCACGTGGTCTTCATATGTAAGTCTCGGCCTACCTTGACCCCTTCTACCCTCTACTTTTTTCGCAAAAAATATATTCTTCGTCAATCGTTCCTCACACATTCGTTGGACGTGTCCAAATCAACGGAGCAAGCCCTTTTCTAGCTACACGCTGACTTATCTTTAATTATAACAAAGATAAATATATAAAAAATATTGTAGGAAAATAAACACATTATACATAGAAAACACCCAATCTCCGTAAACCCAAATACTTTTCAAGTTACAATACCAACTTACCTACTTTTTGTCGATTAATACTTTTGTTTGTACAAATAACTATTAGTTTGATTTCATTTTCTACATTAGCCGACTCACCTTGCCATTTCACGAGCTTAATTATTTTACGCTTAGGAAATGATATATTTTCGTATCTAATCGTGTATAAAAGTGAAGGTAAAGGGATCACGAAGTTATTTCCATACTTTGGTGCCATACGCACTTGAGCGTTTGGAAAAAGGGATCTAAATGTCATTCAAGGTTATGAGCTAATATCCACTTGTTTTACATTAAAATCTATTTTTTATTGCTTGCTTTGACCTCCCCAACTCATCTTGAGCGCGGAGACATGCAACGACATTTTTGTATCGTTGTTGCTGTTCTTGAGCCGATGTTGTTGAAACAAAGCCTATATTAATAATAGTGTAGTGTTAAATCCGCTAAAGTTTATCGGACTACTTGCAGAAACACCAAAGAAGCATGATAAGTAGTGATGTATTGCCTCAAAATAACGCTAATGCGCTGATATTCGATGTACAGACGCGGCCTCGTTACTGTTTAATTATAGGTATAGGTATAAAAATTTAATTGATACTCTAAAAAGTTCCCAGAATTATGGGAAAATACCCGAAAATGCAAACACTGAAGGGTCTTGGGATATTTCTGTGAATCTATGGACGCGTCGGTGAAATCAACAATATTATTTATTGAATCAACAAAAATCATGTTTTCTTGTGAATCAACTATCTTTTCGTTGAAAATAAAATATTGTTGATTGAATATTCAAAATTTTAACGGAAGAACTTACAGTATTGTCGGGAATAATATTAATACATACTTAGGTACCTGCGCTAACCGTACTTTACATGTCTCAACTTGTCGAGTTCAGGCACAAAATCCTACCAATATTATAAACGCGAAAGTTTGTAAGAATGGATGTTTGTTACTCTTTCACGCAAAAACTACTGAATGGATTTTAATGAAACTTTACAATAATATATATCAGCTTATATATCAGAATAACACATAGGCTACTTTTAAACCCGGGAACAAGTTCCAGTGGGAAACGGGAACGGGAAAAGATTTTCCTTTTTTTTTTGCGAAGGACTTTTTAATATAAAACGGATAGTTTAGATCCTGAATTAGCTACTTATATGATACCTACTCCTGGATCCTTTCCTCCTTTACTGTTTACTTTATACATTTTATCCCAGATAATCCTGGAATATTGGATCCACGCGGGTGAAACCGCGGGGCACAGCTATTTATATAACAATAATATATATAATAGGAATGTGTGAAAAACCTATTACAAAGTATAAACATTTTGGCTGAAATATTGAAATTGTTATACTAAGAAATAATCGATCTTCTATCAAAACCACTTGTTGTTCCTAATAACCATTTGAAACATTCTCGCATTGAAAATATTTAATCTTCATCTAATAATTTGTCGCGCTGTTTATATAATATTCTTGTTTTGAAACAAGTATATGTAAAAACCTACTACAAAATATTTAACATTTTGGCTGAAAAATTGATATTGTTGTTCTAAGAAATAATCGATCTTCTATCAAAACCACTTGTTGTTCCTAATAACCATTTGACACATTTTCGCATTAAAAATATTTAATCTTCATCTAATAATTTGTCGCGCTGTTTATATAATATTCTTGTTTTGAAACAAGTATTTGTAAAAAACCTACTACAAAATATTTAACATTTAGGCTGAACAATTGATATTGTTGTTCTAAGAAATAATCGATCTTCTATCAAAACCACTTGTTGTTCCTAATAACCATTTGACACATTCTCGCATTAAAAATATTTAATCTTCATCTAATAATTTGTCGCGCTGTTTTTATAATATTCTTGTTTTGAAACAAGTATATGTAAAAACCTACTACAAAATATTTAACATTTTGGCTGAACAATTGATATTGTTGTTCTAAGAAATAATCGATCTTCTATCAAACCAACTTGTTGTTCCTAATAACCATTTGATACATTCTCGCATTAAAAATATTTAATCTTCATCTAATAATTTGTCGCGCTGTTTATATAATATTATTGTTTTGAAACAAGTATATGTAAAAACCTACTACAAAATATTTAATATTTAGGCTGAACAATTGATATTATTGTTCTAAGAAATAATCGATCTTCTATCAAAACCACTTGTTGTTCCTAATAACCATTTGACACATTCTCGCATTAAAAATATTTAATCTTCATCTAATAATTTGTCGCGCTGTTTATATAATATTCTTGTTTCGAAACAAGTATATGTAATAATCTATTACAAAATAAAAAAACATTGTAGCTGAACAATTGATATTGTTGTTCTAAGAAATAATCGATCTTGTATTAAAATCACTTGTTGTTCCTAATAACCATTTAACACATTCTCATATTGAAAATTTTTAATCTTCATCTAATAATTTGTCGCGCTGTTATTTAATATACTTGTTTTAAAACGAGTATATGTAAAAATCTATTACAAAATATAAAAAATTTTGACTGAACAATTGATATTGTTGTTCTAAGAAATAATCGATCTTCTATCAAAAGCACTTGTTATTCCTAATAACCATTTTCTCGCATTGAAAATGTTGTATTTTCATCAAATAATTTGTCGCAATATTTTATAATATTCTTGTTTTAAAACAAGTATATGTAAAAACTTATTTGAAAATTAGATAAATTTTGACTGAACAATTGATATTGTTGTTCTAAGAAATAATCGATCTTCAATCAAAACCACTTGTTATTCCTAATAACAATTGAACATATTCTCGCATTGAAAATGTTTAATCTTCGTCTGAGAAGTTGTCAGATATCTTATGAAACAGTCCATGTTTTAATATGAGCAATTGTGAAATATTGATCGAATCATTTGTAGTGTTTCGGAAGAACAACGACATTGTTACTTTGACAAATAATTTATCTTAATGTTACAAAGTTCACTATATTCTCGATAGGACAATGTAAATCGTCAATTTAACAATATAATAGCGTCCGGATAACAAATCTAGCATTATTAATACTAGATTAATCGTTATCTTATACTAAAAGTTTCAAAATGTTTACCTGACAATATTTACTTGATTTGAGACAGCAAATCAACAATATTTTTTTGTATTTTGAAGGAAATGGAAATTGTCAAAGTAACTATATATTGGTAAATTAAGTAAATATTATCTTGGTATTGCTAACAATATTTTTTTTGTTGATGGGACAATTCCTTTTTTACCGTGTACTTATATACTAACTTAACTTAACTTAACTATCTTCACGCTGTATCCCTGACGGGGTAGTCAGAAAGGACAGATCGCCAGGCTTCGCGATCTATGCATACTTCTTTCGCTTCTTCGAGATTCATCAATCGCTTCATACACGCACGTCTGGGTATCCGAGTACTTTTGACCTTTCCGTTTTTGAGCAATCTGCTCACGTGGTCTTCATATGTAAGTCTCGGCCTACCCTGACCTCTTCTACCCTCTGCTTTCGCACACTATATATTCTTCGTCAATCGTTCCTCACTCGTTCGTTGGACGTGTCCAAACCAATGGAGCACGCCCTTTTCCAGCTTAACGCTGACACTTTCATTCAAAACTGCTATATTGCGTATCACTTCGTTACGTATTCGGTCGGCCAAGGTAACATTCAATTTACTTTCATGCATCTGCTGACATACCCAGGTTTCGCTACCGTAAAGCAAAGTTGGCTCTAGCACTGCGTTATGAATCACCAGTCGTGCTTCTTTTACGATGCTTTGTCGCTTTACTAATTGGGACAAAGCACCGTTAACTCTGTTTCCGGCAGCTACTCGCCGTTCTACATCCGAATCACATCTTCCATCCGCGCTAAACCTACTCCCTAAATACACAATTTCATTCACTTGCTCTAGACGTTCCGGGTTTACCCTAATCTCGCATTTAGTTCTTACGTCATCTCTTTCAAATACTAGAACCTTAGTCTTACTTGCATTCAAGCGAAGACCCTTACTTTCTTACTTACTTACTACCCTAATGCCTGAAGGTCGGCTTCTGATGAGGCCATGAGCACCGCACCATCAGCGTACAGCAGACAGTTTACTGAAAAGTCACCCAAATTCACACCTATATCACAATCTTTCAACTTCTGCAGGCAACTGTTTAGATACCCTATGAACAGCCAGGCGGACATGACACAACCCTGTTTGACGCCTGTACAGACATCAAAAAGAGGTGACACATCCTACTCGCACGCAAGCCTTACAGTCCTTATAAAGCGACTGTATTGCCCGCAGCAGCGAGCCGTCCACACCATATCCGGGCAGCAAATCCCACAGAGTTTCCCTCACAACGTTATCAAATGCTTTCTCCAGATCCACAAAAGCGCAGAAAACCCTCTGGCTAATAGCCAGAAACTTCTCCGCGATCATGCGGAGAGAAAACACTTGATCCATGCAATCTCTTCCACGTCGGAATCCGCATTGAGCCTCCCGTAAATACCTTTCAGACTTTTCTTGCATTCTTGCCATTATAATCTTTGCATACACCTTACTAGCTAAGCTGACCAAGCTGATCGCCCTGTAGCTGGAGCAGTTTAGGCGCGAGCCTTTCCCTTTGTAGATAGGTACTACAACTGCTATTCGCCAGTCATCTGGGACCTCACCCGTCCGCCAGCACAAGTTGCATAACAGACATAAAGTGTCCCAGACGCGCGACCCACCGTACTTGATCATCTCAGCAGTAACTCTGTCTTTTCCCTCAGCCTTACCACATTTCATACTTCTTATCGCTTGTTAAATTTCTTTCATACTAATGACTTCAATGACATCGAGATCCGGAGCATCGAAGTGAGTTCCACTTCCCGATGTGGCATCTCTGTCTTTTCTTGCATACATCTTTCCATAATATTCACTCCATCTCTGCAGGACGTCAGTTTGGTCTGTTAGGACGTCATTGTTAACACTAAGCACTTAATTCATACTGCAGATTGCCGAACAACTCCGGGTCTTGCCTACCTCTTTCCAGATGAGCCTTGGCATTATCCCGGAAATTGGACGACAACCTTTCATCCGCTTTCATTCTGCACCTTTCACGAGCTTCTTCTATCAGTGCCTTCGTGTTAACTTTTTGCAGCTTGTATCTCTCTTTCATATTAAAATCATTCCGCGAGGCTAAGTAGTCTAACCATGCTTTCTTCTTCATTCGAACTGCTTCTTTCACTTCCTCATTCCACCATGCGTCACGCTTATTACTACTGCCTCTTCTCGTTTCTCCACACACTTCCACAGCGGCATTTACCATACTATCCCTAAGGTTCTGCCATACACTTTCCACATTCTCACTACTAACATTGACGTCGCCAAGCTTTTCGGCTACCCTTTCTTTATATTTATCCCTAATGGATGCATCCTGCAGCTTCCAGCTTTTGATGCTTTGAGTCGGCTCAGGTTCAGGACACTCGGTGCGATGACGCCAACCCGCGAACAGACCCCTTATTCGTAGTATTTCGACTTTTTCTTTTGTTAGTAATGTGTATTTATGTGAAAGCTTTCCCATAGTCGACTTTGACGACCCCCACGAGATTATTTGGAGAGGTGACATTTGTACTCTAGCCTGTTACAGGTAATAAAAAAGGAAACAGTTTTAAGACGATGTTAAATAAAAACTAATTTAACCCGTACTTGCATCTGAGCAGCAACATTGCATAATGTGGTATACAGTTTGGTGTTGGGTTATCAGAGAATTGCAACTTAGCTATAATACACACGTCGCGGTTTATTAAGAACTACTTTGTCCCCGCCACACTTGTGCTTCGTTGTACATGAAGTTTAATATGAAACGTATTAGGTTATTACACGTTCAATCTTTGATGCACATTTGAAAATTGTTTGTTCTTTTCCTTTATCTTTTTCTGCCATCTTTTTATCGTTTTTATCGTTGGGACAACTCACACAACGCCATCTGATTCCAAACTAAGCAGAGCTTGTACTATAGTAACCAGATAACTGATAAACATACTTATATATTTCTAAATACATACATATTTGTTTCATTTGGGTACTCCATGTCTTTCATTTATAACATTAACTAGATCACTTTTTTATATCATGACTGTTTGTACCAGAATAAATAAAAATAAAATAAAATATAGAAGCGCTCGTGGCCCCGCGATCTCAGTGTTATGTAAACGATCACTGAGTTACGCAACTTTCACTAAGGCTGGTCCTCGGATGGGTGACCACTTTGTGGCATTTACATTTGCGAGTGTTTCCGTGCTTCGGAAGGCACGTTAAGCCGTTGGTCCCGGTTGCCAGTAAAATGGCAGTCGTTAAGCCTGGTTGAAGGCCTTATGGGCGGCTTGAAAATTTTCAACAGAAGGTAGCCACAACCTGCGTCTGTCTATTTCAACACGGCAATGGGCTCACCACCTATTACGTGGAACAGGAATACACACGGTGAAAAGAGGGCATATAATATGCCTCTGCCACCCATTCGGGGATCAGGTGTGATGGATAATTATTTATTTTTAATATTATAGATAAATTACTCCCAGACACAGAATTTACCATCGTGCTGATCACACAAAGTTTTATCCTGGGTGGGAATCGAA
The DNA here is from genome assembly GCA_948477245.1 of Thumatha senex. Classification (NCBI taxonomy): domain Eukaryota; kingdom Metazoa; phylum Arthropoda; class Insecta; order Lepidoptera; family Erebidae; genus Thumatha; species Thumatha senex. The sequence continues at coordinate 17,562,111 of OX419732.1, read as the reverse complement.
CCCACGACCTCTTGAATAGCAGTCGGATACACTCCCACCGTGCCACAGAGGCAGTCATATCTCGATTTTGATCTACCATTTTTATTGTCTAAGATTATATAAGTACATTCTCAGGAAAACGATGTTATTTGAACTTTACAAACAGACACTTCGACTTCACTTATTTATTTGTATAGATAGTTTGAATGTAACAAACCGTTTAATTTTTATCCATTAGCACGATATAAGACGACAGCAAACTGAGGTAGTTGCAGAGCGTATAACTACACACATAAATATTAAATGATATAAAAATGAAACTGTGAGTACAGTACCAACATTTTATAACCGGTGTAAGCGGTTTAACTCGGCAGGTGGTAAAAGTAGACAAGTGAAGAGTTCGCACCCTCTTGTGTGAGAGGACATATAATTATATAGAAATGCTAGATGTAACCTTTTATTAAATTTTATAGTAGAGATTTTTCATTTTTTTAATTTGTGGTAAATTTAAATTTGTTGAAAATATGTCTGGATTCTTAAATGTAATTGGACAAAGTGAGAGGTCCTAAAATAGTAAGAAATAAAGTCATGTATTCATTCCAAATTAACAACTATCCACTAAATGCAGGCAAAAAAAAAAAATATAAGACGTGTGGCACTCGGAGACAGCCGCGGTAAAGCTATTGCATGGCATACCTTTGTTTACATTTACATTTAAGTTACACTAAAAAAATTAATAAAAATATAACACCCTCACCCTCACCCCACCCTCACTCCCACAGTCACCCTCAGCCTCACACTCACTATCATCACGTCTTGATCCGTGCGAGCTTCGTACAATCGTACCATATAATATATGTACATACACCGTAAGCCAACGCTCGGCCGTGCTCGGTGAACTTCGTGTGACATCGGATCTTAGGTTTTTTGCGTTACGGAATTTCTTGATTAAAGCCCGCGATAAAAACTATGCAATTGCTTTTAAACTACGTACGCCTGTACGTGATATGATAGTAAAAAAAAGTTAAGCAATTATTAATTATATAACCTCATATTACATTAGGTATTGATATCGATTTCGGTTTAATAACTTACTCGATACTTACAATAGATACCTACTAGGTAACTTTATTGAATCTGTGCAAGTTTCAACACATGCAATGTTGAAATATTTGTGTCACGCTTCCAGCAGTATACCTATATATGTGTTCGTAATTCATTTGGCGTGTTTTGTTAAATATTACGCGGTAATAACCGTTTCAGCTTTTGTACGCCGCCCGGTAGGGACCTACCCCTCGCTGAGAGCTAGAGGTTGTATTAACACCTTACATTTACAAACTCCATTGTACAATAGGGATTACATTTACGTTCTCACAATGTAGAACATCTGTTGTAATATATTGTCTTTTTCCTACTTATAAAAAAAAAGTAATAAGTAACAATTCACGCTCTGAATTCAAACCTAAAAGAATAGTAGCCGACTATTGAATTGACAAATAAAAGAGATTAATATATTTTAATAATAATATAATACTCAGACAGCAATTTTATGAAAAGTACTTTAATGAAATATAACGTCTTTAAGCAGATATCCAACTAAACTTAATTTAAACTATTCTCAGTATTTCTACAAACGGGGATAAAGATTTGTTACGATTTTGTGTAAAGTACGATTATGTCCTTTTTATTTTGAATATATCTTTATCAAACCGACATAGGTGACTCATGTGATTATATATCTGTCGGGAGCCTTGGAGATATCCTTCCGACGGCTCACTGGCTATTGACAGATGGACGGATACCGTGAGTTTTTAATCGGTAGGAGTCCAACATAGTATCCATGAGGATTTCCAAACGTAGAAAAAACATGGTTATAGTTGTTAATTTTTTTTTTATGGGGATGAAGGGTAGAAGCGTGCACGTCGCCATCCCTGCCAGCTACGGCTGCAATTCTACTCCAACACGAGTGCCACCAGGGCGAATGATGCTAGGGCGTGACCCCGAGGCGACGCGCACCAGTTCGTCCCCGCTGGTGCGAAAAGTGTGTGCCAGAGCGGCGTAGGGGACCGCCACCCTACACGCGCGGCCCGACACAGCGGGAAGTGGAGGACGGAGTGCAGGGTAGCTGCGTGGAATGTTAGGGGAGGAATGGCAGATAAGATGAATGAGTTGATGGATGTTATGAATTAGAGAAAGTTAGATGTAGTGTGCTTGACAGAGACCAAGCGCAGCCAGCCAGGGCAACGAAGTCGTGGAGCTCCCGGGTGGGTTGCTCGCGCTATGGTCTGGAGTACCAGAGAGGGAGCATGGCAGTCGGGGGGTTGGAATTTTGTTGTCCTCGCAATTGGCCTCCGGTATGTATGAGTATAAACTGGTAGGTGTCCTGTGTCCTTCCAACTGCACACAGGAGGACCTAATGAATGCTACTGAAAATGCTGTTCTTGTAGCTAAGTTTTGGGCCGAAACAATTTAGGTTTGTTAGCGATACGAAAAGAAGAAGAAGAACTGGTAGGTCCTAGAATCCTCTGGATCCGTCTAAAACTTGGTTTGACGAAGATTTTCCTGGTAGCTGCTTACGCGCCAGTATCTCCATCGAACGCGAGTGAGCTAGAGGACTTGTGATAGAAGGAAATGAAAAACTTAAAGTATGTGGGTACCGCTCGCGATGGTTTTGAGTCGGTACTCGGGAAGTATGGGGATAAAAGGGTGAATGACGCTGGCAAGCTTATACTGGCATTTTGTAAGGAAAAGGATTTGTTTGTGGCAAACACAATGTTCAACCACAAACAAATTCATATGTATACGAGGAGATGTAAGTCAAAGAGAAGCATGATAGATCTATTACTAATGGATAGTCGGCTCCGTAAACAGGTGATGGACACAAGGGTTTATCGAGGCGCTGCACTAGGATCAGACCACTACCTAGTAATAACTAGGATAAGGGGTCTGTTCGCGGGTTGGCGTCATCGTACCGAGTGTCCTGAACCTGAGCCGACTCATAGCATCAAAAGCTGGAAGCTGCAGGATGCATCCATTAGGGATAAATATAAAGAAAGGGTAGCCGAAAAGCTTGACGACGTCAATGTTAGTAGTGAGAAAGTGGAAAGTGTATGGCAGAAACTTAGGGATAGTATGGTAAATGCCGCTGTGGAAGTGTGTGGAGAAACGAGAAGAGGCAGTAGTAATAAGAGGAAGTGAAAGAAGCAGTTCGAATGAAGAAGAAAGCATGGTTAGACTACTTAGCCTCGCGGAATGATTTTAATATGAAAGAGAGATACAAGCTGCAAAAAGTTAATACTAAGGCACTGATAGAAGAAGCTCGTGAAAGGTGCAGAATGAAAGCGGATGAAAGGTTGTCGTCCAATTTCCGGGATAATGCCAGGCTCTTCTGGAAAGAGGTAGGCAAGACCCGGAGTTGTTCGGCAATCTGCAGTATGAATAAAGTGCTTAGTGTTAACAATGACGTCCTAACAGACCAAACTGACGTCCTGCAGAGATGGAGTGAATATTATGGAAAGATGTATGCAAGAACAGACAGAGATGCCACATCGGGAAGTGGAGCTCACTTCGATGCTCCGGATCCCGATGTCATTGAGTCATTAGTATGAAAGAAATTGAACAAGCGATAAGAAGTATGAAATATGGTAAGGCTGAGGGAAAAGACAGAGTTACTGCTGAGATGATCAAGTACGATGGGTCGCGCGTCTGGGACACTCTGTTATGCAACTTGTGCTGGCGGACGGTTGAGGTCCCAGATGACTGGCGAATAGCAGTTGTAGTACCTATTTACAAAGGGAAAGGCTCGCGCCTAAACTGCTCCAGCTACAGGGCGATCAGCTTGGTCAGCTTAGCTAGTAAGGTGTATGCAAAGATTATAACGGCAAGAATGCAAGAAAAGTCTGAAAGGTATTTATGGGAGGCTCAATGCGGATTCCGACGTGGAAGAGGTTGCATGGATCAAGTGTTTTCTCTCCGCATGATCGCGGAGAAGTTTCTGGCTATTAGCCAGAGGGTTTTCTGCGCTTTTGTGGATCTGGAGAAAGCATTTGATAACGTTGTGAGGGAAACTCTGTGGGATTTGCTGCCCGTATATGGTGTGGGCGGCTCACTGCTGCGGGCAATACAGTCGCTTTATAAGAACTGTAAGGCTTGCGTGCGAGTAGGGGGGGGTGTGTCACCTCTTTTTGATGTCTGTACAGGCGTCAAACAGGGTTGTGTCATGTCCGACTGGCTGTTTATAGTGTATCTGGACAGTTGCCTGCAGAAGTTGAAAGATTGTGATATGGGTGTGAATTTGGGTGACTTTTCAGTAAACTGTCTGCTGTACGCTCATCAGAAGCCGACCTTCAGGCATTAGTCACTAATATGAAAGAGGAGTGTGAAAGTAAGGGTCTTCGCTTGAATGCAAGTAAGACTAAGGTTCTAGTATTTGAAAGAGATGACGTAAGAACTAAATGCGAGATTAGGGTAAACCAGGAACGTCTGGAGCAAGTGAATGAAATTGTGTATTTAGGGAGTATGTTTAGCGCGGATGGAAGATGTGATTCGGATGTAGAACGGCGAGTAGCAGCCGGAAACAGAGTTAACGGTGCTTTGTCCCAATTAGTAAAGCGACAAAGCATCGTAAAAGAAGCACGACTGGCGATTCATAACGCAGTGCTAGTGCCAACTTTGCTTTACGGTAGCGAAACCTGGGTATGTCAGCAGATGCATGAAAGTAAATTGAATGCTGTGGAGATGCGATCACTTCGAAAATTGTGCGGCGTTACCTTGGCCGACCAAATACGTAACAAAGTGATACGCAATATGGCAGTTTTGAATGAAAGTGTCAGCCTTAAGCTGGAAAAGGGCGTGCTCCGTTGGTTTGGACACGTCCAACGAATGAGTGAGGAACGATTGACGAAGAATATATATTGTGCGCAAGCAGAAGGTAGAAGAGGTCAGGGTAGACCGAGACTTACATATGAAGACCACGTGAGCAGATTGCTCTAAAACGGAAAGGTCAAAAGTACTCGGATACCCAGACGTGCGTAGTATGTGAAGTATGCATGGATCGCGAAGCCTGGCGATCTGTCCTCTCTGACTACCCCGTCAGGGATACAGCGTGAAGATAGTTAAGTTTAAGTATAAGTTAACATTTTTTTACTCAAATATTGTTGACAACCCTAGCGCTACACAATTAACTCACAAGATAGATACGCAATCACGCTTTAGAAGGTTCATGTTATAAGTCCAGGCTTTTAGTATACGCAACAGTAATTTAACGAGCAAATACCATGCTTGTACTCCGTTTCTCCGAGCAATTGCTCTCTAAGTCAAAACATAGCTAGTCTTACAAGTAATTACTTGTAAGACTAGCATAGCACTTGGCTCTTCAAGTCGTAAGGGAAATTTCTAAAAACTTACAGTAGGTACTCGTACTCAATTCAATGTTACTATATATTTCCCTGGACTGGACGAATTGTGTTTTAAAGGACCATTTGCAAATTGGACTTCTGAAAATGGGACAAAATGCGAAAAGGACGATCTGCAATAAGGGCAACCGGCCAACAACGTAACTAAACTGAGGACAGCAGCAATTGCAAATAATATGACCAATTGCGTATAATACAAGAAAATGCGTAGAACGGAATCACTTAACGTTACAGTTACCCTGAGTAATTTCTTTCATAATAATTGATAAACTTTGTTAGTTTTATCGAAAAAACTATGTTACGAAACCAAGCGAGGTTATATATATTTATTACCTTGGTTGAAGAACCACTTGGCATGGACAGTCCTTGAATACCCAAAAAAAATAAAGAGGGAGTTTTCCTTCTTTGGGGGTAATGGAGGCAGGGGAGGGGAAATTGTCCCGTAGTTGTTTAGCCTTTTTCTTCAATTCACTTCGAAATCTACGGTTCACAGAACCAGTAGTGTACTTTTATTAATTTAATAGGTATTCTGTACTTTAAATACTTACTAGAATATAAAATGAACCCTTAGAATTTTTAGCTGTTAACCTAATAAATACGTAACCACTTTACTCAGGGTTCGTGTTTACGAATTAATTTCATAAAAAAATTCGTAAAAACGGACCTTGAGCAAAAATTGAAAAAAATTGCTTCATTTTGATTTGTTAAGTGGTTAGGTTTGGTGAGTTTAGAACTTCAGGAAAATAATTTAAAAGTCCAGTGGAATAGCATTGAAGTACCTTTTCGTAAAAATCACCATTAAAATATTATCAGCGTTAAGTGTCCATTATGTCCTGATTTCTATATTAGATGGATAAGGTGTCTTAGATGGTAAATGATTGTGAGACCGCCTTTTAATATCTGACCTATTTACAGAATTTTATTTTTATTATATTACAAATAGCTTCTTTCTTCTATAACTTATTTTTTCGACTGTTGAGCAAGTGGTAGTGTATATGACCTCTATGCTGAGGTCTTGGGTTCAAATCCTAGGTGAGAAGATGTATTGTGTGATCTACAAATGTTTGTTTCCGAGATGGGGTGTTCTTAGAAATAATATATAAGTAAATAAATATTGTGGGACACTTTTCACACAGCGCCACCTAGCCCAAAGTAAGCTAATATTAGCTTGTGTTATGGGATCTAGATAACTGATAAACATACTTATATATTTCTAAATACATACATATTATAGATAAATAACACCCAGACACAGAATAAACCATCGTGCTCATCACACAAAGTTTTATCCTGGGTGGGAATGGAACCCACGACCTCTTGCGTAGCAGTCGGATGCACTCCCACCGCGCCACAGAGGCAGTCAAGTATGTTATCAGTTGTCTAAATATTATATAACATGCTTGTATTAGCTAAGTTGGGGCTACATAGCGTTGTGTAAAAATAAAGTGTCAGACAATATTTATGCTATCAATTACGATTTTTATTTGTGGTCGACATATTTAATTTATCAACAATCCACAAGAAAATGGTAACACTCGTTTTAAAAAAAATATACTAAAATATAAGACAGACTTGTACGGCAATTGTTGGTAAAAAGCTTCATCTAGCCGCAGGCAAACATTAGTATACTATAATAGCAGACTCTATGTTCCGTAGTAACAGATTGGGAACATTCAGTTCATAGTAATGGCATGTGATAAGCTATACCTTACTCAATGTGTCGGTAAAATTATTTATATTTTGTAATATGGAACGATTCCATTCTTTTTTTTTTTTATAATATGTCTTGTATGTATTTGTAATATCACATTATTCAATTGTAACTTTGCCAATACTTCGTGTACTTAACGTTATGCCCTTTTTATCGTAAACCTAACAAGATAATCCATGTTTGAACAACGAAATCAACGTAAAACCTACAATAAACAGTAGTTAAGGCACGCGTGAGTCCAGCCCTATTTTTTGCCCTCCGGTTATCCTCCCATGATTTATACTCTGCCTGCTCGGAATATGATTACCAGTTACGTGTCGGAAGTGCCCTTAATGGATATAAACGTTGTATTTAACTGGCCGGTAAACACTGGGAAGGTTTTTGTGTGGCTTGGTGTTCCTCAATTGGAGCTTACCGCTACACCGTTTGTAGGTTATGTACAATTTGCGGTTGCCGGTTAATCTTTATTGATATTATGCTTTATAGTATTATGTCATTGTTTTAGAAAGTGTTGTGATTTTTCGTTATCTAACTATAAATCATCAATTTTGTTCGATATAATCGATTTTTATTTGAATAAAAATCTAGTACTAAGATGGATTGTTATAACCTTCTTGCTAAAGTTATTGAAATATATAGGGTGAGTCCAGTAGTGTAAATATAAGTAAAGCTTTCTCAGTACCAAGAGTAAATACAATAGATAGATAGTTTTTAAGCAGTTCTGGCTGAATATGCATATAATGCATCTATAAATGCATAGATGAAGCGGTATACGAGTTTTTACATGTAATCATATGTAGAATGGACAGAAGACTGCCTGTCCAGGCATTATTTATGGACTTAACAAAAACGTTCGATTATGTAGACCACAAAATACTGATAGATAAGCTGTATGCCTATGGTGTTAGAGGTAATCTTTCAAAATTACTAGAGTCGTACCTTACCAATCGCCAACAAATCACAGTAATGAGTCAAATATGCACTAAAACAAAGATTAAAATATTGTGTACCAGAATCATAAATTATGGCGTACCTCAGGGAAGCATACTTGGTCCACTCTTATTTATCATTTACATAAACGACTTTCCAACAGCTACCAAATTTCCGATGATTATGTATGCTGATGACAGCACTGGTATTTAATAGCAACGATTTTAACAGTAACATCATTAACTCTACTATTACCTCTTTGTTTGAATGGCTGCAGGCACATAATCTCAGTATAAATTTAGAGAAAACTCATATGATGAACTTTTGTCAAAGAGGAAACACTAACAAATTAAAAATTAAGTATAATGATAAAGAAATTAAATATGTCTCTGTTGAAAAGTTTTTAGGTCTGCAAATTGAAAGTAAATTACAATGGAAATCACAAGTTGAACTGGTGTGTAATAAGGTAAACCGATATGCATATGCTCTTTACATGTTAAGTAAGACTGTCAATAGGGACACTATTATCACGGCATATCACGCGTTGGTTGCATCCACTTTGAGATATGGAATTATATTTTGGGGAAATGCAACCGGAAGGGATTCCGTTCTTAAAGCACAGAAACGTTGCATCCGTTCTATTTGTGGTATCACCAGTACAGTTTCTTGTAAACCGTATTTTATTATGTTAAAGATACTTTCCGTGCCATGCATGTATATTTTTGAGACACTAATGTTTGTGAAGCGAAACTGGGATAAATTCTCAGTTGTCGCAAGTAGCCGTAGAGCTGACAAACTATACCTGCTCCCAACTAAAACGAACCTATTACATAGGAGTATATTTGCAATGGCTCCTAAACTGTACAACAAACTGCCGAAAGACATTAAGTCGTCGGAAAGTTGTAATATATTTAAAAAAGACTTAAATTGTTTTTATTAAGTAAGGTGTATTACTCTGTCGAAGAATATTTAAATGATAATATAACTTAATTCAATGACATAATCGATTCACATATAGAAATTGTATTTATTCTTTATTTGATTGATAGATATATTGCATTATGAAAATTTTATTATTGAATGAAATTTGACATGTGATTTTTTTGTTTTGAATTTTATGAATGACACGAAATTAATGAAATGTGTGATTTTTTATGTTTTTTTTTCTTTTTAACTCTTTATTGTTGTAATGGTGCATTTACTTGTGAGTTGATTTGTAATTTTAGTTTTATAATATTTGTACACTACGCAATGTAGTGGGACATAGAGAACTCTAAAAAGAATTATTTTCAAGACCTGTAACCAACCTATGTTTCACAAATAAATAATGATTATGATTATGATTAATATTTTATCAAAATGTAGGAATGAAAATGAAAAATCTTTATTTATGTAGGTCACTAAGTAACACTTATGAACGTCAATATAATAACTGGCTATCTTTTCGCTGTATCTGTGACGGGGTAGTCAAAAAGGACAGATTGTCAGACTTCGCGATCCATGCATAGGTTCTTATTTTGCTTCGTGCACATTCATTACCCGTTTCATACATGCAGGTCTGGTTATCCGAGTATATTTGACCTTTCTGTTTTTGAGAAATCTGCTTACGTGATTTTCACATGTAAGTCTCGGTCAACCCTGACGTTCCACACTCATTTGTTTTTAGGAATGAGATTAAATAAAATTAACCAAAACTTGACTATAAAACTTTCATGTCAAAAATAATCTTTATATTATTGAAATCTGTAGGTCGAAACATCGTATTTATAAAAAGTTATATATCAACAGAAAAAGTAATGATACAGATAGCATGTACAAATACAAACATTTGTAGGCATCATAGTTTTTACTTACTATTTTAAACATGAATACATTGTATAACATACCTTGTTTCGTCAAGTTTCGTCTACACATACAAATGTGATAAGAATAACAAATATATAATATGGTAATGTAGACGCTATGGTAATCTTATCATCCAACACGTACTATACATAGCTACGTAGAAGCTCCTTTGAAGTAAGCCAAAATATAAGCAACAAAATATTTTAATACATAACATGAAAGTGACGAATAACAACACAAATAAACAATAATAAAAACTGAGAAAGAAGAAATACTTACTTCTCCAGCTTAGTCGAAAACTCCTTCGATTAGGTATGGGGTATGAGAGATTGTTTTGTTCAATTGTACATACATACTCGTAGACTATAACTTATTCAGTGCTCGTAGCTCATTAGTAGGAAAAAATATTTAGTATTATTTTTCTCTGGGCATATATAATATAAAATCATGCTATATGCATGATTTTATATTATTTTAAGACATTTTAATTTGCATATTTAATATTAAAATAGATCTCAATTTGACATTATAAAAATTTATGCTATTGATACATTTGTGAGGAAATTTTTAAATTATTGGATAATTTGCATATGAAATGTAATCACCTTGACAGAAATAACAGACCGCAACACTATCGAATTAGAGAAACCTGTAAGATGAAAAATTGCCAGATTTATTGATATTTATGGTTGCTACTCCGTTCTCCTGGATGTAGTGCGATGACATAAAACCTATAGTCTTAGTTGATAAATGGATTTTCCAACACATAAATATTTTTTACATTCGAACGAGTAGTTCCTGAAATTTGCGCGTTTAACCAAACAGATAGATACAAACTCTTCAGTTTCATATATTAAAAAGTATAGAAATAAACTGTAGTTGACTATGCTTGAAACCGTCGATGAAGGCTGTCTGTGTATGCACAACCTTATGCGGAAAAACGTTACCTACTAATGAAACAATATTGTGATACACACTTAAGTAACTCTAATACAAGTTTTCTATCCTATTTCCTACCCTAGTAACCAATTGATATTGGTATTATTTCACTATTATCGTTTAATTAATACGTTACAATACGCTTTATTATTGTATTGAATAGCTATTTGTTTGCCATCTGAGTAGTAAAACTCTAAATAAAAGAAATAAATAAATCCTATGCAATTTTGCTTACCAAGTAGTCTATTCCGCAGAGATGAACAAACTACAAAAAAACAAATTATATCCATTAAGCTTAAAGATAAAATGCTTCCTGAATAAATAATATTTCGGTAGATACCTGGTTCATATTAATAGTTTGGTAAACTTGAGTTGAGTCAGCAGAGCCCTAGTTTCACGTAGCTTCTCACGTAAATGGTATATTTATGTGTAAATAAAAATATACAAATATACGATGTAATTAAGTGGGTGTCACGAAGCTTCGACGTATATTCCGGGTGCAGTCGCAGGGTTCAGCTAGTATTATTATAAAACCAAAATCTTTAAAATATTATTCTAGAATTTTGTTAAAAACACCTTAGGATTATATTTTTAAATGCTTTTATCTTGTACCAAATCACAAAATATGGATAGTCGAGAGCGTCGCGCGAACAATCCTCATAGTTTACAGTGCAAAAAATATGTTGAGCAACTTTTCATATTTCATATCAATTACATTGAAACGTTGAAAAAACATGCAACCGAAATAGAGCTTATTATAGTTGGCTTACATTTAATTTAGTTACGTAACTTGCGTAATACTTTGTAGATAATACAGGTCGATTGCGATATTTTTAGTCGTATAGGGAAGTTAGCGTGCGATATTGTCATTTTTCCACAGAATACAATTTTCGTGGCGCTAAGAAAAGGTTAATAAGCGTAAAATTTTGAAAGCGTTACATACTGTCGGTAACAACATGTACCTAACCCAACCTCAACTCTACATACTTTTTATGCGCTATAAAAATGCTGTAGGTACTCACAACTCACGCAACTGCATCTGTTGTCATAAAATTAAAGAAGTGTTTTGCATAATAATACGTATCATAAATACTAATAAATAGACTAGCAATGTTTCATCACAAAATAAGCCATGTCAGGAGGAGAATATTCTTGTATTTGGAGCGCCCTAACAAGAGGCAACTTCATGACCGGAATATTTTTGCCACGAATTTGCTCAAAAGGAAAAGCTCAACACCCCGAAAAAGTTACTTAGACTTACCTGAGTTTTCAGACGTTGTCAAGATACCGTATACTTTATGGAGCTCGCCTGAATGGCTGCTTTATTTCTTACTCTATAGGCGACGAAGACTCTTTAACAGTTTCATATTACGATACTGCTTTATTTTAAGAAGGTGATTTACGTATGTAAAATTAAATTGAAATATCTAAGGCTGTCTGAAATTGAAATATTTGTTACTTGTTAATTTATAAAATATCTACGGAAGACGACGCCAGCAATAAACGAGTTACTTGAGATATTTGCCGATGGATGGACGAAACGGGTGGATACCTATATATCACTTAAAGCGACAGAGTATAAATCTATGGCGCCTGTCTACTAGTTATTTGTAGTCGCCACGTGAACCGCCAGTTTCGGGTGAATATTAACGATATCGCCAATTTTCCGCAAGCTTAGGCGCCTCGCAATTTTTCGCCAATTGAACAATCGCATGGCATGGAGGGGTGATGTGCTATCGAACAGTATTAACTTAGGTTACGTGTTAAAAATATAAACTTTGATTTTCTCGATCTGTTGCGTATATGGTTTGATTGAGTTTTAAATCGGAATTACAAAAATTATGTTATAATAGTTATTCTCCATAACTATTATAACATCATTTTTGTAATTCCGATTTAGAAGGTATAAGAAAATATAAGCATATAGACCCAAAATGTCTATAAATGGACAAACCTGAGTATTTCAAACGTTAGAATCAACTAGTTATTTGGTGCTCGATTGGTGGTGGTGGTACGCGATTCCACACAAAATTGTCAGGATCGTAAATTCCACTGTCAAGATTTTGTAATGCCGTAACAGCTAGTCTTGGTCAAACCGCTTAATCTGGAGGACCCATATGTTGCTACATAATATAATAAAACAATATAATAAGTGTCAAGATGCACCATTTCAGAAAAACCATCAACAGCGTCGAAAACAACCAAAACTCGACTGTAACACGGATGTGTCACTAGTGTAGAAAACCCAGTCAACCAATACAATCGATAAAGCATTTTATGTGACAGAAGTTTGTCATACAAAATGCATGCCACATACATTATGAAATATATTATGTTATTACGAGAAGTAAGTTAAATTCAGTTTAAATTATTATTTTGAAATTAGTTGAAAAATAAATTTAGTAAATATTCTGTTAATATAAAATAACTTAATTACTTGATTAAATAACAAGTACGATGTAACACGTACATTTTTTGTAAATAATAGTAAATTATTATTATATCAGACAATATTTTGCGTAGTGGGAGATTTATTAAATGACAACTCCATTTTTATGAACTTTCTAGAATCTTGACGGGGTAGTCTGAAAGGACTGATCGCCAGGCTTCGTGATCCATGCATACTTTTTCCGCAATCATTAATCGCTTCTAGGTATCCGAGTACTTTCGACTTTTCCTTTTAAGCAATTTGCTCACGTGGTCTTTATATGTAAGTCAAAGCCTACCCTGACTCCAACTGCCCTCTACTTCGCACAATATATTATTATAATCTATCTCAATAAATAAAATTAAAATATTTTAGCTAATGGCAAACAGTAATAAAATTTTAAAAATTCCAAATTGCAGTAGTTACTATCTTTTTAAGTCCGAGAATAATCACATTAGACAAATAAAGAAAAAAAATAAGTCACATTTTAAAACCTACTTAATAGAGTTCAAGAAAGTTTGATGCCACTGACGAGTGATAATTAACATTTTACGCTGAGGGCATTGACTAGTAGAAATCTGTTATAACTTTTAACTTAACAGTTCAATCAACCTCAACAGCTTGTAAATCAATTATTATATAATTTTTCGCAATACCCTGTAACAGAGAAATTAAATTAATAAGATAAGATTTGTTCAACGTTTTGCTTTCGGTTTTAACACAATTTCAAGTGATTTGTATTACTTCAGTATTGCACACAGTGGCGGCTGTACCTTAAGTGCGCTCGTGTGCTGAACCACCAAATCACAAGATTAAAAAAATATAAAACATTACTTCATCGTTATTTTTAAATTACTTTTTTATAATAATTTTTAAATATAATATGTAAAACATTTAAATTTCTAATTATTATGAAACAATTTACGCGCTATGCTATGCTACGAGTATTAAGACTTATTTTCCCTGTGAAGTAAAAATCTCGTGCGCTCCGGCGAGTGCACGAGAACCGCTAATACAACTTGTATGAGACGAGAGCAAATACGCCTGACGCGTGAAACAAAAAATAGTTAATAGAAATGTCCCGAGTAATGAGCCTGTTCTCGAGCGCCGCATCTGCGAACGTAAACCGAACCGAATATTGCCGAGATCACTCGAATACTCGTAATTGACGAAATTCGCCCGTGATCCGTTCATTTTAGTTTGTGTACATTTATTAAAGTACCTAATTATCTTTTTGAAGTGAAAAATTCTTTAGCGGCGTTGGGTATAAAATCTTAAACTCGCGTCAGGACACGTGTCCTGATCGAAAAAGCGTAAGATTTTATCATCATCATCTTTACGTCGATCCCGGTCAATTTTTGAAGGAAAAACTTCTTTTAGCGCGTTACGCATATTTTTAGATGAGATAAAATCTCTGGACTCGCGACCATAATCATCATCATCATCTAACGTTGATTCCGGTCATCTACAGGTCTTATTAAATAATGCTGTGTAATCAATTAGGACTCTTTCAGTGTAGAATTATTTTTTATCATCATCATCTTTACGTCGATCCCGGTCAATTTTTGAAGGAAAAACTTCTTTTAGCGCGGTACGCATATTTTTAGATGAGATAAAATCTCTGGACTCGCGACCATAATCATCATCATCATCAAACGTTGATTCCGGTCATCTACAGGTCTTATTAAATAATGCTGTGTAATCAATTAGGACTCTTTCAGTGTAGATTTTTTTTTTATCATCATCATCTTTACGTCGATCCCGGTCAATTTTTGAAGGAAAAACTTCTTTTAGCGCGGTACGCATATTTTTAGATGAGATAAAATCTTTGGACTCGCTACCATAATCATCATCATCATCTAACGTTGATTCCGGTCATCTACAGGTCTTATTAAATAATGCTGTGTAATCAATTAGGACTCTTTCAGTGTAGATTTATTTTTCATGATCATCATCTTTACGTCGATCCCGGTCAATTTTTGAAGGAAAAACTTCTTTTAGCGCGGTACGCAATTTTTTAGATGAGATAAATTTGGACTCGCTACTCCCCGTTACGATACGCAGCTATAGTGTGTGCATATATGCATGTACCAACGCGACTAGATAAATAAATTATTAATAAATTGAGTTTTTTAAGTGAAAACGCCTCTTAGCGTGGTACACATATTTTTAGAGGAGATAAAATCTCTGGATTTGCGACTATAATCATCATCATCATCTAATGTTGAACCCGGTCATCTACAGGTCTTATTAAATAATATTGTGTAATCAATTAAGACTCTTTCAGAGTAGAATTTTTTTTTATCATCATCATTAACGTCCATCCCGGTCAATTTTTGAAGTGAATATTCTTTTAGCGCGGTACGCTTATTTTTAGATGAGATAAAATCTCTGGACTCGCGACCATTATCATCATCATCATCTAACGTTGATTCCGGTCATCTACAGGTCTTATTAAATAATGCTGTGTAATCAATTAGGAGTCTTTCAGTGTAGATTTATTTTTCATCATCATCATCATCATTAACGTCGATCCCGGTCAATTTTTGAAGTAAAAACTTCTTTTAGCGCGGTACGCAATTTTTTAGATGAGATAAATCTCTGGACTCGCTACACCCCGTTACGATACGCAGCTATAGTGTGTGCATATATGCATGTACCAACGCGTCTAGATAAATAAATTATTAATAAATTGAGTTTTCACTTCTGTCGGCACTCCCGGAGTGGTTAGGTTTTTATTTTCGTTTTGGTTTTATTCTTTACTGTGTTTGTTGTTACAGTGTGTTGCGTGAGTGAAAATGAGCATAAACATTGATTTATACTAATTTATACTAAAGATAATACCTAACAAAACATGACAAAATAACAAATTTATACAAACATTACCCGAAAGGAGTCCCGAAGGTTATATTTCGGAACAGAAAAATATTAAAGCATTGATTTAATGTATAAAAAATTATTAACATATTTTATATAGGTGTGTATTTTATATAGGTGTGTAAATTACTGTTTTGTTGCAATTTCCAATCATACTAACTGAGCAAGTAAAGTGCACCACCAGTTCGATAACTCACCAGCCGCCACTGATTGCTCATCGGATACTGTTCTACATTTCAACATTGTTTAGTGATTTTAATTGCATAATGATAATTACATTGGCAAAATATTTTTAGTTGATGCCAAAAAGTAGTATTGCTCTTAAAAAAATATTGCAATTATTACTATATATTTATCTATCATGCCTCATCCCCGAAGGGGTGGCAGAGGGATATTATATGCCCATTTTTCACCATGTGTATTCCTGTCCTACGTAATAGGCGGTAAGCCCATTGCCGTGTTGTGTGTTTTTAAGAATGAGAATAATCACATGAGTAAAATATAGTAAAAAAGGAGTCACATTTTAAGTGCTATGATTACCTATACCAATTCGGTTCTCTTAGGGCCTGTGAAAGTCCAGAATAAATTTTAAAAATTCTAAAATAATTACAAAATTATCCAAGAAAATGATGAAATATTATTAGAAAATTAACGTACAATTTACTGCAATATGAGTACGAACCAGCAGTGTAAATTAATGTTTTAAACTTCCGCGATTTGTATCTAATAATTGATTTGTACCTAATAATATACGTTGCGAATAAGATCCGAAATATCATATATATCAGCAATGTAAGTAATAAGTATACAGGCGACCGGCGATTTTTTTATGACACTGAGGCTATAAGGCCTTCAACCAGGCTTAACGACTGCCATTTTACTGGCAACCGGGACCAAAATGTATGCTCATAATTTTTCCCTAACGCGCCAAAAGAAGTATAACTTAAAAAATAAAATAAATATCCATCACGCCTTATCCCCGAAGGGGTGGCAGAGGCATATTATATGCCCACTTTTCACCGTGTGGATTCCTGTACCACGTAATAGGTGGTGAGCCCATTGCCGTGTTGAATAGTACAGACGCAGGTTGTGGGTACCTGCTGTTGAATTTTTTCAAGCTTAACGACTGCCATTTTTAACGTGCCTTCCGAAGCACGGAAACGCTCGCAAATGTAAATGCCACAAAGTGGTCACCCATCCGAGGACCAGCCATGGTCAAAGTTGCGTAACTCAGTGATCGTTTACAGAACACTGAGACCGCGAGGCCACGAGCGCTTCTATAACTTAAAAAAATAATAACATAACTTCGCGAAAACGTTAGCAAAGTCGTGCGTTATAGCGACTTATTCGCCGCGACTGACATTTTAAGGTCCGTATTCCAGAATGTTTCTCAATACTCGATGATCGAGTAAGTATATAAGTAAGTAAGTCAAGAAACACTTGAGAGTAGATTGTAATCTACTCTCAAGTGTTTCTTGAGTGTTGATGAACGTTCTGTCTAAGTGTGCGGTGTGGAGTGCTGGATCGCTGCATTTAGCTTCTGATTGTCTCCGGTCGCTGAAGCGTTGATGCGTGAGACTGCGATACTCCTTGGTCACATAAAAGAAAAATGAAAAACAGTTTGATGTCGAATCTTTGGCGTTCCGTTCCTTCTGTCAATCATACATATTTTGGGTCGATGTTACATAAAATATGATAACTGAATTGCCTAGTGCCTACGCACCACCTACATTTGCATTTGAAGGCATCAGGTGGTTCGCTTTGAATATTACGTCCATATTTTAAACATTCATAAATTGATTTAGTATTGTATAAGCCCATCTTAAGTATCTTTTTAATACTGTGGAGTGGAGTTTCTTCTTAGTGGAAATAAAATGAGAGAAAATTTATGATGAGGTAATCGCATGGTTACCATATAGTAGTTGTTCATGAAAGTGTCTTAAAAGTAAAAACAAAACTATAACCTAACCTTATATAATTAGTTGACGCCCGCGGCTCCACACGCGTGGTGAAGTTTTTTTTTTCGGGATAGAAAGTAGCCTATGTGCTATTCTGATGCGTAAACAATTTTATTGTAAAGTTTCTTCAAAATCTATTTAGTAGATTTTGCGTGAAAGTGTAACAAACATCCATCTATACTTACAAACTCTAGCGTTTATAAAATTAGTAGGATAAATGAACGTGCATGTCTGTCTGAACGTGATACACCACTCAAAGACTGCTGAATGGATTTTCAGCACAGATTTAGGGCCGTATTTTAGAACGTTACTCAATACTCAAGAAACGCTTGAGGCGAGTTTTGCCGTACAAAAACTACTCTCAAGTGTTTCTTGAGTATTGAGTAACGTTCTAAAATACGGCCCTTAATCAATAGTCAGAGTACCAAGAAGAAGTTTTTTGAGCTAGTCTCTAGTATGTATTTCTATTACTCGTAATAGGACTTTCATATTACAATCAATAAGCACTCAAGTAAATTGATTTAGTGGAGCTATCCAACAGAAATAAGCGTAACAACTAAGTACAAAATATGTTACAGTTTTGTTCTCTAAAATCTCACGCAAATCAATCTCATTTATTAACATAATTTTCACTGATGAAACCAGCATTTTACGGCCTAATTTGCGTCTCTATCATGTTATTGTACACTATTGTTTCTGTCCACTTTCAGAAACCGCATAAAAGTTGGTACTCTCCTGAAATTTACACATTTCGTCAGTAAACGAAAGTAGAGAGTGATAAAACTCGACGAATTTTAGAAATCTTTACAAAACACGAGTAGGGCGATGTGCAAACATAATAAAAAATATAGTAGTTCTACAAATGAGACGTGTTTGTTGACGTCACATACAGTATACCCCATGCTGCGTTCAAATAACATTTAATGTATGAACTTCAGTATACGGAAATATTATTCAATATTGTGAGTTGTCAAACGCACTCGGTACAGCGGCTGGCCACACACGGAGGCTTTCACCAACGACTTTTTTAATATATTTTGCTTCGGTACAAGTTTGTAACTGTATGGTGAAGGTTAGAACTTTGAAATGAGTCAAATAATAACATATGTCGTAATTACTTATTTACTTATTAAAATATAATCATCATCCTTTCTATTGTTTTTTTATATACCACTGAGGTGGCAGACAAGCGTACGGCCCACCTGATGGAAAGTTGCACCGTAGCCTATGGACGTTTGCAACACCAGAGGTGCAGCACTCGCGCTGCCGACCCTTTATAAACCTTCTAAGACCCCTTTTGAAAAACCCTATACTGTAGACGTTAGGGAAAACCCAGTTCATTCCACAATCTAAGCGTACGCGGAATAAAGCCTCTATCGGACTTCTATTATTGTAGTGTTATAAGGCTTGCTATTTGGCAATAAATCTTGCTTCCTCCCTCTCGCTTAGAGAGCGTACGAGTGACATTGAATCCTTGCTTTGTGTGTTTCATTATTATATGTCAGTATTTCATTTTAGTCACGATTTTGAGCAGAACATTATTTGAGTCTGAGACTACCAGGACTTTAATTGGTCGTGTTAGTGTCTAGCACACAGACCTTGTGGCCTTTTTGTTACCACCTCACTAAAAAGGCAACGGGTTCAAAATTTCTTCCGAATTTAACATCTGAAATAGACACATTTTATTTTATTACATTTATTCGGTCCTTTAGAACCACCCCAGTTTCGTGCTTCGGAAGGCACGTTTAGCCGTTGGTCGCGGTTGCTAGTAAAATGGCAGTCGTTGAGCCAAGTTGAAGGCCTAATGGGCGGCTTAAAAAATTTCAACAGCAGGTCGATGCAGCCTGGGCCTGTCCATATCAACACGGCAATGGGCTCACCACCTGTTACGTGGGACGAAGGTGCATACGGTGAAACGTGGGCGTTTAATATGCCTCTGCCTACCCCTTCAGGTTAAAGGCGTGACAATATGTATGTATGTATTATTTTCGCATTTATCCACCTTTGTTTATAGTAAGTGAATTAATATTTTTTTTCTATCACACTATGCCCACTTTTCACCATGTGTATTTCTGTCCCACGTAATAGGTGGTGAGCCCATTGCCGTTTTGAAATAGACAGACGCAGATTGTGGCAACCTGCTGTTGAAAATTTTTCAAACCGCCCATTAGGCCTTTACCTTGACTTAACAACTGCCATGTTACTGGCAACCGGGACCAAAGGCTTAACGTGCCTTCCGAAGCACGGAAACGCTCGCAAATGTAAATGCTACAAAGTGGTCACCCATCCATGACCAGCCATAGCGAAATTTGCATTACACAGTGATCGTTTACAGAACACACAAACATTTTCAAAAACCTATTTTAAAACTTGACTGTGATATTTTAAGAGTTTCAGATTTCTAGAATAAGCTGTATGGTCTGTACTAACTAGGAGGTTACTTACTAGGAGGTAAGGTTTTACGTTCGTTAGTTCGACGTTTTGTTGTTTTATTTTCCGATATTGGTAAAGTAATGATGATGAAGCACTAATCTTCCCCAGTCTAAGTACGGTGAAGTTCGCTATAGTTTGTGCATCTTCTGATTCCCGGTAAATGTTCATGAAAATTTGACAGACTGTGGGTTTTAAGGTTTTGGCAAACAAGTTCAACAGATTTTATTTAGGTATTCTTGTACTACACTATATCGTGATTCGATATGGCAAAAAGCGTATTTTGTATTTTTAGAAAATATATCAACTAGGCGTATTTGACCGTCAAATTAGGGAAATGTGCCTGGTATTCGAGACAAGTCATCACAGTATTTATAAAAAAGAAAATACCTCAACAATTAAGTTAAAATTTATCCTTACTAATATTATAAATGTGAATGTCAGTTTGTTTGTTACGATTTCACGCGAAAACTACTTAACCGATCATCATGAAACGTTGTACACATATTTTCGGAGGTATTAGAAGTAACTTAGGATATCTTTTAGGGTTCTGTACGAAATATCGAATAAAAACATCACCACGCGAGCGAAACTGCGGACATCAGCTAGTAGTATAATATTTTTTTTTAAATATGAAGAATCGCCCGTGGCCCCGCGGTCTCAGTGTTTTGTAAACGATCACTGAGTTACGCAACTTTCACTATGGCTGGTCCTCGGATGGGTAACCACTTTGTGGTAGTAAATACCAATAAATATAAATACCATTTGCGAGCGTTTCCGTGCTTCGGAAGGCACGTTAAGCCGTTGGTCCCGGTTGCCAGTAAAATGGCAGTTGTTAAGCCTGGTTGAAGGCCTTATGGGCGGCTTGAAAATTTCAACAGCAGGTAGCCACAACCTGCGTCTGTCTATTTCAACACGGCAATGGGCTCACCACCTATTACGTGGGACAGGAATCCACACGGTGAAAAGTGGGCACATAATTTGCCTCTGCCACCCCTTCGGGGATAAGGCGTGATGGATATTTAAATATATAATTAAATTCCGTATCTATTCCGTAAATAACCTTTAAAAACCGAACTTTGAGTAAGAGTCTCAGCAACTCAGAGGTTAAGAACATTTTTACAACAAATGAACTAAAAATACGGAATGCAAATAAAAAAAAGAAAAAAATAGCAGATATGGAACACAAATTTGGAACTAAGTTGATCAAGGCGACGGTGAAATGTGCAATGGATTTCACCTGCTATTATTACCTTTTGCTTGTTTTGCATAATGATTTAAAATTGCCATTTTCACAATTAAATCTACCTTAGCTCAAATTTATGCACATCATAACAATGCTCTTATGCAATCAAAAAAATATCATCCAACTTATAGTTTGCCTTGTTTTTGTTTTCACTTGTTTATATCAACCATTATTTTGACTTGGATATTGAAAAAAGATTTTATTTTTCAACGCAATACTACCTAATTTCCATTGCCTTCTGTTCGAAGTCAAACTGGAACAGTACCCATCGTAAAAATCTTTATTTGGCTCCGGATTGATAGAAAGTCTTTCTGATTTGCGTTACCTCAGAAACGGTTGCCACTGAAACTGATTGTGTGAGAAATAACACTACAGTATATTACAAAGTCAAACAAGCATTATTTATGTCATAATTTAAGACTATACATAAATTTTGTCGTGTAACTTTGACCAACCCGATAACTGTTTTGACATGAACACTAATAGACACCAAAGCTGCGTAGCTAACTATGTAACATGCTTCATCTTCTTCACGGTTGCTGTGGTTGGTCATAGTAAGTTTCAACCCTATGTTTATGGTAATAAAGTTTTAAATACTAAAATTATGTTTGCTTACCTATTCAGTTGCATGTGGCACAAGTGTATACAACGTCGAGATAATAAACTGTGAGAATAACTTAAACTAGCTTAGTATTTATATAGAAGTCTACTTAAGAGTTTGTATTACCATGCAATTTCTAGTCAACCTTCGTCTGTTTGGAGAGTTGTTATCAAAATAAGCGATTAATAATTTACTGCCTCTGTGACGCGGTGTGAGTGTATCCGACTGCAAGCAAGAGGTCGTGGGTTTGATTCCCACCCAGGATAAAACTTTGTGTGATGAGCACGATGGTTTAAGTATGTATTTAGAAATATATAAGTATTATAAATATATAAGTAAATTTATCAGTTATTTGGTTACCATAGTACAAGCTCTGCTTTGCTTCTGCTTGCACGTCTCGTTTGGAATCAGATGGCGTTGTGTGAGTTGTCCCAATGATATTTATTTTATATTTATATTTAACACATTGTGTCATGTGGCCAACTTTATCTTACCATATTGGAGTTATTGCAAATTTGTATATTCATCACCATATTTGAGCATTTTTAATTTAATAAATATATAAAATGACAGTCGTTAAGCCAAGTTGAAGGTCTTATGGGCGGCCTAAAAAATTTCAACAACAGGTGGCCACAGCCTGCGCCTGTCCATTTCAACACGGCAATGGTCTTACCACCGGTTACGTGGGACAAAAATGCATACGTTGAAATGTCAGCGTTTAATATGCCTCTGCGTACCCCTTCGGTGATAAAGGCGTAACAATATTTATGTATGGATCTAATTTTAACAATATTTCAATGTTTCTCCTTAAACACAATCTACGAGTATACTGATATTATAAAGGTGAAGAATTTGTTTGTTTGGTAGAACGCCCTACCTCAGAAACTACTAGTTTAAATAGATTTGTTTTGTATTCGATAGCCCATTTATCGAGAGAGGTTACCTATATCATCAGAGTACTATCTAGGAGAACAGAGCAAGATACATAAATCGGGTATATTCGACGTTTATTAATTTTTACTATGTACGGATAGTAAAAATTAATAAACGTCGGGATTAAATGGGTGAGATGGGGCTTGAAGTACCTAGGTATGTCATGGACGGAGTCTTGGCCTTTTTTTAAAAAAAAACTAGATTGGTATGTATACAAAATCATTCGCCGCGTCAGTCTGAGTTGACCTTAATACTCTATTGAAAAAAAAATTAAAACAAAGAAGATTGTTTTTCTTTACTGAGAAACTTTTTATATATTGATTTCATAAATATACCTTTTACCCTCAACTCCTCTCTGAATTGGATATTCGCGTCCCACAGGAGCCATACATTCTTTCATGGTAAAAGTATTCTACGCATGTCATTCTCGAAGCCATAAAATATTTTATATCTCTGAACAAAATCATATTGTGATACAAATGAATGCGTATTATGAAACAAGTCTACAGGTTTCATAATAAAAAAAACGGTTTTTTTTTAAACTTATCCGCCTCTTCCTCTTTTTAAATCACCGGCTAATATCTGAAATTAGCATGTAGGTGGCAGTTATGAAATTTAAAAATTAATATCCTCGTACCTACCATGTTTTTATAACGAATTAAAAAGTTACTTCACAATATTACTTTTCTCTTTTTTGTTCGACTTCTTCTATTTTATTGCTTTTTTATACACTTCTGAGTAATGGGCCAAATTTCAAGTAGGTATCTAGTTCAAGGGTTAGGCAAAGGTCACGGGTTAAATCCCCGTCTCGAATCGAATTGTCTTTTTCATTTTATTAAAAATAAATAAATAAATATCCATCACGCCTTATCCCCGAAGGGGTGGCAGAGGCATATTATATGCCCACTTTTCACCGTGTGGATTCCTGTCCCACGTAATAGGTGGTGAGCCCATTGCCGTGTTGAAATAGACAGACGCAGGTTGTGGCTACCTGCTGTTGAAATTTTTTAAGCCGCCTATAAGGCTTTCAACCAGGCTTAACGACTGCCATTTTACTGGCAACCGGGACCAACGGCTTAACGTGCCTTCCGAAGCACGGAAACGCTCGCAAATGAAAATGCCACAAAGTGGTCACCCATCGACGACCAGCCATAGTGAAAGTTGCGTACCTCAGTGATCGTTTACCGAACACTGAGACCGCGGGGCCACGAGCGCTTCATTATATTTATTAAAAATTTATGAGAAATTCAGCATCATAATTGCTTTAAACAAAATTATCCAGGTATCTAGTTCATCGGGAAATTTGTTTAAAATCAATTACGAAATTCTACCTGAACAGACATACAAGAAAATGTGTTAGTAATAAAATAGTAAAATAGTCTGAGAAATTCAAGTTTTCGAACAAATATGAGCAACTTGTTCTACAGCATTCCTTGACCTTAAATTTTATTCTCATTCTTTTTACTTATCGCTGATTACATAACTTGGAAGTGGCGAAGCTAACTACCAGTATGGGTAAAATATTTTGTTCAATAATCAATTTTGTGATGATTCACTGTGATACAAAAACTTTCTTCACAACTTGATCATACGCTGTCAATGAGCAAATTGGTATTTGAGTGAAATATGATGAGATAACGAACTAAACAAATAAGAATATATAAATACACTATTAGTTGCCATCTACCGGAAACAGCTGTAGGGAAAGTGAGAGTCTAACACGATTGTGAAACACTACAATCTAAACGTGTTTCTACAATATACGTGAACATTTTAACTTAATGCATATCTGTAAATTACAAAATTCTTGTGTATCCGTTACAGAAAGTTATTGGTTGGATGACTGTCTAAGTACTTATATACCTAAGTCAAAGCTAAAGAATTAGTTTGTTTGATTGTTTGGTTGAACGCGCTAATCTCAGGAACTATAGGTCCGAATTGAAAAAATCTTTTTGTGTTGGATAGCCCATTTATCGAGGAAGGCTATAGGCTATATATCATTACGCTGCCATCCAGGAGAGCGGATCAGTAATCATAAATGTCAACAAATCGGGCAATTTTTTATATATTTTTGTTAAAGTAATAAGCGACAGGATTAAATAGGACGAAGTATGGCACGGGCGAAGCCGCGGGTGTCAGCTAGTCAGTTATACAATGACCATGCAGTGCGACTCTTATAGGCTGTAAGTCCTAAGGCGCCTTTCAAAATACTCGACATGGTTCTACGTGCTATATCTATTCATTTCCCGAGATAAAATCTTTTGCCTTCGGACAAATTTTTTTCGAATTCTTCCCTTTACTGCTTTGATCGCTTTTTTGTATAAATGCTACGCGGACGGCGGTATTTTTCTGCCACAAGCAGAGGAGGTTTCATTGTACCTATGAATAGCCCGTTTCTAATTCAACTAATACCAAGAAGATGTAGAGATTCTAAAATTGCATTTGGCTCCATACCTACTTTGTGTAATGCTATCACAGTAATTCGTTTCTCTTTATCACTTCACTCCATTTTAATATCACAAAAATATTTAATACCGATTGGCGCGAAAATGAGAAAATACAATGCATATTTATATAAAAATAACATATTCCAAATCCAAATGTAGAATTATGTTGTTTTTTTTGTTACAGTATTTATGACCAGACTAAATATGAACAGAACGTGGGTGTAAAAACAGTAAAATTATAATAACAGTAAAATTAAGAATTATGAAAACGTTACTTATACATTTTCTATGGAACCCAATTCTAAAGCGATATGTATGGAAAACTATAAGGTAAGGTGTGGTGTGGAGGATGAAATCTATATTTTTGTTCAAATTTTCTTCTCAGTCATAACCATGGGCAATTTTTAAGTCACGCAAAGAGCTTCACTACATATTATAAAACAAAGTCGCTTTTCGCTGTCTGACCCTATGTATGCTTAGATCTTTAAAACTACGAAACGAATTACGTTGCGATTTTTTTTAATAGTTAGAGTGATTCTTATAGAAGGTTTATATGTATAATTTATTAAGTTTTTGTATACATTGACCAAATTATAACGAGATTTATTGGGGATGTCGGAAATAATAAGCCGTCTGGGAGCTTTCGACGAAAACGATGCCTAAACCCTTTGAGATATAACAAAATAGGTCTACAAAAATGTCCACGACGATATATGTCTATCTCATAAGAATAACATACTATATCCATTTTATTATTTAAAAAACCATGAATTATAAGCGGTAATTTGAAGGCTATTTACACAAATATGCTATTAATCATTATCATTTTTACTACGTTAGTTGACTTCAGTATTTCATGAAAATTATTTTGTCCTTTTCCACCTTGCAAATTAAATGAATATCTTACGAGTTATCGCAAATTCAAAATAAAGCGCAAAGAAATAAATTTCGTGTAACCGTAATTCGACCGGGCCTTGCGGGCGTAGGTAGGTAGGCACTGGAGAGCGGAGAAGTAATCAATGAATTTCGAAATGTTCATACATTATTGTGAATGTAAACAACGGGATTAAATGGGTGCCACGGGGTTTGAAGTATGTCACGGGCGAAGCCGGGCGGGACAGCTAGTTAATAATAAAAAAAATATTGTGGAACAATTTTCACACAGCGCCATCTAGCCCAAAGTAAGCTAATATTAAGCTTGTGTTATGGGATAGACAGTTGATAAACATACTTATATATTTCTAAATACATACATATTATACATAGGAAACACCCAAACTCCGAAACAAATATTTGTGGATCTCACAAATATTTATTCTGACCCGGGAGTTGAACCCGGGACCTCAGTGCGACTGTCGCTTACACCACCATTGCGCTACCGAGGCAGACAGGTATAATGCAAATATTCTAACAATGCCGATAATATTAAGTCAAACCATAGCTCTCCTAGCGGGTAATAAAAGCTATCCGGAGGCTTCAGTGTACTATTTAATCTGTGCAGATAGGAAGTTGGGACATGTGTTTAAACAAAATAACCATTTCAGAAAACAAGACTACAGAATGTGACTAAGAAAGTTTTAGGAACAAAACGGTGCGTTTCGGCAAGTTTCGATGTTTTTCTTAATGTTCCATTTTCAAACTGTTTTACAAATTGTCATTAAAGAAACTTACGAACTATTTAAGTGTAATGCAAGTAATGTACGATAGAGCCCTACCGAAATCTTCGGTTCCTTATAATTATAAGTATTGAAATATTATAATAATTGTATTGAAATATTCTTCAATAATCGTTTCTCACTTATTTATTAAATACTATACTAATTAAATACTGCTTTAATAATATTTTATGTCCAGGAACAAGGTTCGTGAATGATTGAACCGAGTCATGTCATTCTGCCGTCAAATGCAGAGGCACATTATGGGGTATTTCCCAGGAGTGAGTGAGAATCTCATTACTTGGTCCATGTGTGGTTGACAGATGAACGATTTCATACACTATCATGTTACCCGGACGCTGTTATTGCTTTTACAAAGTTTGGTGGATATTGATTGATGGATACATGAAGAGTGGATATCTCTCAGCACATAAGAATTTTGAAATAGTAGTCAGTAAGGTCGTGTGGTCTTATTGCCGTCTATCATAGTATCTTCATGCCGGACCACGTAAAAAAAAAGTTAATTTTTTATTTGTATGCGCGAATAAAATAGTCATTGGAACACGTTTTTTGTATTTATAATATTATGTACTAATCCATAGCAACTGACGATTGCAGATAAACGTCTTTATTGTATAAATCATACGTCAACCTTGAAACGTAGTCAACAAAAATGCTTATATTACAAATATTCACATGCTTCTACATTGTGTCTACATATTCCATAAATCCAGACAAGATTCTGAACATGAATATTCAGCAGCGATGTGCAGTCTTACATTATATTCACGATAACAAGGTTCGTCAGCAAAACGCGCGACTGTCGACGTAGACAGAGGCATTGAGCCATTTGTGCTAACTCGTCATAAACCCGCTGCAGTGCAGCTTTGAGACGAACCTACACTTGTCTTGGCACTAGAATATATTGTAATCGAGTTACTTAAGACGCTTGATTCTAACTTATGAAAAGATCAAATAAGACACAGACTATCTTCAATAAAATGTGACCAAAGTTCGCACAAGAGATTCCGAATTCAGAGGGCTTGAGTTTGTAGAAGCTGTTGCATCCTTCTTTAGTTACGAGGTCTCTTACTTTCAAATCTGGATACAACAATTTCAATGCGGACTAAACAAGTTTCAACTGAAATAAGCCCCCGTTGCACACATGTTCTGTCTCGCCTCAGGAAACGGACAAAGAAAGAAAAATGGGAAGCTCGCAGTTTCCCCGTACAATTGCATATGCAAGGGTGGCGGGCGCGGGTCGAAGCGCAAATCTCACTTGTTCAAAATGAAGTTACGGATACGTTCAGAAATTGTGTTTTATATTTTCTCTCAGCACGTGACGCGCAAAAACAAAACTTTTACATAGCTGGCGACCTTTTTTCTGGAGAATCCACCCGTTTTATCAAAGTTGTCGCTTAAGAAAAAATAAACTTTTCCATATCGCTAACATTATGAAACGTTTCTGCTGATTATGAATATAATTTTATCACGTACATTTAAACTTTGTTCCTAAAATTTCTGCTGAGTGCGAAATAAATTTGTAACGGAAATAATTGCAAAAAAATCAGCTTCAGATTTCATTATAAATTTTTTGCCTGCTGCTTCCATCCTACCTGGATGAACTTGGGGTCCACATTTTTAGACCTTTACTTTTCAGAATTGTTGGAAGTGACTGTCGTTTGACCTCCAAACCCCGAAAGTTCTTATGCGTCGTTGTCTCGTTCGTTAGCCAGTAGGTGCACCGCTAGCAGGGGGCCGAGTCTACTATTTTCCAATAGAAAGCCATTGTAGTGCTATTCTATTTTGGTTCTATTGCGATTAATCCATACATATCGTCACGCCTGTCACCCATCGGGGCAGGCAGAGACTAAGGCTTTCCACTTGCTACAATCCTGGCATACAACTTTCGCTTCTTCAACTTTCATAAGTGTTTTCATACACACACGCCGGTTAAGGGTACTCTTGACCTGACCTTTTTCCAAAAGTCTTCTATTTGATTAAAATATGTACGTCAAGGTCTTCACAGTTTTCCCATTCACTCTTTTCTGATAAATCTGTTTCGTTAGTCTACTTTCATCCATCCTCTCCACGTGTCCGAACCATCTAAGCATACCTTTTTCTATCTTAGTCACTACATCGTCTACCATACCGCAATGTTCCCTTATTACACTGTTCCTTTCTTTGTCGATTGCGATTAATCCAATAGAGACAAAATAGTTGTATTAAGCTATCAATTAATATAGACTACCAAAAATGCAAATTAAGAGCTACTGACTCCAGGAGTTCCTCCCGTTCTTTCGGAGCGCAATTTTAATAGTAGCTACGAAAACTTTCGATTTTTTCTGGCGGCTCTTTACTTCTCAGCGACGATTGCTATTCTCTTCTGACGCGATTGAATTTGTAGTCTTGGCCCCCTAATTCTACTACATACAGCTATTTGCTTATAATATTGCGGACAAAACTATAGATGGTCCTTTAGGTCAACAGTTCATTTTCAAATTGCTACTGAATTCGTAAAACGTTAGTATGGCGACACAAGTCTCGCACAGGTTGATTAGTAACAGAGGCCATAAGCTCTCACATTCTTATGCAAACACGTATATCCATTTTTTATACTAGTTTAAATATCTTTATAATAATTTTTTAACATAAAATATACATAAAATGCGTATAAATCTTGAAAGTAAAAGCTACTAGGTGCGCCTGCTTATATTTACTAGTCACAGTCAATTTCAAGTAAGAGTTTTGGTGCAAGTGGGCGATAAGTTAGTGCTGCAATATAACAATAGTTATGTATGAGCTTGTAATACCAGCCACACAAAGCGCATGTAGGCATTGTTGCGTTTGTGACATTGAGAACTATTTCCTAACCACCTCAATTAATATTTTATATCACGAACTAATGCACCACTCGTCTACCTTGAAAGTTGTGTAGGTATAGATTCCACATGCTAATAAATTAACAAAGATTGGCCTAAACACAATTCTTCGTTAATTGATCGCTTAACTTTTATCGAAGTTCTATCTCGTCGGCCTTGTCTAGGCCACAGATATGAAAATCGGGGTTAAAACAACTCTCTATTTACTTGTTTTGTTTAGTTTTTCTCTTAAGATTGAGGTTTTCAGAGTTCAAAGTGATATATCTACAGAGTGTCACTGACACTGACAATGTGTTAGTTAAGCTCAGTATTTTGTGTCGCAACGGTTTTCTATTGGTACTAAGTAGTTAGGTACTTAGATTACTGATTGTTGAACATATTGAGAGGGCTTAGTACTTAAATATTATTTTTTTGAAACTTGAAAGCTCTGTGTACTTTTTACGTATTTTTAGGGATTGTAATTAAAAGGCAGTTCGTAATATTAATGATTACGCTCATAACTTAAGTATTAATTTATATAACATGTTAATAGAGTAAAAATAAAAACCAAAATAATATAACATGTTAAAAAAGACAATTGTTATGTAATTGATGTCTCTTAGCAATAATTATTTTTAACAAGTACTATTCATTAAATTAATGCGAATAGAGTCTTAGCAATTAAATATGATTGCAAATGCTAACCTAACTATCTCCTTATTAACTATAGACATTTGCAGATAAATCGTAGAGAAACCCCTTAATCAGGGATTGCACCTTTATTTACGGCCTTAGTTAGTTCTACAAAATACAATTAATTGTTTAAAAACGTCTTTTATGAAGATTTTACAAATATTTTCTGATGATGTGGGTGTAAGATTAACATATGTATGATAAATATCGTTGAAAGATCAATGAACTGACAATTTCGAAAAGATCATACCAAAGTACGTGTATTTTCTAAACAAGCTGCGTTACGGTAAACACGACAAGAGGTTTAGACATCGGGTCCATACTGATTTTACTACCAGTCCGTTTACTTCGTGTTTCTAAATATCGGTATTCGTGAGATACCTACTGACGAAGGCGATAGGTGACTCCACAAGCGAGCCTCGTGTACGACGCACGCCTCGTCTTTAGAGCTGAGTTTCTCGTGACAGGTGCTTAAATAAGTTTTCTTAGATAATCAACTAGTAAAAAGTTTTTATGAACATTTGTAAACTTTTTTTTAATTAGAGACTGACCAGATTTTTTTGTTTTTTTTTCAATCGAAAGTTAATTTGTGTTTTTCTCTTGTTTCAGATGCCTGCGAAAGTGAGTTTGTTTGCTTGAGTGATTTGACATTCAAAAAGGAGTATACCATTGACAGAGTACATTGAAATGTGAATTTTGAGTGCACAGTGTTAAAGTTGAACTTTGTTCGTACGTTAATTGTTATCCTGATGAAGTTTCTTGTGTAGTCACAACTGTTTGCGGAATTGGTTTATCGAAAATCTTTCGACATGGAGACGGAGGAGCTGACGAAACTTGTTGATGGCATTTACAAGGTAAGTTTTTCAAAATACAATTCTTATAAAATTGGTTTTCGTGGAAATACATAAAATAAAAGTGCTATGAGTATATACCTAATGATTTTGTTTAAAAAAACTAGGTTACTTAGTAAATTTACGTTGACAATAATTTAATTTGATAAAAAAAAACATTTGATGTCGAAACGACGAAAACTAAGTCCTACAAATCCATACAAATATGTTTGTTTTATCCTAAAAGTTAGAAAGGAATGTAATTTAAAACAGTTTCTAAATCTGTTTTACAAACTAGTTACCTAATATCATCGGATTTAAGAGGCAGACAGACGTTAGAAACATGGCATATCCTGGCCATTGACGCTAAAAAAGTATAATAATCGAATAAAAAAGTAGGAAGACCTATGGAAAAAAAAAGTGTGTACACGCGTTAGAAGTTATAGGTACTTCTTTGGCGAAACAAGATTTTTTTTTTTAATTCCGCCTTATTAAATTTTTGTAGAAAAAAAAATGTTGACTGTAGCTTACTTCAGGGTGTTTGAAAAGAACTTTGCATGTAGTTATAAGTTGTTATGGAAACACTTATCAGCTAACTTCAGGGTGTCGAATTTTAGTTTTTCGCGTCTGCGCGCGCATCGTAAGAATTTACTTTCATAATTTTTCCCTAACGCGCCAAAAGAAGAATAACTTCAAAAGTAACTCGATGTCAGATCCGCGCTGTCATTGTTGATAATATTCAATATCAGTACTGAGATGGGTGACCATTTGTGATATTACCACAAAAGCGCTTCTGTACTTTGAAAGTAAGTAAAGCCATTGGTCTCGGCTACCAGTATTTGTAAAGCCAAGTTGAGGGCCTAATGTATGTATTTAAAAATATATAAGTATGTTTATCAGTTTTCTAAACCCCCTACCACAAGCTTATATTAGCTATGATGAACAACAACTTAGGGCTAGACGGCGTTGTGTAAAAAAAAAATCCTACAATATTTTTTATTATTTATTTAATGGGCGGCTTCAAAATTTCAACAGCAGCCACAATATATTTGTGTCCATTTCAATAGGGCAATAGTTTTACCACATCTGGTGAAGTGTGTAATCACCCAGCCTACCTTTTAGACAAAAATGGCATAATTATATTTTGTTACTCTATGGAAACAAAAAAAAGTGTAATAAATAAAGTACATCTTGTTTCAACAATTTCATGTAGAAATAATTTCATGAGCTTGAATGTGATTTCAACTAAGATCTTGTTCACTCTTTCAAATTATACATATGTCTCTACAAAGGTTCGACTACAAGCAAGGCTTTAAAAATATACTTGAAGAAACTCATAGCCACAAAACGAAGGCTTATCCGGCACCTGTCAGAGAAGTCAAGGTCACTGGTCGTACAACCTTTGAGTGAACATTCCTAGTCGATTTCACTATCAGGTTTTATTGATTAAATATGAATATTTAACGCATTCCTTACATAGATGTCTACTTTCGTTTCATCGCTTTGTTTGGCAGTTTTATAACAGCATTTTGGGCAAAAGTTATGATAATTTTATATGATTCCTATTATAATTTTGTGTGAACAATATTGGGCACGACGGCTATGGTGCCGGTGTTATTCAGACTATTTTTATTAAGGCGATGTCTGATACCTATAAATACTTTTCTATTATGAAGGCAAAATAATATTTCGCGAAATAAAAGTAAAATATTTTAACAGATTTTACTAAGGTTTGTTCATTATCTTAGCCGCTTTAACACGTATCTGGATATATAAAGCCTTTGGTCCACTTTTATTTTCTTTTAGACTATTTATTCTTGTGAGTGGCTACCGAATATATCCCTACCTCGTTAGGGATCCTGGTGCACCACATGCAAGTGAGTCTGGATGTGATTCGATCGAATGTGCTAACTAAACTACCTTAATGGTTATTTAACATATTATTATATTAAACTAGCTGACCTGCCCGGCTTCGTCCGTGACATACTTCCAACCCCGTGGCACCCATTTAATCCCGTCGCTTATTACTTTTCCAAAAATGTATGTAAGTTTCCCCGAGTTGCAATCGACACTCGTTAAGCCAAGTGAGTACCTTTTGAGCGACTTATAAATTACAACAGCGTGTCGCTACAATCTGAGCCTGTCCATTTGAACACAGGCATTGGGCTTACCACAAAATGCCTCTGCTACACCTTCCGGGATAAAGTCGTGGCTAATAAATTTATAAATATACTTAAATAATTAATACTGAAAGCATAAAACAAAGGTCTTGGATACAATTTTAATAATTTATGCGAAGCGAAGCTTCAATATAAAAACTGCACTGATTACTTCAGCCAGTGGCAGTCGGTATGTTTAAGCTCAAATTTGTTTATAGGTAAACATACATTGACCGGCCCACTGGCTCAGTTGGTTATAACCTGCGGGTACCGGGTTCGATTTTATACTACTTACAGGGATAATTCTAACGCTTCTGTGAAGTGTAGGTACTTTATTTTATATTAAAACTCTCATATATTTTATCAATCTATCACGCCTTATCCCCGAAAGGGTGGTAAAGGCATATTAGTATGTCCCACGTAATGGGTGGTGAGTCCATTGCCATATATAACTCTCATATATATACACTATATAAAGCTAACACCGGGCGTCGCGAAATGCAACTGTGACATACGCTCGGACGATGATGGAATGCTTACTGCTCTCATAAATATACTGTGCCATTGCAAAAAAATAGCAAGGGGAGCGCAACGAAAAAACCTAACACAGGTCTTACCTCAGTAAGCGCCAGCGCGCGACTGATCCGGCCTCAGCGTCGCGAATCTGATTTTATTTAAACATAAAAATCACTGCCATTATGTCTATAAATATTTAGTAGCTGTAGTTGAGTATTAAAATTTTATTAAAATTATCTGTAGTTTAGATTTGGCATTGAAAAAACATTTCGAAAGGGGGCAACTTTGGGATGTTTTTCTATCAAGTGAAGTTTATTAGATTTTGTAACAGAAAGCCATTTTGACTAGCTTAAATCCTTAACTAACATATATCTCTTTTTCAGAATCAAAAACCCTTTCTTTTACAATTCGCATAGTTTTAAAAAACTCAAAGGCGTGGCCTCGGCAGGAATACCAAGCCTTAATTCCCCTCTTAACCTGGGTCCTATAAATGAGTGGTTAAAAGGTACCGTGCAATTTAGTAGTGGCTATCGTGTACCAATTAATATAAGATATAAATTTTAGATTTTATTATTCAGTTTATAAAATAAACTAAAAATTACGCAGATAGTTCTAAAATAAATTCTAGATTTATTTACCTCAAATTAATATTTCCTAATGTATCCTTTTTGTATGTTTCCATTGCAAGACCAGTTAATATTAAAATACGTCCATGGCCCAGCAATTGTGACTGATATCTTGGGTTCGAATCCTGGGATAGAAAAAAAAAAGTTTAATCCACAAGTGTTTGTTTCGAAATTTGGGTATTTAATATATGTATAATATTTATTTAGTAATATAAATGTATGTATATCAATTGCTTAGATCTCATAACACAGGAATATATTAGTTTCATTGAGGCTATAATGTATGTGGGTCAAAAAGATCCCACAACATTTAAATTTATTTATTATTTATCTATCACGCCTTATCCCCGAAGGGGTGGCAGAGGCATATATATTATATGCCCACTTTTCACTATGTGTATTCCTGTCTCACGTAATAGGTGGTGAGCCCTATGCCGTGTTGAAATAGACAGACGCAGTTGTTGCTACCTGCTGTTGAAATGTTTAAGCCGCCCATAAGGCCTTCAACTAAATAAAAATAAATTTAATTTATTAAGTAGATAATTCCGAAAATTGCATGGAATTGTGGTAGTTTAAGATCGACATTATATTATTTGACTTTTTAAAGTTAAAATAATTTATAACACTATATTTGATGTAATTTTATCGCACTATTTTATAATCCTTTAAAAAAAAATCCTTAAATAAACACTTAATAAAATTGTATATAATTCATAATTATATAAATTTAAGTGTCAGTTTTTAGTGTCGAAATTCCTGCTTTTTACGAAATACAAACTAACTAACTATCTTCACGCTGTATCCCTGACGGGGTAGTAGAAATACATTTATACATTATTACATATACACATACACAAGGTAATGACTACATAAAAATAATTTAAATAATCTGTCTGTTTTTTTTTCTAGTTAAATGTCGAAGGCTGGACTGCTTTAAATGGGTTCAGTTACCGATTGCTGACGTTACAGGAATTTACTATGAAAGCTTTTTAAAAAGAAGGTTACTCGCAAATAAATATGAAACCTATCAAAAGGCTGTAAAATTCACACTTACGAAGTCGCTTCAGTTTATTATATACTAAAATGATATAAGCAGGCGTATTGAAAAGGTTTTTAAATTTTATAAATATCCTAATTATTAAAAATGTTCAAACTAGGTAAGTATAGGCCTTAAGTAAATTAATTAATAAATTACTGAATACGTTGGAAATGCCAGCCATTAAATGATATTATATAACATTTTGTAACTGTACATTACTGGTCTTTTGCCTTAAATAATACATTGCGTTATGCAACATAATTTGTCTGTGTGTAAATCCGTTAGATACTATTATGGTTCGTTAACTATGATATGAAACAGTTATTAAAAACATTATCATATTTAAAAAAAAACTTTTTAATTAGTTTTTTTTTATCTTGATCATCTCTACTAGTTTCTATGCATCAATTGTAAACTGCTCGCGGTCTAGCTTTATCAATTGTGAGAACGATTTCAAGGTTATTTGAAAGTACTAGCTTGCAGTATCTACGGTCTTAGCATTTCATAAACCTGTATCTCATCACCGAGGCACGGAATACCTTGAATGATCAAGAATTTATATAATTTATATAGCTAGGATAATTTAAATTATCATTGCTTTTATTATTTTTTAATTCGATACATTTATTTTTTACTAGTTTACTTGAAAATCTCGTTATTAGTTTTAAAATAAATAAATAAATAAAAATATCTTTATTTTGCATTGACCATTTTAACGGCGCTTACAAAATGTCATACACTATTTAAAATATTTAAAGCGACCACTTGCACTAATCGCTGTAAATTATATTTTTGGGATTTTAAAATAGACTGTCTTATATCACGAGTATATTTTGTTATTGTATTATATTCTTCGTATAATCTACATATTTATACTACTACCAAACCACAAATTACATGTAGCAATACAAACTTAATATTTTTTTTGGAAATCATTCCACTTTAATGGTAAGTATTTTTCAAAACTGCCTGGCGATTAGTTACATACACTTGTAACGACATAAAAATATATCAGTCACTAGAAAAAAAAATCTGATTTCAGACCATATAGATATTGGATTACACAATGTGGGCCCAGCTTTTAGCGTAATCGTTCACCGTTTGCATTTATCTGTATGTAAAAAATGTACTAATATTGACATAAATCCAATA
Source organism: Thumatha senex (assembly GCA_948477245.1). Taxonomy (NCBI): domain Eukaryota; kingdom Metazoa; phylum Arthropoda; class Insecta; order Lepidoptera; family Erebidae; genus Thumatha; species Thumatha senex. The sequence continues at coordinate 17,524,842 of OX419732.1, read as the reverse complement.
AGAAGAAAACGGTGTATATAAGTTTTAGTATATAACGTAACATTATGGACATAAACTAATCATGAAGAGACATTATACTCGTAATAGTGAAAGTGAGATATAATGACTAAAAATTGTTCTATCTCTTGCTAACACAATCATTATGAAAGAGCTAAGTTATCTAATTAATAGTATCTCGTCTTGTGGCGATAAAGTCAAACTTCTATAACATCGCTAATTTGAGAGCTACTCCTACTACCTTAGCATTGAGTAGTGAATCTCTTTCTCTCTCTCTCTCTCTCTTAAGCATTCCATAGGACTATCGTTAATCTATGGTGTGACCTTGTGTAAAGGTCAATTTGCTAATTTTGTCTTATAGTGAAACCAGGTCTATTCCAAAAACCTCCTATTTGTATCAATGTTCTAATTCCATTCTAACCCTTCTCACATATATCACCGTTTAAATGACTCATTTTCAATGCACTTTACGGAATTGAATGTGAAACTTCTTCAAGTTATTTCATTCGTGTATTCCGCCTGAGCTTTTCAGAAAAAAATATCTATCTATCACCCAAAGAGTGGGGAAATATTTAAGGAAGAAAAATAAAAGTAAAAGGCTTGGTTTGGTTTGCTCTACCTTATTAGTATACAACATTATCAATTTTTCATAGTAATTGGGCCACAATGATGTCTATAGGAAGTAGTAATTCTACTTATAAATGTAATTTGAGTGTAAAGTAATGGTCATTTAAATTAATCCCTGAAATTGGTAGGTAAAAAGTTAGATGACGTCACGTTGAAGCAGGTATTCCAAAGCCCCATGTGTACCAGTTGGCTTGGTCCTTAAAGATCTCTTCGTTCCAATATGCTCCATGATCTTCTATTCATTGATATGATCTATTAATACAGCCACAATAAAGATGAGGTCACTGATAGTAGCTGGTAATATCATCATCACTACATATTATAAAACAAAGTAGCTTCCCCTTCCTGTCCCTATGTATGCTTAGATCTTTAAAACGGTGCAACGAATTTCCATGCGGTTTCTTTTAATAGTTAGAGTGATTCATAAGGTTTTATGGATAACTTGTTTAGGTATTTGTATATATTGACTAAATTATAACAATATTTATTAGGGGTGTCGGAAAATATTATGCCATCTGGAAACTTTTAACGAAAACGCTGCCAAATCCTATGTAATATAATAAAATAGTAACAAAGTAAAATATAAATGTAGATATTTATTTTTCTTTAGAGTAACCACATTTATAAGATTTTTATGGCCTGTTGGGAGCACGGTTTTTCCTTGGCGTGACATTATATTCAAGTTAGTATCTTGTGATTACATTAACGTCGCACTTCAATGAATACTTATAGGTATCTCTGAAGAGCTTTTCCTTATAGGCTTAATGGACTAAAACGAACTATCGTGATCTCTAGTCTTGACTGCGTATAAGCATTAAGTACGTCAAGTATTAAGTTTCTTTTCCGTGATCAGGTTAACATAAGTGTTAATAAATGCTACTTGGTATGAATAAAAATATATTGTATTTCCATAAATAAGTCCTAATCTTCATGAACGTTATTTGTGTGTAATTTCATTATCTTAAAATACAACACAAAAACACAGGTATTATAAGTCATAAATGTTATTAGGAAATTGCTGTAATTTTAAGCCAATTAGCAAATTATTTTTGTCGTTCATATACAACAATTATGCAACATATATGTTTTTTTGTTCACTATTAATTATAAGGTAAACTACATTGTAATGCTTGTGACATGAGACGACGATGTAAATAGATCTGCATAAAATACAATCTAATAGTCACATAGTCTGCTAGTTTGCTTTGGCCGCGTTTTTGTGTCGTATCGTATGCAAAAATGTGGCATAGCTACTTCCTAAGGGATTAGTTACTAGGTTATTGAAGGTTACTACTGGTAAGATTAATATATCTAAATACTAGTTGACACCGGGTAAAGATTTCCTGTTTCCGTTTCCAACAGGAACTTGTTCCCGGGATAAAAAGTAGCGTCTGTGTTTTTCTGATGCTTAAGCTCATCTCATCATCCGAGCGTATGTCCCAGTTGCGTCTCGCGACGCCCGGGGTCCGCTTTCCTACATTTTTTCCTGCATGCTTAAGCTATATTATTGTAAAGTTTCGTCAAAATCAATTCAGTGGTTTTTGCGTAAAGGATTACAAACCTACATCATACATTCTTTTAAACTTTTGCTGACATAATATTAGTATGATAACCTTTTTCTTCAAATTTAGTAAGTGGAGTAAGATCGGATATATTTATAAGATAAAATCTCTATCAAAAATCTCTACACAAATGTGGCAAAAGAAATGACATTGACATTAAGTATGCAGTTATAAGTATAATTTGGCGCCTTAACGCACTCAGGAAACAATGAGATAAAATAACTAAATTCACTGTACCTACGTATTAAATTTTCAGTATAGGTACCAACTCACTCGAAGGGTAGGTTGAACAACATAATTAAATAGCTTACACCATACAGGCTTAGTGGGAATGATTAGGTATTTTATTTAAACACGAGCATAAACTGAAATGTGACACGCTCTAGTAATCAACAAAAGTATGTACAAATCTAAAAACAATTTAATTAAAAAATGTGGCAGCATTGTACCTACGTGACTGTTATCATTTTTTTTTACTTTTTACTTCGTTGTCGCCTAAATGGAATTGCGAAGGGGAAAATTAGGACTTTTTGCCTCAACAGCACAATTACGTGGCTTTGAATCACTTCACTGAGTGGCATTTTGTTGCAAAAAATATACCAAAAATAAACGTAACTTAAGTTTTTTATGTCTCATAGAATGAAATGTCTGCTGTATACTATGTCTAATGGGGACTATAAAATATTATTTATGTACGTAATTTTTTTTCTTATCATATGTAAATGATATTGAATACGCATGCATTTATCATCTTTGTGTATGTAACTTAACTATCTTCACGCTGTATCCCTGACGGGGTAGTCAGAGAGGACAGATCGCCAGGCATCCGAAACATGCATACTTCTTTCGCTTCCTGTAGATTCATTAATCGCTTATACATGCACGTCTGGGTATACGATTACTTTTGACTCTTCCGTTCTTGAGCAATCCGCTCACATGGTCTTCGTATGTAAGTCTCGGTCTACCTTGACTTCTTCTGCCCTCTACTTTCGCACAATATATATTCTTCGTCAATCGTTCCTCACTCATTCGTTGAACGTGTCCAAACCAACGGAGCACGCCCTTTTCCAGCTTAGCGCTGACAGTTTCACTCAAACCTGCCATATTGCGTATCACTTCGTTGCGTTTTCGGTCAGCCAACTAACTTAAGCGTGAGTGATGGATGACCTTCATACAATAGGTATGCTAATTTAATGCTTTTTAAACGTCAAGGCAACATTTTACTATCTGGAGTGGTAGCTTAGTAGTCATGTCAATTTTACCTACCTTATCAGTCACGCCTTTTATCCTGGATGGGTTAAGCAAAGGCATATTACGCGATGAACACAGTTTGTGGCGAATTGCTATTAGAAATTTTTATAGCCGCCCGTAATTAAGGCCTTCAACTGCACTTAGCGATTGCCATGTTATTGGTAACCGGGACAAACTTCTTCTGAAGCACGGAAACGTTCGTAAGTGGAAATACCAAAAAGCGGTGGTACCTTAAGATCAACCATAACGAAGTATGTGAAACGCAGTGATCGCTTACAGAACCAACACTTAGTTAGCCGGGCTATATAATACTCGTACTATTCAAATTTTACGTACTTAAGTGTGTATATATGTTTCAACATTCTCATCCACGGGCAGCTGTCTCGTACGTATGTTACATACGGAAGTAGCCACAAGAACATGTGTTACAAATCCGAGAAAAGCGGATAGTGTTCAAGTGTCTCTATTTCCTTGACACTAAGATACGGTTTCATGCTAAATTTACGTGTAGAATGGGGCACATGTGCGTACTTAGACAATTGAGTACAAAGCGAAATATCATCTATTCTCTTCTCTTCTTCTATTCTATTGGTAAATCGGCTTAAATATAATCAAACTAAATACATTAAAAGAACATATTCGTATTACTGATTGAAACTGTTTAACGAAAACATCGAGTCTCTATAAATCTCTTCAGTTAAATATCTAAAAATGTTAATGGAAGCGGCCCCGCCAGGAATCTGTTTATCTAATTTAATTTTAAAACTAATCACTACTTAAAACGTAAGGTCAAAACAGCCAAGTCTTTGGCCCTTAGTGTTAATAGAAGAAATAAATAAAAAAAAAAAATTATTAAACTCCCAAAAGATATGCATTACACTTTCTCTGCTCTAGCTTCGAATATCTATCCATCGATACATTAAAAGAGATGAAACAGTAGAAATTCACTAGTGTCACTGAAAAAGGGCCGCATTTCAGCTAATGCTTCACATAATAATATCCGTAGCGCTGATATTCTACTGCCGTAAGAGATTTGAGAGGCTACGATGGTTTAAATGGGCTATAGAGATATTTTGTCTGATACTTGATTATCTTATTATTATCTACTACTTAATCTTATTGCTATTATTTGATAACAATTTCAGGACGAGGAAAAATCTACATGCTGCCAATATTCAACCTTACGACTTGATTATAGACGAAACTAGTAAAATATCTACCATTAAAAATCACATGGCGGCAATTCTTTACAATGTGACTTGATAGATATGAAAAATTATTTGACTCATTTAAAAATGACAAAAAATAGATAAAAGACATTTCAATATTGGCAGCCTGTAGATTTTACCTTGTCGTCAAAGTCTTATTAGAGTGTCACAACTCACAAGTATTAATCAAGACTTTCGTAGTGAACAGGTGCAAAAATATTTAAACCCTTACAAGTGTTAGAAATAAAATGTATATTTTTCTGAAGTTAGATTTTTTAAGATAATATTATTTAAGTTCATATATTAGAAAAACTTGTAGTAATAAACACTGAAACCAATTTTAAGATACGCATTTGTCTTTGTGATCACATCGCAAGTATCATCACAACTGATCATAGAGAGCCAATATTGTCTGGCCCTTATCACGGTACCAGTTATAAAGTTACAAGAGATCAAACTTTACTGGTTGCTCATAGCCCTGTTTCCTCACTAAAATGAGATTGCCTCGCGACATTAAACCGGGCCGATGTAAATTTTCGTTGTTACTTTGCATCTGTTTGTTCGTAGCTGCGTTCGTGTATTGCGTGATTTTGCTCGGTCAATATAAGGATCTTCATATTATGGAACACGCTTTACCCTTCGAGTATAATGTAATATGGAACACAATGGGCGCAGTAATAGGTTCATTTGGTTTTATGTACGATATTTATATTAATTATTAGCTTTATTTTCCTTTTGTAAGAATATTTTATTCGTGATGTGATAATTTTGTCTACATTAGTTTGTAGCGCATTACTTGCTGTATACAATAAAGTTGTGGGTAGCGTTGACGTAATTGTGTTCATAACTAATTAATATACAGACTATTTGGTACACATAAACTGAAAACATTGGTATAGGTTATGTCATTTATAAACGAACTGACGTTTATGGTTAGAATATTATCGTATTTGATAATTAGAAATGTGACATGGCGTGTGAGGGAGGTGTTAAGTTCAACACGGCGATAAAAAGAAACGTTCCTGCATATTTATATCCCTTCTCAATATTTTTTCATTTTGTTAGTATCTTTATATAAATTACACATGCTACTGATTCAGGACAAGTAATAAAATGTGAAAGCCTCAACAAAACCAAGTTCACTTCTTTTTATAACACTTTTATTGAGGTTACTTTTGTTCAGTACCAACAAGCGAGACTTTTGTATACTCAGAACCTTACAAACGCCACCAACTATATGTTCGTTATATAATTTATTTCTTTGAGAAGACAGATATTATCAGGCTTTTAAATAACCGCAGTGCTGACAAAAATATCATCAATATCTCTCCTCATAACCCACAATCCTACTAATATTATAAACGCGTAAGTTTGTAAGTAGGGATGTTTGTTACTTTTTCACGCAAAATCTACTGAATGGATTTTGATGAAACTTTACAATAATATAGCTTACACATCAGAATAACGCATAGGCTACTTTTTATCCCGGGAACATGTTCCTGTGGGAAACGAGAACGGGAAAACTTCACCACGCGTGCGGAGCCACGAGCGTCATCTAGTATGTTATAATTTAACTGTCCATAACAGAAATAGTAAGATTAATTCAGTAGTATCTTCGTATGTAACGGGACCTTTAAACTTGATTTTCGCCCACTACCAAATGCAACTATACTAAAGATCGATGTTAATAATCCTGACCCGAATTTTCAGAATCATAGAAATCGTAAGCAAAGTGTGAACCAATAGTGACACATATTTAATGGAGTAAGTATTTTGTGAGCACAATGTCACTCACCCGAACCTACAAAAACATTCAAGTTAGGTCCGATCCAAACCCGGAATCACTGTAACCTGTGTTCCTACCCTCTAAATAACTACTATTATTCTGTTCAAATACTTGTGTGGACGGGTGTGCTCGCTTCCAGGGAAACCACTGCAATGTCTCAGCTCCCGAGGGCAAATCGCAGCCCCCACTTATTTGAATAAGAATAGCCGGTATATACCCGGAATAGTCCCGCGGGACTGAGGCAGACAGTATTCCTGCTACCATTCACCTCTTATTCGCGGTACTTTAAGCACGCTTCTCGTGTCACGCTCACTCGGTAATATAGTACCTATATTAATGCCAAAATACGGAATGTGAATGCAAAGTATCAAGTTATCATTTTATTGTGGACTTTAAAAAAATAAGTTATTTTGAGTTTTAGTTGGTACATTACTACATTTCATGACTTCTACCATCAGCGTCTTGGGAGAGACTTAAATCTAGCAGTGCACCTTGGGCTGATTCGATTTTAATGACGTTTGAATGAAAAATATGTGTGTGTTGACACTGATTCTCGGAGTATGGTCAAAAACACGGTAAAGTAGAAACTCGAAATGTATATAACCTAAATTTCCTCTTCACAAAATGGATAAAAATGTTTTATCGTATGCGTATCTTATTGTTATTCGACATTTAGTTCTATGTTACTTTGTGCACCTTAACGTATCTATATTAAAATTAATCTCTCAATATTATTCAATTATAATATAGGTTTATACAATTTTGAATACCTCTACATAATACAGAAAACCGTTTTCTATATTATTATTCCAATATAATATATATGGAGAAAGTGCTACGAGTGAGGAACGATTGACGATTATGAATATATATTCTGCGAAAGTAGAGGGTAGAAGGAGTCAGGGTAGGTCGAGACTTACATATGAAAACCACGTGAGCAGATTGCTCAAAAATGGAAAAGTCAAACGTACTCGGTTACCCAGACGTGCGTGTATGAATCAATTTATGAATCTACAAGAAGCGTAAGAAGTATGCATGGATCGCAAAGCCTAGCGTTTGTCCTCTCTGACTACCCCGTCAGGGATAAAGGATGAAGATAGATAGTTAGAGAAAGTGCCAAGTTTTCTGAAAACGTGACACTTTCTTCATTCATAATAACTGACATAGGCATTATTGGATAAGGAAATAAATACGATTGACGAAATTGTTTCGGTATATGTAGCTTAAATTATACTTAGTGCAAACACTACATAAAAAATATTAAATAAATAACACATTTCGGGATAGAAGTAAAGTTTACTACCCGAGAATTTAATCTGTACAATTTGACTTATAATTGAAACAAACGCTTTACCCTGCGGTTATAGCAACATTCGTCAAGTTTCCCTCACATTGCCCAAAGAAGTTAGATTAAGTAACGAGTATGCCTTCCCAAGGATAGAAGCCGATTTGTTAGGCAAAGCGATCAGGCCGACCCCGGTGATGGCCGGATATTTGAGCCACTTATATCTGAGAATATAACTAGAGTACGTAGTATTATGTTTCTGTCGCGTTTCTAAAATAATTTTGTGCGAATCGTGATGTGCGATGAAATTATTATATTTATTGCGCAGACCAAATTAGTATAGATACTAATAAACTAATAATTATTATAAACGCTAAAGTTGGAAGTATGGATGGATGTTTGTTACTCTTTCACGCAAAATGTAATGAATTTATTTTGATGAAACGTTACAGTAATATAACTTACAGATCAGAATAACACATAGGCTACAATCCCGGAAACAAGTTTCTGTGGGAAACGGGAACGGGAAAACTTCACCACGCGAGCGGAGCCGCAGGCGTCAACCACGCGAACGGGAGATAACCGTACATTTATACTCGTAGTATAAGCATAGATTGTATGGACAATTCAAATATATAAAAAGTCCTAGCATCACATAGAGGAATTTGACACAATCTATAGTTAGTGATGCTATGCTAGGGATGTTGAAGGCATATATGTCAGGTTTCTGGGATGATACTCATTCCCAGTAATGTCCATACAAGCCCTTTCAAATTATGAAAACAGACTTAAACCGAACACTTAGAAGAAATAAAGTACCGTGGTATCATAATTAGTATAATGAATATACTGCTTACAACCATTATATCCATTTGTTCTGCTGCTGTAACACTACATTATACTTGTATTAGTCACGTTACTTCCCGTCAAAGTGGTCAATTTATCATCCAGTCACGCGAAGTATGCCTCATTGATCGTGATTTGATAGCTCATTTAGATATAAAGCTTTAAAGGTTGTTTGGCGGAAAATATGAAGGATATTATTAGGTGTACTTTATTAGCACTGCATTTTATACTAAATAAGACAAGATCAACCTTGACATTATAATTATTTGTATTATATATAGTACAAACAGCTCTAATGCCTTTCAAACATAATCGTTTCTTTTGATTATTACAATTATTATTTATATGTTTTTGGCTCTTATGTCTAATATGCCTCTGCTTACCTCTAGTAAGAAAGTTGTGGTATGTATAACATTATGTGTTAATTACTAGATCCATAAGAAAATATAAACATTTTTGTTGATTTATCAATCAATATAAAAACATCGTCGTAAAACACAGAAGAACATCGGCGAGTCTATAGCGCGGAGAAATAAATAAAATTTGTCTTTCGGGTCGCATATGTATTAAGTTTTATGCGTATTCGTCCAAACACAATTTTAGGAAGGAAATTGCCTCTCGGTATATCCCGTACAAAATAGGAAATGTGATATTAAATCTGGATGACAGATATTAGGAGAGCCGAGTGGCGCTTGGTACATTTCATAAAAAAATATTTAAAATAAAATGTGGTGTCATTTACCTCTCACATGTATTCATAACCAAAAAAAACATATCGCTTACTGAGTCAAAAACTTTGACAACTAGTAGATTACTGAAATTAAGATTGTAAAGTCGATCGTTAATGACGACTCCTGAGATCATTATATTGCGATAAGGAAAAGGCATTCTGAAATATTTAAAAAATAACTGGTATAAAACCCACACACACAGTTCGCTGATGTAAAAATTTAACTGTATTATCGAAACAAGAAATCGATACTAACAGGTAAGTAGATCAGCCTGCAGGCGTTATGCTTAACTATATCATAAAGAATGCATGAAACGTCTAGTAAATTTTGCGTTGGCACAGTTCCGCACAACATGTAAGCACTTGATATCATATAAAAATTTACTGAGTTTTTTGTACGCAACATGACACATTTTACGCCGGTTATTTTGACATAAACCCGAGATAAAGAAGTAACCGTGAGAGTTTAAGACTAGTTATTGTCGTATCAGTCAAAGGTCACAACATACATAACGCTAGAGTAGGTACCTATTAGATATTACGACTCTTTAGAAGATTAAACATGAGCGGATAAGAACACGCCTACCCTAAACCACCCCAGCGGGAAACAATGAAAATTTATTTTATAAACGCCTGTCTAGCTTCCTCGTTGCATAGAAATAAACATTGCTTTTCCTATCTCTGGAAGCATAGCACCCCTTTAATGGGTTAATAGAATACGTTGAAAGGAAAAAGGTAAATTTTAACGCCGTACATGTATCTAGATTAGCATGTTTTAATTACTAAATATATTTAGCACGTGTATCTTACATGCGTTTTTCGTCTTTATAGATTTTATTTTTAACTGGATGTTCTTCTGAAAAAACAATAAAGTTCATCTTCCATTATTAATATTATCTATGAAGCTGGACACTGATATAGAAGAATAATTTCTGTTTTCAACATGTTAGATTTATGTACATTTTTCTACGCTACCATCAAGTATAGCAATATCTAAAAGGAAAAAAAAAAAGTTTTGACTGAATTAAAATTTGAATATACTGAATTAAAATATATGACAAATTTGTTTAACTTGTTATCAAGGATCATTGCTACATCTTGTACACAACACTACAATATTGTAATAATACAATCTTGTTTCGTTTATTTGCGAAATTCAGCTAACTTTCGACTTGGGCACTTTAATCTTGTTAAAATTTGCGTCAAATTAAATACCGAACTAAATTCAAAATTACAATTTGTTTCTCAGTTTTGGTACTTTAATTATTATATTGTTAGCCAATTTAGATGAGTTTCAAGCAATAGATCCTTGATAAATAATAAAGCTCAGATATTAATTAAACCTAATCAAATATTCTTTTTCATTACGATGAAAATAGTCCATGCACAGATGGCGCTCAAATCAAATGTGATTATGTCAGCTCCTATTAGGGTGGGAATAAGTGACGTTCTACGCACAACTGCAACGTTGAACTAATAAGGGTAAACTCAGCCGTTTTCATATTTGTACAAATTACATTAGCGCTCATTGCCTCGCTGCCATCGTCGGGCCGTGGTAAAATGTTGAATAACGTTTCAAGCGCTTCAGTATGCGTAATTGTTTTATCAGAGACGGAACGTTATAAGTTAATTGCATTACATTGGGAAGATCCGTTTATTAGCAAATGACAGTTGTTCTACAAAGTTCCAGCAGAAAATTAACAAAATTTTAAAGAAAAGCATCATTAAAAAAATAAATCTTTGTAATTGGTAAAATTTTGCCAAGGTCATTTAATACATGACTTTGGCAAAATTTCATCATTGACGTTCTCTATACTACTGTGTTCTGTAAATATAATTGTCTTTTAAATAAGAAAGAATCAGATTATCAGATAAAGCTCAACAATGATCATGTATGTATCACAAAGAAATGAGCACTCTTATTTTAAAGTGTACGAAGCGTGCTTTTAACGGATTTTAATGCTTTATAATTACTTAGCTTACGGTACAATCGCAATGTAGCTGTCGTCACACTATATGGTGCTAACTTGCTATATCTTGACTTTCCCTTCCTCTCATCTTTGTAGGTACCGTTGATTAGGTGTTTATGTAATTGCCTATATTCAGATGCACCACCGCTTTACACACCGCTTGTGTTATTCTAAGGACAAGAAATCCTACTTATATTATAAACGCGAAAGTTTGTAAGTATGGATGTTTGTTTCTCTTTCACGCAAAATCAACTGAATGGATTTTCATGAAACTTAATAATAATAAAGCTTACAGATCAGAATAACACATAGGCTACTTTTTATCCCGGGAACAAGTTTCTGTGGAAAACGGTAATACTTCACCATGCGTGCGGAGCGGCGGGCGTCAACTAGTATTCTCATAATTGCGCTCCTAGAAACAAAACAACATTCCAGTGAAACAGATTATGACGTCACCTGGAAGCGAGCTAGCATTTACTTAACAGCCAGTTCGACTGAGCATATAATTTTATTATTCCCATCCCTTTGTATAAATGTGGAAAGTTTGGTAGAACTGAAATGAGAACATAACGAAAGTGCTCGTTTATTCCCTTTACGAGTGAGACGTGTATCGATGTCCCTCTTGTGTAACAATTAGACTTTACTTCTTGTTCCACTTTACTTTCTAAGTGAAACAGACAGTGACCTAGTGATCGGCGTGAAATCAGAATTATACAAAAGTATTGCAACAATACGGCACGCGGCATTTATTCCGCTTTACGGTGGCGGCCCTGACTAGTAACGTGACAAATTAAACATGCTTTTCGTCATATTTTGACAAATTGTAAAAATTATAAACAACATTTTTATACCCGTTAATATTTATTGCGATGCCAATATTGAGTTAAACTTGTACACAATTTTATTTTTATATGTGCCACGTCAAAATGGCGTCGCCCGCCTGATGGTAAGTTTGGGGCTGCTATCTCAAACGGCAGGGCTCCAAAAGCGACCCTCATCTTGACGGCCCAGAAATATGCCTTTACCTACATATATATAGTGTACCGTGTACAAAAAACAATAAAATAAAGTTTGAATCTAGACTTTTGTTAGCACTAGTCTAGCTTTTTAAAGTGAAAGTAAAGGTGAACATGCTGAATGAGTGTAATTACTGACGAATAAGGAAGAGAGGAGATGCAATGTAGTTGCAGAGCAATTTCATGATAATATGAGTCGTGAATGAGAATCCTGCTAACATACGATCATTTATAGTGCTGGTATGGTGATTTGCTTAATTAGTTGACTGCAGCACCGTTGCAATTTGATTATTATTATTTTTTATTTTACTTAGTCGCGATTTGGTGTTTTTTTTACAAATAAAAAGCTATTAAATAAAAGTTAGTATCGCATGTCTATTCTTACTATTTTATTCGCCTCTCTTAAAGTCTCTATAATAATATTAAAGTAACTTAATGTTTTTTTAAACTTTCGCGATTGTCACTCATATTAATGATATTTTGGGTCTTATTCACGACGTATATTATTTGGTACAAAGCCTACCTTATACTTCCCTAAGTTTTGACCGGATTACCGTGGTTACGGCTTGACTGACTGTTAGATATCGATACTTAAATGTTTAAAAAACTCATTTGTCGAAATTCTCAATGATATTTTTATCTATGTCGATAGAGCCAAGTACTCACTAGCTCCACGTTGAATCCGTGCTGCTTTTGACGCCTCCCCTGTACTGAATGGTGCAAATAGAAATATCATTAATCTGATCGCCCAAAGCATCAGCAGCGTTTTCAATCAATGCTGATTACAATTCCGGACGGTTAACACGTAAATCCTATGTGGATAAATATTTGCACGACAGGTTGTAAACCGAACGTGCTCGGCGATGTAATAGTTGGTCACAGTTACTCGACCGTGCCGTATGTGATTGAAATATCAATTTCAACATAGAATTATATGTATTCATTCAAACTTTGTCATATTTTTGGGATATTTATTTACTAAGCCTCTTATGCTAATTTAAGCTTGCGTTGTGATATAATTGATAAACATGCACGTTAAATTCTAAATTTAAATATATTATACATGACATAGTAAAATATAATTAAGTTTAAGTAAATTCTACATAAATTTAATATTAGTTGATTTTCTCAATCTATAAATATAGTATATATATAAAAAAAATAATCTTCAGTTTGTTGTCTCCATATGTTGTAAAATATGTCACTTTATAAAAGTAGTTAACATTGGAGCGCTAGTTCTAGCGCTACTAAGTTACAATACTTAGGTCCGTATTCCAGAACGTTTCTCACTACTCAATCGACGCTTGAGATGAGATTTTATAAGACAAAATCTAGCCTCAAGCGTCATGTTAGTTTTAACATTAATTTTATAAAAATATAAAGCATTATATTTTTAATATTTTATAAATATATTTCCGTAAGATCTTATATCTATAGCCAAAGGTTGCCTGTAAGAAATTGCCTCTGTGCGGTAAGGTCGCCCATTGTAAAACCATTTTGTATCACATTGTAAATATGTTAAATATATTTTTGGTGTTACAATAAAGAATAACTAACTATACAAAATTATATATAACGTGTACATAGGTACAGTTTGATTGCATTCACTAAACAAAAAAAAATCTAATTGCATCGCTGTACCAACAAAACAAAACAAAAATAAAACAAATCATTTATTTCTCGCTTATTCTGTACAAACGCATTCTCCCCACTATAAGGTTTTCTCTTATAGGGATTAAATACATTTTTTTCGAAATACTTGGCTCTGCACGCGTTCCGCTCCACATGGAAAACCGCACGCGCAATTACATGAATTTTAATCCATAAAGGGTGTGGGGCGATATTTGGAGAATTTCATTATAGCGAAACTCTTCCCAGACGAGCTTGGAATTCATTCCGTTTCAAATGCAGACAAAACCCCAGTTAGAATTACTTATATTATTCAAGTTTTGTAAAAGGAAACTTTCTTTATTATTCTGCAATTTAAAGGGAAGATGAGAGCTGAGTCTTTGACCAAAGTTGTGTGGCGATTCATCATTGTTTACTGTTTATTGTTGCGTTTAAGTTTTGTTAGTAAATACTTTATTACTTAGTTATTAAGTAACGAATTTCAAAATTAAATATGAGTATAATGATATAATTACCAAGTTTTATAATGATATCCAGTTTAATACTCGGTGGCGTAGTCGTAGTGTCATCATCATCATACTTTTTCTTCTCCACTTCGCATGGTCGTCAGCATCCCCTGTAGTGAGACCATTAGCACGCATGTCATCCCTTATACGTCATAAGGGAAGCAAGCCTGCCTTCTTGGGTCTTCCCCTCTTACCGCGACCCGGCGGAGCAAGGCTGCCGCGATGCAAGTATCCTTTCGCGTGAGTCCACACTTCCACCGTAGCATCTTTATTTCCGTGACACGCAGCTTCTGCTTGTGTTATATTGGTTGACTATATTGGCCACGTCTCACTGTCATGTAAAAGGACAGGTCTAATGATGCTTGTAGTGGTAGTGTATGCAAAATGCCGGATTCCGTTTTTATCTAAGAATTGTAAAAATTAATATGTATTGAGGGACACTTTTCACACTGCACCATCTAGCCCAAACTAAGCTACGTAAATAATAATACGTACTTATATTTTTATGACTATTACATTAGATATACCTATTATTATGTTGTATGAGTGCATGTTACAAAAGTGTGCGTGGAATGCGGCTACGAACTCAGAATTCGTGACTACCGAGATTAGTCTGCGTAATGCGCAGTAAAGTCATCTAAAGGTCAAACATTTTCATCATTAACGTTATGTTGTCATATACCTACATGTAATATATGTATATTATGCTATTAATCTATTTAATTTTCTAGTCTTACAATAAAATATTTTATTAAGCTGTGAGACGTGACGTTTATTCATACTATAATTGCTTTAAGTATTAAAGACATTTGCCATTGGCTCTTGGTATGTCTTATACCAAGAAATAGTATATAAACGTTAAAGGTATAAGGATAGCAGCAAGTTATAGTAGTTTCATGATCAAATTAGCTTTTTCATGTCAAGTAAAACATGATGATAAAGCGAAATAATGTGCATGTAGAACGTTAATAAATTAATCTGATATTATACCTACATACATACTATTGTCACGTCTTTATCCGAAGGGGTAGACAGAGGCATACTATGCGACCCCATCTCACCGTATGCATTTTTATCTGATATTATGGTGACTAATTAAATTATTTTTCTTATTATTATATTTCACAACACCGTTTTAATTATAAAAAAATTATAAGCATCTGATACATAATCTGAAGATTAATAAATAGCTCATAGGTTTAGCTTTCCAAACTAGTTACTAAAAGGTACATACGTACAATATCATAGTCACGCTTTAATACGAAGGGGATTTTTTTTGGAGAAATTTGAAATGCTAACAATTTTTCTTCAGACTAATCATAGCATTCACAGCTTCAAGGACAGGAGCTAGTTAAGCCACGAGCGCTTCTTACTACTTATATATATATAAGATAGAAGTGAAATAAGTTGTAAGAAGCGCTGTAGTAGAAAATATGCAAATTACACCACCAGCAGAATCTATTTAAAAGTCTCAATAAACAGTAGGTTACAGAAACCTTGCAAAACGTTTGATGGATGTTTCATAATATGTGAATCAAGGTTGCGCTTTACGTTACCAGGGTCTAATGCTGCCAGTTAATTAAAAGGCGGAGCGAGTTTTTGAATCCGATTAAAATATTTTTTTTGGTGTGCTCGCAGTAATAATATCATTCTTTTCGTTCGTCTGGTATGCAATACAGTATTGAAGCAGTAAAGTGTTATAGTATAGAACAACGTACACATAATTGCGTTCTTTGGACCGCCTTGGTATCCAAACTCGGCCAACTCGTCTCAGTTCTACATGTCATCTCTTTATTTTTTTTTAATTTTAATAAATTATTCTCATCTCTCTTCTTCTCCTAATAAGAACGAGTACAACAACCCGTTATGGCATGAGCATTTTTTTATATCTCACGCTAATGGTTAGTTGCGAATCTCCTGTGAAGTTGTACAAAATCCGACAGAAAGACGGCAACCTAGGAACTGTCTAACATTTGTTGTTTTAATGGAACACATCTGAGTTATAACTGTTATATAGCACCAAACAAGTGGTAATTAGAATTAGTGCAACGTGGGTGTTTAATAGTAATTCTAATTAATGTCACCTATGAGAATGAGTAATAGACTATGTATGCATATAATGGAAGATTATTTTGTACTGGCCCTGACCTTTGAAAATGCTGCAAGTATATGTAGAACTTTCCAAAAAAAAAAAAAAATTATCAACTTAACTTATTTTTTCAAATTTCACCCTTATTTCAGTTGTATGAAACATTGGTGCTAATTCTGTTGTTGTAACCACTAAACTAAATTTCTCTATAATTGTCTTAGTTTTATTAAAAGATTGCCAAATGCTATTCTTTTATTACCTCGAAATAAACTTGGTGATATTATAAACAGCACTAAATTTGTATCTGACATCATCAAAATTCCTTTTATGAGATAAAATTCAACAAAACGTGTATTCAGATGCCGACTAACTTAGTGATTGAACTGTCTTGAATTTTATCACATAAAATTAATTTTAGTGATGTCAGATACAAATTTAACGTCACATAAAATTTAGAAATTTTCACTAAAATTAGACGTTTATTAATTTTAGTAACCGATTGAAACGTGAAAACTTTTAAAACGTTGTAACGTGAAAAATGAACATAGGCAGTTCTATCACTATGTTAGTCGGCATGTATTTACATTCGCCTGACTATATACATTTTTCACGTCTTTTTCAATTTTATCACATAAAATGAATTTTAGTGACATCATATACAAATTAAGTGCTATTTATGATATCACCAACTTTAGTTCGACTTAATAACAGAATAGCATTTGGCAATCACTTAACAAAAATTAGAAAATTTTAGAGAAATTTAGTTTAGTAATCTCAACAACAGAATTAGCACCATTTTCAAGGATCACGAAATTACGAAGCTAGATTACAAATAAAAATGGACATGATTTTGCAAAATTGTACCTTTAAAAGGTTAAAATAGTAGTTATTACTAAAATGAAATCGTATACCAGCTTCGAATGAAATTCGAATGAAAAAAAATCTGATTTCCTAAAACATGGGTTAAGTTTCAAGATTTTCGTAAATTCTCCCCTTAAGGATGTAAAATAGAGGATGAAAGTAATAATTCTAACTGATGGCTTAGAAGTGTGGGGTGCAACGGGAGTTCTAAGTAAATCACGGGAGAAGCAGGGGGGCCCAGCTAGTAAGATAATAACGTACTATTAGTGTGTGATACGGGCACTGACATTTAAGACCATTACAACATGATTTTTTTTTGGTTATATTATTCGATAGTATTCTGTTAATAATCAAGTAACTTTCGCTATGGCTAGTTCTCGGATGGGTGTCCGCTTTATGGCATTTCAATGTACCAGCGTTTCCGTGCTTCGGTTCTAAAAAAATTGATGTTAGGTTTTGTCCTAAAACTACGTTTCAGCGTTTGTAGAGTTTCGACAAACGGTTTCTTATAGAACCCTTAACATAGAGTCGATCTTGTGTCGATAATTAAAATAACCGTACCGGTAGCAAATAATATATAATATTTGATAAAATAAGTATAAAATTAAGTATTAATCATTGTTCTAACGAAGGCGGAACTAAGTCTGCTAGGTACTACATCCGTATTTAGTAGTATTATTCATGAGTTATACTAATAATATTATAAACTATTAGTGTATAACTGAATAAAAACTTAATTGGAATATAAACCAATAATAATTATCAGTATTAAACATGCATAAAAATAGTTTAATTTGCTACCTACACAAGTAGGTATCATGCTGAACAATGATGATTATACATAACCCAAGATTAGTATCAATTAAACAAAAAGCTATGGTATAAAGATATGAAACCAGATCAATTATTTTAGCAATTACTTTAGTTTTTTGCCTATTTATTAACAAATATATAGTTTTTGTCAGTGATTAGGCTACGAGTAGATAATCTCTGATAAATTCTCAACATTTTGTTTGAAACTTATTTGAAAGTGTTTGAATAAGTCAGTGCTCAATTGAGACAAGTTGAAAAAATGCCTTTTGTTTGAGATATAATGGAACAGCACACACACTCTTCTATATAAAAAAAGTAATAATCTTCACTGCGTATAACTAAGTAGTATTAATTCAAAACATCCACCATATTTACTGATCACATTACAATTATGGTTGTAATTGAATCTGAATATACGATAATTACGATGGCGTCATGAAAAGGAGACGGTGATGACTCATTAATTATTTTTTTTAATGTTTACCTTGACTACTTATTGCTTACTTTTGCCTTAGATCATAAGTCTATAGAGCTTAGATCTTAAGTGCTCGTTCGTAATCTTTACTGAAGAGTTTGTTTATTTGATTAACGCGCTAATCTCAGAAATTACTGATTTAAATTGAAAAAATATGTTTGTATTGGATAGCCAATTTATCGAGGAAGGCTATATATCATAAAGCGACTACCTAAGTGAGCGGAATAGTAATCATAAGCATCAACAAATCGGGCAAATTAGCATATATATAAATTAGCATAACATATCTTCTATTATCTATATATATGGGTAACTGTATACGCTTTTACAACAAGCTTCCCTGTGACCTGAGACATTTACCTTTAAATAAATTTAAAAAGTTTATTAAAAACAAGCTTTGTGAAAAAGGTTTTTACTCCGTTACAGACTATTTGCAGGACAGGGACGCCTGGAAATGATCTGCTGGCAAAATGAAATAATATTAAATTGTAAATAGGCCATAAAAAAAAAGCCTTCCTAAGTTTCTTGCCGGTTCTTCTCAGGTGGGCCGCGTTCCGAACCGGTGGTCGCTTTAAATATTTTAAATAGTATATGACATTTTGTAAGCGCCGTTAAAATGGTCTATGCAAAATAAAGATATTTTTATTTTATTTTTATTTTATAAAAATGAATCCCTATTTCCCTTGGTCACGGCATCACGCGTGAACTGGTCCGATTTGAAAAATTCTTTTTGTATTTGATAGCCCATTTATTGAGGAAGGTTCTAAGCTATATATCATCACGTCACTACACAGGAGAGCGGAGCAGTAATCATAAATGTCAACAAATCGGGGAAACTTTCATACATTTTTGGAAAAGTAATAAGCGACGGTATTAAATGGGTGCCACGGGGTTGAAAGTATGTCACGGACGAAGCCGGGCGGGCAGTTTAGCTAGTATATAATGTAAAAGCTAAATTATTGAATGACGGCATTAAATGTGTGGCATAAGTTTTCGAAGAATGCCATGGACGAAGCCGCGGTGCTCAACTAGTCATGTTTAAAAACATAGCTATATAAGAGTTGGTAAACATTACGAAAGTATTTATTTCATATTTCGACACCATTCACTATCACAGTCAAATCGGCTTTACCTAGTCGTTTGATAAAAGCGAAATATTAGTTCACTTTTGATATGTTTGAAGCCTGGTGATGTAACTCGATTTAACATGATCGTGGAAAACCTTACTTTCGACTTTGAAATATCTCAATCTCAATCATACGGCTGAAAAGGGATTCTTTTGTACCCTTTTTATGATTGTGCACCTGTCAGTGTCTCAATTTCCATACATTGACACTGTTATAAAAATTAGGTTATGCAATGGTTTAGAACTATAAACTGCCTGCTGGTTCTCCGATGGAACTTGGGAACAATAATCCTATAAAATTCTCTTTACATCTTTTCTTAACTTTTCATTCGCGCCTACTTAGCGATAGAGCTCTATCAAGAACTTTACAAAATAAATAAAATAAATGTTGTTGGACACTTTTTTAAACAGCGCCGTCTAGACCAAACATCTAAACAACTTATAAACACATTTACATATTTCTTAATACATACGTAGAAACTTCCAAATTCCGATATACATATTTGTGGATACCACAAATATTTGTTCCAATTCAGTATTTGGATCACGAGACCTCAGCGCGGTAGCTGTATTACATTACCACATGCGCCTCCGAGGCAGTCACGTTTCCTAACTACATAACTATTATTTATCATTAATTTCTCGCATAAAATTTTCCTACAATTTAGATTACGGTAACAGTAAAGCACATTCCAATGCGAAAAACCTCAAATAATCATTCATCACATTGAAATTCGCTGCGGCTATTTCATTATAAACCGCAAACGATGAATTGATCCCCAGTTATTTGGTAAACTTATTGCATTGGCAGAACGTACATATAAATATAAATGTAACCATTATAGAACTAGATGTAATATGCGTGTTAGGTATGTTCTATTAGACCTTGGAGATGTTAGACATAGCTAAGTAATTCTAACTTAAAAGGCTAAGTTATTAGATAGTTACGAAATATTTCGTAGGTAATGCATCGTAATTACAATTATGTCGAGAATCAGAACTGGTAATCATCTTGTTCTAAATAACAGTGAAATAGTTTTGTCATTTAAATGCAGAATGACTTTAAAGAGGCACAACTCAACTTACGTGTACGTACTTTTAGAACGAGCTTTTGGTGCACCTGCATCCAAAAAAAACGAATCTCTTGCGTAAGATCCCATAGAAGAATTGTGAGATTAGACGGTAGTTACTAATAATCATTACAAAATAGGTCAATTCAAAAATTAAAATAAAGTAATCGGAGTCGAGGTTTTGAATGCTTTATATTGGCGTTAATGCAGTAGCCTCCTTCGTCAGCGGAAGGTGCATTACTTGCTACTTGCTCGCAGCGTAAGCATCAGCAGATGCTTCTACCTGGATTTGGAGCCAGGGATCCACTTTTATATGACGTTAAAAGAAATTATAGTTTAGCTTTTGATTTTCCCCATTCTTGGTAGGGCTCTCCTACCTACCTTTGAATAAATATGTCTTAACATTAAATATAGATATTTTTTAGTAAACTATTTGGGATTATGTGGATTTTACTGAAACTTACAAAAATAAGACCTTATAATCGTCTCACAAACCTAATAACTGGACTTTTTATTACTTCGTTGATATTATAAAATCGATAGTCAATTAAAACGTTTCTACAGGATGGTAATATTTACCTACTTACTCAAGGTCAATCAGGCGTTGTGTCAAATATCTATATTAAGAGTAAACCTTTTGCAGTTTATAATCGAGGCTAATGTTATCATTAGTAATTGATTAATTTATTTTAGTAGATACGAGGAAGATAAAACTGGTAAAAAATGTGTTATGTTGCTATGTGTCATCAAGAAATTGC
Organism: Thumatha senex; assembly: GCA_948477245.1. Lineage (NCBI taxonomy): Eukaryota > Metazoa > Arthropoda > Insecta > Lepidoptera > Erebidae > Thumatha > Thumatha senex. The sequence continues at coordinate 17,503,237 of OX419732.1, read as the reverse complement.
TTAAACAACCTCTTGACTTCAAAACCTAAATCTAAATGTGAATTGACGATTAAATTTATATATATTTCATATAACTACAGCTTCTTCTTAATAGGACACTGAACCCGGTTCTACGACCTTCAAGAACTAATAACCTCAGTAAAAACTACCCCATTATATTGGGTAGTTTTTATTTTTAATAGTAGAGGTAGATAATTAGTCTCAGTCTTAGTGTCCTCACAACTGCTACCAGAGTGCGTCAAATTTCATTTAAATACAGTCTATCGTTTTTATGTAAAAGAGTACTTATAACGAACTATAAACTCTCACATGCTTCTACATCAGTCTTCTTCTTCTTCGTATCAATGGCAATAAGTTAAATGTGTCCAGCGCAGAACTCAGCGACATGGACGGCTCTTTTGGTGGCACCGTTAAGATCCTGCACGGTGAAGGTACTAGGACACAGAGAACACGATAAGAGGTGGTCCATTGTTTGTAGGGGTGCACCACAGTCACAACCTCGATCCCCCGCATCCAGGTAACCCCATTTTACCTGGTTCGCCCTGCAGCAGCCGACCAGTGATCGCAATCTATTAAGGGATTTCCAGGTCGACCACCGCAGTTCATGTCCAGGCGGCAGCTTTTCTGAGGGTTGAATGTAATCTGACGGGGGAGTGTATTCCGTGAGCCACTCCTGTTGTCGGGCACTCCCCACTGGATTTGGCACCGCGACCGTGCATTGCAGAAAGGTCTTTCTGCTCTTAAGGCGTGAACTGGGTATATAATGTTGATAAAGAGGGTGGCGTGCATCATTCTCCTGCTTTCCCTTTTCCACTCCACATGCCACACGCCTTCGCACCGATGGTGGAGCGATGCCAGCAAGTGGGTACAATGAGTAGGCTTAAGGCAGCCCGTTATTATGCGGCATGTGTCGTTCAGTGCAACATCAACTTCCTTGGCATGTGCTGATCGAAGCTATACTGGACAAGTGTATTCGCCTGCCGAGTAAGAAAGCGCGAGACCTGTTGCTCTTACAACATGTGGAGCTGCCTCCCAGGACGTGGATGTTAACCGTCGAACCAAATTGTTTCTGCTCGCAACTTTTCGTTTGGTGTTAAGACAGTGGGCTCTATATGTCAGAGTGGGATCGAAAGTAACGCCAAGGTAACGTGGGTTGGGGCAGTGCTCAATCTCTACACCATGCCATGAGATTTCAAGAGGTCGGTTTGCTGCCCGGTTACGCAGATGGAACGAACAAGACTGAGTCTTAGACGGATTAGTCCGTAATCCATTGCATGAGTAGTACTGGTCGAGACTTTCCAGCGCGGTCATCAATCTTTCCTCAACTTCCTCGAAACGGGGCGCCTGAGCAGCCAACCCCAGATCATCCGCGTATAGAAAGTGCTTTTTACTCATGTTTATTGGCTGATCGTTTGTGTAAATATTAAAAAAAGCTGGAGCCAAAACACTTCCCTGCGGTAGCCCGTTCTCAAGAATGCGCCATCGACTTTTGCTGTTCTGCATATGCACCTGGAACCTGTGGTTTGTCAGGAGTTCTCTCAAAATTTGAGTAAAATGTAAATCATTTGTTATCTTAAGCACCTTGACCAAGAACCTTTTGATGTTAACTGTGTCATAAGCCGCTGACAGGTCAACAAATACAATACCGGTTACCTGGCGAGTTTCAAAACCATCTTCAATGCACTGTGTTAAATTTAGTATCTGGTTGGTACAAGATTTACCCGGTCTGAATTCAGCTTGTTCACGAATGAGGTTAGTTTCCAGAACAGGTGTAAGGCGGTCCAGCAACATTCTTTCAAACATTTTAAAGGTGTGACACAGTAATAAAATGGGGCGATAGTTTTTAGGCTCGTCAGGGTTCTTTCCTGGTTTGAGAAGCGCTATGACCTTTGCTCTTCGCCACAATTTTAGATTTTTTAAAGAAATTAGGCAGTTATTAAAAAGAGCAAGAAGCCAAGGTACCACTCCTGGCCCAAAATGCTTGATTTGTTCTACAGTTATATCGTCTACGCCAGCAGCTTTGCCAGTTTACAGCATCTTCATGGAGTTAATTATATCCGTATATTAGGCTCCGTAAACAGGTGATGGACACAAGGGTTTATCGAGGCGCTGAGCTGCGATCAGACCACGGCCTAGTCATAACTAGAATTAGGGGTCTGTTCGCGGGTTGGCGTCATCGTACCGAGTGTCCTGAACCTGAATCGACTTATAGCATCAAAAGCTGGAAGCTGCAGGATGCGTCCATTAGGGATAAATATAATGAAAGGGTAGCCGAAAAGCTTGGCGACGTCAATGTAAGCAGTGAGAATATGGAAAGTGTATGGCAGAACCTTAGGGACAGTATGATAAATGCCGCTGTGGAAGTGTGTGGAGAAACGAAAAGAGGCAGTAGTAATAAGCGTGATGCATGGTGGAATGAGGAAGTGAAAGAAGCAGTTAGAATGAAGAAGAAAGCATGGCTAGACTACTTAGCCTCGCGGAATGATTTTAATATGAAAGAGAGATACAAGCTGCAGAAAGTTAACACGAAGGCACTGATAGAAGAAGCTCGTGAAAGGTGCAGAATGAAAGCGGATGAAAGGTTGTCGTCCAATTTCCGGGATAATGCCAAGCTCTTCTGTAAAGAGGTAGGTAAGACCTGGAGTTGTTCGGCAATCTGCAGTATGAATAAAGTGCTTAGTGTTAACAATGACGTCCTAACAGACCAAAGTGACGTCCTGCAGAGATGGAGTGAATATTATGGAAAGATGTACGCAAGAAAAGACAGAGATGCCACATCGGGAAGTGGAGCTCACTTCGATGCTCCGGATCCCGATGTCATTGAAGTCATTAGTATGAAAGAAATAGAACAAGCGATAAGAAGTATGAAATGTGGTAAGGCTGCGGGAAAAGACAGAGTTGCTGCTGAGATGATCAAGTACGGTAGGTCGCGTGTCTGGGGCACACTATGTCTGTTATGCAACTTGTGCTGGCGGACGGGTGAGCTCCCAGATGACTGGCGAGTAGCAGTTGTAGTACCTATTTACAAAGGGAAAGGCTCGCGCCTAAACTGCTCCAGCTACAGGGCAATCAGCTTGGTCAGCTTAGCTAGTAAGGTGTATGCAAAATATTATAACGTCACGAATGCAAGAAAAGTCTGCAAGGTATTTATGGGAGGCTCAATGCGGATTCCGACGTGGAAGAGGATGCATGGATCAAGTGTTTTCTCTCCGCGTGATCGCGGAAAAGTTTCTGGCTCTTAGCCAGAAGGTTTTCTGCGCTTTTGTGGATCTAGAGAAAGCATTTGATAACGTTGTGAGAGAAACGCTGTGGGACTTGCTGCCAGGATATGGTGTGGACGGCTCGCTACTGCGGGCAATGCAGTCGCTTTATAGGGACTGTAAGGCTTGCGTGCGAGTAGGGGGGGATGTGTCACCTCTTTTTGATGTCTGTACAGGCGTCAAACAGGGATGTGTCATGTCCGCCTGGCTGTTCATAGTGTATCTGGACAGTTGTCTGCAGAAGTTGAAAGATTTAAATATGGGTGTGAATTTGGGTGACTTTACAGTAAACTGTCTGCTGTACGCTGATGATGCGGTGCTCATGGCCTCATCAGAAGCCGACCTACAGGCATTAGTCACTAATATGAAAGAGGGGTGTGAAAGTAAGGGGCTCCGCTTGAATGCAAGTAAAACTAAGGTTCTAGTATTTGAAAGAGGTGACGTAAGAACTAAATGCGAAATTAGGGTAAACCAGGAACGTCTAGAGCAAGTGAATGAATTTGTGTATTTAGGAAGTATGTTTAGCGCGGATGGAAGATATGATTCGGATGTAGAACGGCGAGTAGCTGCCGGAAACAAAGTTAACGGTGCTTTGTCCCAGTTAGTAAAGCGACAAAGCATAGTAAAAGAAGCACGAATGGCGATTCATAACGCAGTGCTAGTGCCAACTTTGCTTTACGGTAGTGAAACCTGGGTATGTCAGCAGATGCATGAAAGTAAATTGAATGCTGTGGAGATGCGATCACTTGGAAAATTGTGCGGCGTTACCTTGGCCGACCGAATACGTAACGAAGTGATACGGAATATGGCAGGTTTGAATCAAAGTGTCAGCGTTAAGCTGGAAAAGGGCGTGCTCCGTTGGTTTGGACACGTCCAACGAATGAGTGAGGAACGATTGACGAAGAATATATATTGTTCAAAAGTAGAGGGTAGAAGGAGTCAGGGAAGGCCGAGACTTACATATGAAGATCACGTGAGCAGATTGCTCAAAAACGGAAAGGTCAAAAGTACTCGGATACCCAGACGTGCGTGTATGAAGCGATTGATGAATCTCGAAGAAGCGAAAGAAGTATGCATGGATCGCGAAGCCTGGCGATCTGTCCTCTCTGACTACCCCGTCAGGGATACAGCGTGAAGATAGTTAGTTATAGTTAGTTAATTATATCCGAGAGTGAGAACGGTTCGCTAATTTTGTTGAAGTTCAAGGACAATTGTTGGAGCCCCTTAATTTAAAGTAGGCGCTGTTGTGGTTTTCCATTTATCAGGAGCTGGTGAGCCACCTGGTCAGGGGTCACTTGACAGGGATTAACAGCGTCTGGTGGATCATCAGTAAGTTTCCTTATCGCTACCCACGCCTTTTTACTGTTATGCGACATGTCAACATTAGTGACCAGATTCATCCAAATATCTCTCCGACTTTCAGCTACGGCTTGCATAAGCTGCTCTCCCTTCCCTACTGTATCTTCTGAGAAAGGGTTTTCCCTGTGGAGTGACTGGTATTAGTCGAATAGTAGAGCGGATTCTTTATTAAGACCAGGAATCATACATCAGTAATATTAGTTTAAATAAAATAATTTCTTACACCTCATAAAGTAAGAATTGCAAGGCAAATTTCTAAAGGAATGCGGCTGTTCATTTCTTATTCTGCATCTACTCTTTAATATAAACGATAATCGAGAACCGCAAATGAGATAATCTACCGTTATCGGGATACGAAATGTGTTTAAATTATATGGAGGACTTGATCTAGTTTCTCGCATCGAGTTTTAATCATCAGCATCTTGATCGCGGTTATTCCGCAAATACTAAGATATTATCAAAAGATTACTTGAATATGCAAAACATCTGTTTCATAAATCTATTGCTATCTCAAATAAGGATGGATATTTATTTTAGGTAAAGCAATATTCCGTACGTATATGTAGTCGTGTTTCATAACTGATTTTAACTTAATACTAAGAATACTGTGAAGACTCCACCAAGACACGAACCAGAGGTAACCATTTTGAATAAACTCAACAAAGAACAACTAAAGGACAAAGTCAGAATGTAATCATTTTTGACAAAGCGAAAAATAGTTAAATCATAAATATATAACCGGATATTTAAAAAAATGTCCTTGGCTCTGGAGCTAATTAAATGAATGTGAATACGCATCTAGAATTTAAACTATTCTAACAAAGTAAACGGTTTTTTCACAAATTCTAAGCATTGGGTCATATAGGTATATTTGTCACGGGTATAAATTATTTCAATTCTGTAAAGTTATACTCATTACTTTTCTAGTAAAGTAACGGTCATTTCACAACGTAGAAACCTCGTAAAATATCAGAATAGTGTTACGCTAAATAGTTTTAGAAAGAACAGCAGTTTTAAATGCTTTAGGTGTAGGTCGTTTTACGATTGAGCAATGTTGTAAGCGCGTACTAAGAATTCATTTATCAAGCCGATGTATTCAGTAACAGGTATTTTAGCAGAGGTATATTACTTGTCAAACAGCTTACAATTCGCTATGCTTATTTTTTTTTCGACATTTGGCTTGTGAGATTTGTTATTCATTATTTTTAATCACAAAGCTTTACTCACCTACCGTAACCTTTAAGTCCAATTTTCAACAAAATGTAGTCAATTACCAACTTCCAGTGTCCAACTAAACTCTGTTTAAAATTCATCAAAATTAGTAATTTAATAAAAGTAAGAAAGCGTAACAATAAAAGAAAGGCATTATTTACATATAAATTAGCGACGATGTAAAGATATAATTATATAGTTGCTTTACCAGTCCCCAACAGACTACCAAAAATGATCAAGAACAAGAAAAAAAATTACTAATTTGTTTTGACAATGACACTAGAAATATATATAAATTTCAATAGCAAAAACTTAAACGACACCATTCAGAAGATTCAAGATATTGTGTATAATCCTTAGTGAATAAAAGCTTACCACGAAACGATAAACGTTCACATACAATGTCGATTTAGCCTTGCATTCATTCTAATTGTCACGTTACACTACTAGTGAACGGCAATAAATACATCTTCTTAGTTATACCACACAACAATGAAGTCTAACACAGTGACTAGAACAGTCTACATATAGGAACATAAATAACGAATGCTCAATTTTACTCGTCGACCTTGCTATTGCGTATGTATTTAAAATAAAATACACCTAATAATATATTACAAACACTACACGTAATATCATTTCCACCATTTTAATGAGTTGCCACTTTATTTTGGCCTGATCCCTGATTTAGAACAATGTACTTTGGCTCATTGTGTGCCAAGATTTTAAAAGACATTTCCATTAACGAGATAAACAAAACCATGATTGATGGCTAGCACCAATATCAACGGCTTTTTAAATAAAACCACTGAGTCAGATGTTGAAGTTCGAACGAGATTTAAAAGTATTTGCAAAGTCCTGCAAGTGAAACTTGGTAAAAATTTAAGTTTTCAAAAGTACGGAATCAAAGCGAGTAGAGTCGACCGCTCTCGTTCATTTGAATTACGCCAGGCTCCGCCTTTTGTAGTCGACTTCATTTAGCGAACTTAAAGGAACTCTTTTATTTTGTCCCAGCAAAGAACTTAAGAGGTGCATTGTTGAATTCGTAACAAATTGCACGCCCGTGATTACGTTAAGAAGAACGGCTGCGCTTAAGTTTAGATTGCAATTTAACAGTTATCTGTCCGATTGCAATGAATTTAAAAGTGCTGTGAGATTGCAAATCAGTAAGATTTTTTATTTCCTACCCTTTTTCTTATAGATTGGAATTTTCGACATAACAAAATAGTTACGTATATTATACGTTAAACTAAATAGCTTAGGAATGTTTGTACTAATTATTTTTCCCAAATACGAACGATTGATTTGACTAGAAGATTTGTTAAAATGCATTATAGTTTTATCATAGTCACTAATTTTTCTTTTCTATTTCCTTGAGTAGCAGAAACATTTCGTAGTTTCAACGATTGATTTCTTAAGTATAAATGAAAACGTAAATACAAGGATCCTAAAGAATTAGTAATTAGTTCATAGCCAGTGAAGATATCGATGAAAGATATTGAACAAAATAAAGAAAATTTCAAAATGAATTAGGGTAAGGTTTATCTTTCGAATATTAACATCAAAATCTACTAAAATTAATTTATTTTTCATGTAGCGTTTGACTTTAATAAGTTATCTTGTTTGAATCCTCAAGGGGTTGTAAACATTTTTTTTATTTTCCAATGAACTCCATTTGTGGTCGTGTTGTAGATATCATAGTTATGTGCTTGTACTGTGTAGCAACAAGTGTTCTAGGTAAACATCCTTCACACGAAAGGTAATCTGATCTGTGAATTTAAATAAAATATAAAAAAAGGTTCGAACAAATAATTAAGATGCAATCTGCATCTTTTTTCTTCTTGCATTCTTTCTTTCTTACCTTTCGTGTTTTGAAAATCTCATACATAAGCGTATTGCAAAATTAAGACTCTCTAACTTATCTCATAGTTAAGTAACGATATACATTATTTAAACTTCTTTCATATTTACATAATTGTGCGATACTTACAATCCCAAACTGAAATTCGTCGTCTGATTACATAGTATGAAATTTATAAAACATACATAGGTAACTTGTTTTTAAAAACGTTGTTTTCGTTTCTTTACCTGCCTTTGATCAGTTGGGTTTTAAATCTTCTTTTACTTCTGTATCCATTAGTAAAAGCGAGTATATCACATTTAGACTAACAAACAGATAGACCAAATATAAGCAAGAGTTTCTAAAAACAATGAGTTCATAACTAATCGAGATCTGAGGTATCGGACTGGAAGAGACTCTTTTTTTCAATAAGTATATTGATAGAAGATATTATGATGATCAAATGCGAATCTTAGAACAGTTTAGATATATTCTATTATTGGTTTTTAAATCCCATAAATTACCATTTTTCCACCATCATGCAAGTACTTTACTTGCTGTAATAATTCCCATATAAAATTACCAAACTTACAATTTCAACATGCTTCAGAAAAATAACCTAATTATAGTTAATCGGATGATCATAAAGCTGTTGAAAAATAACAAGCCCCAGAGAGGCATATCATTAAAGTTAAGTCGTAATTAAAACCGTACATTATTTATATTTCATTGCTTACGTAAATTATGCCATTAAATTTTATTTACTCATGTATTAACCTGCTGGGTATTGTTGACAATAAAAAAAATAAGTTTATGATTCGAGAAGGATATTTTTTTAATCCTTGATTTGTTGGATTAGCCTTTACCCCGCAATAAGTAAAAAACTTATTAAAATTATTGTAAAAAGGTTATCATTTTCATATATGTTCTCTGTAAACATGATTCTAAGGCGGTGCACGGCTCACTGGAACCACTATTACTACATAAATCCGTCAGCATTTTTGAGAATCCTTACATAATTTAAGAATAAGCAAAACCACGTATGTCGATCTGAATATTAAAGTTATTCTTCAACAATATCCAAAATACCTAAAGCAATAACGATATTAAATCATAAAATTCTATACGAATTTCTACGAGTATGCCCAACACTAAGGGTAAAGATAGTAAAAAAGTATCGGGCGTGCGTAGGACATTAGCCTCAAAAAGCGTAGGGAAGCCAGCAGTGTCACGAAGTCCGCCCCAAGCAATTTTGTACCAAATGTCGTGCGCTACGTGCTCGACAAATAAAGAGGATGGGATAAAGTCACAGCTATTACATTAGAATAGCTAGCTTACGATACAATATCATTATGCGTATTTTACCTATGTCAAAAGATCGTCGTCTCTTCAGACGGACGTGATGTGTTTCAAAGAGATTTCGTATGATAAATGACTGGTGCTATTTCATGAATTACGTTCAATAAATTCAAACATTTATAGTGACACAATTTTTTTCTTCAAAGCATCATTTTACAATAAAGGTAAGGTTAAATAAATATAAAAATATCTGTTAGTAATAGCCGTATCCCAAATTTGGAATGATATGCTGTATTTACCTCCTCTTATATACTCAGGTTCTTCAAGCAGAGCATCACTGATCTTTACTTGAAGGTCACTGTTGATAGTCTTGTAGACTGTGAGAATTCTTCGATAGGTGTCTTCTTAGATATGGCTTTTCAGATATTCCTGACGGCATAATCAGAAAGGACAGATCCCCAGGGTTTGCGATCCATGTATAGTTCTTTCGCTTCCTGCAGATTCATCAAGCGCTTTATACATGCACGTCTGGGTATCCGACCCTTCCGTTTTTCTTTATTTTGCAAGCTGATATAAAATATCGGGGCAATCATAAATAATACCTATACATACTATGCTTTTTTTATTACCCTTGTACCGCTGAAGAATACGGAAACTGTAAATTATCACCCCAAAATATTTCCATCTAATCCCCTTTGCCAGTTGCTTAATTTTTGTAAGTGCGAATCTATTTTCACCCTTGGTCGTCTCTTGTATACGGAATCTCCCCCAAGATTTACGCTCTTGACGCGAGCAATAAGGGCGCTAACCTACGATGCAGCCTGTTCGATATTTTAAAAAGGTTCGTCTGAATCCGGTGAAAAATTGCTTTTCATTCGGTCCGATCGAGAAGTCGTATATTTCAGTCATCTTCGCGTATTGAACGGCCATGAAGACGGGGACTGATAACTTATTTAAAGCTTTTACTAAGTGTTTATTCTGCGGGAGACGTTCAGGAGCTTACTAACTTTGTTATGATTGAAGGTACTATTATAAAAGGTATATTTTATTGATTATCGATGCAGTCGAATGGGTATCGCATGCGTTTTTAGTCTGTTAAAAATATGATATGAAATAGATAAATTTAGGGAGAGTAGATAATTTCAGGAGTATTTATATTATACCGACAAGAAGGTAATATATTATAAAGTTACTATAGATCTTTTAAGCGATAATAATTTAGTATTAAGTGGTAAACAAATGCAGATCAACTGGGTGGGTTACTGTACATGTTTTATCATCACGTAACGATGTACACGTTTCGATTATCGGTTCAGTTTGAACGGTACAGTTAAATCCTAACGATTTTTCGTAGCTTGTGATAGCTATCTTAAGAAACTATCGAACATACCTATTTTATAATATCTCAGATCTATATAGGTACTTAATATTTTCAATTATGACAGTTGTTAAAAAAATGATATTCTAAGAAATATGTAATTAACGATATACTTATTAAAATTGTTCAATTTAAATAAGTATATCGTTGATTAAGCATTACTTGGAATTTGTTTAAAATGAAATGTTTTACAATAACTTGATTTAAAATTAAAATTAAGCCTCCTTTAGGCGAACTGGGAACAGAATTACTTTGGTAATGAATGTGATAAAAACATTAATAAAAAGAAATTAAATATGTTTTGTGCTATTTTCGATCAACGCTTTGCAATAAAAATAAAATAAACTAAGTAAACGAATTGAAGATCGTTATAGCAATGGTAGACCCACGGGAAGATGAAAATAGATATATTTACAACTAAAAGAGGTTAATATTGTTAGTGTATTATAAATATTCGTCCCTAATTGATTGTATAGCGAATAAATTTTAAAATGATAAAAAACAACTTGTTTCGCGACGTAACGTGTCCTATCCCTAACTAGTGTCTCTGAACCGCTACACATTTGAGAACCGTATCAAAATAAGTTAAAATTCTTCACGTTTTTATCGTTTAACGTGAATAATTTCAAAAAAACCTTAGCTTAAAAATCGTTATCTTTACATCGTAAAATCAGATTATACCGAGCTTTTCGCCGACATAAATCCTGATTAGATATCATCCCTCTCAACAAAACGTCGATATTATCCTACCAATATTAAACACATCGCCCCAGAATAAACCGATCTTCGTTTCACATTACATATTAATTTAGGCGGCATGGTTCCTTAATATACGCTTAGATACGCATTGTAGGGTGACCCCGGCGTTAAAGATTCTCCATCGTAAGCATGTAGGGTATAAGTAAGTGTGTGGAATAGAGAATGGCCGACTATTTCGGCACCGACCGGCCTAATCCCCAGATTATTGCCACATTACAAAAAGTCAATGCATTTTTCTTTTTGTTCAATTTCCGCTGGTAGCGTTCGCTTACCTAAATACGTGCTAATGAGTTTTATTGCTCTATTTTATGATTGTGTATTTGTTCGTTTCTGTTTAATACGTTTTGTAGATTTAATTTGATAAGCACAAGAGTGAATGTTAAAGTTTTCGTTGGAAATTACTAGCTAATTATTAGGGCCTTAGGTACTTATTATCGGTGTCAATATCTTGAACTTTTTTTATAGTTTTATAGTATGCCTCTGCTTACGTCTACGCTAAAAAGTGTGACTATATGTATCTATGCACATATGTACGTTCTAGTTCATAGCTCGGATTTTATTTGCAAATGTTTAGTATAATGAAAACCATAGTTACAGATAGTATATATAGTTGCAATATAGTAGTATTATAACATTGCCAACGTCTAGAAAGGTGTTGGTTTCCAAAATGTATTTATTACGTGTTAATACAACCTTTATGTAGAAAAGATATATCTAAAAATCACGCTAACAATAAGTAAAAGTTGTTGCTGCTTATAAGTACAAGCCATACACCTCTTATGTCACCAGTATGAAAATATGTCCTCTAGAAAACCATATATGTAAATAATAGTGAATTTATCGTATCTGAGAATTTAACTCAGAAATTTCATCTAAATATTTGCATTTTTTTTCAAATTTGTGAAATGTCTTATATTATAAACGGTATTTTAAGAAATCATGTGTTTGTTCAAAAGTTATCCAATAGGACTAGAGAATACAGAAATATATTTTTTATAAAGAAATGTAGTACAGTTCTACGTAAACAACATATGTCTTTAAGAAACCGTATTCATTGGTATGTAAATCTCAATTTATTTCATCTCGTTTTATAAATCTTGGCACGAAGAACGCGTACAGCAGTGGGTATTTGTAAAGGAATGCCGTTAAGTACCAAGTGCGCCACACCTCAGTAACGAGGCCGGCAAAGCTGCAGCATCCTTGAGAGGCCACATTCCAGCATCAGAGTCTATTTACGGTTTAAGACCTCATTTTCCAAAGCACATGAATGGCTCGACCCTTTCTGTGCAAATCATCACAAATGGTAGCGTTTTGCAATACACGTTTTCTAAGAAACTGCAACATTCTGTTACTTGCATAGTAATGAATGAATTGATATATTCTAATTCGTACGCCTAATTGATTTCTTCAAGCTACAACTATAGACTTCTAATTTGCTGATATTACTTCTTTGTTAAATATAAGGTTGGCAGCGCGAGTGTAGCCTTTAGTGTTGCGTCGTCTACGTCTTAACATCTATGTATAGGCTACATTAACTAAGCACTTTTGATCAGGAGGGTCTCCTACTTGTTTGTAAATATGTCGATTATACTTAAGTGATATCTTGATTAAAAAAATTAAGCCAATATTTTCATTAAGATTTCTAACAGTAAATTTAAATTGATATAGAAAATTTCTTGTTTGTATATAAGTTTTCTACACTAACTAAACTAGGGGCAGCCCCCAAGTTGCACAAATATTCCACTATCACTCTTCGCCACCACACCTATGTGTTTTATAGACAAAATGTAACATACTTGAAACCTCAACACTAGAGTAGGAGTTTAAATCTAGAAACTTGTAGTAAAAATTACCATACAATTTAATACCACTGTTTACATTTTTTGTGTACAAATTGCACTTGACATTAATTTTGTGTGTCTGTTGTTTCAGAACATCCTGGACAAATTTAATCCAGGTGCTCGACAGATGATAACAGCCGGAAAAGCTTACTTAAAGGCTTTACATGGTAAGTACTTTACTAATAATCTGTTAACTTGCAAATCAGAACCCACAGACTCATTAAATGTTGCGGTACCATTATTGTGCAATAAATTTATCTATCGAATACCTGAAGTAAGGTCAGTGTGCTCTAGAAAGAGTTCAAACAAATATTACTTCAATTTATGAGATGATACTATTCAAAATCTACATAAGGCTAATTAAGAGAGTACCGAGAAATTCGATAAAAGTAGAAGAAAGTGTCATTTATGTCGCGACGATCATAAATCCACAGTGACGCACATTCAGTGAAACGTATACAATTAATTTATGTAGTGTAAGCCAAATGGGCGCATCTATATGCAAAACCTCGGTGTTCCCCGCTTACTTGGCTGTGAAACTGGGGCGTGGTTTGTGCCAAATTGTCTCTGTTGGCTTATCTAGAGTATTATAGTCGGAGCACTAGTAGCAATAAACTTATGCATTCTCCGCGATGTATCGTTCCTGATGCCTCTGTGTAGATATATTTTGATATTTATGATTTTGATATTGATATTTAATATATATAAATTGAGGTTTATTTTCCTTTATCTCACGATTTCTCAAGTAATTATTAGTTTATTTATTTATTACGTTTGCTAACTTGACGAGACTTAACTTTCAAACTTGACGAAAAAGAGCAAATACATAAATATTATCCAAGAACAACGCATATTTGCAGGGTAAACCGCACACACAAAGTTGCACATTACAATATTTACCTACTGATGTCTTTACATAAAATTTGTAGGAATTGCTTTTTTTTCGTCATCTTTGGGCTACTACGTCGTATTTTTTATTATGTCTCGCACTGTGATAGTTCTTATGATGGTTAAACCTAATAGAGCTAGACCTAATAGCCTATGTCGCCTGTGTTTGAGATCTTTCCTTAGGATCGCAATAACATCAAAACTGTAAATTTATCTATTATACCATTAACTTCGTAGTAAATTCATTGAATTATACCTTTAATTTGGTGACAAGCTAAAAATTCCCATCATTATGATAAATATACTCTTAGCTTTCATTAATATTAACATTTAATTCACCCTAAACTCCCCTGATTGGAAATTTTCTAAAAGTATTTAACATTTTCATTGCTCTTTACTGATACTTAGAATTCGTTGGCTTCTTTTTATAAGATCGTAATATTTTAATAAAAGCAGCAAAAACGGGCAGTTTTAGGACAAAAACTTTCTATGTTTAATCATAAGTAGTTAAGCTATTGAGTTAGATAACTAACGAAACCAATAAGGTGTTAAATTAGTATAAGGTATTATTTAATTAGATTTTTTACCGTTTACAGTAATGCTTCATCATCATCATCCGAGCGTCTGTCCCAGTTGCGTCTCGCGACGCCCGGGGTCCGCTTTCCTACATTTTCTCCTCCACTTCACACGGTCGTCGGCACCCCTGTAGTGAGACCATTGGCACGCATGTCATCCGTTACGACGTCAAGCCAGCACTTCTTGGGTCTGCCCCTCTTACCGGGACCCGGCGGGGCTGACATGGCCAGACATCTGTTTCCTACGTAGCCCGGCGGTTGCCGCAAGACGTGACCATACCAACGAAGGCGACACTCTTGCAACTTGTCTGCAATGTCACGGACATGAAGGCTGCCACGAATACGAGAGTTCCTCACGCGATCCATCCGCGTGACTCCACACATCCACCGCAGCATCTTCATTTCCGTGACACGCAGCTCCTGCTTGTGTCGCTCCAATATTGGCCACGTCTCACTGCCATGTAAAAGGACAGGTCTAATGATGGTTTTGTAGACCTGTCCCTTCAACCGGATCGGCATTTTAGGATCACAAATGACACCGGTCATCTCCCGCCATTTGGCCCACGCGGCAGCAATGCGTGACTTGACATCGCAATCGATGTCACTGGACGTGTGAAAAACTAATCCCAGGTATTTAACCTGGTCCGTCCGCTCGACCAAATCACCGCCAATGCGGACGGATGTGGGATCTGTCGAGTTTAGTCCCAAGTACTCGGTCTTCGCCACATTTAGTTTCAGACCGCCGTTCTCAAGCGTCTCCTTCCACACCTTCACACGTCGCACCAATCTGCTCCTGTCCGCGTCTGCCAGCGCAATATCGTCAGCATACATGAGCAACCATGGAGGCTGCTCATGCGAGTTCCTGATGCTGTCCGACAATTCGTCTAATATTACGCTGAACAGAAGCGGACTAAGGACCGAACCCTGGTGTACACCGACGGATCGGAGTCACAGTACATGTCCCGGATAGTGTCAATATAGACCTCGGGAACCCCTTTGGACCGCAGTGCCCACCAGATCATCGCGCGAGGAACACAGTCGCAGGCCTTCTGCATGTCTAGAAACATACAGTGCAGAGGCGTGTTCTTCGACCTGTATTTCTCTGCGACAACCCTCAGGGCAAAAACAGGGTCGTGGTCCCATGACCAGGGCGAAACCCATATTGACACCCCGAGAGAATACACTCCTGCCGGATCCGAGAGTCTATAATCCTCTCGAAGATCTTCATGGTGTGGGACATCACCTTTATACCGCGGTAGCTCCCGCACTCCTGCACTGACCCCTTACCTTTGAAGACTGGAGTAATAATACTCAGTCTCCATTGGTTTGGGATCTGCCCGCTGAGGAGCATGCGGTTAAAAAGGTTTACTAAGATGCCCACACCGCGAGGACCCATCGCCTTCCAAACTTTGATGGGGACTCCATCGGGTCCGACAGCTTTCCGATTCTTCATGCGGCGAAGCGCAGTCAGGACTTCTCCAGGCGTTACCGGTGGCACTAGTCCCTGATTCGGAGGGAGGTCCGGAGGCTGCACCTCTTTATGCTGTTTATTAAGCAGCTCGTGAAAATACGAGCGCCATCTCTCCTTTACCGCGAGGTCTTCGCTTAACAGGTTGCCCTCAGGGTCTTTTACACAGCGACACTTGGATATATCCTGTGCTGCTTTGACCCTGGAGCGCGGCAGCTTATAGATGAGCTTCTGCCCCTCAGACGATTCTAGCTTATCATACAGAGGTTGTAAGTGGTCTCGTCTGGCTCTGGCTACAGCTCTCTTTGTGGCGCGCTTGGCAGCCCTGTACGCGTCGCGGTCTTCGGGAGATCCGGTCGCTTGCCACTTTTTAAAGAGGGCTTTCTTCTCCCTAGTCTCCCTCTAGACTTCGTCGTTCCACCACCAAGTTTCCTTGTCACATTTGCGTCCACCCTTAGACTCACCGAGCACCACCTTCGCCGCTCCAAGGATGGCCGCCTGAACTTTGTCCCAGTAATCTTGAACTAGTTCGCCTTCAGTATCGGTGCACTTGTCACCGACAGCTGAGACGAACTCCTGGGACCTAGTTTCATCAAGCAACCACCATCTGATGCGACGCTGGCACCGCTCGATGCGTTTGCCTTTGGGCTTCACGCAGAGGTCCATGACAAGGAGACGGTGTTGTAAAAAAAAAAAAAGAATATCTTTATTTTGCATAGACCATTTTGTGCAGTAAGACTCTCTCCGGGTATGACCTTGCAGTTGGCCACCTTGCCGATGCTGTGTCGCCTAGTGAGTAGGAAATCGATCTGAGTTGTACGCCTCCCGCTCTTGTAGGTGATGAGATGTTCGGATTTCTTTTTGAAATACGTGTTCAGTACGTATCGGCAGCCGCACACTTTCTGAGGATAGTATCTCCTTCAGCGTTGCGGATGCCGTATCCAAAACCACCATGAACACGCTCAAACTCCTCACACCTCTCACCTACATGACCGTTTAGGTCGCCGCCCAAAACGATTCCCTGTGACAACGGAATGCTCCGAAGCACTCCCTCGAGTTGGCCCCAAGACGACATCTTATCGGCGTCGCTACAACCGGCCTGTGGCGCGTAGGCACTTACCAGGTGGGTTATAATCCCATCGATAAGCACCCTCACGATCATAAGCCGGTCGCTACAGCGTTTCACCTCCAAGATGCCGCTCTGCAGCCCCTCGGAGAGCACCACGGCCACCCCGTTCTCCCCACCAGGCGCACCCGTGTAATACAGCTTGTAGCCGTTCTGTAAAGGTCGGGCTCTGTTGCCCTTCCACCGAGTCTCCTGCATGAACGCCACGTCCACCCTCCGCCTGGAGAGTACTTTGGCCAACTCTATCGCACGCCCAGTCAGCGTGCCAATGTTCCACGATGCGAAGCGGATACGGGTTGGGGCTAACTTCTTTAGCCGTGCTGGCCCGACACACGGCAGCCCTGGCCCACTTGCCACAGGAGCCGGGCGGGGCTCCTGCGCGCCGTTTTGCGGCGGCGCCCTATCCCTAGGGATATGTAGTATGTATGTAGCTAGCTACATTCCGATTGTACATTTCCATTTAGTTTTGGCAGGTGGCTTTTATGGGAGCAACGCCCTCAGACCTCCCAACCCCAGAGGGGAAAGCCAGCGCCAGAGCCTCGTCCGTTAATCAGCAGGTGCACGCACTAGCACGGGAGGTTGACTTGGGCCCCGAAGATCTTGGTGGGGCCCCTTACATCCACCACCCACCAGCCCAGTAATGCTTATTGGTATGATATTTAGAACCTATGCAAATTTGGGAATAGACTAGCAAGAATTTAATACCTGAATCGAAATTTAAAATGCTCCGTAGTACAGCAGTATTCCACTGTGATAGCATTTTTTTACAACACGTATTTAGAAAATAGTTTTATATTACTCGTACTTAATAATAATATCTACTCAGGGCCCTGGCTCTCATTTCGTGCTAGCGTAACTGTTTAACCGTAGGTACTTAGCTTCTCAGCCAGGCTACATTTCATTTCACTTTAAAAAATTGCGTCTGGCAGCACCGTTTGAATACTGTAAGGTCTCATAAATCTCCATTTGGTCCTAGAAAGATTTTACCGGGTCTGTAGCACGAAACTGCTTAATGCAAACAACCATAGGCTGGGTGAGCAGTTGAGCACTTTCCATCATAAAGCTGGTTCGCTATTTTAGAGATATAAAAAATTTCATCCGTGCCATAAGCTATTGAAAGCACCTACCATTCTGTGGAGACGATCCTGGCCGGACGATCTCCCCAGTAATTTGTATTGTATAGTTAAAGTTTCAAACCTTGACAAATATACCAAATTATTACGTTGTTGCGAAAATTACATAGTATGCCCAAAACTGTTTACTAATTGCCAATTTGAGTTATATACAGAGCTAGCAAATAACTTACTTATCTGTCTTACTTTCATCCGGAAGGGGTAGGCAGAGGCTTACTATACGTCCACATTCCACCGAATGCATTTTCCCCACATACTCGTAACAACAGTAATGGACTGGTGTAGGTTGTGGCGACCTGCTATTGAAAATTGTTAAGCCGTTAAAAACGCCTTAATTTAGCTAAACAACTATCAACTTACTGGCAACCGGGAGCAACGGCTTTACGCATATTATCCTACGCGGGTTAGCAGACGACACCTAATCTTAATCAAGGTGTATAACATCCTAGTTGGGGAAAACTAGCCTCCGAAACCGTGAATATATTTTCAGTCAATTTTATGTCTTACTCGGGTAGATAAAGTAACTAATACATTTGTTTTCTTTCAATCTTCTGCTTCACAGTGTTTCTGTGTGAACCCGCAGTAGTATCTATAATTTATTATACACTAGCTGTCCCGCCCGGCTTCGCCCGTGACATACTTCGAACCCCGTGGCACCCATTTAATCTCGTTGTTTGTTATTTTCACATTCACAAGAATGTATGAACATTTTCCAAATTCATTGATTAGGTACTTCACCGCTCTCCAGTACCTACCTACGCCCGCACGGGCCGGTCGAATTACGATTACACGAAATTAATGTCTTTGCGCTTTATTTTGAATCTGTGATAACTCGTAAGATATTCATTTAATTTGCAAGGTGTAAAGGGTAAAAATAATCTTCATGAAATGCTGAAGCCAACTAACGTAGTAAAAATGATAAGGATTAATAGCATATTTGTGTAAATAACCTTCAAAAAACCGCTTTATAATTGATGGTTTTTTAAAGTATGAAAATGGATATAGTATGTTATTCTTATAAGATAGACATATATCGTCGCGGACTTTTTTGTAAACCCGTTTTTGTGGAAAGCTCCCAGATGGCTTATTTTTTCCGACATCCCCAACAAATATCGTTATAGTTTGGTCAGTCTATTCAAAAACTTAACAAATTTTACATAAGAACCTTCTATAAGAATCACACTAACTATTAAAAAAAACCGCATTGTAATTCGTTTCGTATTTTTAAAGATCTAAGCATACATAGGGACAGACAGCGAAAAGTGACTTTGTTTTATAATATGTGATTATTTTCTGGGTAAAAATATTTGTTTATACATATTTAGAAATACGAGTATGTATATACATCACGCCTTATCCCAGAAGGAGTGGCAGAGGCATATTATATGCCCACTTTTCACCGTGTGGATTCCTGTCCCACGTAATAGGTGGTGAGTCCATTGCCGTGTTGAAATAGACAGACGCAGGTTGTGGCTACCTGCTGTTGAAATCTTTCATGCCGCTCATAAGGCATTCAACGAGGCTTAACGACTGCCATTTTACTGGCAACCGAGACCAACGGCTTAACTTGCCTTCCGAAGCACGGAAACGCTCGCAAATGTAAATGCCACAAAGTGGTCACCCATCCGAGGACCATCCATAGTGAAAGTTGCGTAACTCAGTGATCGTTTACAGAACACTGAGACCGCGGGGCCACGAGCGCTTCAAGGTGTGTAATAAGGTCCGAAAATATATTTTATCTACTTTTACGTATATTTTTATTAATTATAAGTTTTTTGATAAGAGAAACTAACAAAGGATATAATTGGGACCAATCTCACCCGAACTACAGCAATGCAAGACCAGAAAAATTACACCAAGCTCGATCTCGGTGAAGTCCCAAAAGAGTTTAGAATGTCTTGGAGCCACCATCAAAATTAATGAGATGATAATTTGAGGGAGTATATAAATTAATTAAAAGTATATAAATCAAATAATGATTGTTTTTATTGAGACAAACACAAATACGCAGTTTATAAACACTCTGTGTTATTCGCGGAGATATAACCTGTTCCCAAGGTTAAATATAAAAAAAGTAGTCTACGTTTCCCTTTCGTCAGTACCTATTTATATTTATACAAAGTAGAATTAGGTACAAGGAAGATTGTATAAATAGTTCGTAATAAGTTCGTTCGGACAGGAATTCACACGGTGAAAAGTGGGCATATAATATGCTTCTGCCACCCCTTCGAGGATAAGGCGTGATGGATATTTTTTTTTTATTTTTACTTATAAAAAGGTGAAGGCAAACGCTTGAAATTTTTCAACAGCAGTAAGTTCAACACAACCTGTGCCTATCCATTTCAACACGGCAAAGAGTTCACCACGTGTAACTAATTTATCAATCACGCCTTATCCCCGAAGGGGTGGCATATTATACGTCCAAATTTTACCGTGCACCACCTATTACGTAAGACAAAAAGCATTCGATGAATCCCCTATTGGGGATAAACGCATGACTGATAAACATAGAAGCTTGTAAAATAAAGCCCTAACTTAGAAAATGTATACTTCAAATACACACATAGTAAATTTTATAAGTATATCCATTTAGTGCCCATGTTACTAATATGTAAGTGTGTTAGGTTGTTTCTTTAGGCTCGCGGTCCATTGTGGCATAGCTGTATACATGATTCAAAATACGCCTTGTAGCTTGTTCAGGCTGGCGTACTCAATTCAGTCTACGAACTAGGTTTTAAAAACGCTGCCTTTTCCACTACTTTCAATTACTACCACTCTAGTCCACTTGCTGAGTAGTTTCATAGTTTTGTATGTAAGTAGCGATAACCAAATATCATGCGGACGGACTTGAACACCAAATATGAGTATTTTCATTCCGTTTTCTTTATTTATTTTATCGCTTCAAATGGAGGGGATTCGGACTAAAGTTTGTATCTCCGCAACATAATTACAATCTCAGTATTATTAAGACGGAATTTAAATCCCACCAGATTCGGGTATTAGCGGGATTGCGACAAATGTCATGAGATGAGATACTAAGAATTCCATTTTTGTTTTTGTATTTTTATATTTTTACCTTTCGGTCAGGACTGCGTTTCTGTATAAATACCTATATAATGGGAGAATCATCTGACAAAGTTTCATATTACCTCAAACAGCTACTATAAATGTTTACCAACTCTCGAACTATAAATAAAAACTATACATACCATAAATTCTAGTACAATCTGTATTATTACTTTTTCTGTAGTATAAGCAAAAAAATCACATCTAAAGATATCGGATTCTCTTTAAGTGATTGGTAAATTTGCCTTTATATTTCATACATCCAGACTGAAACTTTTAAATAGTAACACCTTTTTCACTCAATTATTAAACAGCAACTGCGGCTCGATTAACTTTAATAAGATAATTCAAATCCAGTTAATCTCCCAGCTCTGTATGTATAGTGAGATTATTCCCATTTAATGCCTCCAGAATCCTGATATTGCATTCTCTAATTGCAACTATTCAAATGAGACACAAAACACTATAATGACAACACTTTTACATTAGGGGTTAAACGAAATTTTCCATTAGTCCAGTGTTGAAAATACAAATTCTTTGTCGTTTGACTAATTGCGGTAATTATTTTTTTGCACAGTAAAACAAATTAGATCTAAGCTGGATAAACATACCTTATGTATGTTTACCAGTTTAGATATTTATATCGGGTTCGATTCTCAGGTCAGAACAAATATCTATTTGTGTGATCTGCAAATATTTGTTAAGGAGTTTGGGTGTTTTCTATGTGTATACAATACTCGTATACTAGCTGACCACGCGGGCGAAGCTGCGGGAGCTTCGCCTGCGTGGTGAAATGTTCCTATTCGAGATTTCGTACCTAAAAATATTGCAAATCCTATATAGTTAGCTTATGTTACGTACTCAAAAACAGCCCAGTAGTTTCTGTACCTATTCATTACAATCCAACTTACAAATCTGTGCTTTTTTTTAATATTAGTACAGTGTATTTATAATATATATTTATTTAGTCCGAGAACCAGGACTTTAATTGGTCGTGCTAATTAGTGTCAAGCACATAAGACCTTTTAGCCTTTTTGTGACCACCTCACTAAAAAGGCAACGAGTTCAAAATTTCTTCCAAATTTAACAACTAAATTAGACACATTTTATTAAATTTATTCGGCCCTTTAGACCCACCCAAGTTCCGTGCTTGGGAAGGCACGTTAAGCCGTTGGTCCCGGGTGCCAATAAAATGGCAGACGTTAAGCCAAGTTGAAGGCCATATGGGCGGCTTAAAAAATTTCAACAGCAGGTCGCCGCAGCCTGCGCCTGTCCATTTCAACACGGCAATGGGCTCACCACCTGTTACGTGGGACAAAAATGCATACGGTGAAATGTGGGCGTTTAATTTGCCTCTGCCTACCCCTTCGGGGATAAAGGCGTGGCAATATGTATGTATGTATTTATAAATATAATAAGTATGTTTATCAGTTCTAGATCTCATATTAGAAACTTATTTTGGGTTAGAATACTATGTTTCTAAATGCATTCATATTGTTCATAGACAACAAATAAGTAGTAGTAAAAATTATAATAGGTTTTGCATACCATTAGAAAATGAAGGACGGTGGGGAATGTCCTCGAATGTCATGCCGGACTCTAACTGGCTAAAACAACACGGTCCCTGCCTAACTGTCTACTGCCGGACGCCCCGGGTAACTCCTTGGAAAGATTTCCCAGTGAAATAAAGGGCGGTGGCTAGCTAAGAGCCGCTTAAAATAAGGACCAAAAATTCAAAAAAACAAACTAACTAACTATCTTCACGCTGTATCCCTGATAAGGTAGTCAGAAAGGACAGATCACCAGGCTTCGCGATCCATGCATACTTCTTTCGCTTCTTGCAGATTCATCAATCGCTTCATACATGCCCGTCTGGGTATCCGAGTACTTTTGACTTTTCCGTTTTTTAAGCAATCTGCTCACGTAATCCTCGTGATAATGAAAATCTCGGCCTACACTGACTTCTTCTACCTTCTGCTTTCGCACAATATATCTTTTTCGTCAATTGTTCCTTACTCATTCGTTGGACGTGTCCAAACCAACGGAGCACAATGTTTTTCAGCTTAACTTAAC
Source organism: Thumatha senex (assembly GCA_948477245.1). Lineage (NCBI taxonomy): Eukaryota > Metazoa > Arthropoda > Insecta > Lepidoptera > Erebidae > Thumatha > Thumatha senex. The sequence continues at coordinate 17,479,960 of OX419732.1, read as the reverse complement.
TAAACTTAACTTTTCTAATAAACTTAAGACTTAAATATTATAAACTTTGTTAAAATAACAGAAAAAACAAATGTCTTTGCTTACCATGCTAATTAATCCGTGAAATACACAGAGACGCATCTATCTTTGTGTCTGTCACACTTACTTGACAAAAATACGGTATAGTTGAATCCCCTCTCGCTTTCTCAGCGCGGACATTTCAAAACTATTAGATAGTTTATAAAATCACTGTGAAATACACCAAAAAAAAAAATTCTACAACGTCATAAAATATGGCAGCCGGTATACTTTTAAAGGTAAATATAACTTTTATTAAAGGTAATACTACCCATACTATAATCTTATTACCATAGATGAATCTGTAATGCTAGATAATTGCCAAGTAGGTATTTACGCAATTTCTGTGTCGTTAACCTAAATCACAATTAGTTAATTCAGTTTACGTTACTTAAAGAAACAATATTTACATAATGTCCGAAGTAGAAGATCAACACACTAGCGAGCCTCATAACTCATTAAACGTACATTTAAAAAAAAAATTCCGAGCACTAGTTAGTACATTGCTACTCTCTGTGTTGGTTTATGTATAGTTTAAATTTTAAAGTGCAAATTTTTTTCAGTCTCGAGATAAACTTGAACCATCATCTTATTTTATGATCTTGAATTAACGCACTAGTCGCGTTACCAACTACACCACCGAGACCTACTCGTAACCGACGAATTAACCCACCTCTTTTCCGTATTATTGCGACTATTGATAAAAAAAAAGACGTGTGGCACTCGGAGACTGCTGCGGTAAAGCTATTGCATAGCATACCTTTGTTTTTCTTTGATATTAATTCAAGTTACACTAAAAATCCCAAAAAAAAACACAAAAAAAACACCCTCACCCTCACTCCTCACCCTCACTCCTCACCCTCACCCCTCACTCTCACCCTCACCCCACCCTCACAGTCACCCTCATCCTCACCCTCACCCTCACACTCACACTCACTATCATCACGTCTCGATCCGTGCGAGCTTCGTACAATCGTACCATATAATATATGTACATACACGTTAAGCCAACGCTCGGCCGTGCTCGGTGAACTTAGTGTGACCTCGGGTCTTAGGTTTTTTGTGTTACGGAATTTCTTGATTAAAGCCCGCTCAAAGCCCGCGATAAAAACTATGCAATAGCTTAAAAATAGCAATTAGTCTAATTTTTTGCATCTGAATAATGTTTTTCCAATGTTTATCAATCACGCCTTATCCCCGAAGGGGTGGTAGAGGCGTATTATGCGCTCACGTTACACTGCGTGTATTCGTGTCTCACGGAATATAGGTAGTGAGCCCTAGGTGACAAGCGCAGATTGTGGCTACCTGCTGTTCAAATTATTTACGCCGCCCATTAGGCCTTCGACAAGACCATAGTAATGCCCATAAGGCAATGTATTAATGAAATCAATAATAACGTTTAATGTTTTGGACGTTCTTAACTATGATTGTCGGATATATTGATAGCGATGGCGAGAAGTCAAATATATAGTCCTCGGAGGAAGTCCCAAGAAACCTGAGAGACCCCTAGAAACTGTATAAACATAATTATTAATTTAAATCTTTAAGAAGTGATGAAGGAGGAAGTGATGATCTATGGATATTTTTTTACTAAAAGTTGCGTCCTCTTTTCTACTGGCTTGATGGAATGTACACTGAAGGCCAGTGTCCGTTCTATAGACTACTAGTTGTAATCAACATGCCATTTGATTGTAGGTTTGAATGAATAGTTCTTATATTAGTTACCTATTTTAAAAAGAAAATCTTCTACCCTCATGTGTTTTTCTTCAACAGGTGCGGCGGCTGCATCCCGTCTCTACGTAGATGCTGTGGGAAAACTCGGCAGGCAAGCTCAGCAGGGAACATGGGGAGGGTGCGCCGATATTGGTAATAAAAATATCTAATAGAACATTTTATGTTTGTTGACAATCTAGGCAGTATCTAGTAGTTGGATCGATCGTTTTATGTAGCAAAGCTTGAATCAATAGCTTTATTGAACAAGGATCCAAAGTCCTTTTTGAATTATAACTTCAGAGACAGCTTAAATTTTTTTCTATTTCAATACTTATATAATTGTATATTTTATTACTTAGATTACAAACTCTACTTTTATTACTCGCATATTAAAATGATTTAAAAAAAATGCTAATTAGGACCTATTTAATTTTGTATAAAAAATGTTGTACCATGCCCCAGTTCTCATACGAAGCAAGACTATGAATAAAAAGTATCCAGAATTCCAATAGGATCAGGAATTTGAAAAATATAACATACATCATAATATATTAATTATTATCCAAGTGATTTCTAAAATAAAAATATTTTTACAATCTCTGTCTGAGCTATTTAGAACAAGAAATTGAAAGATCCTTAATGTAAAGCTATTACTACCATTTACTGTAAGAATACTTATTTGTTAATCGTGACCTGAATTCCAATAGCAAAATTAACAGTAATTCTGTAATTAATATTTATTTCAGGGACAGCACTAATGAAAGTCGTGGAGGTATACCGAGAGATACAAGATCAACAAATGAACATTGTAAGTTTTGTTTGCTAAGCCTTAAAGAAGAATTTGTACTTAAACAAAAAGGTTTTGAAAACGATTTTAATTAAAAGTGGTACATTTTGGTGTGGCTTTTATAAATACTTTTCTATATTATCTACGTAATGGCATGGCTTTGAAGACGTAAAATTAATTTTAATGAAAATCCTACTGAGTAACTGGAAGATGCCCAGAAGAGATGAATCATGCGGCAATCATTCGTAAGGAGTTTGTATGTAACTAAAACTTTACGCTAACATGATGGCACTGGTTAATCGCTTATGCGTACTGATAGCGCCATGTTCACATTCAGAAATTGGTGCAATTTCTACTTTTTTTTACTGTTCGCTATCAGTTCAAAATTTCCATATTCAGTATTTAAATTTTTAAATTATTTAAGCTATAAAGGCATGTAGATACTACCATAAGCAGACACAATCTGCGCCTGTCCGTTGCAATACGGCAATAAGCTCTACACCTATTATGTGGGACAAAGTACAGTTGATGAAATACTACTATCTAGCACTTTTGGGAAAAAACGCATAACTTAAATGTAATTTTATTTTTATTGATTAAAATAAAAATGATTGAACAGCTTAATTAACTACAGCGTTACAAATAAATAGTACGTTTTATTTATCTACATACTTCATAACCAGTTAAGTATAAAGACTTTCACCAAGTGCCTATCCTCAATAATCTATAACTTGTTTGTTTGTTCCAGTTAAAGGCGTTTTACGTTGATCTCCTGGTCCCCTTGGAAACTAATCTGGAGAAAGACACAAAAGTGGTGCAGGTTAGTCAATAACATTTTTTCCTTCCATAATCTTTTATGTCGATACTTCAACCATGGAATTGTTTACACGATAAAAGGAATGAATCTAAGTTCAAATAGGCTTAGTATTGACCTGGTGAGATAAGAGTTTCTATTAAAAAGTTTTTCGATAGAGGGAACGATCCGTATTTTTTCGCTATGAATATAAGTTCGTTTGTTGGACATTAACGATTTTGTTTCAAATGGAGTGTTCTGATAATGGCTATAAAATATTTTATAAATTGTACAGTAATCATGAGTTTTGGAAATTGATATTATTTTTACTAAATAGGTACTTCACTTTATTAGAAGGTATCAGGTAATGGCATTGTAAAATGAAAATCCCAAAGGTAGCCTATTCACAGGAGGGTTTGTTTTTATAATTGTGTAGAGACTTCTACACAATCAACAGGACCGCGTCGGACGTCCGTCTTTAACTACACGGCGCTCCTTTACCTTATGTCAAGGACCCCAAGTCAGATCTAGAGAAAATGTCTGCAGTTGCTCTGACAAGCATTATCCGGTAACCACTACCTTAGGAGGTGGGTGTAGTCAGCAGATATATCTGAAACTATCCACTGAATCATAAGTGAAAATATTCCCATGCCTGAGATTTCGGCTTTCTCTGTACTCAGTCAAGTAATCTTTAAAAAACACCGACAATCTCAATAAATGTATATGATATGAAAAAGAAAACAATATTTCTGGAAAAGAAGCTTTATGGAAAACACAAAACAGTAAAATGTAGCACAATAACGCTTTTATTTTCACGGCATACGTCAAACGACGTACGATGAAACAATTGATATTTCATTACCAACTTATATTGGTTTAGTGAATGGTATATTGTTTGTTACAGTCTGAACAAAAGAGATTTCTGCAGCAACATAAACTGCGATCAGAGAGTTACAGTAAGGCTGCTGCGACAATAAAGAAACAACGAAAAAAGAAACCAAATGTTACCAAAGTTGGATCAGCAATGGATAAAGAGATGAAGGTAACTGTTTGAGTTTTACGACTTAACACTCTATTGATCGATAAGTATATAAGGCAATCTATTATAGTTGATTTACATGTACTGAGACGCGATATTTGTTTGGGAGGAACTCCGAAACGAACTATACGATTTAACGGGTTTTTTATTACAACTCAAGATCTAGCGCAGTTTTTAATCATATTTTTAAACATTGCTTTGACGATTTGTAAGATAGACCAAAGTTTGCCGAGTCAGGTAGTTTACTATAGATGATGTTATAGAACTTGATAATTACAACTTCATTGCATGACCATCTATCTTCCAGATAGATATAATTTATCAGTAAGAAAATCTCTACCTTCATCTATCAGTGAGTGCTTTATGTCTATGGTGCAATGATGTGTAAAAGTAATGTTCTCTCTGTATTGTTGTTTTCTATATTCTTACAATACATTTTATAAATTTCATTCACACAATTTTATAAATTTAATTTACTGAAGAAAGTCAAGACGATTGAGCCACAAATTGACTTATTAAATGCTTATTACTTTGCAACAGACTGGTTCTAAGTTTCGACCTACCAATGTGGGTATATCCCAAACCTAATATTTTCAATGATCAGTAAACTTAGAACACGAACTCAGAGAATAGGTACTTATACCCATATATAATATATCCATATTTCTATATCCATATAGAATAGGTATTTATACCACGGTAAATAGTACATCTAATGTTGGATAGAAACACTGGTTTTGGTTTTATAAAAGGTTTATCTCTGTCGCATTAAACAGTAACAGTTTTCTAAGATGAGGTTGTCAGGATACCGTGTGATTTTGGTCAGTAGGAGTTCGGTATAGATAGATTTTCCCTTGAAAAAACAAACAGTCTGACGAGTAGTGTGTGAAAGAGAATAGAATAGAAATATTCTTTATTGTACACCAATTATTAATATTAGAGATGACGCTCGACCAAACCGAAACTAGCAGAAGTCTTTTTATAACGTTCCATATGTATTATTTATAGCCGGGTACTTATATATAATTTTTGTTATGACTAGATATAAAAGATTTATAGACAGATTTTTACTAAAAGATGACCTCATGAATATGTCACATTATCTTAATAAATGAGGAACGAAAGCCGAAATTATTTTGTAAAGTATGCTAATAAGTTCATAAAACTTGTAGCCAACATAATATAGGTCCTTTCTAGTCCTTTCTTTGTATGACCTAGTGGGTACCTACTTTCAAATTACATTAGCCTAAGTAAGTATGCGATAGCCTTGCTTAATGTATAATAGAAGCAATTTTTTTCGGATAATTGAATGAAATGTCAATGTATATTAGAAATATGAATGATTTATTGAAAGTCTATGAATGATTTATAAAAGATCAACTATCTAAAATTTATTTTTTGACTTCAATATAAATTGTTAATTGTTGTATCCTTTCGTCATTTTTTTCTTGTCGACGTTTTGTTGTTGACGTGTGTCCATGTTTCTATTTTGCGGTGTTCGAGTTTGCCTCTGAGTTTTACAAAGCTTAAATATAATAGTAAGAGAGCGAGTGAACGGCAGACATGACATATTTCAGTAAACTCACAATTTTGTGCAATGAATGATAAAATAATACGCTTATGATAGGATAAAGAATAGCATATATAATTCTCAAACTTACTAAAGTGGATGTGTTAATATTTTTTTTACTGTCTGCTGGATAGTTTAGCAGAGAAAACGCTTGCCTTTAAAAATATAAGCTAATGATAGTTTCAAGCATATCATATATCAATTTCAGGCTTACTGAAATACTTTTGAAATTATAATTTTTTCAAGTTTTCATAAGTGTCTGCCATGATGTTATTACCGCTATAACTGTCTGCCCTTTTGAATTTGTAATAATACAATTGGCAGCTTTACTGAAAAAAGTTTGAAATTCTATAATCCTGTACCTGCTACACCCGCGTACCGCTTAACCAACGGGAATCGGGAAAAGTTAATCTCCATCTCATTGGTATACAGTAGACATAAGAGAGTCACTGGACAAAATTCATCACTCAAGTACCAATAAAGCATCGTTTAGTTTATGTAATACCTACAAATTGTAAGCTCGTAGCACAGCTTGATGTCCTTCTTGACTTGATGTCATCTAGTGTTTTTATAAATATGAACTATTAACCGCTAGAAACTCTGCTTTCAAATAAAAAAAATATCAAAATCCGGTCATCCTTCTAAGAATCCTAATGCCATAGATAATCATACTACTAGTTATATTATAAACGCGAAAGTTTATAATTATGGATGTTTGTTACTCTTTCACTACTGAATGGATTTTAATGAAACTTTACAATAATATAGCTTATACATTACAAAAACACATTGGCTACTTATTATCCCGGGAACAAGTTCCTGCGGCAAACGAGAACGGGAAAACTTCTCTACGCGGGTGTAGCCGAGGGCATCAATTAGTACACTCATATTATCGGCCAAATTAAAACTCCTATCTTTTTGTGTTGGGATTTAACAAAATATATGTTTTGTGTTATAATTTTGCTAAAACTTTTACGAGAGAACTGTACTGTACATCCTTAGACAGGTATTTCAAATTCGTCATCACTTATTCTTAAAGTCTCCACAATAACAATTGTTGTATTTGTAGAATGACTATTTGAATGTAATTATGAGCTTAACTGCATCTGTCGAGTCTTTACATTTGTATTGGTATTTCAATTGTATACAAAAGATCAATTCAAATTGAATGCATAGCTTTATTCAATGGTAATCAGAAACAAGGCGAATGAATTATGCATCTTGAGTCGTATAAAATATAACCTAGACAAAAATGTCACTACTAGTTTCAAATACAGGTTATTTTTTATTTTCTTCATTATTTATTTTATATAATAACATACAACTTATATTGGAACTCGTGAAAATGTGTAGAAATTAGTACCTTCCTTCCGTTATATTTTTTTGTAACAAAATAAGATGCGTAGGCATATTAGATTTTTTAATTTATTAAATTTAAACGCTAAATACTTTAGCATTTTCTACGTATAATTAATAAGAACACGCAAACATCAAAACTTAATTAGAATTTGTATTGTTTTCAATTTGATTATGTACTATTTTAAATTAGAATACGAGTAGGTACCTTATGACATGAAATATCGCGACCTAATACGTAAATAATTGACAAAATTGTAAGACATTTTTATATTTTCAGAATATGCAGATATTGGAGGAAGAAAAGACAAAATTGGATGCGTTTTGTGAACAGAGCTTGAAAAATGTAAGTTATTTAATAGTTACGTAATTAATTAGGTACTGGATCTTCATCTTCATCGGTCCAAGACTCTCGGATTAATTGAAATTTTATTTTCTTCCGGTACATAACTTTAACAAAGTATTTTTTAAATAAAAAAAAAGAACGTAAATTTTGCGTTGTTAGTTCTATATATAACTCTTATGAGTTAGATAAACAACCAACAACGCTAAACTTGTGTATTGCAGAGATTTATATTCTCCGGTGACTAGGGCAATACCTATACATGCGCACCCGCAGTTAATTCTATGGCAAAACACTGCAGGAGAGTTGTCTCCGCCTGATGTAGACATGTTTTGCTTCAATATTTAAGTTAGTTACGTCCCGTCCCTTAAACAAAGAGATAGGATCAAGAAGTCCGGGCTTGATGTCGTGGACAATGACACATGTAACTATGGTTTAATTAGTAAGAATACCGAATACCTAATAGAACAGGCAGAGTACACCCTTGGGTACCGAGTTGTATACTATGTATGTAACTCTAATAAATGTTTTGATATTAAGCTGTTAGTCAAACTCTTATAACTACCTAGACAGAGTGCATTTTTAAACGAATTCTGTATTAACGCTTTATTAGTCAATATTAAGTTCTGATTTTATTTTCGCCAGGCAATGACCCAAGAACGCCGACGTTATGGTTTTGTCCTTGAACGACAATGTTCACTTGCAAAACACTGGCTTGCTTATCATACTGCTGGGGCTGCTTCCTACAGCTCAGGTTTGGATGAGTGGCTCGAAGTATCCCGAACCCGAGAGTACTTGCCACCCAATGTTGAAGCAATGTTCGTTAGTAGGATGAGGGTGAGTAGAAAGTTCTATATTTACTATCGCTTCATTAATGAAGACTATAATTATATTTGGCGGTGTTTGAAGCTCAAAGCTAAGTTCTAAGTATGATATTAGTAGATACTTGAGCGTATGAGAAGATAAAAGATTATGGACACAATTAATTTGGTTTTCTACTGATTTACAGAAGATAAAATAAGTAACAAAACGCTCACTAAGTAACGAAAGACTAGTGCAGTTCGTAGATGAATCACGCTTTCCTCACACCACCTCTCCAAAACTCCGCACTGCTCCACTAGGTGGCGCTTGCGTTCCGCAAAAACTTCAGAGTCATAAATTCGGACGCATTTTGCTCTAAACCTTACATACTTATGACTTAATACGACATATTAATAAAAAAAAATAATTAATCAATGAAGTATTAAATAAATAAATAAACTTAACTATAATGGACAAGTAGATTTTGTTATACAACCGACATCACCACTTGATTGAAAATCAGTATTTATAAGCTCAAGAGATCTAGAATCTAAGACCATCTAACATAATTTAATATCTGAATTTCATCTTCACATCAGTAACTTAACACAGCGTAGAGGTTGAACTACGAATTGAAGTATCATTTTCACTTCTAATTATTTACGCTCAGCTAATTATTTAGGTAAAGCAAACTCTTTTTAGATATATTTTAATCAGTTCCTGACAGATCTCGTTAACGAGCAAAAGTTAATCTAAGGGGGTTACAATAAACTACCTACTTTAACGCGGTAAATAATTATTAGTAGGTAGTATTCTATGGCACCCGCGGGGGTAAAGTGTGGTTGTGGTTTTACCTATAAGACATAACATAGTAATAAGTGGGCCAGTACCACGGAGATTATTTGCTAATTAATTAAGGCTGACCAATAAAGAAAATTAAAGCTTGGTAGTTCTTGAAGTATTCATTATTACCAGTAATTTAAGACTTGTGAACCAAATTGAAGAAGTGTCTTCGCGCAGTACGCATATTTTTTGATGATATAAAATCTCTGGGCTCAAAATAAATTATTAATAAATTTAGTTTTTACTTCTGTCGGCACTCCCGGAGTGCAACCCGTAATTTTCTTAACACTTCTCCATATTGCGCGAAATTCTTCTTCTTTACAAATACTTTATCTGTATCACGTTCATCTGTTCACGCAAGTTTCTTAAAAAGGGATACTATGTTTTCGCTCACATACTAATTTAAACGTATATTGATTTTATTTTATAATTAGATGTAAGCACTAGTACTTATTTCATTTGGAAAAATATTATTGTAAACTCATTGACGAAAAAGTAAATCTGTTTGATTCGATTAGAACTGGGCACAAATGACATTGCCATTTTGTATGAAATAAACAAACAACATTTAATATAAAATAAAGTTAGTGCTATCACTAGCAGACTCGATTTCGATTTTTCACTCTTACAAGAAAAGCGATACCAACCAGTTGTTGATGGGTAGGAATCAACCAAAAAAATTGGCAATATCGTAATTAAATTATGAAAATAATTTGATTTTGGAATTTTCGAAAACGAAAAATATTACTTAAAATATAACCAGAATTCAATCCGGCAGCTTCATAGTCAGGCACTTAATACTTTTTACTGCGTAGGTACCTCGTAATAAAACACAAAATTGTTTTATGGGCTGTTATTTACTGAAACGTCAGAATTAAATGGTAATAAACAGGGCACGTCCCCATTAAATAAACTGTTAAGTTTGAAAACGTTTATTAACTATTCGGCTGCTATTGAAAGTAAAAATAAATGTAAATATTGATAAGTAGGTGCCCAAAATTCAATTATTGTTCGAAGTATTTCATGCCTGTATTGACTTTCAAATTTCATATTTGTAAAAGAGCTAGTGGCACTTCTATTTATTTTTTTCTTTTATCTACAGCAAGTATCCTTCTGGGCCGATGAAGACGTGTACGCCAGTCCACGTATGGGTGATGATGATGACCGTGCATCAGTGGGCTCCGCTTTACGCAAAACTCGATCTGTAGATGCCTCGTGTCTTGATGTGAGATCCATTGGAGACTTAGGATCACCAGCTCAAGGACTTTCAAGGGCTAAATCTGATTTCAATCTACAAGCTAGCACCAACGATGACCAAGGTTAGATATTATTATAATACGATATTGAATTCTGATATTAATTCCTGTAGTGAAGAGTATTGTGTTTATTTCGAATTTTATTCCCTTCCACAGTAACTGACTCGCGTACATCGACTCGACCATCTTCTTTAGCTGCACCGTCCAATACTTCGCGAGAGCCGCCACTAGCTCGCGCTTTATATGCTTATGCGGCTGCCGGAGATAATCAATTGAGTTTTCAACAAGGAGATGTACTAGCTCTACTTGGAGAAAGAACCAAAGGCTGGCAGTATGGAGAAAATTTACGTACTCATAATGCCGGCTGGTTCCCTCTAGCTTATACTGAACCTATAGCTAGTGATGAAACTGGGTAAGTATCTTGTATTGCATGACCTTTTTTGACCATTCAAGTAAAATATTTAAAATATTGTATCTATTTAGAAAGTTCATGCCTATAAAAACATTTAAAAGTCTTAACGAACTTAAGCGGGATTTGAACCCGAGTCCATTCCCAATCCAGGAAAATACTTTGATCCATTAAATTTATAAATAAAATTGTGGTAGTTAGCATACTCCATCATCATCCGAGCGTCTGTCTCAGTTGCATCTCGCGACGCCCGGGGTCCGCTTTCCTACATTTTCTTGCTTTGGTAGTTAGCATACCAATTGCTGTCTAAAATTATTTCCATCTTCTCTTCTTACGGAGTTTAAGAAACATTTCAACACAGTAATGTTAGTATTATTTTTAGTACTTCACCGGCTCGTTGGGGTAGCGTGCAAACACCAAGTGAGGCACCTCCACCTGCGCCCATGGCGCATGCGCAGACAACACCATCGGCCACTGCGCACACTCACTCGCATCCCCCAGCTCGTATGTTTGGCGATACTGTTACCGCGCATCACGTAACTAAGGTAAAAATATATGTCCGTCTATTTTAAATATTGAGATTGAGCGATTAAGATTCATTCTTAATAACTTAAGTTCACAATGTTGGCTTACAATATATTAACTTTTTATATTTACTTACGTGTATATTGCCCTTTATATTAAATCACCTGGGCTTAGCTTATTCTAATTTAACCAAATAATTATTATTAGGGTCGCCTCGGTAATGGTCCAGGCTTACCACCAACTTTGCCGGCGCCATCACCAAGCGCCCTTAGCTCCTCTGCGAGTGCCACATTCCATGCTTCTACCCCAGCAACAGCTGCCACTGGTTCTATAAAGAACTCTACGTCATCAGCTAGCTTCACTACTCATGCAGTTATAGAGACCCGGAGCTTTGGGCCTCAGACACTACCCATGCGAGGACAGGTAAAGGCATGATCAAAATAAATGACAAATTTTATCAGTATATCTTCTTTTCATCGTTATTAAATTTAAACACACTATGTAATGTTTTCACAAAAGTTAAGGTAGTATTTGATTTAATAATTATGATTAAGGCTTAGAGTTAAACTTATTAAATTTCAATAAAGTAGAACGTTAAATCAAAATTTAATTATGTTACAGATAACTCAGAACAAAGCTGGGCCAGCCAAAACTGTAGTGTCAGCCGTCGGTGCAGTTGGAAACGTTTCACTGCATAGTTCAAATGATTCAGGTTTTTCCAACGAGCCTCCACCGCAGCCTGATGTTGATTATAGTGATGAGGAAGCTCAAAGGCTACGTGTACCGATAAGGTATTTAAATTAGTCCTTGTTTCTTAGATATAAGTAAATATTTCTCTAGTAAGCTTTACTTTTTCCGTTGCTTCTCATTTAGTAGGCTAGTGCCATTTAATTTTTCTTTAATTTATTTTGTAGTAAATTTGGTCATCAGACCAATGGCCATAAGGCTTATCTACTCAAAACTCAGAGTTTGAAGCGAGGCCCCAAACCATATAATAATACTGCTAATGGGTACCTGACCGACGACCAGCAGCTAATGTTACGCAGCATGTTGGATATGGAGAAGGATTATCATAAAGTAAAAAGAACAAAATCATTTTGGAAGTTTGGACGCACGACTCCAGAAGAGATTATGGAAGGCATGGCTCTTTGGCAACATCGTGACATAGTGGACACTGTTCCCGAATATAAAAAGCGACTCTTTGAAAAAATGAAAAAGGAGTTAAGACCAGCACCTGATATACCGGAGGCGCGAAAATTGGTAACTCCAGAAAAAATCATTCCTGCAGAAAATGGTCACGTACCTCGCCCAAAAGAAACAATTGATAGAAAAGAAATGAAAGTTAATGGAATACGTCAAGCCAAAAGCTTGGGTTCCATTCAAAATGAAGAAAAAAAGGAAAACTACCACAAAGATAGTTTTACACATACTCAAACAATGAATACGAAGAGTATGTCTGAAAAATCGATTATTGAAGAAAAACAAGAAGATTTTACTCCTCGTAAAGAACGTAATGAATCCAGACATTCCGATTTGACGAATACAAGTACTATAAAGACGAATTTTGAGAACAGCTTCTACGACGATGAAAATGGAGAAGGTTTTGTAATGAAAACTGTTAAACGGAGAGAAATTTTACAGAAATATGATAATGATAGTAGCTCTGACGTTAATTCAGTTGCTTCGAGTACTGATCCATATGACTGTATAATAGTAGATGATCATATGACGTCACGAAAACAGCAAGAAATCGATCGACGCCGTCCACCTCAAAATATAGAGGAAGATATAAAAAAACGCAAAGAAAATGCATACATGCCTGAATTTGAAGAAATCGAAGTAACTCCTATAAAACCTCATGTCCGCGCTACACTGTCATCAGAAAAAGTAAAAAGTTCATCACATGAACGTAGTCCACCTAAAACCATGGAGTTCAAAACATTTAAAGACAGTTCAAAAGAAATCAAAACTTTTTCAGCATCATCTGAGACACTAAAATATAAAGAAAATGAGCAACAAACCGATCGGTACGGTATACCAATTGAACAAAATAACAATGAGGTGCGTAATGAAGAAATATACAATGGGCATGATGAGGGAACCTTAAAGTACAAAAAACGTCTAAGCAATGAAGATAAAAATCACCAGCCAAATAATTTTGATAACGCCAAGAATAAAAAAGAATACCCACAAGTAGAAATGAGAAATCAAAAGAAAGATAGCAGAACGATTGATCAAAATCGTGAACCAAGAATCGATTACTCACTAGACAGACGACATATGAGAAAAGAATTTACAGATACAAAGACTAGGGACTCAAAACGAAACAAAGCTAACAGAAGCTATGATGACAGCTCATTACCCCACAACGGACGCAGAGAAGAAAGATTCTATGAGTCTAATATATCATACTTTAGTGACCAAGAGCGAAGAACATCGAGATATGATTATGAAACTGATTCAAAAAAGGCAGAAAAATCTAAAATCCGACAAGAAGAGGCTAGACTTGAAGCTAGACGCTTTATTGACCGACGAAATGAAGGACCATACAGTGAATCTGATGATCAAAAATTTAATGAAGCCTTAAAGCAGCAAAGACCGCAACTTTTACCGCGTACAAAGTTATTGAAGAGACCTGCAGATGGAAATGACCTGCCAGAAGAAGGGCATACCTTTGGACCTTGGTATGATCTATGGGGACGTGAAACAGCTGTTTACAAATGAATCGTAAAAGGTTTGTTCCAATTTATAGAAATTTGTCTCTGTAGTACTATTTCCAAAATAATCTAGCATGAAATATATTTTAGATTACTCGCTAAAACAACAAGTACTGTATATACTCGTATTGTTAATTGTAACTTTCATTTTGTTCTGATTGTAATTCTTGTGAATTTTCATTATCATTAGTCACGACTTTATCCCCGAAAGCGTGGCATAGGCATATTTTACAATCCACATTTAAGAGTTCATTTTTGTCCCAGGTGGGTGAGCCCATTGTTGTATTGAAATGGAAAGTTGCAAGTAGCGGCGACCCGTTGTTAAAATTTTTCAAGCTACCCATAAAGCCTTGACATTACTTGACTGCCTTGTTACTGGCAACAGACCAACTTTTTAACGTGCCTTCCGAAGTGAAAATGCACAAAACTGTCAATCATCCGAGGCCCAGCCGTAGCAAAAGTTGCTTAACGCAGTGATCGTTTACAGAACACTGAGTTGGCAGGCTCCGAGCGTAGCGTTTCTATGTTTCTATGCAGTAAATTTGTTACTTTTCTACAAAATTTTAATACTTATATTATTTTAACACAAAATGGTCTTTATTTAAATTTTGATTAACCAGACTTAACTAAAAAGATGAAACTAAAAGGAAAAAAAGGCGAATATATAAAATATATAAAAAATGAGCAATATGTTCGTAGTAATGACACTTATGTTTTATTGACAGACCCCAGCAGTTCGCCACAGTGAAGTTAAGAAAAGCACTAACCAACGATCGCTCATCACCAGCAATTGAGTAATGTTTTATATTCTTAAAAAAATATATAATTGTATTATTTTGTTAATTAATATTAATTGTAAATTAGAAATATCATGTATTTTGTACAGTTAAATATTCATAGTCTAACAAAGAAATTATATCACAATTTTTACAATAATTTATAATTTTGTTTCAATAAAACCTCCTGTGCTACCATCGAAATACAAGTCTTGAAAATACCTCAAAGGATTACAAAATTGCAGGCATGGCTGCAGCTCACAGTGCAGTGGGTACGTTGGAATTGATTCAGCTAAATTCACACAATGCTTCTTAACAGCTATCTAAGGACAACATTCTAGCAACAGTTTACACTACAATTTTTGGATCGCTAACACTCTCCAAACCATTGATGTAAGCTTCCACCTCATCCAGGAAAGAAAATAAATCCAAGAAAACCCAGATTGATGTGGTAGAGACATGATTCGTGTACATGTTTCACTTCTTCTCTATCATTTAAAATGCTCTGCGTGGTTTACTGACATAGTTTCGGTTCCCGTGCGAACACCGAACTCGCTGGTAATACAGGCCTTAGGAGATTCTTCTAAAACAGGTGTAGGTACGAATGTAAATGTTACTAACTTTGAAAATGACAATCTTCCATACAACCGTTTATCCCTTATTTACGTCCTTAGGGGTAAAATTTCCCAAAACTCCTTCATAGTTCACCTACGTGTTAAAAGGATCCCAAATGCGAAGTATGGAATTCATGGCTCCGTTAGCTCTATGGATTTCGTGATTAATGAGTCAGTTAATACAACCCTTGTTTACCCCCTTATAGGTTTTTTTTTCCAAAACCGCGATACACGTGCCCATTTATTTGTAACCAAAAACAGGTGTACGTAAATTCATGTTTCTAACTTTGAAAATGACGAACTTCCATACAACCGTTTATCGTTTATTTACTTACTTAGAGGTAGAATTTTGCAAAATCCCTTAGCGGAAACCTACGTATTAAAAAGAATCTCCATGCGAAGTTTGAGCTTCATAGCTTTGGTAGTTTCAGAGATTTCGTGATCAATGAGTAAGTCAGTGATTTTGTCTTTTATATATATATAGAAGATAGATTATATTATAACATACTTTTATGAACTCGAACCTCTGGCATATACCTACTGCGACTCGGTAGAGACAAGGAGGAACCACCTTCCTGATATAGTGAGTAAGCTGGGCCCTGTCCAGAATGAAGCGTTATGGACGGCAATCACTGAAAACACAATATATTTTTTCTAATTAGTACACTGCCGAATGCTTGCGTACACCAAAATATTTCTGTCTTATCCTATTTTGTACCTATTTAATATCCAGTGCGACAGTTGTAGGATCTTATGTTGAACTTCAATTAAAAACTAATGGTCTCTATATTCTCCTTGAAAGATATTTAGAAGTGTATGTACAGTAGGTAAATAAATACGTAATCGAATCACACTTTCACACTTCAGACTGTTGCAAAAGAAAAATCAACTTGAATTGGCCCCTTGTGACAATGACCGATGATTTATTGCATTTCCGCCGCCTGTGGGGATTGCCGGAAATGACGCGCCGACTCTGTCTAGCCAAGAAATATTCCTGCGATATGTCATGTTGCAAACGACCTACCCGGCGTTACCCTCAATTAACAGAACATCTTCTAAGAGCTGTTTTTTATAACATCTTTGGCTATATTCTGTCAGTAACAACGATACGAGCATAGTCTATTGCCTAAAGTGTGATTGCTGCAGTTTTGTGGTGGCTCTAGTGCCGCTGAGGATCCTAAATAACTAGGACATAACTATCGGTCATACCAAGTACTAAAAGAGTAGAATATTGCTGCTGCTCTTAAAGCTGATGAAGTTGGGAATGTAGATGACGTCACTAATGTCAGTATCAGGAAGATCGCCAAATCAAAACTCCAGAAATTTTTAGGTTCTTTGCTCACGATTCTATTATAAAAGTTTAGATAGTGTGTTAATCAACTTCTATTGTGCTGACGGTTAATATTATTAATTATGGTTGCTGGTGTGCCCAGTAACATATGAACTAGGCTAGAGGAGCAGGAGTTGGTTAGAGATCAAACGATTAAAACCACATTAAACCCATAAACTTTAACAAAACAATATTATAGTCTCTGAAATGAAATATTTGGATGGAACCGAAACACACTAGGGAGGGAACTTTACCACTACGGGACCTGGTTGCGGTGTATGGAGAAAGTCTTAGTCTGCCAATGATAGTGTGATCCATCACGCTTCTCTGTCGGTATATTAAATTTAGCACATAAGTAACACAAAATACAGTGTAAGAAAAATATTGCATTATGACCAGGTACGTACATCTCAAGGACGCCACCTAATCTTGAAATATTTAAAATATGTATTGTATGAAATTGAAGATTATTAACTTGCAGGAGTCTAGGAAGCCTGAGTTTTAAACTAGAGAAAACTAAAATATGGCATCACATAATGACATTGCAGAACTTATTTCAAAAACTTGTCAAGTGGAATTACGAATTGTTCTATTTTTATTCAATTGATGACAACAAATTCTTTTGTTTCATAAACAAGTTTATACTGGAGTTAGCTGAATTTACTCGTCTCGACAAAAGCCCTCTGTTTTCCTCAATCCTAGTTTCAATTTCCATGAAAATCTGGGTCAATGAGCACGGTGTTTAATTTTCTCTCTGTCTATAGTCTGATAGGAGAATATGGAATAAATGTCATTATAATAGTAGACAGAATGCTCGGTTTCCTAACTGAAGTGCGAAAATGAGTATCATAAATCGATCTCCTGTCACGCTGACAGGTGAGTGTTGATATCACTCGACAATCCAATTTTAATTCGAAATTGCAGGTGGGTGTAAAATACTATTGAAATAACGGATTTTGAAATATGTTGAAATGGACAGGCGCATATGTGACGACCTGCTATTGAAATGTTTCAAGCCCATAAGGCTCTCATCTTGGCTTAACGACTGCCATGTTAGTGGCAACTTCCGAAGCACGGAAACGCTCATAAATGTAAATACCACAAAGCGGTCGCCGATTCGACCAGCCATAGCGGAAGTTACTTAACACAGTGATCGCTTACGGAAAAACGCTTCTAAAAAATAGTACAGAGCAAAAAATACATTACTATTATCAGATTAATAAACTACAAATATTTAGTTGTTCAGAATACTTTATTGAAGAGATGCGATTTTTTTCTTACGTGGTTTTTAACAATTTTCTCCATCCAAAGGTTGCCTGTAAGAGATTGCTTTTTAGCGATAAGGCCCTTTGTACATTTATAAAATTGTTCTCTCTTTGTATGATTAATTTTTATATTGATGTGCAATAAAGTTTATTCTATTCGTTTCATTTATACTAACGTAACAAATATCTTCCTAAATTAAAACTCATTTGCAAAACATGGCGATTATTCTCGCTATAAAGTCTTTTAAGAGCTTTTTCCTACATGTATGCAAGTCGACGGTAGAGCTGCGTGTATCAAAAGAAGTACACATGAATGCCTACGTTTGATACTAACAGCCGACCTTACGTTTTTCTTTGTAAGCGAGCTGACTAAGGCGCAAAAAAGGAGTGCGATTATGCTCCGAGCAACGGAAACTCGACCCGCGCTTTTCCCTCTCAAAAGAAATGCAGCAATCCAGACATAAGGGAGAGAGAAGTCTTTGTTAACAGCATAATATGCAAGTAAACATCGTCATGAGTAGATTTTATGACCATTTTGTTAGTTTTAATCTAATTTTAATGTTCTGCCGACTATGTTGATGATGTGAGATTAAATTATAATATCAGTGTACAAATTGTAACTTTAATGAATCAATC
This sequence comes from Thumatha senex, assembly GCA_948477245.1. Classification (NCBI taxonomy): domain Eukaryota; kingdom Metazoa; phylum Arthropoda; class Insecta; order Lepidoptera; family Erebidae; genus Thumatha; species Thumatha senex. Next base: position 17,461,130 of record OX419732.1, on the reverse strand, counting down.
AAATTAGCCTATCACAGTCCACTGCTGGCCGTAAGTCTTTTACAATTTTTTTTTTAGAAACATTTTTATACTGCAATGTATGTATGTTTGTTCGGGTGGTATTTTGCAACTCAATTTTGAAGCAGATATTATCCACCGATTGAGCTGAAATTTTGTAAACGTTTAGTTTTGATGACAATGCATGGTTTGCTATATGACATCATTATTCTTACTACGACATAGTGGAACACAATATGTACACAATATGACGACTTGGTCGTCATATTGTGTACCTATTGAGAATGCCGTGAGGCGAAACCGGTCAGGTTTACAAAGTAAATGTTGTGGAACAGAACAAGTGGTGTTATTTAATATGTGTAGCAAGTTCCACCAAGCGCCATCAATCAACAGTATAAATAATTCTTTTTATGTATTGCTACAATTGCTGAAAAAAACTCAAAAAATATCACTCTAAATCCAATATGGGTAAGTTTTTAAAACTTTGCTACTTACACTGTGCCTGGGTATCAAATAAAAGATAAGAGTTATTCTTCTTTGGTCATTTACGCAAAACCTTGATTTTAAAGAAGAATATAAGAAGGCAGAGAACATCATTTACTTATAATATCGGCGTGACGATAATGTATAGACCTAAAATTTATTTTTTAGATGCATACATTATCGTCACGCCTATATTCCCGTAGGGGTAGGCAGAGGTAAACTATACGCCCTCATACCATACTATCACATGTCCATATTATTTCGTGAAACCAAATATAAATGGCAAAGTGTAGACGTAAGTTATTCCTCTGCCCGTTTCGGGTAGATAAGCGTAATTGAACTTTTAGCGAATAACTATTGGAGACTTTGCGATTGAAATGTATATAGGCAATAGGCATCCCGATTTTAGTTCCGCAAGTTTGACAGTCTAAATTCCAATATAGAAGACTAGGTGACCACCACGGCTTCGCCTGTGACATACTTCGAACTCCCGTCGCATCTTTTTAATCCCGTCGCTTATAAATTCTACAATAGCTAATGCAAAAAAATGTGCCCGATTTGTCGACTCTCTAGGGTAGTAGCGTAGTGATTTATAGTCTGTAGCCCTTCTTGATAAATTGGCTATTCAACACAAACAAACAAACAATCTCTTCAAATTTATATTTTGGTATAGATAACAAATCCATTTAGTAAAGTAATATTATTCATTGTCGCTGACTAAGGCAGAGAAGTATATTGTCAAATACGAACTGCTGAAAAAATCTGTGAACGAACATTTTATAAAAGCCTAGCTGACCTGGCAAACGTTATTTTGCTCTATAAAGGGCCACCCTTATCACTTAGGGAAATGAATAATAGACTACGACTGATTCTCAGACCTACCGAATATACATATCAAATATCATCATATATACAACAAAGACTGTAACATGACAATTTTATCAATATGTAAAGATTAAACTAGTTATCTCGGCTAACCTGGTCCGCGGATATAAATTCTCAAAGAAAATCAAATTCATTAAGACCTTTTTTTAATAAATTATATTTCATAGTTTTTACATTCAAGTAATAATATTTCCTGTAAATTATTTTTTCCAATAACTACTCGAAGGATTTTTATAGGTATACTAGCGAACCCGACAGACGTTGTCCTGCAGTATACCGACTTCAGCGCCTGTTTTTTTCGTTTATTTGTGAATATAAACCATACGCGCCACCCAAACACATATAAAAAAAAACATTCAAATCTGTCCAGCCGTTAAGGAGGAGTTCAGTGACATTATCATAGATTAGCGTAATTATCACAATGAACTTCAATCATCTTTATATAGTCAATTTTCGTTCACCGATGACTCTAATATATTCTAGCTGCCCATAAAATGGTTTGATATTGATGCATTTTTATTGACTATTTTTTTTAATGGAATAAATAGTCTTATTATCTGTTCTCCTAGGTGAAAATCTCCTACACAAAATATTTGACAGATAGTTTTTCTAAAGAAAATTCTTATTCTTATTTAAAATCTGTATTTCGTAAATGGATTAAATACAATGTCTAAAACTCAACTTAATATACACGTACTTAGTGTATTGTAAATATTTCAGTCATAGAATAACTGTATCGCCGTCCACATATAAAAATCAATTTTCTGTGCAAATCGAGCGAGGATACCAATACTTTCCAAGTCATCGGTTCTTTTAAGTGCTGTGGCACGAAAATATCCAACAATTTATAAAAAAAAGTGCAGTGACCTTTTAATGCAGCATTCGCCGCAATCGTAGCTCACAGCGGGATTACATTTTAAACCTCAAACGATAGAAACTTCTGGAACAGGAAATCACAAATGAAATAACATTTGACAATTGATTGAATCTACTGCTTTACCAATTTAAAAAAAAAAGTTATTTCTAAACCTAGATTTGTAACGAGTTTTGGGCCAAATCTGAAATATGACGCACGGTTGCGTATTTTAATTTTCAAAACTAGTGTATAATTCGTGATTTTTTGTATAATATTGGTAGAATATCATACATAAAGTTTTCGAAAATGTGCACAAGTTAGTGAAAGTGAAACGTTGCAGTAAACAGAACAATTAGACATTGTTAGTGCGAAATCTCCATAGAAAGCCCTAGTGCTTTAACTAACCCCATCTGCTTTACTAGGGCAAGGACCAGGACCTAGGACTGAGGACTTGACATCGACAAAGGATTAGACATGAATAAATAATAAGAAAATATTAATACTGAAGAGTAAGATAAGGTCGTATGGACCAAGTTTCCTTTGCCTGCCCAATATGGGTGAGAACAACTAACAACAACAACTAGATTTGGAGTGCGGGGTCTACTTTTATTTGGCTTTAGGAGTAGGTATTGTTTTGGTTTTTGATTTTCGGCATTGTTAGGACGACTAACCTCCCATCCAACCTCATAACCTTATGGTGACCTCGCCTGCGTCGTTGTGTCGTCCGTTTATCAGCAGCCTGATGCTGGGGATCTAAAAGGTGATTGCTGGGGATCTAAACGTTGTGTGGTATAGTAACTTATAAAGTTTATTTACACATTACAGCATTTTAAAGATTTTTTCATAAAAATCATCTATTTTCAAGTAGAAAATGTAGCACACAGCCTATACATAAGCCAGATGATAAGCGAATAGGGCAATTTGGCACCGCTACCAGCCTCTATCACAATTCGATGCCAACAGGGCGCAAGCTACATAGAACGTTATTCCATTGCCCTAATTTATTTGGAAGCCAAAGCGTAATGAAAACCATTAAACTTCAATTATTTAGTTAATTTGATTTTACTGTTTACAAATTTCACTATAAAATTTAATATCTATCTACAAAGTCCTGTGCGTAAATAAATTTGGTTAATATATCCTTGAAATAAAGAGGTGAAAGGTTCGTATCGGCTTAACGTGCCTTTCGAAGCACGGAAATGCCGCGCTTCGAAGAGCTTCGGGTGATCGCATCCGTCTGAGATGAGAACCAGCCATAGTCAAAAATGCCTAAAAATCTGACACATGAGGTTACCGATATGTACGAGGGTTGGTTCCGCAGAAATAATGTCAGTAGTTATTTCAGTTAATAGTTTATCTTAAAGAGCTTCTCAATCCACCTCGCGAGTTTCGGGATTAGTGGAAACTCAATGTCAGGTCTTCTTCCAATCTCCCGGATGCCCCGACCCACTAAGATGGCAGAAATGCATAACACCTAAACAATTTTGAAATTTGGTATATGGGTTGTATTTTATTGTTGGAAAATGTATTTTAATTATTATACTTAAAAATACACATACCTAAAATATTTCAGAGCTAAAATAGAAAACGAGACGTGTGAATAAATTAGTGTGTCAATCACAGAATTTGATCTTGATCAGGGTCGGTACATCACACGAACAGACCCAGCACCGTTATAGATTTCAAACTGTCAACAGCAACGTTCGATATTCACTAGTAGCTAGGTACGGTACCTGCTACGTAATGCGTAATTTCTTAAATTATATTTTTCTTTTCTAACCAATTTTTCAACCTATAACTTTATGATACATTGTTTCACAGTGATTTCACTCATTGCAACTAATTAATATTGTATAAAAATAAATTTTTAAGACCTCATCATCAACTAGGCCGATTGGTCATCGCTTTACCTAATTAAAATACCTATATCGGTTAAATACCCAATGCGATTCAACTTTCTAAACATCTATGACACGTTTTAATACACACACAACAACAAAGTTTGAAACATTCCTGAGCATTAAAACCAACATAAGTAAAGGGCAAGTTTAATGCGTCTAGACACATGAAATAGTGTATCACCTCGACTTTCTCAACTTGAAATAACCAGTAAAGCGCGTTCGTTTGTCAGTCTCACTTTTGCGCGCCAATACTCCAATGCCAACTACGAATCGAGTAGGGTGATTAGGAATCCTTAGCAATGCATACTAATATTAACTTAGAGTCTACTTCTTTATAATGTCAACTTCTATTTAAAAAACGTGATTGATATGATGTAATTATAGTATCATTTCTTGAAATAAGTATTTAAGTAGTTATCTAAAAGACAAGGCCGAGACTACCAGGACTTTAATTGGTCGTGCTAATTAGTGTCTAGCACATAAGCCCTTTTAGCCTTTTTGTTACTACCTCAATAAAAAGGTAACGGGCTCAAATTTTCTTTCAAATTTAACATTTAAAATAGACACATTTTATTTTATTTTATTATTTTTATTCGGCCCTTTAGACCCACCCCAGTTCCGTGCTTCGGAAGGCACGTTAAGCCGTTGGTTCCGGTTGCCAATAAAATTGAAGGCAGCCAAGTTGAAGGTGTTATAGGCGGCTTAAAAAATTTCAACAGCAGGTCGCCACAGCCTGCGCCTGTCCATTTCAACACGGCAATGGGCTCACCACCTGTTACGTGGGACAAAAATGCATACGGTGAAATGTAGGCTTTGGGTTTTCCTCTGCCTACTCCTTCGGGGATAAAGGCGTGACAATATATATATGACCATTTCAACACGGCAATGGGCTCACCACCTGTTACGTTAGACAAAAATGCATACGGTGAAATGTGGGCGTTTGGTTTGCCTCTGCCTACTCCTTCGGGAATAAAGGCGTGACAATATGTATGTATGTACCTTAAAGACCTATGTATCTTAAAGACAATCAAAATCAGTTTTAGTACCCATACTGTAAGTTCCAAGAGAGAATCTTAAACACATCCCTGGCAAAGTTTGAAAGACAATAGTGTCTCGAACTTTCAATAGATTCTTCACATAAACAAAAAGTAGCTACTTCCTACAGGATACTTCGGTCTTAGGCTAGAGTCGTCGCCGCATGTTGGTCTGTTCCTGAGAGTTGATACATATTGCATTAGCTAGCGACTTGGGCTAGTTTAAGCCCCTCCACATTGTCTTAGTCCCTTAATATAAAATTCCAAGTTACTCGGAATATCTTTGCCACCGTTTGAATAACACGAAAGATGAACAGACAAGTTTTTGTATCAATTCAATGCAAGTTAAGAATCAAGAATTGTGCGCTAAAGTTAGTAAAGAAAAAAAAAATTGGTTTCTTAAGCTTGTGGATAGACTCTAAGCTACAAAGTGCATTTATATGTAAAGAAATAATACCAACATAATCAGTGTTCGGAATCATAACATATCTGGGCGCGGTGGGAGTGCATCCGAGTGCTACGCAAGAGGTCGTGGATTCGATTCCCACCCAGGATAAAACTTTGTGTGATGAGCACGATGGTTTATTCTGTGTCTGGGTTTTATTTATCTATAATATGTATGTATTTAGAAATATAATCAGTTATCTGGTTTTCATAATACAAACTCTGCTTAGTGTGGAATCAGATGGCGTTGTGTGAGTTGTCCCATCAATATTTATTTATTTATTTATCTCCTCCTCAAGTATGAAAGTTCCTTTACAAGACCAATTTGAGGTTTTAATAATAATCATTTAGGTTTTTTAATAATTTCAGGATGTACTTTATGAATCATCATAATAATCATTTATGAATTTATTTCTGGAGTAAGTACATCCTGAGATTATTAAAAAAACTGTATTGTATCAACAAAAATTAATCCTACATAACATGAGTAAAGACATGTACATGAGTAAGTATAGTACAGTGACCATACTTACTCATTTGACATTACTGAAAGTACTCAAGATTTTATAATAAAGCTGTAACATAAGATACATATATTGAAATTGCATTATAAAACGATGGAATAGAGACTCCATCTATTCAAAACCACAACACCTATAGAAAAATATGAAGTACCTTGAATATTGCTAAAGGAGTTGATATTAAATAACACCCTGTCTAAACCGCCGGTGGCAGTGTAGAGTAGCAGGGTAATATGAAGAGTCACGACGAGACAGACAGCGCCTGCCGATGTTTACCCCCGGAAAGTAAATGTCAATAAAGTTCAAGAGCTACCTCTAGGGGAAAAGTGCTCGCGTATTGAGGGTCCGTTGTTTCAGCGAAGGAAGCGAATAATAATAAAATATATGTACGGTTTATTCGGACTTTTGGGGAAACCATTTTAGTTTACTGGACTAAAATTGAGTAAACTATATACATTTGTACGTTCAGAAAGACACTAAAGAGAAATCATATTTAATATCAAGTAATCTGATTTCTTTTTTGGGTTGGTTGATGATTTACTTTTAATACATTAAGGACTTTTATTTATTTATGTATGGAAGACTAACACGGTGAAAAGTGGGTGTATATTGTGTGTCTGCCCCTTCAGGGATAAGGTGTGATTGATGATTGATAATGGAAGACTTATAGCTATCAAATAAAGAGAAAAATTCACGTATATAGTCATCAGAGAGCCGATGAAAAGTCCTCGCTTCTATTAAACATTGTTGACGTTAATGTTTATTAGGTACCTCGAAAGTTTTTCTTCATATTATGTGTTTTCCCAGTTACTAGTTGCTGTCGTTTACCTCAGGCTCCAAATCCAAAATTTGTAGCCTGAGGTGGACGATAGCTGTTCCTAGCAGCTCTATAAAAGTGACATTTTTTGGCTGCTAGCCAAAAAAAAGCCTAGCAATATTGGCATTTGATTTTCGGCATTGTTGGGAGCGAAAGTTTAATTAGTATATAGTTGGAAAGCAACTACTAAGTTAGGCCTATAAAAAAAACGTACTCTTCAAGGACTATTAAGTTGTATGCCAGAATTGTAGCAAGTGGAAAGCCATAGTCTCTGCCTACCCCGATGGGAGACAGGCGTGATGATATGTATGTTTATTTGTATAATATTGTTTGTTAATCCATTTTACTTATGGTTATCTATAATATAAACGAAAGAATTATTAATTAGCAAATATAAAAAGCAGTCAAATCCATGTACAATGTAGGGTTCCATAGCTGCTCATTAGAGTGGCATGTTTAAAAAACGAACTTATAACTTGGAATTTTTTTTTTCATCGTGTGATACTTTTCTTTATAATTTCGTAGTTCACGTGTATTTTTCAAGTAAGTTAAGGTTAACTTGTGGTCGGGTACTAAACACATCAACACGGTCTAGGGATATTTCATACTGAATTAAATAACTCGAAAAGTACTGGCCGCATTGGGATCTTTTATACACCGATTTGTTTGTAATTTATCTCAGACTAATTCCAAATTCAAATTTTTGAAAATTCTTTTGTTTCGGTGGCATAAAAATGTCTTGATGTGTAGGAGAGGGAATTTTCATTTGTGCGAAATTTAGAAAACAATACGAATTGCGTTTAGTTACAGTTTTTTTTCATTTTTAAACGAAAGATAAAGTTAAAATTGAGGTATTGTAGCCATGCAACGCCAACATTTGACGAGGGCGGAGATGTTCCATAGCTGCTCATTAGAGTGGCATGTTTAAAAAACAAACTTGTAACTTGGATTTTTTTTTTCATCGTGTGATACTTTTCTTTATAATTTCCTTATTTCACATGTATTTTTCAGGTAAGTTAAGGTTAACTTGTGGTCGGATACTATTTGCCACTCACATTTTTTTTCATACATACGTATTGTCACGCCTTTATCCCCGAAGGGGTAGGCAGAGGCATATTAAACGCCCACGTTTCACCGTATGCACTTTCGTCCCACGTAACAGGTGGTGAGCCCAACGCCATGTTGATATGGAAAGGCGCAGGCTGCATCGACCTGCTGTTGAAATTTTTTAAGCCGTCCATAAGGTCTTTAACTTGGCTTAACGACTGCCATTTTATTAGCAACCGGGACCAACGGCTTAACGTGCCTTCCAAAGCACGGAACTGGGGTGGGTCTAAAGGGCCGAATAAATTTAATAAAATAAAAATATGTCTATTTTAGGTGTTAAATTCGGAAGAAATTTTGAACCCATGCCTTTTTAGTGAGGTGGTAACAACAAGGCTAAAAGGTCTTATGTGCTAGACACTAATTAACACGACCAATTAAAGTCCTGGTAGTCTCGGACTTAATTTTTTTTCATATAAAAGTTTAATATTACAAAAGTAATCTCTTGGTCGAAAAATGATTAAACAATATTTTTGCCAAACCTAAGTATACTACGATACCTACATTTTCTGTTTAACTTGAATATGTATTTTGAATGTCCTTTCCTAATTAAAGCTCCCTACTCCCTAGAACTAGTGGTCCCTTTTTTTAAAATCCTCTCGGATGTCACGCCAGACTCGAACTGACTAAAACCACACGGTCCCTGCCTGTCTGTCTATTGTCGGACGCCCGATTATCTCCTCGGAAAGATGTCCTAGTGCTCCCGGTGGACTTTGGCGACCACCGCGGCTGCATCTAAGGGTTCCGCTAAAGGTCTCTGACTACTAAAAAGTTACTTATCTATTATGGAACCCTAACAATGCTAAAGTCTTTCACTATTTCATATTTTTTTGGAAAGTTGAAGATACGTCGAAAAGTACCTATAACATCTTTTAAAATTGAGTTCTTTTGATTTAATACAGTAAATACATACAATCATGCTGTATTTCCCAAGGAGGTGAAAATTTTCCAGCCAATGACGTCTTAACGTGCCGTTCGACGCACGGAAACGCTCACTCATAAATGGAAAACTTATCGTAAAATGCTTAACGAAGTAGTACGTACTGAGTTAACAGGGATACGAACGAGGGTAGATATGAGCTATATCTATAAGAAAATGTCAATAATAATAGAAGTCGGCCTTCTTAATTTATAATTAGGACCTTAACATTTTCTTTACATTCAAAGACAAATTTATATCAAACAAATTTTGTTACCAGTTTGTTAAATATAACGAAGACGTCCAAACTTTTGTAAAGGAGTTTTGTTAACCAAACGCTTACACATTCATGAGTCTTTAAACGTAACTGTATTAGTATTTTAGGAAATAATAAACAGAAACAAGTTTTAAATTAAAAATGTCAATCATTTATAATTTCAAATCAATTTAAACTATGATAAATGAATGAGATACGTTGTTTATTGCTAAAATTGATTTTGTGTCGATAGTTGATTTAGCAAAGAAAAAGAATTACAGCTATCTAAAGAAAGGCACTAATGTTATACAATATTTTATACTGACACTAATTAAAAGAATGAATACAAAAGCTGCATGAGTACCGCCTATGCTGGTACGGCCACATTTAAAAAGACTGATAAGTGGAGAGAAAAAATTGTCTCGTCTTGGTGAAGAATAACATCGCGCTGTAGTTTATACTACAAAGGATCTTGAAGAACGCGCAAAGGGGACAGAGAGAAGTAGGAAAGTGAACTCCAGGTTCAGCCTTTGAACACGATCTAAATGAATAGTCAAATAAAATTGTCTTAAATAGAAGCCTGAGACAACATTCCACATTTCAGAGTAAGACTATTAACAACCGTGCAATGTCAAAGACCATTAATTGTGACCTCCCTATCTTCTGATTAATATTGATACTGGAAAAGAAATGTACGGCTTTAAATAGAATGGTTTGTTTACTGTATAAGTAAATGACGTGGAAAAGGATAAGGAAAAGGTCAGTAGGGGGTAGGTTAAGTGTAAGTCATGAAATCAGTGTCGTTAGTTCGTTTTATTGTCAAAGTTGATGTTATGAGCGAGATAGACCGAGTCAAATGAAATTTTAATCAAATTTAAACGAATGATATACCAAGGCCAATGATTTACAATGATTTACCAAGACTTTTTGGTAACAATGCCAAAAAGTAAAGTTAAATATAATTTGTTTCCCGAATCATCAATCAAAATAATTAAAACAGTTAATTATCTGTTGTATGTGAATCATCGTAGCGTTGTTTTGGTAGATAATGGCTGTGAGACTACCTTGAGGCCTGTGATCAGTTTTGATTGACGATTCAGGACAAATTATATTCGACTTTACTTTTTGGCATTGTTACCAAAAAGTAAAGTCAAATATACTCTCCACTTATCAGTCTTTTTAAATCGTGGCCGTACCAGCATAGGCGTTACTCATGCAGCTTTTGTTTTCATTCTTTTAATTAGTGTCGGTATAAAATATTGTATAACATTAGTGCCTTTCTTTAGATAGCTGTAATTCTTTTTCTTTGCTAAATCAGCTATCGACACAAAAATCAAGAGGCCATTTTAGCAATAAACAACGTATCTCATTCATTTATCATAGTTTAAATTGATTTGAAATTATAAATGATTGACATTTTTAATTTAAAACTTGTTTCTGTTTATTATTTCCTAAAATACTAATACAGTTACGTTTAAAGACTCATGAATGTGTAAGCGTTTAGTTAACAAAACTCCTTTACAAAAGTTTGGACGTCTTCGTTATATTTAACAAACTGGTAACAAAATTTGTTTGATATAAATTTGTCTTTGAATGTAAAGAAAATGTTAAGGTCCTAATTATAAATTAAGAAGGCCGACTTCTATTATTATTGACATTTTCTTATAGATATAGCTCATATCTACCCTCGTTCGTATCCCTGTTAACTCAGTACGTACTACTTCGTTAAGCATTTTACGATAAGTTTTCCATTTAAAAAAAAATCCAAGTTACAAGTTTGTTTTTTAAACATGCCACTCTAATGAGCAGCTATGGAACCCTACATTGTACATGGACTTGACTGCTTTTTATATTTGCTAATTAATAATTATATATGTATAAGTAAATGACGTGGAAAAGGATAAGGAAAAGGTCAGTGGGGGGTAGGTTAAGTGTAAGTCATGAAATCAGTGGCGTTAGTTCGTTTTATTGTCAAAGTTGATGTTATGAGCGAGATAGACCGAGTCAAATGAAATTTTAATCAAATTTGAACGAATGATTTACCAAGGCCAATGATTTACTAAGACTTTTTGGTAACAATGCCAAAAAGTAAAGTCAAATATAATTTGTTTCCCGAATCGTCAATCAAAATAATTAAAACCTAATTTGTTTCCCGAATCGTCAATCAAAATAATTAAAACAGTTAATTATCTGTTGTATGTGAATCATCGTAGCGTTGTTCTGGTAGATAATGGCTGTGACCACTACCTTGAGGCCTGTGATCAGTTTTGATTGACGATTCGGGACAAATTATATTTGACTTTACTTTTTGGCATTGTTACCAAAAAGTAAAGTCAAATATATGGTAACCGTTACCGAAGGTCCCATTAATTATCAATTTTCTTCGAAATTCGTATCCAAAACCGTTAAAATTGGTTCAGTGATTTAGTACATATTGAAAACAATAAAACAATTTCAGATAAACATAATATTTGATTCAAGAAACGTAAAGGGCGAATTTTTAATTGTAAGAAAACCGATTTAAAATCCGTTTTAATATTCATTCAATTTATTTAATTAATTAATTACTAATTACTGATTAATTTATTACTAACTAAAAATAACCAAAAAAAAAAATTAAATTAATGTGTTTTATTTACCTATTAATGATTAAATATCATTACGGGTATTTTGTTAAAAAAAAAGCAAGTAAAGGCACGCACGCATAATTTAAAAGTTAATTCAATTAATTGTGAAACAAGTCTCATTCTTGCTTTTATCAATCAGAACTGACTGACCCTAACAAATCCTACGGACGAACAGAATCTAAGCTTCAGATAAAAGAGACAACATAATGAAGCAAATAATTAGTCTGTGGCATCGCGTCGTTGTGTTACAGATATAGCAGAACACTTAAGTTTTAATGTGGATAGTTAAATGCACGCTAAGAAGTTTTTTGAATACTTTGTCGACGCGGTTTTTCTCCAACGTAATTAGCTATTTTAAACTCCTTCATAACGACATGCTTTTCATTTCTTATGACACAAAAGAACGCTTTAAATATTCCATTTTGTTTAAATTCGAATACTGACTTTAGTATTTTTTATTTTTTTTCTTTAATTCCAATGACGTCGTTCGGACCTGCAAACTTGAAAAGGTTATTTAATTTAGCACATGAAATTCAATTGAACTGTATATGTAGTTCCTTTAAGTTTTAATTATAAAGGTCCCATAAATATTAATCACTAGCAGAATTGTTTTGATTTCATACCCGCGATTTCGTATGCATGAACTTATACTTACTCGAGTTTATTAAAATAAGTCCAGCTATTTGAAAGACGACCATCGCTTCCGAAAATGGAATCCACTTTGCTACTTTTTTTCTCCACTTTGCTAGATTTCAGCATCCTTAGCGTACACACAACACATTAATAATATGTTGGTGATGCGAAGTCATATGATTTTCGTCTGCCAAAAATTGCTCAACGCGTCTTATTTTATTTATTTTATTTTATTTATTTATTTAACCAACTTATATTAACAGATATCCATACATATAAGAATTACCCCTTCAAAAAATACAGAACTTCTGCAGCGATTCTTTGTCTTTGTAAACTGAAAAAATGAAATATTCTGATTGTTCGCATAATGTCACCATCATTATGCGAACATTTAGAATATCTACAAATGAAATTCCATCTTATAGTTCCAACCATTTCAATAATAGACGCATCTACTATATATTATAACGGCAGCCATAAATAAATTGGAATTAGGATACAAGAAAAAGTAGTAATTATGGAATCACAAATAAAAAAAAATGCCGAGTTTAAAATATTAATGTGAAGCTTCTTTCCCAGGCATTTGTCTCTCGTTATAATGTTTTTCAAAGTTAATATAACTCAGAGATACAAGTAATAAGTACTTAAACATAACTTTTTTAAATTATATTTTTTTACGAAGTCCGCCGGGTCAGCTAGTATATTATAAAAACCTATAAATACTTTGATTATTTATTTCATGCCACAAAAGTGCCATCATTTCATAAAGTAATTCCTGTAATAAAATGCCGTAATATATTAACAGGTTGAAAGAAATAAATTACAGTACCAAGTCAAAACTCATTCAATTCGCCCATTTCATTGAGGACATAAATCATCGTCAGACACACCTGACGGTAAAGACAGAATGAAAAATAACAAAACGTTGAATCCAGTATCAACAAGTTTTTACACCGTGATATTATATTTTCTTAGCATTCAAATAATAATATTTGTAAGTCAGTACGATAAAAATATTACTTTTATATTTAGAAGCGCTCGTGGCCCCGCGGTCTCAGTGTTCGGTAAACGATCACTGAAATACGCAACTTTCACTATGGCTGGTCGTCGGATGGGTGACCACTTTGTGGCATTTATATTTGCGAGCGTTTCCGTGCTTCGGACGGCACGTTAAGCCGTTGGTCCCGGTTGCCAGTAAAATGGCAGTCGTTAAGTCTGGTTGAAGGCCTATTAGGCGGCTTAAAAAATTTCAACAACAGGTAGCCACAGCCTGCGTCTGTCTATTTCAACACGGCAATGGGCTCACCACCTATTACGTGGGACAGGAATCCACACGGTGAAAAGTGGGCATATAATATGCCTCTGCCACCCCTTCGGGGATAAGGCGTGATGGATATTTATTATTTATTTTACTTTATATATTTTACTAGCTGACACTCGCGGATTCGCCCCTGATATACTTTGAATCCCCGTTGCATCCAATTAATCCATTCTCTTATTACTATTACAAAAATGTATGAAAATTTGAAAGGTTTTACATTTTGGACCAGCAGTTTTTGAGGTTACCGCATTCAACCAAACAAAGAAACTATTCAGCTATATATATTAGTCTCACAGTGAAAAGAGAGAAACCCTGATCTTTTGGCTGTGTTAGTATAGAGGAGGTAGAGACAATCTTTTTATGTTTGTTCGAATGGAATTTAGGAGCTCGATTTTGGAGCAGGTACATATCTTCTATCGATTGAGCTAAAAATTTCAATACACATTAAGTTCTGGATGATATTGAATGGTTAGCGATGTGGCGTCATTCTATATCCAAAATGGTGGAACCATACAATACATTTTCTTTTACATTATAGAAAATGTCTTTTATATTAAAGAGTGTCAATACAGTCGGTTATTTATGACAATCCTCTTTACACTGAAGATACGTATAACGGTTATACTACCTACGAGTACTACGTGTGGGTGTCTCATGTGTACTTACAGGTGAAAGCAGGGACTAAGGTCCGTATTCCAGAACGTTTCTCAATACTCAATCAACGCTTGAGGCTAGATTTTGCCTTATAAAATCTACTCTCAAGCGTCGATTGAGTATTGAGAATCGTTCTGGAATACGGCTCTAAGAACACCGTTCGCAGGATAAATCCGCATCCAACACGTCTTAAGTCTAGACACGCTATTATACCCCTTTTTATCGCAGGTATAATCTATTTGAAGTTATTCTTCTTTTGGCACGTTAGGGAAAAATAATGAGAGTAAATTTTTACGATGCGGGCGCAGACCGTCACAAAAAACCGACATCATAAAGTTATTTTTAATATAGGGAAAAAAAGACAATTTTATTCGAGACGGGGATCGAACCCGTGACCTTTGCCTAACCAGGGCAATGTTCTAGCCACTGAACTACCCGAACCGTATCGCAGCAAGTTGAAATTCTTTACCATATTTATGAGAATAGGTGTGCCTTTGTGAATATTTTATGAGAAATTTAGCATAATAATTGCTTTAGAAATGTAACCATGAAGTTAGCTGATAAGTGTTTGCATGACAACTTAATTCAAAGTAACCCTGAAATTAGCTATAGTCAACTTTTAAGTTTTATTTACAACCGTAGGTTAAGGCGAATAATAACATTTTTAAAAATATTTTTATCTTGCTACGCTTAAGGAGTATAACTTCTAACGCGTGTACATAAGTACACACACCCTTTTACATCAAGTTATGGGGTTTCTATTTAATCTGAACCAGAAAATTACATTTATACAAAATAAACCTACAATTTATGAAGTAAAGGTGTAAATTACATAACATAACGTAATATATATGAAACCATATCTGTGTACTGTTGCGATCCGAAAATCTAATTTTAGGGTTGAACATAACATACCTACGTTACGTCACGTAAGTCTCATAAATATCTTGCTCATACATTATAAAAAAAAAGTGTGTGTAGAAGTTTAAGTTAGAAGTTATACTGCTTTAGTCTAATAAGATTTCACAACATATACCACAACTCTTTGTTTGTAACTGGAATGATAATTTAGTAAGAAAAAGGCATCACAAGAATGAAAACTACTTTTAATGTAGTTATAAGTTCTCATGGTAACACTTATCAGCTAACTTCATGGTGTCGGTTTTTTGTGACGGTATTTTTTGCGCGCGCATCGAAAAAATTACGTCATAATTTTTCCTTATAGCGCTAAAAAAAGTATAACTTCAAAAGTAATTTAACGTAGTCCATTGGCTGAAAGTTTGGAATCTAGTATACATTCATTTAGTATACATATTAACCAGTAAAGCTGAACAATTGAACAATTTTAATCGTAACTAGCTCAGGCCCACGGTTTTGTACAATTCATTTTATATGAACAATTGATACCACGCTTATTCCCTGCAACAGTGAAGACCTTGAGAAAATCCCTTTCGTAGATTTTATTTTATCATGTCCACACCGACTGTCGTGGCGTTTGTACCGGCTACCCGAAATATTTAGTTTTATATATTTTAATATTTTATTGCAATCGAATGAACAGTTTACAAAAAATTGTGTAGGCGCTAAAGGAAAATGAAAGGATGATATTATTTTATTTAATGCCACACGAAATTAGGTATCCTCTATCTCTATCATAACCTATAACATTATTAAAGACACAAAGGTGTTTAAAATGGGAGTGGGAGAGTACTTCGAAGTTTCACAGTCTGGTCAGGTTAGACTACCGGCCCGGTTCAGACTACCGGCCTACATGAAGAGGGTCTGAGGACGGCGCGGGTAAGCTGCCCGCCGTCCTTACACAAGTGTGCCCTGAATGGTGGAGTAGCGCAAGAGCTACAAGTTCGCCTTTCACCCCTTCAAGGAAGTGGTATATCACCCCCAAACGATTTTCATGGCCTTAGATCCCAGATATTCTTTATTTATAATTACGTACCTACCCACTGCGACTTAGCCTGTACGATTATCGTAATTGAAAAACCATCTCTGAACCTACTCGGATACAAAATCCATCAAAAAATTATTATTAAAATTGATCCAACAGTTCTCGAGTTTTGGAATTCGTAGTCATAAAAATGCAAACTAACATACATACATAATTATTTTTGTCTAAATAGTAAATAAAACATCCATCACGCCTTATCCCCGAAGGGGTGGCAGAGGCATATTGTATGCCCACTTTTCACCGTATGGATTCCTGTCCCACGTAATAGGTGGTGAGCCCATTGCCGTGTTGAAATAGACAGACGCAGGTTGTGGCTACCTGCTGTTGAATTTTTTCAAGCCGCCCATAAGGCCTTCAACCAGGCTTAACGACTGCCATTTTACTGGCAACCGGGACCAACGGCTTAACGTGCCTTCCGAAGCACGGAAACGCTCGCAAATGTAAATGCCACAAAGTGGTCACCCATCGGAGGACCAGCCATAGTGAAAGTTGCGTAACTCAGTGATCGTTTACAGAACACTGAGACCGCGGGGCCACGAGCGCTTCCTTCCTTTGTCTAAATAGTAACAAACAATATATAAGTCACAGGTGACTTTTCTTGGCTTCATCTTTGCGACTTTATCACATCTCTCTCTATTTCAGAATAGAGAACAGATAGTAACTGAGAAAACAAAAGAAATGGGCGGAATAAGTTACGACTACTGGACTTCTTTAAAAATTACTTAATGACTTCATCTGAGGCAATAGTTTTTCAATCACAAACACTCTCGATACTGGGCTCTACCAATATTTTTAGGGCCCAAGTCAACCTCACGTGCGAGCTCGTACCAGCTAAACAATAGACGAGGTTCTGGCGTCGGTTTTCGCCATTTGGTGTAGGGAGGTCTAAGGGCAGGCCATCTGCCAAAACAAAAAAAGTGGAATTTACTGACGCAACTATGACAGACGGTCGGATGATGATGACTCTAAATATGTACTACGAAACCATAAAATAATTCCCTCCTGAATATTTGTACATAAAGTAGAACGAATGTGTTTAAGGATCGTGTGAGTTTCACCAGTCAGAGCTACATACGGCGAAATTAAAGCGATACGGTAAACAGTGTTGTCGTATCAGCTTTCAAAATGCTTTGCAAACACGATGTGCAAAGGCTTTCTGATGAGGGAAACAAGCAACGCTTGAAGACGTTAAATCGTTATCAAATTAGACGAATTGCTTTCGGTCTGTTAGCTCTCAACGCACTAATGAAGCAATAGCTGTGTATATTAATAGTTCTGGTAAGAAGATTGCGCTCGTGGCCCTGCTGAGCTAAAGTTCTGTAAAGGATCACTGCATTAAACTACTTTCACTATAGCTGGTCATCGAATGGGTGACCACTTTGTGGTTTTTTATATTCACAAGCATTTTCGTGCTCCAAAGAGCACGTAAATCAAGTTAAAGGCCAAATGGGCGATTTCAAAAAAATTAACAGCATGTCGCCAGCACCTGCAGAATTCATGATGGCGATGGGCGCACCACATGTTACGAAGGACAAAGATACTAACGGTAAAATTTGGGCTTATCTCCTCTTCTACCTCTTTGCAGATTAAGGCATAAATGATATACGTCCAAAATAATGTTTAGTAGAAAAATATACATACATACAAATTGTCACGCCTTTATCCCCGAAGGGGTAGGCAGAGGCATACTATGCGCCCACATTTCACCATAGAGAATTATGATGAGAGGATAAATGAAACCACAGGTTGTTGGGTATAAGAGGCCTCACCCAGATCTCCTGGGCCCTATCGAAATCACCTGCTAGCAGTACACCTTCTGACCAACGGACGGACGAGGCAACTGTCTCGGTGCCCTTACAAGATTGAGAGGTCAAACGGTATTCGCCTCCAACAATGTTGAAAACCAAAAACCAAATGATAAATTAACTTCTCTTCTAAAACCGATCCAGGACCTGGTCATGCAGTAAAAAACATCCATCCGTCTTCCGTAAAAGAGTAGCAAACGCACATACATACATTCTTGCAAACTTTCGCGTTTATATTATTAGTAGGAAGTAGAATATTTAGGATTTTGAGTTTCTTGTCTATGTTTTCGTTTTCGATTAGTGGAAAGTAGTTTCCACTATTCGTACTGATAATATCAATGCGACATTAACTTGCGCTTTAAAGAGAAGTTAATTTCGCAAAAAAAAAATGTGTTTATGTATGTGCGTTTGTTGATCTTTCAAGAAATAACTACTGAATGGTTTTTTATCATGCTTAACAGTAATATAGCTTACACATCAGAATAACACATAGGATATTTTTTATTTGGTAAACAAGTTCCTGTCCAAAAGGGGAACGGAAAATCTTCGACATGCGGGCGGAGCCGCGGGCGTCAAATAGTAATACAATACAAATAACTGTGACAATGTCTATATTTAATTGAAAAGGGTTTAACCTATTTGAAGGTTTAATCAACCCATCAATTGGGTGTAAGGGGTTATAGTATTCATTTGCGCCGTAGCATCCGTTTCATCGACCATTCTCATATATTTAGACGTTCAATTCGCGGTCCATGTGACTTCTAAAATTAAATGAGTTATTTGTTGACCTTTCAAAATGTGTCTATAACTGTATTAATAACAATGGTAACTTATATTTGTATAATTCATGTGTTTTATTATTCTTGAAGTATTTATTTTAAATGGATTTACTCATGACCTATTGCAATATAGACGAAACTTCGACTTGTGAGCAAAGCTTCAAAAACATTTAAACGAGTAAGACCCCAAAATGACACGAACATCAAAATGAATGACAATGATACTAAAAGACCAAAGCTCTTCCTTCTGACAGTGATTATGGTAGCATAATCACTGTCAGAAGTAAGAATGGAATTGAAAATTAACATTTTCACAATTCTCTTCGTTCCTCTCTCTCTCTCTCTCTCTCTCCCTCCCTCCCTCCCTCCCTCACTCCCTCTCTCTCTCTCTCTCTCTCTCTCTAACCCACCACACACACACACATACACACACACACACACACACACTAATGCACACTAATGCACATACTTCTAGAAGAGAACATTGCTTCAAATATCTTCACATCGTAGCCCAGGGTCCGCTTTGATTGGCTACTGCAGGGGACTGTAATTTTGCAACTCCGGTGAACAATTCACATTGGCATAAGTTACAGATATTTAAATATTCTATGGCTTGAGCATTACTACCAGCCGGTAGAGTCAAATAAATCCCTCTGTGTACACATGTCCCTTTACAATCAAATCATAGACCGAAAAATTCCGCAGGTCTATCTTGTGTCACACCATAGCATGGAACTCTCTGCCGGCACACGTGTTTTCTTCCTCTTATAATTCTGGTCCATTAAGAGAAGCGTAAAAAGGCATATTCCTGGGCCGTCAACCTGAAGGTCGCTATCGAGGTCCTACCGGCTGGGATAGCGGCCCTCAATAACGTCGTCTCTGCTTTCCATAAAGCGGCGCTATTTTGAAGTGCCAAATATAAAAAAATAGACCTTTTGTAGATAAATGAGTGACAATTTCAAAACCATCAAATTCAAGTCATAATAAAAGGAAGCTAAATTTCCTACCTTAAAAGATGGAAATAGTCGTGGATGCTGTCGGGAAATTAGCTTCATAATCTGTTTACCACATAATTTCCTCTCTCCTACGCTGAACGGTGATATAAATATGATTTCCTTCGTGTTTATTATATGTTGTATAAACTAACCTTTTAAAATATGTATTATATTTTGATTTTTAATTATGTGGACTATATATAAGAATATATATAGAATAAAGATAGAATAAAATGTCTACTTGACTATTTTTTAAAGTTTTTAGCCATGCGCAGTGCCCAACTTAGGGCCGTATTCCAGAACGTTTATCATCACTCAAGAAACACTTAAGAGTAGATTTTATAAGGCAAAATCTAGTCTCAAGCGTTGATCGAGTATTGAGAAACGTTCTGGAATACGAACCTTAGTCTTTTTAATTAATTTATCGATTTACCTAACTATCACTATACTATAGGTATATTTATATTAGATAAATACAACACAGATCTCACAAGTGTATTGCTAATCTACATCCCGTTTACTTTGATTCAAAAACATAACACCCAAAAATCCGCTAAAATCACTCGAACATTCGATTCGATTCTAGAACTACCTTCACTTTAAGACTTTAGTACGGTACAGGTACAGAAGAAGGTGCAGTAATGTTTTTTTTGGGACATACACACAACTTTATCCAGCTCAAATGAAGCTTATAATATTATAAGCTTATGCCATATGATCTCAAAAACTGATAAACATACTTCTATGATTCTAAGGGTCGTATTACAGAAACTAACTCAAGTCACACATAAACGGAATTTAGCAGATTGACACTTAGTGCTAAATCTAGACATAAGCATGTGGTTTATTATAGAACTATCCCCATGCTCAGATCGGTAAAAAGTAACCTTGAGTAAATATCCAAATCTCCAATCGCCAGAATACGCATTAGAATGTTGCAAGCCTAAAAACAGTCTGTTTTCTATTACATTTTTATTCCTTACATATTTGTTTTCATTCCACGCAGCTTACTTTTTGATATTTATGTTTCAAAAGCTTATTTTTTATTTACTTTTTTCATTGAAATGATTTAATCACCTCTGTGATTGCTTTAAAGTATCCTTACTTCAAAATACTAAACAAAAAACTGCTGTAGAGGAAGTCCCGGACTCAAAAATTGAACCTTTTCTCTGCGTTAAATGGATCGCGAGTTTAATAAACTTTGCTTGACTGACATTTGATATTATCGTACCAGTGTTATGTTTACATTATAAAATAATTGAAATTCTTCTAATTCTGTACAAATCTGAAAAAAGAAGAATTTTACGATCCAAAGGAATCTATTACTAGAAATATTAAAATCTTTCAAGAATATTAGGTATACAAAATAAAAAACGAAGCCATACGTCTTGGGCCAATATTTCAGAAAAGTATATTTACTACAAAAACTATCGAAACGGTAAGTGTTGGAGGTTTATAGTCTTATATAGTTTTGTACACTTTGTAACATTGGTTGCATAGGGTTCGGAACTCTGTCATAAACAACCGTGAGAGGATAGAAAGATAGAGCTTAAAGTCAGATGTAGAACTTTAAGATGTCAGATGTAAAGCTTTAACACCGTGAATCAAAGTTGTATGTAGGTAATGAGTTTATAAATAAACATTGTAGGACACTTTTCACACAGCGCCATCTAACCCTTTAAGCTTGGGTTATGGGAACTACTCACCTGATAAACATACTTATGTATATATATATATATACATTGTTATAGAGTATACATTGATATACACCCAAACTTCTAAACAAACATTTGGGGATCTCACAAATATTTATTCGGATCTGGGACCTTCACATGAGTAGCAGTCACATACACTATCACCTACACCACCGAGCCAGTAATATATGCATACCTGAAGATTTTTTTTTGTTACAGTGAATTTGTAAGCTGAAACAGATACTGTGGAAATAATAGTATCTCAGAGAACAGAAGTTGAAACTCTTGTCCTTTTGTTATTAATGAGATAGTCGACTGTGACACAAGCGTCCAAAAACTTGCCGAGCCTGTTGTGCACAATATTCACCACAAGAAAGTACCAAAGAATCTGTCATCAAATCATTATCTTAAGTAATAATAATAATAATGATTATTTATTTTTAGGTTCTTTATTTAAAAAAAATAAAATAAAATATAATTGTATTGTTTAATATGAATATTTAATTAATATAGTATAAAAAAAACATTAAAATAAATATTTTATCTATTGTTGATGGTTGTTATAAGTTGTAGTGTACACACCTCTCATTCAAATAAATGTTATTACAGTGATAAAGATAACTCGATTCAAGGTGGGGCTTGAACGAGTGAAAATGAAAATATAGTAAATAATTTCAACTTATTTTGGTATGGTTATGATACCTCAGTGGCATAGAACATTGCCCTGGTTAGACATAGGTTACGGGTCAAACCCCATTCTAAACCAAGTCATGTTTTTCACTTTAATAAAAATTATATGAAAGTCAGCATCTACAAATCGCTTTGAAAATTTATCCAAACCTCTCCTTTATCTATTCCTATTCATCCTACATATTGAATGATCATGTTCTTATTATATGGAGTACTCTCTTAGGGGATAAAGTGTATTGGAAGTCAATAGGGATATTAATATAATAGGCACAATAGTGCAGTACAGCACAAGCTACAGTACTATCCTGAAAGGATGCTGTGGCATAAAAAGGATGTCCACGCTGGAATTGCTTTAACAAATGTTCCATCATTTAAGGTATTATCTTGTGTTTAATGTTATGTGTTTGATGGTACATAGCTACACTATTCGTAAGCGACATTGACTCTACAACACAACCATAATAATGACATTATTTTTTAATATCCACATATCTCATTATTATCATAGGTATTATTTTATTATCACATTTCTATTAAAAGTGTGGTAGTTGAAATAAAAGAATGAGGCAATACGATCCACACTGCCACACAATACAAGATCACACTGTCTTCGGTATTAATATAATACTAAATTAATATCTTTGTAAAATAATTGTTATTGATTGGTACGGGTCTGCTGTTTGGTAGAATGTGCTGGCACTGAAATAGGGGCGTAAATATGACTCTGCCACCCTTTCGGGGATAAACACGTGAATGATAAGTAAATAATAGTCTATTTATCTTCAAAAATATCAATTTTAGAAAGATAAAGGAGGCCATCTTTTATTTTTGTTATCTAAAATCTCTGCTTGAGCGTGGTGTCGACTAAACTTACGAAAACTGCTCGCAAATCTCGAATCAAGTAGCGAATCTGAGCTGAATATGGTTTAAAAATAAAGGATTACTGAAATGACACTTGAGCACTGTTCTATAATATGAATCAAACGTCATTTCACTGTGACAGCTCTCAGGTGATTCTAGATTGACGTTTCACGAATCGAGTAAGGTTCTATAATAAAAGCTCAGCTTAAAACTAGTTCTAAGTAATACTTGAGGCTTGAGTAAGGTTCTATAATACGACCCTAAATCACGGAGTAGAGAATAAAAGCGGGGGCAACTGAATTGTGTGCCACCAAGTGAGTTGTTACGTCACAGAGTGGGCGGAGCCACGCGCCATAGTTTCATGCAAAATGTAAATTAGAGCCATCTATGAGACAATAGATGCAAGTAACTTTTGACATGCACCTATTAAAGAAAAAATAATACTCAATGTATACTTTTGTAAATACGCCAGATTATAATACTTGTTCATATTTCTGCCCAAAACGACAATTATTTTGTAAGTCTGCAGCGTATTTAAATGATATGACGAAATTTTTATTAAGAATAACACCATCTACCGGCACATAAACCAACAATTTTATTGATAACACATTGTACATTATTCTAACGGGAGTACAAGTTGGAGTTTAGAAGTAAGATAAAATAAAATATTTAAAACTGGAAATGCATGGGTAAATATCATAAACAGACCCAGAGTAGAGAATATGTAGAGTAGAGAGTAGGTAGCGCTATTGTTGCGAGTAGACAAACTAAAATGTTCATTGGATCTTCAGGTTTATACGTGTTATACGTTTATGTCGCTAGATGGATTAACAATTAGGGACGAGTTAAAAGCGGGTTTAACCGCCCCTTTTCCACCCGCGGTCCCTTTTCCCACTCGCAGTTTGGTACGCGTTGTACTGAAGAGAAATTTGCTTGCAACATCTCCGTTCCTTCTGTCCTCCGTGTTCTAAATACATACATTCATATTAAACATTAGATAACTCTGAAACAAACATTTAGATTTGGATCACTCAAATACTTGTTCTGGATTCTAACCCGAGACCGCAGAATAAATCGAAGTCGCATTCGCCACAGCGCCACCGAGGTAGTCAATCAGTACTAATACTATAAAGGCGAAAATTTGTGAGTTTATATGTTTGTTACATCTTCACGCTTAAATGGCCGGACCAATTTAGATGAAATTTAATGTAGAGGTAGACTACTGTATAACATAGCCTACTTTTTGTACAAGGAACAAATTCCTGTGGGAAACAGGTACGGGAAAGGTACTTTGCCTATTGGCGGAGTAGCGGGCATCCCCTAGTACTTAATACTTATAATAATTGTAAAACAATAATAATCCATTTAACCCCAACCTAATAACCCATTCCGTAGTAAGAATATTGTACAATAGTTAAACTCCCATTAAGGGTGGTGATCAATTACCATTTTTATACATAAAGCGGGCGCAAAAAACAAGAAAACAAAGAATAATAAAGTAAAGATATTATATTAACCATAAAGAAAACGTACATTATAAACATTAAAATATAGATAACTAGTTGACACCTGCGGCTTCGCCTGCGTAGAGAACTATTCCCGTTACCGTTTCCTACAGGAACTTGTTCCCGGGATAAAAAGTAGCCCATGTGTTATTCAGATGTATAAGCTATATTATTTTAGTTTCATTAAAATCTATTCAGTAGTTTTTACGTGAAAGAGTAACAAACATCTATACAAACTTTCGCATTTATAATATTACTAGCTGACTACTGACTGACTGACTAGGAAAATGTGATTTTTCATTTAAGTAGATCGGCACTGTCATCATCACCGCAAGTTACATTATGAGTTACTAGGTGACCTACCCGGGCTTTGCCCGTGACATACCTCGAACTCCCGTCGCACCTATTTAATCCCGTCGCTTATAAATTGTACTATAATGCATAAAATTTTTGTCGACATTTATGACTACTGCTCTCCAGGGTAGTAGCGTGATGATATATAGCCTATAGCCTTTCTAGATAAATGGGCTATCCAACACAAAAATAATTTTTAAAATCCAACACGAGATTACCGCGTTCAAACAAAATAAACTAATAAAATGTTCAGCTTTATAATATTAGTATAGATAGCCTAGTTCGAAAGGTAGCACCTGTACCATTATTATGATTTCAGTGAACATTATTACAGTACTGTAACATTACAATTATAGAGTAACCATGTATTCAGAAACTTGTTTCCTGACTAAAAAGTACTCCTGATCTGAGCTATATTACTGTAATGTTTTCATTAAAATCCATTCACTACTTTTTGCGTGAAAGAGTAAGGTTACATCCATCCACACATCCAAACAAACGTTCGTGTTAATAATTATCATTAGTAAGGTGGTTAACTGGTGGGTAAGGAATCCTAGTAGGCGGGCAAAGTCACGGTGAATAATATGAATTTCAAAGATACCAAAATAACATAATAGTTTCATGATACTATGCGTCTGTTTGAGGTCATAGAGATTCCTAGCAACGTCGAAATATCTTCACCCTTCTCATCCCTTCGGCGATACTATTGAAGAACTCTTTGACATCGAATGTCTTTGATAAATATTCAGAATTTAGTGAAAATTTATGCGATAGGATTTGTTTCCAAATTCCTCAGATAGTGGCAAGTCTAAACATATTATTTATCAAAGTAACGTTTCGTATCTGAGGGCCGTATTTTAGAACGTTACTTAATACTCAAGAAACGCTTGGGGCTAGTTTTTGCCTTAAAATACTACTCTCAAGTGTTACTTGAGTATTGAGTAACTTTCTAAAATACGGCCCTTAGAAATGTGAAGCTCGTCTCGTGAGGCGACCAGATACTTGCCATAAATACCTACGTAAACCTTTTTTGGGTTATGTCGTACTGGAACCACAATCAGTAGAAACAACGATTAAATAAAATTGAAAAGTTCTCGGATACCCAGACGTGCGTGTACGAGAATGAAGCGATTGATGAATCTTGACGGAGCTAAAGAAGAGTGCATGGTTCGCGAAGCCTGGAGATCTGTCCAAAGATTTTTTAATTTTTTTCTCTGTCTGTTCGTTCAGGATAATCTCTGCAAAGGCTGGACCGATTTAACAGGATTTTCACTAATAAGAAGAAAGCATGGTTGGATTGGCTGACTACAAAAGTTAATCAAAGAATGCAGAAGGCAACGGATGTGGACGTAAAAATGGGAAAGGATGAGTATAAAAGGTATAAACGTGTTCGTGCAAAAAAGGTGATGAAAAGAAAGAAGGAGAATGCCAGAGATGAATTCATCTCTGGCATTCTACCTTTTACCAAATTTGTTAAAAGTTTATCTGACTTCCAACGGCATATAAAATTCTTTTGGAAGTCCATAGTTGATGTTATAAGAAGTAATATTAACTTTCACTTTCACTTCACTAATTTCGAAAATCCTGACCACGCTGTTTATTAATCATTCAGAGAGGACAAGTTTTCACGTTCTCTTTTCCCACAGGAAGTGGTTCCCTGGCTAGAAAGTGTGTTATTGTGATGTGTAAGCTATATTATTGTAAAGTTTCATCAAAATCCATTCAGTAGATTTTGCGTTAAAGATTTTTTTTTATTGGTACTAATCCCACCCACATTCGCATTACTGTGACTCCTGTAAACCAGGATCTACAGCAATGACCAAAACACCAGAAAATTTACACCGAGCTCGATCTCGGTGATGTCCCAGGAGAAGTTAGCATGTCTTGGAACTCGCAACGAAATTAATCAGAA
This sequence comes from Thumatha senex, assembly GCA_948477245.1. Taxonomy (NCBI): domain Eukaryota; kingdom Metazoa; phylum Arthropoda; class Insecta; order Lepidoptera; family Erebidae; genus Thumatha; species Thumatha senex. The sequence goes on along the minus strand of OX419732.1, from coordinate 17,434,117 downwards.
GATAATGTGAGGAAGTAAGAAAGAAACGTAATGCCTCTTCCCTCCTTTGCAAAGCGGGAGACCTGGAAATCAACTAGGTGTAAATCCTATAGAAATAGGGAAGCACCACGGTAATAGTATATTACGGGTCCTATGTGAGCTATGTTTGATTCCAGTAATATGTATGGCAGAAACGTTTAAAAGCACGAAAATTCACCCTCGATGCCACGAGATCCGCATAGTAAACTACTCCCGACGTTACTTGTAAACAATTAAACATATTATATCGCTCATTTTGCCAAATGCTACACTCCCAAAATATATGATGGGCGGTCTGATCATATTTGGCGTCAGCAGTTGAACACTGACAGAACGGTGACTCAACCAGCTTAAACGAATGTAATTTGCTCCCAAAGTTACCATGTCCCGTAAGAAATTGAGCAACACAGTGATCAACCTCCAGCCAGGACATTCCCAGGCGTTCACGAACGTCTGGGAAAAACAGGTAGAGGTGTTGCCCTTTGATGGAAGTGTTCCAACGCAGCTGCCATTCGTATAAAAGTTCTTCACGTACATTATCACGATACAGTCTGGCAATTCTATGGCGATCTCTTTCTAACAAAAACCTATCATCCATGCCATCCTTAGCCGAATAGTATAAAGCCGCGCGTCTCTGAATTTTGAGGTCAACCGGGAGGACCCCTGCCATCACCGGCAGAGCCTCCGTGCTAACCGTCCTGTAGGCCTTGCATAAAAATATCAATGCAAGGCGTTGACTTTGCAGTAAATTTAAACGTGCAGCACCAATTGTAGCCTTATCTGCCCATACCGGCGCCCCGTAACACATACAGCCTAGATAAGTGGCCCCGTAAACGACCTTCAGTGTTGAACCTGAACGAAAGTCCCCATGTAGCAGTAGATATTCTCGACAACGCATAAAAGCTATTTTTATCCTTTTCATCTACAGTTTTTATGTGCTCAACGAATGCAAAATTTCTCTCTAAAATCAATCCTAAATAGCAAACCGAATTTTTATTTTTAATGTAAACGTTATTGAATTTAATGCGCGGTGGTACTTTGTAACTTCCTTTTAAAAGTAACTGAAATGTTTTGTTGGGTGCAAAAAATAACCTGTTTCGTACGCCCCACTCCGCAACGACGCGCAAATACGTGTGGGCCAAGCTCTCGAGTCCCGCAGGAGTATTTGACTGAACGAGCAACATACCGTCATCGGCGTATCCTGTCATTAAACAGCCCTCCGGTAATGGTAAACTGAAAAAGTCATCAAAACCTAAGTTCCACAAGTGTGGGCCTAACACAGACCCCTGAGGACAGCCTATTGTTAACGTTTTGGTATTTCTATAGCAACTGCGAGACTTTAATTTCATTAATAGCATTGGCCATCAAGCGTTATCGAAAGACCCGGAAATATCTAGGAAGATATATCCGAACATATTGAAAAATCGATGAAATGACAGTCTTTCGCACTGATATCGCTGCGTCAATAGTAGATTTTCCTACTGTAAATCCAAATTGATTTTCGTGAAATTTAATACCGCCCGGCAGGAGCCGGGGTACTATAAGACGCTCTAAAAGCTTTCCCAAGGAGGGCAACAATGTGATCGGTAGGTACGATTTAGGGTCATCTGGCGGCTTGTCGCCTTTTTTAGGAATAATCCGAATATAGCCACATCGCCAAATACGGGGGAACACTCCCTCGTAAATACATCGGTTAAAAACATTTAATATTACGTCACCCGACAGCTTGCAAGCCTCCTTTATCATTTTGTTAGATATTTTATCGTCACCCGACGCCTTACCCATGGACAACGACCTAACAATTTCGAGAAACTCATCAGAAGTTGGTAGGTCTGACTGGGGTGAGTATCGTGGCTCAAGAGCCCACTGTCTTATCTGTCGGTGATAATCACTATCGTTCTCCGAGCAGTCGTCGGGTATAAGAGAATCCAAGAGGTAATCCGCGGTTTCCTTCAGACCTATAGTATGCGAGTTGTTAATTTTGATATTTCGTACATAGGCAAGATCAACAGAGCGGTTAGCCCTAAACTCATGGTATATAGGCGACCACGGACCCTCAGCTTCCAGCCCATGCACTAGTTTACGTAGCAAATTACCCTTTGATTTTTCAACAGCCGTCTTGTAATGGGACCTGGCATCTCTAAGAGCAAGTAAAGCGCTATTGTATTCCGCACCGGCACTAATTTTATGCTTTTTAAAATAATTTAATTTTCTACGAGCTCTCCAGAAACGCCTTCGAAGCTCAGCTAAACGATCACTCCACCAATCGCATCTCCGAGTGTTGCGTTAAAGAATAACAAACATACTTTACTACTACTAATACATACTTGCTAATCGCGTTTATAATATTAGTAAAATGTACATTGGTGGATGTATTTTCTTCGAGTCAACCATGTAGATGTAGAGATAGAATTATGAAAATATGAACATACAAACTCCGAAACAAACATTTGTAGATCACACAAATATATATTTTGACCCGGGAATCGAACTCGGAACCTTAGTGCTGCATTCGCCTATACTACCACTTACGCCGCCAAGGCAGTGAATCCATCTTAAAGTTTTCATTTCTCATCGAAACCACTGAACAAATAACATGATCTAAACTCAGAAAAAACGCAGCATAAAATGACATGAAAACGTCCAATCAAAGTTAAGCTGTAAACACGCCCAGTCGTTAAAATTAGAGGGACGACTCGGCTATTTTCCCAGAAGATTAAACTTCCGGAAGTCGCGAGTCAATCTGCTCGTTACGCTGCATCCACTTTCGACGAAGACTTGTAAACGAGCCAGCGCTTTTGAGCAAACGCAGTCGAAACGTTTTCCCTGGAGACAATAATTACAGTTACCTCTAGCTTTGGCGTAAACTACAACATAGCTCTATCTGATAGTAATTTAATTCTATGACCCTCACTTTTGTTTATTACCTTTAAAACCTGTGTCACGGACAGTAGATAATCCCTAATCCCATATTAAGTGGTTAATTATATTTTCTGCGGACGTATGCGTGCATCGAATTTTAGGCATTATTGTAATTGTAGGGTATCTAATTTGGGATCAATGGTTTGTATTGGATTGCGTAATTAATTTGCTTGATAGTATAAATTTTAATAATGGACTATAAGAGGCTATAAGGACATACCAATATAATTAGTAGAGCTTCTTATTACAGACAGCGCGTGCCAAAACGATGTCTGAAGGAAGCTGTAATGATTACTAACATATTTTTATGAAATAAATGAATTTGATAAACTTTCGTCACTTTAGACTTGCCAAATTGTACAATACTTAACTAAAAGATGAACCTGTGTGTTAATGAACATGTTCAAGCATCCCGAAATATGTATAATGAAATAGTTAGGGGTGGAAACAGGTGGAGCGACGAGTAACTTTGTGATATGTTCACACCCGTCGACGCCAACTTTGTCCTGATAGGATGTAGTGAAATGCTTACACTGAGGTTATGTAAAATCATGATTTAAGGCTTGGTATTCATGCCGAGGTCACGATTTATAGTTTTTTAAAACAATGCGAATCGTAGAAAAAAGGGCTTTTAATATATATGATAGTTACAGATTTAATCTAGTCAAAATGGCTATCTGTTACAAAATCTAATAAACTTCTCTTGATAGAAAACCATTCCAAAGTTGCCCCCTTTCAAAATGTTTTTTCAATGCCAAATCTAAAACAGATATTTTTTAAAGAATTTTTATACCCAACTATAGCTACTAAATATTTATAGACATAATGGCTTACTTTGACTATATACAGTGACTTTTATAGTACAAATGTTTAAAGAATACCAGATTCGCGCCGCTGACGCCTGATCTGATCAGTCGCGCGCTGGCGCTTACTGAGGTAGGACCTGTGTCAGGTTTTTTCGTTGCGCTCCCCTTGTTATTTCTTCGCAATGGCACAGTATATTTATCAGAGCAGTAAGCATTCCATCATCATCCGAGCGTCTCTCCCAGATGCATCTCTTTGTATAGTGTATATGAGAGTTTTAATATAAAATGAGCTACGTACACATCACAGAAGCGTTAGAATTATCCCTGTAAGTAGTATAAAATCGAACCCGGTACCCACAGGTTAGAAGGCAGTTATATAATTAACTGAGCCAGTGGGATGTTCAATGTATATTTACCTATTTTTCTGCTAACTATTGACGAATGTCAATTTTTTGCGTATCGTATACTTTCAATTTGGTTCTAAACAAATTTTATCCATAGATTCTGAAGCTTTAACATACCGACTGCCACTGGCCGAAGTAATCAGTGCAGTTGTTAATTCAAGCTTCACTTCGCTTCGTATAAATTATTTAAATTGTATCCAAGACCTTTGTTTTATTCTTGAAGTATAAATTATTTAAGTATATTTATAAATTTATTACCCACGAATTAATCCCCGAAGGTGTGGCAGAGGCATATTGTGGTGAGCCCAATGCCTGTGTTCAAATGGCTCAGATTGTGGCGACTCGCTATTGTAATTTTTAAGTCGCTGAAAGGGGATTCACTTGACTTAACGAGTGCCTATTGCAACGTTACTAGCAACCGGGACAAACAGCTTAACGTGTCCTTCGAAGGACGAAAGCCCTAGTAAATGAAAATGCTACAAAGCGGTCATCCATCCAAAGTCCGAGAGAGTCTTTTAAATCAGTGATCTTTTACAGAGAACTGAGTTAGTGGGGCTACCACAGCTGTTATATTTATATTTTACTTTATGTTAGTAGCCTTAAAAAATGTATAACATTTCATGTAACTAATAATTAATAATCCCAACATTTTAACTCGAAGGTTTTCTGCGATTTAGTGGATCTGGAGAAAGCATTTGATAACGTTGTGAGAGAAACTCTGTGGTACTCCTCCGTGTGGCCGTGCGGACTGTAAAGCTTGCGTGTGATCAAGGGGGATGTTCACCTGGCGCCTCTTTTTGAAGTATGTTCGGGCGTCAAACGGGGTTGTGTTATGTCGGGGTTGGGTTGTGTATTTCATAGTGAATCTAATAGTTGGCTGCAAAAGTTAAAAGATTATGATGTATTTTAAATTTGGAAACTTTACAGTACATTGTCTGTTGTACGCTGATGATGCGGTAGTGATGGTCTCATCTCTTTCAGAAGCCGACCTATAGGCATTAGTCACTAATATGAAATTAGAAGCCTTCGCTGCACGTTAAACTAAGAATCGGGTATTTGAAAGAGAAAAAATAGGAACTAATAGCAAGATTTGGGTAAACCGTAAATGTTTAGAGCAATTAAATGAAGTTGGGGGAGAATGTTTAGCGCGAACGGAAGATGTGTTCTGAATTACAACGGTGACTAGCTGCCTGAGACAGGGACATAACATTATTTTTTGATTTTAATAATAAAAAAAAAGATGAGTATAATGAGTACGGTACATTTTATTTGGTACTTGTACATTAAGCATAAATTTGTTATTTAATATATAATTATTAACTCTTACTAATATTATAAACGTGAAAGTTTTTAAGTATGAATGCTAACTAATATTTATAATACTTACATATAAAAACTACTGAATGGAATTTAAATAAACTTTGCAATAATATAGCTTATCTATCGAATAACACATAGGCTACTTTTTATCCCGAGAACAAGTTCCTTTAGAAAACGGGAACGAGAAAACTTCATCACGCGGGCGGAGTTGCGGGCGGAGTCGCGGGCGTCAACATAAGCCTATAATAAAATCCAACACAATAACAGAGATGTTCCATTTCGATTGCTACTTCCAATCATTTTTACTGTGGCGTGCAGCGGAAAATACATCGTTAATCTATCTTGGCGGGGGCTGAGGAAGCGTTCTGGTGCCTACGCGACTTGGCTTACCTGCCCTTAAGCAATATTACAGATTTAATTTTTGTAGACAGAGGGACGTACCTCAGCTATACTTATATCAGAAAGACATACCCTACATTCATACACTACTACGTCTATCTCCCATCGGGGTAAGCAGAGACTGACTTTCCACTTGCTACCCTTTCCTTTCCACAATCCTGGCATACAAATTTAGTTTATTCTACATTTATAAGTATTTTATTTATTTTATTTTATTTATTTAATAATGTACACACAAGAATACAGAAATAACAGAAGGACGAGTCAAAGGTACAATGAAGCTGCATATTTCTATAAGAAATATCTGCCAGCAGACCGGCGAGAGGACAATGTGAATGAATAAGTAGGAAAGTACTGCATCTTCTGTCACACTGCAATGTTCCCTTATCACACTGTTTCCATCCTTTGTCCATAAATTTCACTCCAGCTATTCTTCGCAGTCTTCTCGGTTCCACTGCAAGTGTTTGTATGATACCTCAAGTGGTTTAATACTAGTGGTTCTGTGAACCGTAGACTTCGGAGAATTGTTTTTTATTTTTTTTTGTTATTTTTTTTTCCTTTCTTTAACGATTTAAAAAAAACATCTACATTGCTTTTTTTTCGTTTTGAGCGCTCTTGCCAACCACTACGGGACCATTTCCCCTCCCCTGCCTCCATTCCCCCGCCCCCCCTGCCCACATTCGAAAAACCCCCTCGCTAAAATTTGTCTACAGCAAGGATTGTCCATGCTAAGTTGCATGCAAATCCGATGAAAAATGCGACCTGTAGACTGAATGGATGGACGGACACCAATAGCATTTTTCCCGTACTAGTGGCGTTAAAACGGAGACTTTCGTCGGCTCGCTACGCTCGCCTCCTCAGTCAATAAAACAACAAATACTTCATAATGATAAGTTGTTTGTATCAATGAGCAAATGAAAATAGTTCAATGTCAAATTACAGATATAATTTAATGTGAACGATTCTTTACGTGTATAAATGGCAAGGTAAGTAAAACTCGCTGCAGAATTGGAAACAAATGTTCGATGTCACGTACCGAGCCAAACTAATGATATTTGAGCGTATGGTGCCGCTGCACGCTTGAATAGAATAAGAAAAAAAAGTATGAGCCTTTGATTTTTTCAAAGTTTTCATTTTATGTTGTATGATGACAGTTATAGTTTACCGCTGTGCCGCTCATTGCGTACAATTTTGTACACAGTGAGCGGTTCAGCGGTCGTGATCAAACTATAAGTGCATTATGTGGGATTTAATGTTAGTATAATATTGACGATTATCTTGAATTAATAAATAAATATCGTTGGGACAACTCACTATATATTATGTTCACAACTAATGAACATATTTTGACGAAATTAGGTCGTATACACACATGCTACTTCTTTATTTAAGGATATCCATATGTAATAAATCTACGTTTATAAGCTCACAGGAATTCACTGTAAAATAGGTTTTATTAAGTATATTATTTATTATTAAAATCAGTTCGGCATCGGTTTGACTGACTCAGCGACACAGTGGTAGTGCATGCGACTGCCGCGACTGAGGCCCCGTGTCGGAAAAAATATTTATGTGATCTACAAATGTTTTTTTCGCAGTTGGGTGTTTCCTATGTATAATATGTGTTTATTTAGAAATATATAAGTATGTATATCAGTTGTCGATCCCATAACATAAGCTTTTTTAGCTTACATTGGATTTTACAAACGGCGCTGTGTAAAAAATAATAACCCACAATTTTTATTTATTATTATTATTATTTAAAAACTGATACTTAAAGAACACACACATCCGTTTCAATATATCACATACATGGACAGCGCTGCGTAAACCTTGCAAGACAATAGTACATTTAGATAGCTTCATTCATCCACACTAAACGAAGACCAAGGTGGGCGTTGTTTATTACAAGGGTCACAGGATAAATCTCCTGAAGATCTGTACCAGAAGCTTCGGCGACGGACCAACCCTCGAAATATTGGCCGCAGTATGTATATATATATTTTGAATGTCTTGTTTGACACCTTTGTGTAGAATCAGACCTAATTATAACACCTAGGTACTTTCGCAGATTTTCCGGGTTCGATTCCAGGCTCGGATCAAATATTTGTGTGATTCACAAATGTTTGTTTCGAGGTTTGGATGTTTCGTATGCAACTATAATATGAATGTATTTAGAAATATATAAGCATGTCTTTCAGTTGTAAAGATCCCATACCACACCTTACTTTGAGCTAGATGGCGCTGTGTAAAAAGCAATATCCCATAAAATTTATTTGATTAGATTTATTTGCCCCTGTATATTACCTAAGGGTCAAAAGAACCAATTTTAATGTTATGCTGATTTATATCAATAGTATCTCGGCAATAGAAGGCTCTGTAATTACGTTACAATTACAAAAGTCATAAATCACTCTACTCACAACGACTTCCCTCGGCTTACAATTAGCTTTAAATTGGATACTCCCGTATAGTATAACAACAAACTTAGTAGTGAAAACTTTCACTCTCGAACACAAATATAGCAGCATTCTAGATGATCTAGCCTATTATTTCTAAGTCTTAGTAACTATATATCTTCTCTAAAAACTGAGAAATAAATAAATATAATAAATAAATAAACATTATGGAATACTTTTCACACAGCGCAATATAAGCACAAAATAAGTTAATTAATGCTCGTGGAATCAGGTACAGACAACTCATAAACATATTTATATATTTCTAAATACGTACATATTATACATAGGAAACACCCAAACTCTGAAACACATATTTGTGGATCAAACAAATATTTATTCCGACCCGGGAATTGACACGGCAGTCGCATACACTACCACTGCGCCACCGAGGCTGTTTAACAACTTTTATAACTTTTTTGACTTTACTTATTGTTTTTTGCAAGCAAGCGACGTGCCTTTAAATAAATAAATAAATATCGTTGCGACAACTCACACCACGCCATCTGATTCCAAACTAAGCAGTTCACATTTCACAGTCTGCTATATTTCTTGTTCAAGAAAGATAATGAACACACTCATAAAAATATCCCTCAAAAATAAATTTTATGTTCGGCTAATTGACGGGCTATATTCGTGTATTTTCCGATAAATACATCGAAATAAAATTGGTGTTAATGGCCTTTACGGCGCCACGTTAACATCATTTACGCGGTCGTATATATCGATAAGCTTTTACTGATCAATGTACTATGTGCGTTTCATTTTCCATATATGTACCGGTTAAATTATTGTTACCGGAAGAGCTTTACCGTAATGTGTATATTAGATTACTAAAGGAACTCATAGGTTTTGTTTGCAGAATGAGCTTAATATTATGCTTTAGTTTTCTATCTGGTACTATATTTTTTTAGTTCAAGCGCTTTCACCCTTTTCTATTAAATGTAGGTAATGTGTTTAACATGTTTATAACAAATGTGTTAAAGATGGACAAATTTGAAAATCTATTTGTAACAAAACGTCACAAAAAAATAATTGTAATTCAATATCACATTTAACAAAAGCTTTTTTTATTGTTACCAGACAAGGATAAAGCGGTATCTTTTGTTTATTTATTTGGCAGGATATGAAATCATGTAATACGTTTGTTTTCGTTTATATTGGGCACATGCCTCAGGTAAAATAAATAGTAACTACTACTTATTTATTTAATAAGTAATAGCTACTGATAACCTAATATAACAGCCGGAAATAAGCGTAGTTGCGTTCGGTACTTCTATTATTGGATTCGATAAGATGGACCCATAATTCAATTTCCTATTAAATTCGATGACGTTTCCATAAAAATATTATATAAACGTCAAAATATTATATTTGGCTAGATGTTAAATGTGTTATATAGGTAGGTACCGCTTCCATGGATGCTTGGTACATGTACTTAAGATAAACAGTTTGACGAGGGTGGTTGACCATTGCATTGTAAACCTCGAACTTAAGTGGACAACCGCAACCCGCAACTGCCCCGTCTGTCTTTCTTGTTGCCATTAACATTTAAACATAAAATAGTGACTACAAATAAATTTCGTTTCCTAAAACTTCAAATAAGTGGTGTCTCATATGTATTAGTTCTAGTCAAGTAGTAGTTATTTATCGAAAATGTAGTTAAACAGCAGATACTGTACAAAATTTCGATGATTTAAAATATAGAAATCCATCCAAACGAAGAATAATATTAATAACATACATACAGGAATTCCTTCCTTTCAGTCGAGTAAAAAGTATATGACGTGTTCGATTATTCTCAACCTTTAGATACGAATGCTTATATGTATAAGTTTATGACTGGATAGGTTTCCAAGATAATATAAGAATAGAATAGAATATTAAATGAAGGACTAATTGGATGAATCAAATGGGAAATCAGGTGACCAGACCAGATGTGATTTTGACTCACCGATTCACATTGTGAAATAAAAAAATAATAATATTAGGTGGTGTTAGCCCCTAGCTCAACATATGCCAGGCAGGAACCTGGAACTGGTTTTCAACTGGCACAATTTTTGGAACGAAGTTCCTTACGGCAGGCTTGGAGGAGATAGGGATTTTGCTTCGCGACAGAACTGAAAAATATGTGATAGTAAAACCGTAAGAAAAAAACGGTAAGAAAAAATCCGTGGAATAAAAGCGTTAAATGAGACGTGCGCAGGCGCGACAGTCGTTTGTTTTGCAAATTGTGTCGAGTTGCAAACTGTCTATTTACCTCAGTGTAGTGAACACTAATTTGGAAATTGCAGTAACGTAGCTGTGTGGTTTGGGTGGTATGCTGCTCGGCTGAGACGCAAGAGGCCCGAGTTCGAATCCTAGTACGAACGGTGGCTTTTTGTATGATTAATTGAATCGTGAACTTGTTAACTTTTATCCTACCTGGTGTCCCACGACACCACATTTTTTTTTTTATTTATAAATGTACAGACGGTAACACAGATTAATGAACATGAATAAGAAATAGTTCAACATTCTAAAGTATCTACAACTACTTGTCTCTTTTCTCAAAAGATTATGTAGATGTCTAGTGTCGGAGGTCTCTCCAATAAAATACTTATTTAACACTTTCACCTTTATTTCGTCTGTAGATACACATAATAAACACCTAAATTTAAATAGAATAATATCACTCTATTTCTATTTCTATCACAATATGTGTTGCTCACTCTATAGTTGCCGGAACAAAAAGGTCGAACCGGGATCGTGCTACCTTTTATAATGGCAATTTAGCCTTTATCAGCAAGTGGGGGTAAAATGTTGCCAGCCTCAGTTTGACACTGTTAGTTTATCATATTAAGGGCCGTATTTTAAAACGTTACTCAATACTCAAGAAACACTTGAGAGTAGTATTTGTATGGCAAAACTAGCCTCAAGCGTTTCTTGAGTATTGAGTAACGTTCTAAAATACGGCCCTAAATATTAACTAAATTATAACAACTAGAGAACGCATAATATTTACATAGTCATATTTACTATATTTATTAAAAGGTTGCTAACACTACATATACAATGTACGTACAAAACAGAATTAATAAAACAACAATTAGATAGAGCAAGTCCTTCACAAAAATCTACCCCATAATTTAACTAATATGATGACATTGCAAAACATTAATACTGCCCTGTAGGGTATAGATAACGCAACACTACAAGCACCCTCCTCTGACTGTGCATTTAATATTAAAGATTTTGCAAGTATCATAGCCAGACCACAATTTTCATTTACTCCCCCTTCCTATAAAGCAACGTATACACCACTTACACATACCCAAATATTCGAGCTATCGACCTGACAAGCCACATTGTGCTATCTTGTCTCTGAAATAACCGCAGGCGTAAAGTATCTGTGACATCGTAACTCTGAGAAATATGATTGCGCCTCTGGTGTGTTCCTGCCTTATTGCCCCGCCCTTGTGAAGTGCAGCCACAAATAACGGTGGTAGGGCCGCATAATGTTTTATTATACTCATTTTATAACCGCAAGAAGAGTGTAAGCTCCTTTATTTTCTGAAGAGAGTGCAAGTGAAATGGATTATTATGGTAGAAGTAAGAATGTTAATGGTTACCGTTTTTTGTTTAACTTTGACTTCTTTTTTTGAGGTCCCGCGGTCACCCTAAAAGTTGCCACAGGAAATCTATTATTAACGCTTTTACGCTATCTGTTCCCCTATTTTTAGTATCATCTGTAGTGTAATCATAAACTTAGCATAGCAATACGTGTATCACAAAATACTACTAATGTGTCAAATAGACATTATTTTAATTAGATTTTAATAGGCTGGCATGCGATGAAGCCTTAACCTCCTCTCCAAGTGTGCATATGCTGACTAATGGACGAGTTCATAGCTAATGGAAGAAAAAATTTAAAAAAGAACCCTGTGCGTCTCGCCAACACGGTACCGTTTTATTTTGTTTTTGATAACCGTGTAGAAGTCTTCATGGTTTATCTCGTCAAGACTGTTGCCGGGGTGGGTATTTATGTCATAAACCGATTTCCATGACTTTTTCAACTTCTGTAGTTAATGCTTCAAGAAGCGCTCGTGGCCCCGCGGTCTCAGTGTTCTGTAAACGATCACTGAGTTACGCAACTTTCACTATGGCTGGTCCTCGGATGGGTGACCACTTTGTGGCATTTACATTTGCGAGCGTTTCCGTGCTTCGGAAGGCACGTTAAGCCGTTGGTCCCGGTTGCCAGTAAAATGGCAGTCGTTAAGCCTGGTTGAATGCCTTATGGGCGGCATGAAAAATTTCAACAGCAGGTAGCCACAACCTGCGTCTGTCTATTTCAACACGGCAATGAGCTCACCACCTATTACGTGGGACAGGTAAATCCACACGGTGAAAAGTGGGCATATAATATGCCTCTGCCACCCCTTCGGGGATAAGGCGTGATGGATATTTATTTTATTTAGTTAATGCTCCAAAGTTAGTCCCATGTTGTGATATGGACTGATAATCAGCATAATGTTTTATGTAGAGATCTCTAGTTTAAACCAGAAAGTTTCTATTCGTTTTTTTCACACCTCACTGCCGGCCAAAAGGTCATTGTTTTGTCGTCACAAACTCTCAGACTCAACACCCCTTACAATACCTGTAAGCCGTACAATGCAATACTCCTACATTGTATAAAGCCACTTTTTGTACAGCAAAGACGGAGCGAAACAGCCTTCTCAGACTAGTCAAGTGTTTTAAAATTACGCCGCCCCTTTATCAAGTGCGAGAATAAGAGTCTTGTTGGCCTGTTGGCACTAGTGCTAAATCGATTTCACACTCAGATACACAACAGAAAATATAAAGAAGTGCAGCGAATATTTTAAATGTATATATTGCTCCCATAATTGCAGAAGTATTGTCTCATAACCCCTTTCTAATAATCTCAGCTCCAATGTAATTACTAGACACAATTTTTTTTTGCTTCGGTGGTGCAATGTTAGTGAATGCGACTGCCGCAACTGAGGTCCCGAGTTCGATTGCCGGGTCGGAAAAAAATATTTGTGTGATCCACAAATGTTTGTTTCGGAGTTTGGGTGTTTCCTATGTATAATATGTATGTATTTAGAAATGTTAAGTATGTTTATCAGTCATCTAGATACCATAACACAAGCTTATATTAGCTTACTTTGGGCTAGACCCCGGGTTAAAAAAAAAGTCGCAAAAAGGGGTTCGAAAAAAATGTACCGAAGAGTATTGTGTTTTTGTCTAAATCGTATTTCTGGCACAATATGTCGTCGCCGGTCCCGTCGTCAACGTACCTAGTACAAATTTATGTTTTAAATGTATACCATAAATATGCGCATAAAGGGATCTAATTTGATTTCATTATAAATTTAAATTCGTTTACAAGTCGAAACTCCATCTTCTTTTGATATGTAACATTTTGGGTTTGTTTGTGTTTTTTGTGTTTATCTATTTATTTTTCAAGTCGCTCATGCAAAAACATACTCAATCGCAAATTATACCTACAGCACACAAAAAGACAATAAATTATAAAACAATTTCCTCCAAAACACAGTTCAGTCGAAGCCTCTAAGCAGCCAATCACTCAACAACGTGCGTTCTTTAGATGACACAGTTTCTCGGAAGGGGAAATGTATATTGGCCTGTTTCCGAATTAAGACAAATCGGCTTTGCGGTGACGGATGCGACCGCTTTACACCAAATACCGAAACTGAATTTGCAAAGTTCGCTCGAATAGTAAATTCGTAAAATGAAGACTCCGGCCATAAATCTCTGAGTAGAAAGTCTACTGAAGAGGTTTATACTGTAGCAGCTGATTTGAGGAGCAGGGATATTGTAATTAGCAATTTATATTTAGAGTTACTGTGGTAAATACTAAGAAGGCGTAAACGCAAAGATAAAATTTATTAATTTATGTTTATGTATGCACACATGTATAACAAGGATCTATTATAGTGGAAGTGAATAGTTTTGAGAAAAATAAGTTTTATTTTTCGTATCATCATCACAGCTGCGAGGGCAGCATGGACAGTCTTCTCTCTTCTTCTCCAACTTTCAATATAAATTAGTGGCTATTAACTAATAATTTAATATGACAACTTTTATTTTCTTCGTCGTTCTATCATTCCAAAAAAATATACAAAATCTCAATTGCTCATCAAAAACTTAGAAAGTAATTACATACCTTCACGAAAACATTCCTTAACTAATTCTTCCGAAGTGTATAATGTACGCTACGGTGAACATTTTCACAAACGATGATTTTAAGTCCTGCGATAAGCGAAAAGTTTCAAAAAATTGGTTTCGTCTCGGAGTGAATTTTTCAGTTGAACGCCCTCTCTCTCCGAATTTAAGTATTAGCTTTTTAATATTTTCTGTCTAGCCACTGCCTCTACGGCTCCAGTTGAAATCTGCCTAAACTGAAATAAAGTTTTCATTTACTCGTACTTAACATAAATCACAAGAGAATTTATAATAAAGGCAATCAGGTGAAATGAATTTTATATGAAGTATGTATTTTGTGACAGCGTAGAAAAATATTTTTCGAAATACCGTCTCGTATACTGTATATATGTAGAAATTTGATTCTGGTATTAGAATAAATTTCCCTTTGAGATCCTTAGTGTGCGTACATACATACTAAAGGTCTAATGCCAGTTTGCGAGGGGTTCTTCTAAGGGGGTCTTAAAAGGTTTTAAAGGGTCGGCAGCGCGAGTGCTGCACCTCTGGTGTTGCAAACGTCCATAGGCTACGGTGACCACTCTCCATCAGGTATGCTTGTCTGCCACCACAGTGGCATAAAAATCAAATCAAATTTGTAGTTGTTGGAAATCAAGAAACAAATTATTTTGTAAATTTAAATTTTAAAGTGGATAATTTTTATCATCACCGTTATCTACTCGAAACTGACGAATCAATCCACTTCTATCCACGTCTTTGGGCGACGTAAGTCGCCATCGACCGGCACTAAGCAGGTACGGCACGGTACCAATGTATTATACAGAATTGCATCTATAATCATACTAATCATTCGATTTGTGATGACACCTGCCTAAACATTAGAAACAATTTTGAAAAGCAATTTGTATTCTAACTTGTGCCAAAATTTAAATCGAATCCACTTTAAAATTGAAATTTAAGAAAAAGTTAGCACACTAATTGCTTTTGGAAATTGTATATAATTATTTTTGTATTTTGTATTTTTATGATCTAATAGGTCTTCATATAACACTCTCGGGGACAGTTATGTAAAAAAATCATTATAAAATTCGGAACAGGCATTCTCTTCTTGTTAGTGACGACGCCGGCACCGCCGCCACGGCGCCTGGCGAACGGTCTGACCGCGTGGTTTGTCGCCTACTTCTTTCAACAGGCTACTCTCTTACTTATTACTTGTTAGGACTACAGTTAGGATAGGTTGGTGTTTTCCAAGAAATCAATCTTCAGTTGCATGTAGCAATTGCAATTTTTTCCTAAGGAACAACTCTTGCGGACACTTGCTCAATGGCCGTAACTGCGAGGCCTGGACCATGTCACGGGTTTATATGGTTTTATACTACTGAAGTGGACTAGAGGTATTTACAGGAGCTTAAGTAACAGGGATTAGCCAGTTACATCAGTCTTATTTAAAAAAGTACTTTTTAAATAAATCGTAAATAACTTGAAAATATCGTAGCCCTCATCTGAATTTAAACGGTGATCAATCTGATGTACACGGGCAACGTTGTTGACCGCAGTGATTAACGTAGTACGCAGCCATAACTAAATTATAAGCCTCTGGCCACCGTCCAATGATATTCATAATAGCAACTCATTTCCATGGGGCTTTCAGAAAGTTTGAAACATTATTGGTTTAAATTAATACTTGTATGAAAGGCAAAAGGATATTGAGGATTTGGTGCCAACAATATAGTTGCTTGTAACATAAATTGATGTAGGGTTCTTTAATGATTTGGCATGCACAGTCATACTTTTCCTATTTAAATTAATTCAGTTTACGAGCAAGGAATCTTTTATGCAGTATTTGTCTCACTGCACCCACACATGTGTAGTATATGGGAGTCCTTTCGATCGCATAACCTTTTTCAGCATAATGTAGTTTGGCATAACAGTTTCAGCATAAAGTTTTCTCGCATAACTTATGATAAGCAGAGTGTTATAAACGTATAATGGTTTTATTGGCATAACTTTAACTTACTCTATTTTTTTCTATCATAATTTTAATCAGCATACATGTAAAGGATATAATTGTTATACGCCTTAAGATAATTTATCATAAAATAAAGAAACGCATAATGGAGGTATGTATTACCATTTAAATCATTAATTAATAATTAATTTGACTAAGAATATTTAAGTAATGATAAGACACCATTGTAAATAATGATCTCATTCAAAGTCAAGTTTGTAAGCTGTAACATTGAAATGATATTTTAAAAGTGTTATTAATTTAAGACTAGTCTTGAGCAAAGTCGTGAGCAATACGGACCCCACATGTGCGGCACTTGCTTACTTTGCAAATCACGCACGTGTAAACCTCTCCCAATTTTCGCTATAACAAGCGATCCTGCGTTTTACACCTGACCTTATCTTGACTGTGGATTCATGAATGAATTAATGATGGATACTACCTTAAATTTACCTATTTGCTGTCTCTTGCAGATCTTATTTGCTTCATTGGCGATCTGTTTTAGAAAAAACCTTTGAACCCCTTTGTTGCTATAGCAGTGAGTGTCCACATTTCGACACCGTAGGACCTAAGTAAACATGCTGGTTGTAGACTTTCATCTTCCGTGTACTGATAAATTAATGTTTTGAAACGTCCCGTGTCAGAGAGTTTTTTTTCTATGCCAATCTTATACGCCACTTTATTGACTCAACTGAAAGATCTTACTCCATACCTTTTAATTTTATGGCTCTATGTGGTCAAGGAATAAAGTACCTATATCCTGGAATGGTAACCCCTGGAACCCCGATAAATCTTAGTCACTAAACCTAGCGTCCGCTGTCTGATATTTGGGGTTAATTTTCCATATCCCTATAGAGAACCGTACACGGGAATACAACCCCGGGTCTCTCCTTACATCTTATATGCCTTAAGTAAACACTAATACAAGAAATCGATGAAAAGCCATTTTAAAAAGATAATATTAACAGAGTATTTAATTTTATATGAACCTACTAGTTCGTTACTTGTGACAATGCAACGTGCGGGAGAAAATGTCTGGAAGATTGACAAGGAATTCGAAGGAAAAGGCAAGAAGACGAACATTATGGTTAACCTCTGTCAGCAAAGAATCATAATATAGTAGAGGAGGAGGAGAATGTGGGAGTTTCAACGCTGCTAATATAGTAATCCTTTAGTAACCATTTCATTTTAAGTTAACGTTAAAATGACAAAAAGTAAGTATAGGCTTAATGTTGTAAAGATAAAATACTATATTCGCAGAAATAAAAACTTTCATGTACATACTTATCTGAAATAAACACAAACACTTAAAACGTAGGCACAAAAATATCGTGAATGTCTACATTAACGCATTTTACCGTCGCTCAAAATAAAACAACCAACCCTGCCCGACTTTTATTGCCACAGAAAAGGTCTGCGGCGAAACTTTGTTTAATATATGGAGTCCCTAAAGAACAGTGTAAGGGAGACAATGAAAGTTTCATGTCAATCTGGAAACCGAGAAAATTGGAACAATACTAGTAAAAAAATTGTCAATATACTTAGCTATTTCATTACTAAGGCCCGAAACAAAAAGTCGTTCTTACATCAAAGAAAATTTACTGAAAATTAATTGAAATGATACAAATTTAAACAAAATATGCTGAACAAGTTAAAAATGTAGGTTTTAGGAATAATGAGAATGCCTATGGCTAGTGCAACCTGATTAAAACGTCACGTAACAAAATTGCTATGAAATATAAATCAATATTACCATTAGATCTCGCTGTAGAATACTCTACAGTTGATAAAAACCCATCGGCGCCCAAATGTCGCCATTTTATTGTCTACCCTGGTGGCGCGTAAGTGTATGAGAATTATTTATATCCGTGGGCGCTGTGGTATCTGGTTTGAATCCCAGTTTGTAACAAAAATTTGAGTGATCTGTTAATTGTCTAAATTTGGGTGTATTCTATGTATTATAGTATAGTTCAATTCTATTATAGTATAGTCTTTAGAAATTAATAAGTAGGATTATCACTTGTCTAGATAACATATCAAGCTTATTTTGGGCTGTATTGCGTCATGTAACTATGTCAAAAATAGTTTTTTTTGTAAAAATGATGGGTTTAGTTAAAGTCTAATCTTCATAAATCCAAAGAATCAAAAATTGGCTTAAAAGTCTCTTATGAGAGTAGGTAGTGCAATATCTGAAGATTTCAAATTGTATGTTGTATGTCTAACACATACTTACCTACTACGCACTCTTCAGTTTATTGCACTCGCATTTTATTAGAAAATCTAGTTACTGGTAGGCACATATAACTTGATGTATATGTCAAAACCAATCTGTAAATAAAAATAAATCATCTTCGATGTTTCTCAAAGGTTTTAAAACTATCTTAAAAATAATACGCGGTACAAATGACAGTAACAAATGCATCCTTTTATTTGACTCTACAACCAACCAGTTAACTTCAGAAAATCAACAACGCTGTTACTGGGACACAAAAGGTTATAAAGCAACCCTTCCAATATAAAGTAAATACAGGGAACCCTCGGTGGAGTTCCCTCACCACCTAGTCCCATTAGAACTAAGTGCCACTTGTCAAATTGAACGCAACCTGAAGTTAATTGAGAAAAAATTGAAACCTGATATTTGTCGAGTAACGTCTCCCATTCTTCGAAAAATATTAGATAATTGTTTGGAGAACGATGAAGGGTAAGAGATACTTATATCTAAACATCAGTTATCTAGTGTTGAAAGTTATCCGAGTCTTTGAGGGTTCGTGTCAAAACTATTTAGTAGTTTTCTACTTTCTTTTGTGTTGATATTTCGGATACGCAAGCAACGTGTATTTAAACGTTTAAAGTACTGTATTGAGCTTCAAAGTCTGTTTTATCGAAGCAAAAACGCTTATATGAATAATATCAAACCATTTTGGGACGATCTCACATAGCAAATTCTACCCTAATACCGAATACAAATTAAGCTGATAAAAGCCTGTTTATCATTTAATCACGCCTAATAAGGATTTCAGGGGCATATTAAAAAAAAGAGGAATTAGTATGCTGAGGGTGCTAGTGTACAGAAACAAGGAGTGATATGTTATAAGAAATATATTCAAAAGGACCAGATCATTAGTAGAATATAAGTACTAACATAGAAACTAAGTAAAATGATTTAATTATCTAATAAATAATTTAATTATTATTATTAAACGCCCACATTTTACTGTGTGTAAATTGCCATTTTGAGATAGTCAGACGCAGGTTGCGACTTGGTAGTCGCAACCTGCGTCTGAGCTGCTATGAGCTGGTGCTGTGGAAATTTTTGAAGCCGCCCACAGCTGACAAATATACTTATATATTGTTAAATAAATTCATATTATACATTTATTTTCATACCACTGAGGTGGCAGATATGCATACAGCCCAGCTGAACGAAAGAGGTCACCTTAGCCTATGGACGTTTGCATTACCAGATATACTCCACTCTCGTTGCAGAATGTCTGAAAAAAAAATTTTTTTTTTATAGTTTTAGACCCTTTAAAAACAAAATACCTTAGTTATTGTCACATGATTGTATTAGATTAGTTATAAATCGTCAAAAGCAGAACAGACTAAAATACAGTAGACCTCAAAAATTTTAAAATGCTGCGAAGGGTAGACCTCCATAATTTTAAAATGCTGCGAAGGGAAGTTGGATACTCAGCTTAAAGGGACAGGAGGAAAAGAAGCCAATTTTATTTAAACACTAAATACCCTGGAAAGGATCCAAGAACTTTATATTACGAACGTGGGTTGTAGGTATAATTTGTCCGAATTAGCTACTTAAATGCTGAAATGGTAGCCAAATATTGGAATATAAAACGTACCTAAATTTTGCAATTATCTCTTGTTTCACTTAATGAGATGCTGGGCCAATCTGGCTGGTGTCTTTCTTCAGAATTTAATTAATAAACATTGAACGAGGCGTGTACCTATACTGGTAGAGAATAACAATTTCTGAAAATATTTCAAGAGCAGTTTTAGTTTCTTTTGTGTTGCAAAATGCTTTTTGTATGATATAAATTCTTCATCATCACTATTCGAGCAGTATAATATGAATCTTTACTTAGTAGCCCAAGATGTGTATATGTTATTTTATATTTATTAATTTGATATGAGAAAATTGACTGCCTCGGTGGCGTGTGAGGTTTTGGGTTCGATGGGTGGAGGGGTCCGAACAAATATTTGTGTGATCCGCAAATATTTGTTCCTCAGTTTGAGTGCCTCCTATGTATAATATTTATGTATTTAGAAATATATAAGTATGTTTATCAGTTATCTAGATCCTATATCACAAGCTTATATTAGCTAACTAGAGGGCCCTATGTAAAAAATCTCCAACATCATATTTATGTATATTTATAGTTTCCCACTAACCTCTTTTCTCCAGCAGGGATTTATATCCAATTCATATCCAATTATACAAGGTTTGTACCACAAACGATAGCTATCGCCATTGTAGACAAAATATATATAATATAATCAATAAAGAAAATATTATAAAGTGCATGAATAAGTATCAGATACGACCTGATACGACACTACATTCAGTTTAAATATTCTCGACTCACAAACTCATTATGGAATCCACTAATATTTTGTTTTTCCGTAGAATGGAAATTTAAATTTCTAACATAGAACTACCATACCGATAGTTTTATGTTAGAGATTTAAATTTTAAAGTGGATTTTTTTTTCATACTCTAACTGGACTCGTTCCAGCGTCTTCTGGTTCAACGCACCAGACGGGTTTATTAACTACACCACCAAGACCTGCTCGAAAATGACGAATTAATCCACCTCTATATGTCTTAAAAAATAAATCTTTAAAATTTAAATTTAGAAAAAGTTAGCATACTAATTGCTTTTGAAAATTGTTTCTAATTCTATGTTAGAGATGTTTTCCACCAACCAAATATTAATACTTGCTCGTGGTGTTTGAATCAGTATGTTAAAGTCTATGTATTTCCGAGCTAATTGAGTTGCCGTCGCACAGCAACCTCTACTCGTTCCGTGTTGCCTATCCGACAAAGCAGACCAATTACCTCCGCTTTTCAATTCTCTTTACGAATTAAACGATATTTACTATGGCTGTTCAACTCTGCGTACCTGAATCCAATGCATTAACATAGTTAAAAATGTTGTATCCAAGACTGGTTTTTTTAGTAAGAGGTGTTGTCAGACTTACTAACCAAACACGATGTTTTGACTTGCCTCTCCTACTAGTCACAGTATAGGTTAAGTGACTGTGCCTCGGCAAGGCAAAGGGAGGACCCCCAAAATAGGGCTCTCCTTGTGAGGTTTAAAGGCACGAAGTATAATCTAGTATAATCTATACTAATATTATAAAGCTGAAGAGTTTGTTTGTTTGTTTGGTTGAACGCGCTAATCTCAAGAACTACTAGTCGGATTGGAAAAAATATTTTTGTGTTAGATTTATCGGGGAAGGCTATAGACTATATATAATTACGCTACTACACTGGGGAGCAGAGCAGTAGTCATAAATGTCGACAAATCGGGCAAATGTTCATGCATCATTGTAGAATTTATAAGCGATGAGATTAAATAGGTGCGACGGGAGGTCGAAATATTCCACGGGCGTAGCTGTAGGGGTCATCTAGTATAATTATAATGGTAAAGCTACGAGTACAAATACCACGTCCATCTTACTAGTTCCACTTAAGATGAGGTGAGCCATAAGCTGATCTTCCATTTGATTGGTTTAATTGATTTATTGAATTTTTTTGTTGTCAAAAATAAGCAGTACCTTTGTACTACTCTTATTTCTGACAAAATAATTTTTCTGCAGTTCGGCAAGAGGATAGCTTGAAGAAGAGATAAATAATGTATAATGTGTGTAAGAAATATGGATAAAATAACCGTTTCCCACAGTAACTTGTTCCCGGGATAAAAAGTAGCTTATGTGTTATTCTGATGTGTAAGCTTTACTATTGTATAATTTCATCAAAATCCATTCAGTAGATTTTGCATGAAAGAGTAACAAACATCCATTATTACTAACTTTCGCGTTTATAGTATAGTAGTATAGTAGGATATATAAATATATACTCACAACATAATTTTCTTGAATATGACGAAGTATTATTAAACATACAAAATACAGTGAGTCGTACACGGTTGTAATTAAGAATACAACATCCTATTACATCCCTAGGGCATCGTAGCAAACGAATTAGAGATATATTGTACGACGTGGCTCAGAATTATCAGTATTAACTTAACTGTTAACACCTTCCACAAAGAGAGAACGGTCAAGGTAGGTTTTCTTTTAATTGTTGCGTAAAAACTTTTGTATATATTTTTGCAGACATTCCACGTTGTAATCTTGTTGCTTTTTGGCACATTACTACATACTACAACTACAGTTCTAACAAATAAAAAGGCGTAATTTGACATGAAAATTTCGAGTTTCGTAAACACTATACTACAGCAAGTAAAATCGCCAGGTAAAGTACGAGTAATATGAAAACTTATAGAGTTCTAAAAGCACCCTTTAAAATTGTGAGAACTGTAAATGTTTGTGTTTAAGTTCTATATTTTTTTTAGTATATAATGTTTTGTTTTTCAGCTATTGCATAGTTTTTATCGCGGGCTTTGAGTGGGCTTTAATCAAGAAATTCCGTAACGCAAAAAACCTAAGATCCGAGGTCACACGAAGTTCACCGAGCACGGCCGAGCGTTGGCTTATAGTGATGATAGTGAGTGTGAGTGTCAGGGTGAGGATGAGAGTGACTGTGAGAGTGAGGGTGGGGTAAGGGTGAGAGTGAGGTTGAGAGTGAGGGGTGAGGGTGAGAGTGAGGGTGAGGAGTGGAGGTGAGGGTGAGGCTGTTTCTTTATTGTTTTTTTTAGTGTAACTTGAATTAATATCAAAGATAAACAAAGGTATGCTATGCAATAGCTTTACCGCGGCAATCTCCGAGTGCCAGACGTCTTTTTACTTTTAAATTAAAATAAGCAAGAGTGTCGCCATCGCTGGTATAGTCATGTCTTGCGGCAACAGTCGGGCTACGTCGTAAGGGATGATATGCTATGCGTGCCAATGGTCTCACTACAGGGGATGCCGACAACCGTGCGAAGTGGAGGAGAAAAAGTTGGAAAGAAGTTTCGAAACGGCTCGACCGATTCTTGTGATTTTTTTTATGCATATTCAGTAAATCTAAGAATCGGCTACTATCTATTTTTCAAACCCCTAAGTGATAAGGGGTGGTCACTCCAATATTTTTTTTTTGGTTTTTATTTTTATATATATTTGTTATTTTATTTTTTAATATGTGACATTAAAAAATATACATACAACCCTAAGTTTTCACTTGTCTACCACACAGCCCCTATTTTTTAATAGCGTTATTAGTAATTTAACAATTTTTAACTCTAATATTTTAACAGACGAATTAACATCTTAAGACGAAAAGAGGTGGATTAATTAGTCAGTTTCAAGTAGGTCACGTTGGTATAGTTGGTAACGCGTCTGGTGTATATATGTATAAATTTGGTGAATGTATTCTTTAGGTACTTTTTTAGGAATTTTTAGGAATTTCTTTCTTAGTCATAAGTCTCATATAATGTATTATATGAGACTAATGACTAAGAAAGAAATTCCCGGAATAAAATAAAAATTAAGAAAGAAATATACCGGGTGTAACCACAAAAAAATTGGTTAAAGGTTTCTATAGGTAGTACCATAAATAAGCACTAAGAAATGAAAATCTCTTGCGAATGAAACCACAAACGGCCTAAATTACTAAACATAGAGACTTGAAATTCGGTAAACGTATACTTTTGGTATCTTAGATAGCACCAAGAAAGGAATGCCCGGATTGTATTCCTACTATTATTATAAATGTGGTTGTCAAGAGTATAACGAAGAAAAAAGTTTCAGATCCTATAAAATTGTATATCCTATAGATTCTTACGCCCCGCTCACTTTCTAATATTTGGCACTAACGAAGTTGCGAGGGTCAGCTAGTATCCTATACATTTCTGTACACATACTAGTAAGTGTCCTTAGATTTTGAATATTCACTATCCTACTAATATTATAAACGCGAAAGTTTGTAAGAAAAATCTACTGATTGGATTTTGATGAAACAATAATAAAGCTTTGTAACAAAAAGGCAACTTTTTATCCCGGCAACAAGTTCCTGTGGGAAACGGGAAAACTTCACCATGCCTGCGGAGCCCCGGGCGTCAACTAGCAATAAATATTGGTATCCTTAAACCTTAAAGGCAGGATATTTTTTACTTTAGGAGTTATTGCTTTTAACCCTAAAAACACGAATATTCTACGGTAAGTACTTTCCCACCATTGATCAGATAGGTCGTACGTTTGTTTCAATTCGGAGTTTAACGAAAAATTAGCGATATTTATAACATATTCGCCAAAAGTTCGCAATTGATGCAATTTTAAATTAATTATTACTAGTGGTTCTGTTAACCGTAGACTGCGGAGTATTAATTTTTTTCGTATTGAGTCCACTTGCCATCCACTACAGGACCATTTCGCCTACCCTGTCTCAAAAATCCCATCACAATTTTTTTTTGTCTATATCATGGATTGTCCATGCCAAGTTGCATGCAGATCCGATGAAAAATGCGACTTGTAGACTGAATGGACGGACGGACGGACGGTCGGACATCAATAGCATTTTTCTTATCGGTCGCTTCGCTCGCCTCCTCAGTCAAATAGTATGCAGAGAGAGAAAAAATATTATTATCTTTCACAGCATATCTGAATACTAGAATAATATTCCGAGAGTACCAGGACTTTAATTGATCGTGCTAATTAGTGTCTAGCACATAAGACCTTTTAGCCTTTTTGTTACCACCTCACTAAAAAGGCCACGGGTTCAAAATTTTTTTCAAATTAACATCTAAAATAGACACATTTTATTAAATTTATTTGGCCCTATAGATTCACCCTAGTTCTGTGCTTCGGAAGGCACGTTAAGCCGTTGGTCCCGGTTGCCAATAAAATGGCAGTCGTTAAGCCAAGTTGAAGGCCTGTTGAAGGGCTTGAAAATTTCAACAGCAGGTCACCACAGCCAGCGCCTGTCCATTTCAACACGGCAATGGGCTCACCACCTGTTACGTGGAACAAAAATGCATACGGTAAAATGTGGGCGTTTAATATGCCTCTGCCTACCCCTTCGGGGATAGCGGCGTGACAATATGTATGTATGTATGTATGTATGTATATCTGAATACATAATTATCCATGACTCATTATAGTTACTCAATAAAAGAATATTACTCCAATTATAGAAGTAATTAGAACTAAATACCCAGAGCTAGTTTTCCTTCATTGCTTCATAATTATTTAACCATTTATATGACGTTATCGTTACTTTGTAGAATGTATTAGGGTTTGATCATGACAATAATCAGAAATTGTGTTTAGTGTCAGTTGGAGATTACAAGCGTCTAAACAATCCCGTTAACATGAAGAAAATTTTTGTTATATGTTACATCGCAGTAACATTGGTAATTGTGGCTGTTTCTGAGGGTATTTTTTTTTCTGTTCTATTAAGTGCATACAATTTTACATTATACAAAGTGTCTCCGGATTCATTTACGCTCTTGTATTGTTTGAAAATAAAATATCAAATTTATATATCTTGCTTTTAAGATAAGAACTATTTACATGTTCCTTTCAATGGTTTCAGTCTGTGATAAGTGTGTAAAAAAAGAAGAATGTCAATCATTTGGAAAGCTAAATCAAGAAGCTCAGGACGCTTGGCAAGTCAAATTTCCCTGTTCAGGAGCTGAAGATAAAGAACGGGGTGAAGTGTTTGGGTTTGCAGCAACCGCCAAAGGAGACTATGTAATTATATATTAAATTTTTTATATGTAATAAATTTTAGACTAACAACTATTTAATTTTAAAAGTAAATTATCCACACGTTGATGAAAATGTCATCAATAATACTTGTAATGTAAATGGAGCAAGATAAATTAGTGTCATAAATTACAGTGTGCTTATTTATTAAATCATCAGTTTCAATGTTCATGAAATTTGTCCATTTTTATTTTAGCGCTTCGTTGGTCACCGACCCATTAAAAATAATATTTCAATATATCTTGAGCGAGCTTAACTACGATTTTCATAAAAATTGGCATTTAATAACCGGTTTAAGCACGTAAAAATCTTGAGGCATACAGGTATAAAGGATTTTAGGTGCTTCTTCCATATAAAATTACCAGGTTTAATAAATGTATAGTCAAAACTAAGTTAGGTAGGTACTGATTTTTATGTCTGGCCCTAGGGTTAAATATGAAATTAAAGTTTATGAAATTAAGTTCTTCATAATTTCTAAAGCAATGTTTTGTAACATTTTATTGAATTACAAGGCTAGGTACCGCCAATATTAATCAAAAAAGTATCAGTCTGAAAGCGTCCCATTAAATACAGATAGGATGTTCATCCTTTGTAATAAAATGAGTATCATACAAATTATTAATTCCCCAGGTTTGCTGCTCAAATGCTATCTGGGGTACAACTGGGGTCACCAACACTAACGATGTTAGTTCTGACCAGGTGCCCTCTGTAAATGACCGACACGCAGATTATAACAATTATGGTGATCAAAACTCTGGCTATGATTTTCCAAGTTCAAGACCATCACGTGGCATCTATGATATAAATAACAGTGATCAAAATAATGGATGGGGTGGTTCTCGTGGAGATTATTTTAATAATAATGGCAATCAGAATAACTATCCTTACAATGCTAATCGAGGGAATCCGTCAAGAAATTACTTTGGCTCAAACATTAGTCCGCATGTAACACGGAACCCATTTTTCCCTGTAAATAAACCAGATTATAATGGTAACCAAGGCGAGCAGTGTGCTGTAACAAGCTTTCCACCGGCGCCTGAAACAGGATGTTGTGGACGCGAGGCTGTTGATTCTGACAGGATAATCGGTAAGCTGCACTCTATAGTTACATTTTACCTTTAACGTGAAACAAAGCATGATGCTTATAAAATGGTTATTTGAAAATACATCAGAGTTAATTAGAATTCTTGTTACAGTATTTAGTTTTACGGATTCAGTTTTCTTCAGCGTAGTTAACAAATACAAACTATTCAATAAAACAATGAAAGGAAATTTTCTATTTTACTGGAGCTTGAGCATGCAAATTCTGCTTTCTTCACATTTGCACTATCATACTTTTGCACAACTTTGCTTATCATTGCACAGGGCACCAACCTAGACCAAATAAACCACCCAACAGTTGGACATCAAGTTCAACTACTACACAATATCCTCCTTCTGGATATAGATCCTGGCCTTACGGAAGAGGTGGTTACTGGCCTAACTTAAATAGAGTTAGTCGTTCTGTAGATGAGGATCAAGTTACTGTTACAATTGATGATCGGATAGCAGGTAAGTTAATTCATTGTTTTATTCCAACAACCTCATTTCTTTATTTCCTTGTATCTATTATATTAGTAGGACTTAATTTGTTAACAGTAATTATATTAATACTTATTAACCGTTATAATTTTGTTACTATGGTGGTGCTTTTCTCTAGACAGGTGAATCACACTGTGGTCTGTCATTTAGAGCGCCAGCCGCTAAACGGTTCGGTACGGACAGTGTGGATTCAGTCAGTTCGAATCTAGCATGACATACGTAAAAATATTAAAAAAGGTTGTCGATGTAACTGACAAATCCTATTTGTCAGTTGTACTAATATTTCTTTGGTCATATTCATCATATTTTTTAACGATGAAATTGAATATTTTACCTCTAAAACTGAGCTCTAAATTGAAATATATTTTTTACAAAACTATGTGTTTAAAAAAATACCTATCTGATGACATTTCATAATTATTTTTTTTACCTCGTAATATGTAAGAATATTCCAAAAAGATTGAAAATAATATCAATGCCCGACATACGCGTTGCACAAAAAATCCACATATATATATATATATATATATGTATAAAAGGGTCAAGTCTTAATATTATGTAAACTTTGCCATGACGTCTAAACACAAAGTATAATAGATTCATGGAGTGACTATTATAATTACGCATAATAAATGTGTAATTATTAGAAGGCTTTAAAATTTACTTGTAACCTGATCAAAGAGGTATCATTAATTAATACTCGTATATATTCAAATTCAGATTGTTACAAATGTTACTCCGCATTTAATATCAAGACATTTTTTATTTCGAAACCAAACATATTTGTGAAGACTCACAAATACCATATTTCCCAACCAGTAATTAACAGGATCGTGTAATAGACATTTTAATTAACAGAGGTATTCAATTCTGTGATATTTCCAGTTATAAATGCGTTTTGATATCGAAGTATGGTTTTTCCATAGTCATTTACCAAATAAAATTTAGTAGTTACAGCATTGGATTAACAAATTCATTGTTACAACATTCATTTAGATAAAGTAATCGACAAAGTTTATGCTAGTTTAGATCATCGAGCAGGTAGGGCATAGACTAAAGAAATGGTTTTACTTATATTCAACTAGAGGACGTCTGCAACTCCCGCCCACTTAGCAAAGATTTCTCACACCCATAACCGACAGGAATCTGTTCTCGAGATAAAAAGTTGCGTTTGCCCAGTTAATCCAGGATGTCAGTGACCACACCAAAATGTAATTAAATTGAACCACCCGTTTCAGCATGTAGAAGTAACATAGATACCTTCACTCAAAAATTTTCGTTTTTGCCATAATAAAATAGTAATTAAAATATTTTAAGCGACCACCGGTTCGGAACGCGGTCCACCTGAGAAGAACCGGCAAGAAACTTAGGAAGGCTTATTTTTTTGATGGCCTATTTACTATTTAATATTATTTCACTTTGCCAGCAGATCATTTCCAGGCGTCCCTGTCCTGCAAATAGTCTTTAACGGAGTAATAACCTTTTTCACAAAGCTTGTATTTAATTAACTTTTTAAATTTATTTAATGGTAAATTTCTCAGGTCACAGGGAAGCTTGTTGTAAAAGTGTATACAGTTACCCTGGAAAGAATCGCCAATCTTATGTAGTCGACTGTGGTGGACTGAAAGATTATTTTTATTTCTAGTGTTTATATTATGTTTATCACAGAGTTTAGAAAATTGTGATAGATTTTTCTGGACATACATAAGATTGGCAAAAATGTATTGTGATGGTACGGTTATATAATATTTACTTCATTGAATTTTTCTCGGAGAGAAACTCTGGGGCCCAAATTATAAATAGCGCGTACACCCGCTTTTGTAGAACAAAAAAAAACTCTGGTAGTACTGATAACTAGGACAACAGTTTTGTATCAATTTTTATACGTATAGATATTTGCAAGAACTGACTTGAACATCTACAATACTAAAACTCGGCTCTATGTGCAAAGTGTTACTAAATCGACTCTCATCTTATTATGAATTGACTGCCATTTCACATGTCATAATGTTTTTTGCGCAGGTGGTCGGGAAACAGAACTGGAACAATTTCCTTGGACAGTGCTTCTGAAAGTGAATTTCGACTATGGAGATAAAAGAGCTGCATTCAACTGCGGTGGTTCTCTCATCAGTTCCCGATACGTACTGAGTGCTGGGCATTGTGTTTATGAAGAAGGAGCGACAGTAACTGGGTAAGTTTTTAGTCTTTTTGGAACTTAGTTCCTTTAAGTGATTTAGTACGCCAAGTTAAATTACGCATTAATTTAACTTGGCGTACTAAATCGCTCTACCTGTATAGTGCGATTTACTAAAAATCGTCATATCGAAATTACGAATGCTGTGTATATGTGTAAGTGCATCGATCCAAGTAAAAGCAAATTAGAATGTTTCTGACGGGGGTCCCCCGGCCGCATAATTTTATTTTTTAATCGTGGGGTAATGCCTTTTGTGCAACATCATTTCTGCAGCGGGGCCAGTATAGACGGCATGTGGGGCTCCCGGTTCCAAAGAAGGGGCTGTCCTACGGTATTCCGTCTTGCCTTAACTGGGTCGCAGGGTAGGCCAGAGGATAAGTCTCTGCGACTAGGTAATGTGGTGCCCCGTGTTGTCGGGGTTAGTTTCGAAGTTATAGTAAATAGATATAGATACTATATAGATATTTACACTTTTTTTTCTGACTGTCTGCACTCTTGCTATCATAGCTTATTAGTCAAAAGTCTAGCTTCTAGCGACCTTAGTCCTATAAAACTGTAACATAGAATATTAAAAAACAAAAATCTCATAACATTAAATTGATATCGATTACAATTTTTTTGTAAGACCCAATTCTCTACCCCATACTAGGTAAACGGTTGATTGACAAATTAGCCTACACTAGACCAATGTTACTTTATTTGCCTAAACAGGGAAGCATAATACGAATAAATTGTAAGAATTATAACCTGCTTAAATACTTCAAATAATAAAAAAAAATCACAGTAACAAGACGTAACGAAATTAAAAAGAAACTATCACGTATAAGTAGGTGTTACAAGTTTATGAGTAAAGGTTGAGAGAAAAAGAAAATTCAAAGTAAATCTTTTCGAAGGAAATTTTTCGCAGAAATTTTACAACTTCGGAACACTATGTTGGTACATGTCAGGTACCTGTACCGGATTTATTTAATGATGAATTTAATGATGAAGTTCTTGTTAACACCTTTATGGGGGATCGTGAGAGCTTAGACTATCATTACGGCCTTCATCAACGTTGACATATTTAACAAACTATTAATATTACACGCTGTTTATTAACTTGGTATGTTTATTCGGATGAAATCTTGCAATTCAATTTTGAAGCAGCTGTCTTCAACGGATTGAGCTGAAATTTTGTTTACACATTTAGTTTGGATGACAATGCTTTTTTAACTGCTACAACATGGGTGTCAAATGTAAGCGCTTGCTTAAAATAACTCAAAAAATAAAATCACATCTATCATAGCCCTCTAAATATGACAAACTACTAAAGATTACTAAAGACTAAGTGTTTATGCTGTCCTAAAATATGAGTATATAAAAGAGCTAACAAAGATTAGCTTAAATGCGCTAAAGTTTAAGTTTTTAAGTTTATAAGCTTGCTTTTATGAAAGATTTTAAACAAATAATTTATTAATATTTAATATTGTTTTAAAATTTACTAATGTATATATTTTTCAGTGTCGACATATATCTCGCGGAATACGACAAGCGAACGTTCCCAAAGGATTGCAAAAATATTCTGGGCCGAGGGCAGAAATGTGTAGAAAACGTTGTGATCAAATCTGAAGAAGTTATACTACATCCGCAGTACGAAGACTCGCAGCTAAAGAATGACGTCTCGTTGATAAGATTGCAAGAAGCTGCGCCATATACAGGTAAGGTTTATGTACCTCCCTTACGAAATGAATTTCCTGAAACCTTGTAGTATGACTGATGAATAGCTAGACTGTACGTATGCAAAAAATAAATAGCACTATAGATAGACCTTTATAGTTGATCTGTATATACACAAGCTATCTGTTTAACCCCGCGGCTTCACACGTGACCTACTTCGAACCCCATGGCACCCATTTTATTTCATCGTTTATTTTTTTTACAATAACATAAAAAATAGCCCGAATTGTTGACATTAATGATTACTCCGCTCTCCAGAGTAGTAGCGTGATGATATATAGCCTTATCCTTCCTCGATAAATGAGCTATCCATCACAAAAACAGCTTTTCAATTTGAACTAGTAGTTCCAAAGATAGCGTGTTTAACCAAACAAACAAACTCTTCATCAGCTTTAAATATTAGTATAGATATATAATTTAAAATATCTTTTTCAGATTTTATAAGACCGATATGTCTACCTTCAATAGACATTGACACCCCTGATTTCTCGAACCTTCGCCTCGCTGTAGCGGGTTGGGGGAGAAATGGCCGCTACAGATCCGACATAAAACAATCCACGATTGTCAATTTAGTACCTCAAGAAAAATGCAGTGAATCGTACCCAGGGCTTTCAAGACGAAACCTTTGTGCAGCAGGATACACAGGCCAAGATACATGCAAAGGGGACTCGGGTGGTCCACTTATGACTGTTTATGGAGGGAAGTATCAAGTGGTTGGTGTAGTAAGTGGAAAGCGAGCAGATTCGCCCTGTGGAACTTCTGTCCCATCGCTTTACACAAATGTCTATCACTATCTAGATTGGATCCGAAACACTATTAAAAACTAATAAGACATACTTATTTTTAATCACCACTAGTTATGGATATTTAATTTAGATATTATTTTGGAAGTAAAATAGTTATGAAGCTGTAGAAACTGCGTTTTTAATTTCCTTAACTGAGTTTTTAATAAAATTTGTTCTCTAGCAATTTCATTTCAACATGGGATTGGGAGGATAATAATTGGAACAGTGATTGGCAAAGCTAATAAAACTGGCTTAAACTCTTAAAATTTGCAAATAAACTGAATCATCGTCATTATGCTGAATGACGTCATTGCTGGATAAGGCCTTCTCCAAAGACCGAAGACAGAATCCAAAAATGGTTCTGATTACACAATCCATTTTAGAGTGTATTTTTGTAATGAAATTATATATAACCTACCTAAGTAACTAGAAGATGAAGCGGCCGTGGCCCCGCTAATTCTGTAAACGATCACTGCGTTGAGCAACATTCGCTATATTTGGTCCTTAGATTGGTGACCACTTTGTGGAATTTACATTTGTGAGCGTTTCCCTGCTTTGGATGGCACGTTAAAGGTTGCCAGTAACAAGTTAAAGGCCAAATAGGCGGTTTAAAAAAAATCATTAGCAGATCAATACAACCCATCTATTCATTTCAATACGGCAATGGGTTCACCACTTGTTACGTGCGTTAATAAATGCATAATGTGGAATGTGGGCGTATAATATGCCCCTGCCAAACTTTTTGGGAATAAAGGTGTGACTGATGTGTGGTGAGTACCATGAAACTATTCGATAGACTGTTAGACTTTCGGTGTCGGAATGTGTCAGAATATTGATCATGGTTTGACCATATTCTGTGTAGACTGGCAGACTAAGTGAGAAACCAATTGAGTGATTTTTTTGGATAGATCTTTAGGGAATCGGATCAAATGCATACGATCCAATCGCGGATCGGATTAAGTCATTACGATCCACAAAATCGGATCTAGCTTATGCTCATCCCTACCGATATGTAAAAAAATATGTAAAAATGCGATGACTGTCTACTAAGAGTTGGTAGATGGTGCCCACGCCGCCTTAAGGCGAAGGAGATGGACAAATACGACATTCTCGCGTGTGTGTAATTCAAAATTATTTCTGACTACATTGTCATAATTAATTTTATATTGATAAAGACTTTGTTACACGTTATACTCGGATGTTTTTAATATAGCTATTTTATTACGGCAAAATTGTAAGCAGCCCGAGCATAGAATTTAAAAGCGCTGGATTGTGCATGCTATCAACTTCATATAAACTTTTATAAACTGAAAAATATAGCGGCATTCAAAAGTGATATTTTGTAGCTGTTTGGCGTGGCAATGGCAGGAGCGTTGGCGAGTAAATTGCCTCTGTAGTCAACGGGGATTGCTGAATTGTGCATTGAGGAGTAAATTTAGTATTATAGAAAAAGGAAAATGGTCTTAAAACTGTTTTATTTATAGTGATAGAGAGTACTCATAAAGACACAATATATCTTGTATATTATGTCTGTGATCAATGGCAATATGGTAATGAAGAACAAGGTATAGTTTAAGTTCTTTAATAAAATTACATGAAGTTCTGTCAAAAATTCAGTAATAAACACAGTTGAAGTTAATTATTCAACAAAGTAGGTACCTAAAAGCCAGTTTTGGCTTAATTATTATTCTATATATTTAGCCCCAACAGCAGCCCAGCTGCCTGTGATGAATGATGATGGATTGTATCAAATTCTCTCAAAGCTCTACAAAAATCCATATCCATAACTGTAATAACGCGTAATGGATTAAATCATTGTTGTATTAAGTGTATAATAAATACTCGCAATTTTGTACGAATAAGCTCTTTCATATTTTTTAAAGAGTTATTCTATTAGGCTAGTAATTTGTCAACAAGGAGACAAGATTACTTTAAACATTTCTGATGTCACTAACTAAAGCATATATACACTCATTCTTAATTAAGTTTGTTGGATTATGGTACATTTTTTATAAGTATCGGACCCATGCAATCTAGTAGATAAATATAAAAAATGTGAAAATTGCTGCTGTATGTAATAGGGAATGCATATTATATTCGATTTTTAGCGTTTGAATTTCAAATGGATTTAAATATTTGGATGCCCCGTTTCACTTTAATTTCATTTTTGTTTGGTAAAATTTTTCATAGTGACATGACCCATTATTGGTGCTATAAATTTTGTCAATTAGTTAAAGGTTTATAGGGTAGTAGCTGTGCCGCCCGGCTTCGCCCATGACATACTTCCACGTGTTCCATTACTAATACGTGTTTTTTTATATCCAATAAGAATTGCATATACGAAATTTATAAGATCTACAATTAATAACAACATTTTATGAATCTATCTTTTATAGTTTAGGCAGCGTACGCAAAATAAGTAACTTTTCTGGTTGATTTTTTACACCTTGTGTCCGAAAAACCCAAATATCTTACGGAACCCTATTTTTTTCCAAAATAAAATATAGCCTATGTTACTCGTGGATATGTATAATGTAGCTTTCAAATGGTGAAAGAATTTTTAAAATCGGTCTAGCATTTTTTGAGCCTATTCATTACAAACAAACAAACATACAAACAAAGTTTTCCTCTTTATAATATTAGTGTAGATTGAAATCGGTGAATAGTGTCTTACGGAGCAGAAATAGGTAGCTCTCCTATCGCCTAACTGTAGTATCGATATTCATTGACTGCCGAAACTAGATGCTACAATTTATATAGTTTACAGCCTAAAGTACTAATGTGATTCTAATGTAGATCTAAGTAACTACCGGAAACAAAAGTTACCGGT
Organism: Thumatha senex; assembly: GCA_948477245.1. NCBI lineage: Eukaryota > Metazoa > Arthropoda > Insecta > Lepidoptera > Erebidae > Thumatha > Thumatha senex. The sequence continues at coordinate 17,398,607 of OX419732.1, read as the reverse complement.
GTTCTGTCTTAGGTAGAAAAGAGACAAAGCATTATATAAGAAGCACGCCAATATGGCTGGTTTAAATAAAAGTATCGGCTTAATTGGAAAAAGGCGTGCACCGTAAGATTGGAATGAGTGAGGGACGATTGACGAAGAATATCTATTGTACGAAAGTAGAATATAGAAGAAGGGTACACCAAGACACACACACCAAATTCGCATCGCTGTCGACTCATCCGTCCATGATGCTCTTCGATCGGCATAAAACAGAACAGGCTGGCGACGAATGGTCGAAGATCTAACTATTACATCAGAATTAAACGATTCTCAGCAGTAACATACGTACACCTACCAGATTGTTTAAAGACAGAAAGGTCAAAATTACTCGAATATCCAAACGTGCATGAATGAAAGGCAAGGAATCTGCAGGAAGCGAAAGAAGTATGCACGAATATATATGTATGTTTGACCTGACAATCTGTCATCTCAGACAAACTCATTAGGTATACAGAGCGTGAAGATAATTAGTGAGTTATATATAAGTAGCATTAGAACATTCTTACCCCGATAAATTGGTAGGTACTTTCTCGTCGCAGAAAGTCATCTCTGTTACAATGCCAAAACCAGTACTTCAGTATTGAAGACGTAAGTACTTCAGTTCCGTGCCCCATGCCATTAACCGCTGTGGAACACAATCCGCTAGAAGAACACTCAAATGAGCAAACACTATTATCAGAACAGTGCTGAGAGCGAACAGATTTCCCTAGGGCGCCCTTCTCCTTAAAAGTGCCGACTGTATAACCGCTATTCACTACACGATTTGTAGGCGGACATTTTTTTAAGAACAAAAAGTTTTGAACTAAAGGTGAAGATGCCACTGTTCTAGGCTGATACTAGGTTTAATCTACACGTTCGATTCTTTTTGGCCCTAGCAAATAGTGGTTGGTGCATGCTTAATGTGTGTATGTAATCTATAGTATTTTTTGTTGTAAAGGCATCTAAGCGAGAAATTGGAATAAAAGTTTTTAAAAATTTCTGAATAAATTAAATCTTTGAGAGATTTGGAAGAGAGAGTTGGGAACCATAGAATCATCAGGCATCCATCACACGAAAGTTATAGTTAAGAAAGTTACGAACACTGAGTTACCGACTCCTAAGGATATAAAGGCGTGTTTGATAAATTTAAGTTAATTCTTTGAGACTATTCACATTACTGCTCATTATCTATGTAACTCAATATTGCTCAACAAATAACGATTTCATTACGTGCTCGGTAAAATAGTAATAATATAAACAGCAGTTTTTAATATTTTCTTACTGGCAACCGATCGGTCATCATCACCCGTCATAAGTGGATCGCTTGCTTAGAGTAACATCGCTTGAGATCGAGAGGTGGGTAAAATTATTATACTACCCTACCCGCAGTGTAAAAGTCAGCACTGACACTAGTCATTGTTTATTTTGATAGAATAAAAATTGTGCCAAATATTTTTTGCCTTCTCGCACTATTGTATCTCAGTACTTCAGCTAAATCAGTAAGGAAACTTCCTACATACATAATAATATACTGAAAAATAAAACACGTATATTTAACCAACGTACAAAAAACCCTAAACCTAATCTAAAAAAATATTGTGCGAGTGTTATCAATCTTATAAAAAAAAAGTGCTATACAAAAAATCAACCATTTGCTTTAGTGGAGTTTAGGTAGTTTGCTTAGTAATACAGTACTTGTATCTCATACCTACTGTGATTGCAGTGTGAGCAATAAAGTTGTTTATAGGAGACTGTTCTATTACTTTCAGTATAGGCACCGCATAGAATTCGAATAGCTTGTATAACTTGTGGTCTAATGTACACCTTTAAGATATTTTGATCAAACCTGAACTGATTTCTTAACAAAACAAATAAAAATAGGAAACACTTTGATAAAGAGAACGCCAATAAAACTGGATCGTTTCAGCCCGTTTACCCGTCTCGGAGAGATTAGACCTATTGAACGGAAGCAATCTTGTCTTTCTGCTTGACTTAATTCAGGATCAGATCTGTCAGACGTGTTGAGTTGTATACACCACAAATAATATTAAACATATCCATCCAGCTGTTAACACTTTTGTTATCCAGTACTGTATATTTTATTTCATTCTGGTTTTTATATAACTTGACAATATACCTACAGTACCTACAGAACAGCAGATGACCTGTCCACTATAATTTAAACGAATTGTATAATTACTTTTATGGACGATGCCTCCCTGCGTGTGGCGGTGGCACTTCGCCTTGGCTGCAAAGTGTGCGAACCACACATATGCATTTGCGGTTCTATGGTGGGAGCATGACGGTCACCACGCACTGAGTAAATGAGATCATTCGCAGGGCCTTGGCGTCGGCGGATGTTCCCAGTGTACTGGAGCCACCTGGTCTCTCCCGTTCGGATGGCAAAAGGCCAGACGGTCTGACTTTGGTGCCGTGGAGGAACGGGAAGTGTTTGGTGTGGGATGCGACTTCTGTTAGTGCGTTCGCCGCAAGTCACCTAAGTCGTACTATACATTCACCGGAGTCTGCGGCGGAGGACGCAGCCAACAGGAAGCGCCAAAAGTATGCAGCAATGCAGTCCCGATACCTTGTGGTTCCAGTAGCCGTGAAAACGATGGGCTGCTGGGGGCAGGATGCTAAGTCATTGATCTTGGAGATCGGGCGTAGGTTACGGGAGAAAACTCTTGACTCCTTCGCCGGGACGTACCTCACCCAAAGATTGGCAATCGCGATTCAGCGCGGTAATGCTGCCAGTGTTATGGGCACCTTTGGGTCGGGTACGAACCGGAGCAGGTTATTTTATGTATAGAATCTTGTGAAGTATAATTTGATAGTGTATTAATGTAATTATTTAGTATATTAATATATAATATAAATTAAACATAATGTCTATAAAGTATTGTATCAGTGCATTAAAAATAAGAAATATTTTTACATAAACCGTTCAATCACATAAACTGCAAAACATAAAAATTGAAGGATTAATCGGGTTTTGATCGACGTACGGTGGGATGGGATGTCAATAGATTGGCAAACAACAAAAGGTGTCCAGCTCAGCGGGACGCGCGCTAATTGTGAATATTGTGATGCGGTGCAGAATATTTATCGTATTTTATTTTTACATTTATTTTTTATAGCTTACTTACGTAATTTAAAACAAATATTACTTTATTAACTTCTTTATTTATAACCTAAACATATTAAAATAAAATAAAAACTTAACAACTATACAAACCGACAAAGTTCAAGACTGTTTTTGCATTGATTTTACATGTTGTTGAAAACAAAAATCTCACCGATATCTAGGCTACTTATTTGAATCTTATTCTGTAACAATTAAAAATAAATAAATAAATATCCATCACGCCTTATCCCCGAAGGGGTGGCAGAGGCATATTATATGCCCACTTTTCACCGTGTGGATTCCTGTACCACGTAATAGGTGGTGAGCCCATTGCCGTGTTGAAATGTACAGACGCAGGTTGTGGGTACCTGCTGTTGAATTTTTTCAAGCCGCCCATAAGGCTTTCAACCAGGCTTAACGACTGCCATTTTACTGGCAACCGGGACCAACGGCTTAACGTGCCTTCCGAAGCACGGATACGCTCGCAAATGTAAATGCCACAAAGTGGTCACCCATCCGAGGACCAGCCATAGTGAAAGTTGCGTAACTCAGTGATCGTTTACAGAACACTGAGACCGCGAGGCCACGAGCGCTTCATCATCATCATCATCATCATCATCATCGATTATATATAATAACATTTACATGAGAGCAGTCAGGAACTCACGAACCAAACAATGTAGATAATCGCTCATGTTTGTGAAATCCATTAGCTATATCAAAACGATAATTTTCTATTAGTTGTTTCTACAAACAATAAGTGCTCTTCCTTATATCCTATAGTTACTGTATTATGGGATTCCTGCATACGTAAGGAAATTAGAGATATAAATAACATATAGATGCGATTTAGGTATCTCCGTTTACCGTTACATATGGAGATCAAAGCACGGGGAACATAATAATTTGAAATTCACACATCATCTATCTTGTTTACCGTTGCCCGTAAATGAAAAATGAGATTCATTGTAAATATGCAACGATACCCGAGACCTGTTTCATATGCAACGACTCTGCCGAAGATCGTTTTATGAACGTCATTCTTACTCTAGCTTTGTTTTCACTAAGACACTAAAGCTTGTGCTGTAAATATAAAGTAAGCTTTTTGTGGTTACTAAAGAGTATTAAAATTAAAATAATGTCAGCGACTCGTGTGATAGCCATAACTGGTTGTGATAGTGGCCTTGGTTGGGCAATCGCAGCAAGATCAGCACGTGAGGGCATTGTAACAGTTGCTGGAATGTACCAAGGAGTTGACACAAAAGCGGCCGAGAGTTTGAGGAAACTTTGTGTACATCCTTGCTCACTGGATGTGACGAACCCTAAGAGCATCGCAGACTTTCGGGACTATGTGAAATGTTTGTTGACAGACAACCCTAATTATAGTAAGTGCTTGTTTTCTTTTCCTGCCTACATTTACTAATGTTATTGTTTCGCACAATGTATCAATTCGGGGTTTGTTACTGACGTTTTTTTCTTTTATTTGATCGAGGTAATCTTTTGTCTCATATATCTTCTTAGGATTTTCTTGACACACCAACTGAACAGAATATGAAACTTATTTTACCGCATGTTGTATATCTGTACAGATGGAATTTTATTAATTATTTGATTTCTAACTATCTTCCCGATGAGCTAGATACTTATTTGAAATTTGAGACCATAGCTCAGTCAGAAGTGAATTACAATGCATGAAAACTACAAATATGAAAAAAAAAAATGCGGTGCCCTTTACTGTCGTAGCAAAAGAATCAGACGACTTCTAAACCGAAACCAGTTTCAAAACCTGAAGTGCTTGAAATTTCGAAATCATCTATACACTTCTTCATTCGTATTCTTGTTGTCCTAAATCGAATGCCATAAACCGTTTGTCTCTATTTCTTATGGTTTCTGAGAAATTGACGCACGGACAAACTGAGCCGTTTTATAAAACTTTTCTAAACTTTAGAAGTTTGTAAGATGTAATGATGTCCGCTTTACTACCTTTTCTCCTCCACTTCGCATGGTCGTCGGCATCCCCTGTAGTGAGAGCATTAGCACGCATGTCATCCTTTACGACGTCAAGCCATCCATCTTCTTGGGTCTTCCCCGCTTATCGGGACCCGGCTGGGCCAACATTTGTTTCCCACGTAGGCCGGCGACACTCTTTCAGCTTATCTGCAATGTCACGGGCGCGAAGGCTGCCACGGATGTGAGAGTTCCTCACACGGTCCATCCGCGTGAATCCACACATCCAGCGCAGCATCTTCATTTCCGTGACACGCAGATTCTGCTTGTGTTGCACTCCGTTATAAAACATGGTATCTAATTATAAGCATGTTTATAGAATAGATATTGGATCCAGATTTTTATCGACACAGGATTGCAAGCCGTGATAAACAATGCGGGAGTGATGACCATTGGTGACTACGAGTGGCAAACTCCAGCAATGATCGAAAACTCCATAAACGTGAATCTATTGGGTGCTATGAGAATAGTTTCTGCGTTTCTGCCAGATCTGAGAAGTACTGCTTTAGAGGTAAATAAACTTCTTTAAGTGTTTAGTTATTGTTTAAGGAAAGTAACTCCTTGTTTAGCTATTTATTCTAGTCTAAGTCTAAGAACCACTACGATTCATTCCTACAAAGCATTAAAACCTTTGTAGGGACGAACACACCTTACTTTTTTTTTTTTTTTTTTCGTGTGGAAATCCTCACTGATGCTATGCCGGACTCCTACCGACTAAAACCACACGTTTCCCTTCACCTGTCTATAGCCAGGAGTCCCGGGTGAGCCCTCGGAAGGATAGCCCCAGTTCTCCTGACAGACTTAGTCCGCTACCGCAGGCTCGTTCAGGGGGGGTTTAGGTGTTATCCTGCCTCTTGGGGGGGTTCGAGTGTTATCTCGCTTCTTTGGGGGGTGTGGGTGTTATACCACTATTGAGAGGGTGAAGGGCGTGCGTGTAACCCTCACGCTGCGCCACTTTCCATGGCCTGCTTCTGTAAGAACGGCGAGGAGCCCACTCGCCGTACTCAGGCCCCCGGTGACGGAGGCCGGTAGTCTTGGGCGAAGATAAGTCTGCGGCGCCCTCGCCGCAGACTGCGGAACTCGGGGGCAAGAGTTCTCTCTCGCTCTCTCTCCGCTGCCTCTTTCGTGAGCATGACTTGCTCGCAAAAAGACGCAGCGGCGTCCCACTTGCTCCCGCTGGAGATCATGGCTCTCACCATGGTCTCCAGCGTGAGAATGTCCACGCCCAGACCCGCAACGAGGTCTCGGCGATGCAGCTCCCACGCTGAACACTCCAACAGTGTATGCAGCGCCGTATCCTCGCTGCAGTCCGTACAGTGCTGGCACTCTGGTGTTACCTCCCGGTGTATACGCCACAGAAACTTACCGAAGCACCCGTGGCCGGTAAGTATCTGTGACATCCGGTAGGTGAGGCTCCCGTGATGCCTCTCCAGTCACTCCTCCATGACCGGCTTCACCGCCTCAATTGTGGTATGTGCCCACTTAGGATGCTCAAGTCGCACCTTCCATGTCTCCATGAGCTCCTGGCGGAGCAGGGATCGCTGAGCTTCGATTTCTCGGGGCACAGGCCTAAAGTTCCGCTCCAGCGCCTCCTTGCGCCATTGATACAACGACGCAAGGGCCCTCGCTTCCAGGTCCCATGGAGGGGTCCCGGCTAGGAGACATGCCGCCTCAATGGAGATCGTGCGGTACCCCCTAGTCATTCTGACGGCCATCATTTTCAGCGGACTATGTAAAATAGCCACGTTGATGGCCGTCAGATTTCTCGCCCATACGGGGGCCCCATATAGGGCCATGCTCCGCACGATCCCTAGGTAGAGTCTCCTGCAGGAAGCGTTGGGTCCCCTTATATTGGGCAGCAGTCGCGAGAGCGCTGCCGCCGCCCCCCTCAGTTTGGGACCAAACTTCGGAAATGGTGTCCGAAGTTCCATCGGCTATCGAGTACGAGCCCCAGGTACTTCATCGAGGGTTCGATGCCGATGCTAACGCCCCCTACTTGTATGCTGGATCCCGTGGGCAGCCCCTACCGAGGTCGGTGAAAGCACAGAGCCTCGGATTTGTGAAGGGCCACCTCCAGACCCAGCCGCCGTATTCGACCCACGACTTGAGCAACACCTGCCGTGGCCCTTAGGGCCGAACACACCTTACTGTCTTATATGTCTGTGCTGCTGACACATGAGTTTTGTATACCGAGGCGCAAGCACTCGTTTGGTGCAGCAGTCGTCGCCCCGTGTAATGTGTACGGGGCGACGAGGTTAGGTCATGTCATATCAAATTGTGTCGTATAATATTTTGTGTAACTGGTACCAGATAGTATTATAATGCACTTTATAAAGAATATGATTCATTTATATCCTTAACACCTTCTTAGATCCAGTCTAAACAAGTTTCACTTTTATTTACATGCTTTTTATTAACTTTCAAATATGTATACCTTCTAAATAAAAGAGTTTGATGAGAATAACTCGAATTTCAAAATTATGTAACTCTAAATCCAACAAAGCAAACTACTGAATATTATGTTTTTTATGCTTCCTACAATATGGGTATAAAATGAAAGGACAGGCGAATTATTCTTTTTAAGGTTTTTCAAAAAACATTTTTAATTATTAATTTATGTTATTTTTACCAACCAAGTCAAATTAGGTATAGGTATTCGTATTATTCCGCCACTCGAAAGCGAATAACCTAATAACAAAAACAGTAAATTTAATACTACAAGAAATAATCGAGTAATTTCGACGTAAATAGAGAAATAGGATACTCCAAATGAAATTAACTTTAAAATTTTGATATTAGACGAGGTTGCTACGAAACGTTCGGAGCTCCGAAATAATAATATTATAATCCTAAAGGAAAAACGTACAAACCTTAATCTATACATTAATACTAACTTTCACGTTTTTAAATAGGTACCTATTAGTAGGTTAGGCTAAGGTAAAAATGATGTCCAAGAACTCCAGTTTCATATCATAAAAGGTCATCAATGCTCTTATTATTACCATATTATTAATTAATAAGTTAAGTAAATTCAAGAGGTGGTTCTTCTTATACTTAACTTTCATTAGCCACGCAAAATAACGTCATCATCATCATCATCATCCGAGCGTCTGTCCCAGTTGCGTCTCGCGACGCCCGGGGTCCGCTTTCCTACATTTTGTCCTCCACTTCGAACGGTCTTCGGCATCCCTTGTAGTGAGACCATTGGCACGCATGTCATCCCTTGCGACGTCAAGCCAGCACTTCTTGGGTCTTCCCCTCTTACCGGGACCCGGCGGGGCTGACATGGCCAGACATTTGTTACCTACGTAGCCCGGCGGTTGCCGTAAGACGTGACCATACCAACGAAGGCGACACTCTTGCAACTTGTCTGCAATGTCACGGACGTGAAGGCTGCCGCGGATGCGAGAGTTTCTCACGCGGTCCATCCGCGTGACCCCACACATCCACCGCAGCATCTTCATTTCCGTGACACGCACCTCCTGCTTGTGTCGGTCCAATATCGGCCACGTCTCACTGCCATGTAAAAGGACAGGTCTAATAATGGTTTTGTAGACCTGTCCCTTCAACCGGATCGGCATTTTAGGGTCACAAATGACACCGGTCATCTCCCGCCATTTGGCCCACGCGGCAGCAATGCGTGACTTGACATCGCAATCGATGTCACTGGACGTGTGAAAAACAGATCCCAGGTATTTAACCTGGTCCGTGCGCTCAACCAAATCACCGCCTATGCGGATGGATGTGGGATCTGTCGAGTTTAGTGCCAAGTACTCGGTCTTCGCCACATTTAGTTTCAGACCGCCGTTCTCAAGCGTCTCCTTCCACGCCTTTACACGTCGCACCAATCTGCCCCTGTCCGCGTCTGCTAGCGCAATATCGTCAGCATACATGAGCAACCATGGAGGCTGCTCATGTGGGTTTCTGATGCTGTCCGACAATTCGTCTAATATTACACTGAACAGAAGCGGACTAAGGACCGAACCCTGGTGTACCCCGACGGTGATGGGGAAGGGTTTCGTGTCGCCAACAGCAGTCCGAACCATTGAATCGGAGTCACATTACATGTCCCGGATAGTGTCAATATAGACCTCTGGAACCCCTTTGGACCGCAGTGCCCACCAGATCATCGCACGAGGAACACAGTCGAAGGCCTTCTGCATGTCTAGAAACAAACAGTGCAGAGGCGTGTTCTTCGACCTGTATTTCTCTGCGACAACCCTCAGGGCAAAAACAGGGTCCGTGGTCCCATAACCAGGGCGAAACCCATATTGACACCCGAGAGAGTGCACTCTTGCCGGATCCGAGAGTCTATAATCCTCTCGAAGATCTTCATGGTATGGGACATCACCTTAATACCGCGGTAGCTCCCGCACTCCTGCACTGACCCCTTACCTTTGAAGACTGGAGTAATAATACTCAGTCTCCATTGGTTTGGGATCTGCCCGCTGAGGAGTATGCGGTTAAAAAGGTTTACCACGCAAAATAACGTATTTGGGCGTATAGTTGTTAAATAATGTGGAATTAATGAGTGAATGTGTAAGATTTCTGCACTTTTTCAATCAAATTGCATTAGATTGTTTTAACTAAAACTAACTAACTATCTTCACGCTGTATCCCTGACGAGGTAGTCAGAGAGGACGGATCGCCAGGCTTCGCGATCCATGCATAAATAGATATTAAAGGATAGGCTAAAGAAAAAATACCCAAAAAAACTCCAATTTGATATCTTATAAGACAATCAATGGTTTTATTATTAACATATTTTGAGTTATAATGTGAGTAAATTTAAGAGGTGATGTAAATTCCTAACTTTCATTAGCCACATGAAGGAATGTATTGGGCTTATAGGTGTAAAATATTATGGGCCAATGGGATAGAAAAGATATCTGTACTTGAATAAATTGCATAAGATTGTTTTCAGGTAATAAGAAACATTAAACCCCCAGCCAAGCATAGAACAGTAATCGTCTCCTTGGCTTCATACTATTTTATACTGAACTAGCTGTTGCCCGCAGCTTCACCCGCGTGGTAAAGTTTTCACGTACCCGTTTCCTCCAGTGTTATAGTAAGATAGTATTGTAGACATATGCCATTGCAGATTTTGCTGTAGATAATTCTACCATACATTATATCTCAAAAGGTTTAGGCAGCGTTTTTTTAAAGCGCTTATTTTTTCCGACTTTCCGAATACAGCTTATTTTTTCCGACGCCGCCAACAAATTTCGTTCTATTTTAACTATGGTTTATAAAATCTTAACAAATTACATACTAAAACATTCCTCGAGAACCACTCTATCCATTGGTGAAGGAGTTTGAAAATCGGTGCAGTAGTTGTTGAGTTTATCGCGAACAAACAGACAGATAGTGATAGGTACCACGGCGAGTGTAACTTTACGTGCATCCGTATTTTTTATCGTATAACAGAATGGTATCCCAAACAGACTGATTCAAAAGATCTTATCTTCGCTGTAGCTTAAATTTGAAATCTTCACTAGCGCGCGTGACAGGACAAATCTTAAGGATGTTAACCTGAAAGCCATAGCCTTTCCACCTGTGAAAAAATCATAAATTAAAAAAAAAAATGTTTACATTATATTTATGCTCTACCAAACGTTTATTAACGTTTATAAACATTTATTTCCCCTTAATTTTTAGAACAAAGGCTTTTCTAAACCTCGTATAATCAACGTGGCTAGTCACTGTGGCTTGCATCCGTTGCCAGGATTTGGAGCGTACAGTGCAAGTAAGGCTGCCGTACTAGCTTGGACAAAGGCTTTGAGGATGGAACACATGAGACACGGGCTGAGTGCGGTAGCGTTTGTACCGGGTATGAAATTATTATTAGTAGTAGTAAATTTTGTGCACACAAATATATTTTTATTACCACTGATGTAACAAAGCGAATGTGAAGCGCTCGTGGCCCTGCGGTCTCAGTGTTCGGTAAACGATCACTGAGGTACGCAACGTTCACTATGGCTGGTAGTCGGATGGGTGACCACTTTGTGGCATTTACATTTGCGAGCGTTTCCGTGCTTCGGAAGGCACGTTAAGCCGTTGGTCCCGGTTGCCAGTAAAATGGCAGTCGTTAAGCCTGGTTGAAGGCCTTATGGGCGGCTTGAAAATTTCAACAACAGGTAGCCACAACCTGCGTCTGTCTATTTCAACACGGCAATGGGCTCACCACCTATTACGTGGGACAGGAATCCACACGGTGAAAGGTGGGCATATAATATGCCTCTGCCACCCCTTCGGGGATAAGGCGTGATGGATATTTATTTATTTATGTAACAAACAAGCATACGGCCCACCTAATGGAAAGTGGTCATCGTAATAAATACTAGTAATCATCAGCATTTATTACTTGTTTTTAATTTAAAATTTACATGAAATACAAATTAATATGTAGGTAACTATAACATGGGTAAACTTTTACAATCTATTACAACTGTTTTAAATACAATTAGGTACCTAATCACTAATTAGATTTTCCACGTTTTAAAATATGGCGTAATTAAATTACACCGACAGAAATTCTTATCGCACACACCTGTTAAATTTATGAGTACACACCACATTCTACATTTACATTTTCACCATTACATATTTATTATCTTAAATTGATACAAGATTTTATTTTTAGGAGGTTTTGTCACATCCAGCAATATAATTGCGAGTCAAGGCGCTAAGGGACTCATGATGCTAGAACATTTGAATGAAGAACAAAAATCCTTTTATGGGGAAAGGATCGGATCCCTCACTAATTATCTCAAAGCAGCGGCGGGAACTCGTGACGTAAGATACGACTCTTTGAAAGATGAAAACATCATAGAAACATTCGTCAAAGCTTTGACAGAAGATAATCCCAAAGAACTTTACAAAGTGGAATCGTGGAGATACATGTTTTACTATAATCTATTTAAGTTGCCGCTCCCTGAAGTAACTCACCACTGGCTTGTAAAAAAGTTCCTCAATTTTCCAGAGTGAAGATGTTACTTGCTACTTATTTTTTATGACCTGCATACGGTGTAGATATTATAATAATAAAAAATTCTTTAACTGAGCGTTATGTTCGCATTTGTTCCCATTTGTTCCATTTTCCAAGCTTTTATTTAATTTTACTTGTATAAAGCTATGCGGTGCGGTGCGATGGGGTCCTATTGACAATTTCGGCGCGCAAACCAGCCTAACCAGGTTTATATTACTTACGGACAAGATCATGTCCATTAGACGAAAAATTAGAAAAAAATGCTGTAAAGCTAATCACCCTCCTGAAAAATGTGGAAAGGCGTACATCCAGGCCGATTTTATTGATTGATTGATTTACTTATGCTCTGAAACTTTTGAAATGATACAGATGATTAGGTATAATGGTTTTTTTAACAGGCTGCCATCGATTGTCAACTAAAAATAATAACAGTTAACAACAAAAATAACGAGTTTAGGACGGACGAACGTTTAGCAGAAACGACTTGCCTATTCACAAATTAATTTTAAGTTTGATGATTCAATATTGTATTTTTCAATCACGCTTTATCCCCGAAGGGGTAGGCAGAGGCATATTAAACGCCCTCATTTCACCGTATGCATTTTTGTCCCACGTGTTGAAACGGACAGGCGCAGGCTGTGGTGACGTGCTGTTGAAATTTTTTAAGCCGCCCATTAGGCATTCAACTTGGCTTAACGACTGCCATTTTATTGGCAACCGGGACCAACGGCTTAACGTTCCTTCCGAAGCACGGAACTGAGGTGGGTCTAAAGAGCCGAATACATTACATAAAAAAAGTGTCTGTTTTAGATGTTAATTTTGAAAGAAATTTTGAATCCGATGCCTTTTTAGTGAGGTGGTAACAAAAAGGCTAAAAGGTCTTATGTGCTAGACACTAATTAGCACGACCAATTAAAGTCTTTACTGGTGAAATGTCTTTTGTCTCTTATTACACCGTTTATAGATATGAAACAAATGACATTTCACCCGCAAATTTCCGTCTACGCTTTCAAGTCGTATGGTCGAGAATTAGGGCCCTGGTAGTCTCGGACCACTGAAATACATACTTATATATTTCTAATATTCTCGAGAAGCGCTCGTGGCCCCGCGGTCTCAGTGTTCGGTAAACGATCACTGAGGTACGCAACTTTCACTATGGCTGGTCGTCGGATGGGTGACCACTTTGTGGCATTTACATTTACGAGCGTTTCCGTGCTTCGGAAGGCACGTTAAGCCGTTGGTCCCGGTTGCCAGTAAAATGGCAGTCGTTAAGCCTGGTTGAAGGCCTTATAGGCGGCTTAAAAAATTTCAACAGCAGGTAGCCACAACCTGCGTCTGTCTATTTCAACACGGCAATGGGCTCACCACCTATTACGTGGGACAGGAATCCACACGGTGAAAAGTGGGCATATAATATGCCTCTGCCACCCCTTCGGGGATAAGGCGTGATGGATATTTATTTATATATTTCTAAATTGATAAGCGTGAAAAGGTATATTTCTGGGCTGTCAATTTGAGGGTCGCTATCGGGGCCCTGGGGGGGTTGAGATAGCGGCCCACAATCACGGGTCGTTGTCTTTGCTTACCATCCGGCGGACGATGCCATTTTAAAGTGCCAAATATAAAAAAAAAACATATTATACATAGGAAACACCTAAACTCCGAAACCAACATTTGTGGATCACACAAATATTTTTTTCCGATCCGGTAATCAAACCCTCAGCGCGGTAGTCGCATACCCTACCATTGCGTAACCGAGGCAGTTAAAAATTGCAAATAATCTCCCAACATTTTGGAAATTTGTGGATCACATAAAAAAAAATATTTTTGTAAATTAGAATGCTATTTGCAATTTTTTCACCAATATATGTTTCAGAGTTTGAGTGTTTCCTATGTATGTATTTAGAAATATACAGGGAGGAATTTTGTATTGCCACATAATAGGTAGGTATATTAATCAGTAGTTTCGATCCCTGCAGGTAGCTGCGTGGAATGTTAGGGGAGGAATGGCAGATAAGATGAATGAGTTGATGGATGTTATGAATGAGAGAAAGTTAGATGCAGTGTGCTTGACAGAGACCAAGCGCAAGGGCAGTAGTACGTAGTAGAGTACCAGAGAGCGAGCATGGCAGTCGGGGGGTTGGAATTTTGCTGTCCTCGCGATTGGCCTCCGGTATGTATGAGTACAAACTGGTAGGTCCTAGAATCCCCTGGATCCGTGTAAAACTTGGTTTGACGAAGATTTTCCTGGTAGCTGCTTACGCGCCAGTATCTTCGTCGAACGCGAGTGAGCTAGAGGACTTCTGGGAGAGTATGAGAGATGCTCTAAATGTGATAGAGGGAAATTAAAGACTTATAGCATGTGGAGACTTGAATGGATGGGTGGTTACCGCTCGCGATGGTTTTAAGTCGGTACTCGGGAAGTATGGGGATAAAAGGGTGAACGACGCTGGCAAGCTAATACTGGCATTTTGTTAGGAAAAGGATTTGTTTGTGGCGAACACAATGTTCAACCACAAACAAATTCATATGTATACGAGGAGATGTAAGTCAAAGAGAAGCATGATAGATTTATTCCTAATGGATAGTCGGCTACGTAAACAGGTGATGGACACAAGGGTTTATCGAGGCGCTGAGCTGGGATCAGACCACAACCTAGTCATAACTAGGATTAGGGTTCTGTTCGCGGGTTGGCGTCATCGTACCGAGTGTCCTGAACCTGAGCCGACTTATAGCATCAAAAGCTGGAAGCTGCAGGATGCATCCATTAGGGATAAATATAATGAAAGGGTAGCCGAAAAGCTTGGCGACGTCAATGTAAGTAGTGAGAATGTGGAAAGTGTATGGCAGAACCTTAGGGATAGTATGATAAATGCCGCTGTGGAAGTGAGTGGAGAAACGAAAACAGGCAGTAGTAATAAGCGTGATGCATGGTGGTATGAGGAAGTGAAAAAAGCAGTTCGAATGAAGAAGAAAGCATGGCTAGACTACTTTAGCCTCGCGGAATGATTTTAAAATGAAAGAGAGATACAAGCTGCAGAAAGTTAACACGAAGGCACTGATAGAAGAAGCTCGTGAAAGGTGCAGAATGAAAGCGGATGAAAGTGTGTCGTCCAATTTCCGGGATAATGCCAAGCTCTTCTGGAAAGAGGTAGGCAAGACCCGGAGTTGTTCGGCAATCTGCAGTATGAATAAAGTTCTTAGTGTTAACAATGACGTCCTAACAGACCAAACTGACGTCCTGCAGAGATGGAGTGATAATTATGGATAGATGTATGCAAGAAAAGACAGAGATGCCACATCGGGAAGTGGAGCTCACTTCGATGCTCCGGATCCCGATGTCATTGAAGTCATTAGTATGAAAGAAATAGAACAAGCGATAAGAAGTGTGAAATGTGGTAAGGCTGCGGGAAAAGACAGAGTTACTGCTGAGATGATCAAGTACGGTGGGTAGCGTGTCTGGGACACACTATGTCTGTTATGCAACTTGTGGTGGCGGACGGGTGAGGTCCCGGATGACTGGCGAGTAGCAGTTGTAGTACCTATTTACAAAGGGAAAGGCTCGCGCCTAAACTGCTCCAGCTACAGGGCGATCAGCTTGGTCAGCTTTTCTAGTAAGGTGTATGCAAAGGTTATAACAGCACGAATACAAGAAAAGTCTGAAAGGTATTTATGGGAGGCTCAATGCGGATTCCGACGTGGAAGAGGTTGCATGGATCAAGTGTTTTCTCTCCGCATGATTGCGGAAAAGCTTCTGGCTGTTAGCCAGAAGGTTTTCTGCGCTTTTGTGGATCTAGAGAAAGCATTTGATAACGTTGTGAGAGAAACGCTGTGGGACTTGCTGCCTGGAAATTGTGTGGACGGCTCGCTACTGCGGGCAATACAGTCGCTTTATAAGGACTGTAAGGCTTGCGTGCGAGTAGGGGGGGATGTGTCACCTCTTTTTGATGTCTGTACAGGCGTCAAACAGGGATGTGTCATGTCCGCCTGGCTGTTCATAGTGTATCTGGACAGTTGCCTGCAGAATTTGAAAGATTTTAATATGGGTGTGAATTTGGGTGACTTTACAGTAAACTGCCTGCTGTACGCTGATGATGCGGTGCTCATGGCCTCATCAGAAGCCGACCTTCAGGCATTAGTCACTAATATGAAAGAGGAGTGTCTTCGCTTGAATGCAAGTAAAACTAAGGTTCTAGTATTTGAAAGAGGTGACGTAAGAACTAAATGCGAGATTAGGGTAAACAAGGAACGTCTAGAGCAAGTGAATGAAATTGTGTATTTAGGAAGTATGTTTAGCGCGGATGGAAGATGTGATTCGGATGTAGAACGGCGAGTAGCTGCTGGAAACAAGGTTAACGGTGCTTTGTCCCAGTTAGTAAAGCGACAAAGCATCGTAAAAGAAGCACGAATGGCGATTCATAACGCAGTGCTAGTGCCAACTTTGCTTTACGGTATTGAAACCTGGGTATGTCAGCAGATGCATGAAAGTAAATTGAATGCTGTGGAGATGCGAAAATTGTGCGGCGTTACCTTGGCCGACCGAATACGTAACGAAGTGATACGCAAAATGGCAGGTTTGAATGAAAGTGTCAGCGTTAAGCTGGAAAAGGGCGTGCTCCGTTGATGAAACGTCCAACACACGCGTGCACACGTCCAACGAATGAGTGAGGAACGATTGACGAAGAATATATATTGTTCAAAAGTAGAGGGTAGAAGGCGTCAGGGTAGGCCGAGACTTACATATGAAGACCACGTGAGCAGATTGCTCAAAAACGGAAAGGTCAAAAGTACTCGGATACCTAGACGTGCGTGTATGAAGCGATTGATGAATCTCGAAGAAGCGAAAGAAGTATGCATGGATCGCGAAGCCTGGCGATCTGTCCTCTCTGATTACCCCGTCAGGGATACAGCGTGAAGATAGTTAGTTAGTCTCGATCCCATAACAACAATATCATATAACATAAGAAGCTTATATTAGCTTACTTTGGGCTAGACGGTGCTATGTAAAAAAAATATGTGCCATAATATTATTTTAATTTTTAAATTAAATTCAAGCTATCTCAATTTTACGGGTCCTAACTCCTGACATAAATGACCATTTGTGATATTTTTGAATTTTCGTTTGTCATTCATCATAAATCTTTATAACTAGCTGACCCGCGCGGCTTCGCCCGTGACATACTTCGAACTTCCGACAGTTTATCAGTCACGCCTTTATTCCCGTCGCACCCATTTAATCCCGTCGTTTATTAGGATATTTAGGATTACTGCTCCTCTCTCCAGGTCAGTACCGTGATGATATATAGCTTTCTATATACTATACCAAACTATAAGATATCGCAAAAACGCAAGTGAAAGCAGAGTAGGTCCCAGTACGCACATTCTTTCTGTAGTGCGCCGATAACGCGTCTGACTGTACGTAGTACGTATTCTAATATATGCGTCCGACTGGTCATCTCACAACTCCCCTAGAGGAGTTGGGGGGAGACTGAACGAGGCATTGGCCTCTTACAGTAGCGTTCAGCGCCGCCTGTCGATACAGGCGGGTCGTTGGATTGGCTGTAAATAGCCGTGGGGTCGAATCCGGGCGTCAAGTCCGGTGGTAGAGCGTGCCGCTGGCGAGCCCTGACCCCACCGGATGATTCCGATGGGCGGTCTACAAGCCAGCGGCAGCTGAGGTCGTCATCTGGGGGTCACCCTGGGGGTGTCGGCGAGGTCGAGCCTGGCGGGAAGGGTTCCCGGAAGGCGCCCCTCAGCCGGCCTCAGGGTGACGTTGTCTATTCCGGTCGAGCTGCAGCGGGGATCAAGTCCCGCGGCAGAGGTCTGTCCGGGGGGCGCCGGTGGTACGGAGCGATCTCCCGCAGGTGGCGAAAGTCCGACTCTCCGGCGCGTGCGAACATGTTGGCGCTCAAGCGACCGATGTAGTCGTCGAGGCTCTCCATGCGTAGGTGTCGGGTGATCGTCCCGTTCCTCACGAAGCGAGGGGCGCCTACGGCATGTCGCAGCGACAGCGACTGCTGCGCACGCAAAAGTGCACGGTACGTTTCCGCTGCCAGCGCGTACCATGCAGGGGCGGCGTAAGTTAGGCGACTGCGTATGTATGTTTTGTAGACGCCCAGCTTCGCGCGGAGCGGGAGGCACGAAGAGATCACCGGACGCAGGAGAGCTCGAGCGGCGGGAGCTTGGCCAACAATGTTCTGCACGTGGTGTCGCATGGTGAGACGACGGTCAATGGTCACTCCAAGGTACTTCACCGTCGGGGACCAGTCGACGGCTTTTCCGAGCAGGGTAAGGGGCGCGGGTTGCCACGCACCCCCCACAACAAGCGCTTGGGTCTTTGCCACGTTGACCGTCAGTCTCCATTCATCCAGCCGAGGCGGGAGCACATCCAGGGCACGCTGCATTTTGGCCGCCGGGTGTGTAGCGGTCAAGGAGGTCGTGATGTAGGCGGCGTCGTCGACGTATAGCGCCAACATCGCGCCGTCTGGGACTGGGATGTCGTCAGTGTAGTTGGCGTAGCACACCGGCGACAGGCAGCTCCCCTGGGGCACGCCTGCTCTGATGCTGCGCTCTCCGGACAAGACGCCGTCCACGATGACTTGGAAGCGTCTGTCCTGGAGGAAGGTGGCCACAGTCTTGACTATTCGTCGCGGAGTAGTAGATGTGGCCAGCTTGAAGATCAGGCCGTCGTGCCAAACGCGATCAAAGGCCTTCTCCATATAGAGGAATACTGCAACACCGTGCTCTCTCTTGTTGAGAGCGACGGTGAGATGGTGCAGTACCCTCGCGAGCTGCAGCGTGGTGGAGTGTTCGGCTCGAAAGCCGAACTGCTCGTCGCGTGGCTGGATGTGTGGTGTCAGATGCAGGAGTAGAAGCTTCTCGAAGACTTTCGAGAGTGTCGACAGCAGCGTAATGGGCCGATCACTTTTGGGCTTCAGTACGTTTTTCCCGGGCTTCGGCAGCATAATGACTCGGCCGAGTCTCCATGCTGCGGGAAAGTGGCTGATGCGGAGGATGCCATTGAAAAACTGCGTCACCGATGCGATAGCTCGCGGGTGCAGGTGACGCAGGGCTTCGTTCGGGATCCGCTGCACTTGGCCCGGGGAAAACACGACTGGGTCTTCCGTGGGGGTTATCGGCGCCTCGAAGTAAAACTTCAGATGCTGCTGGATAGCTTCTACTCGAACTGCGTCAGAAGCTGGATGCGGCTGGAACTGTTTCTCCAGGTGTTCCGCAAAGATCTCCGCTCGATCCTCGGCTCGGTAGCGTGGGGTACCGTCACCGGCCATGAGGGGTCTAATCGGAGGCGGTTTCCCGGAGAGTTGGCGGCACAGGCGGTGGATGCCCGACCAGTCGTCCCCGGCGCGCTCAATGGTGCGCTGCCAGGACTCGGTCGTTTCTGTTTCCAGGGCGCTCGAGACCCTTGCAGCCAGCGCGTTGAGCTGGCACTTCAGGGTCGGGCATCGGTTGCGCTGCCACAGTCTTCTCAGCTTCCGCTTCTTTTCGATCATGCTGATGATCAGCTTGCCAATCCTGGCGAAAGCGAGGCGATGGTGGCGATGACCGAGTAAGGTTATTTGTCAGGTTCAGGAGGACTGGCTGGTGGTCCGAGAGGAGGTGGTCGTCCAGTCTAATATTTTTTTTACTGAGAAGCTATATTTATTGGCGAGCGAGATAAGACAACTATGCGCGGTCGCGCATGCGCTATTCGTTGATCTCGCGCCATAATGCATGACCGCGTATTTCAGAACTTTGATTACAATAAAAGAATATACCTGTTAACCTTAAATTTTAAGGTAACAGGTATATTATTTTATTGTAATCAAAAAGTTCTAAAATAAAGTCCGCGAGAGCACATGTCTATCTTTTAAGGCTTAAAAGATAGGCATGTGCTGTCGCGGACTTTATTTTAGAACTTTTAAAGGGGAACAATTTTGTAATACATAATTATTGTGTAACATTAATTTAGGCAGCGTTCGTAACGGAAGCTTTCAAATAGAATAATTTTCTCCCGATTATGCTAAATTTATGATTGTTGTTCTGCACCTATTAGTCGTAGTGAAATCTATATAGCCTATAGTCTTCCTCGATAAATGGACTATTCAACACAAAAGAAATTTGCAAATCGAGCTAGTAGTTCCTGAGATTAGCGCGTTCAACCAAACAAACAAACTCTTCAGCTTTATAATATTAAAGTAAAGATATAAAATGAATACTCCTGGTAGGAAAGAACTGTGGTCAATACTGGCCAGGTATGGGGTAAACAGACACCTGATACGAGCACAAATCTCTCTATGAGGGCTCCAGTGCTTGTCATGATCAACGGAGCTTGCATGGCCTTTTTTCACATTGAAAATGACAGGGAATGATTTTAATATGAAAGAGAGATACAAGCTGCAGAAAGTTAACACGAAGGCACTTATAGAAGAAGCTCGTGAAAGGTGAAGAGTGAAAGCGGATGAAAGGTTGTCGTCCAATTTCTGAGATAATGCCAAGCTCTTCTGGAAAGAGGTAGGCAAGACCCGGAGTTGTTCGGCAATCTGCAGTATGAATAAAGTGCTTAGTGTTAACAATGACGTCCTAACAGACCAAAGTGACGTCCTGCAGAGATGGAGTGAATATTATGGAAAGATGTATGCAAGAAAAGACAGAGATGCCACATCGGGAAGTGGAGCTCACTTCGATGCTCCGGATCCCGATGTCATTGAAGTCATTAGTATGAAAGAAATAGAACAAGCGATAAGAAGTATGAAATGTGGTAAGGCTGCGGGAAAAGACAGAGTCACTGCTGAGATGATCAAGTACGGTGGGTCGCGTGTCTGGGATACACTATGTCTGTTATGCAACTTGTGCTGGCGGACGGGTGAGGTCCCAGATGACTGGCGAGTAGCAGTTGTAGTACCTATTTACAAAGGGAAAGGCTCGCGCCTAAACTGCTCCAGCTACAGGGCGATCAGCTTGGTCAGCTTAGCTAGTAAGGTGTATGCAAAGGTTATAACGGCACGAATGCAAGAAAAGTCTGAAAGGTATTTATGGGAGGCTCAATGCGGATTCCGACGTGGAAGAGGTTGCATGGATCAAGTGTTTTCTCTCCGCATGATCGCGGAAAAGTTTCTGGCTCTTAGCCAGAAGGTTTTCTGCGCTTTTGTGGATCTAGAGAAAGCATTTGATAACGTTGTGAGAGAAACGCTGTGGGACTTGCTGCCAGGATATGGTGTGGACGGCTCGCTACTGCGGGCAATACAGTCGCTTTATAGGGACTGTAAGGCTTGCGTGCGAGTAGGGGGGGGATGTGTCACCTCTTTTTGATGTCTGTACAGGCGTCAAACAGGGATGTGTCATGTCCGCCTGGCTGTTCATAGTGTATCTGGACAGTTGCCTGCAGAAGTTGAAAGATTTTAATATGGGTGTGAATTTGGGTGACTTTACAGTAAACTGTCTGCTGTACGCTGATGATGCGGTGCTCATGGCCTCATCAGAAGCCGACCTTCAGGCATTAGTCACTAATATGAAAGAGGGGTGTGAAAGTAAGGGTCTCCGCTTGAATGCAAGTAAAACTAAGGTTCTAGTATTTGAAAGAGGTGACGTAAGAACTAAATGCGAGATTAGGGTAAACCAGGAACGTCTAGAGCAAGTGAATGAAATTGTGTATTTAGGAAGTATGTTTAGCGCGGATGGAAGATGTGATTCGGATGTGGAACGGCGAGTAGCTGCCGGAAACAAAGTTAACGGTGCTTTGTCCCAGTTAGTAAAGCGACAAAGCATCGTAAAAGAAGCACGACTGGCGATTCATAACGCATTGCTAGTGCCAACTTTGCTTTACGGTAGTGAAACCTGGGTATGTCAGCAGATGCATGAAAGTAAATTGAATGCTGTGGAGATGCGATCACTTCGAAAGTTGTGCGGCGTTACCTTGGCTGGCCGAATACGTAACGAAGTGATACGCAATTTGGCAGGTTTGAATGAAAGTGTCAGCGTTAAGCTGGAAAAGGGCGTGCTCCGTTGGTTTGGACACGTCCAACGAATGAGTGAGGAACGATTGACGAAAAATATATATTGTTCAAAAGTAGAGGGTAGAAGGAGTCAGGGTAGGCCGAGACTTACATATGAACACCACGTGAGCAGATTGCTCAAAAACGGAAAAGTCAAAAGTACTCGGATACCCAGACGTGCGTGTATGAAGCGATTGATGAATCTCGAAGAAGCGAAAGAAGTATGCATGGATCGCGAAGCCTGGCGATCTGTCCTCTCTGACTACCCCGTCAGGGATACAGTGTGAAGATAGTTAGTTAGTTAGTTTAGAAAATGACAGGGTTGTGTTGCGTCGCCGTTGCTGTATAAACTATACAAGGACAGTTGCCTTAAAAAAGAACTGCAAGAGAGTATGTATACTCTAAAAATTGATGAACTGACCGTCAAATGCCTCCTATATGCTGATGATCAGGTAATACTAGCATCATCGGCGGAGGAGTTGCAGTTAATTGCATGATGCGCTAAAAAGCAAAGGAATGAAAGTGAATGTAAACATGTCGAAAGTAATGGTTTTTAAAAGAGAGACAAGTATGATAGATTACTCAATTCTTGTGGAAGGAGAAAAAGTGAAACAAGTTAAAGAAATCTAGGTACAAAATTTGCGGGAGATGGAAAGTGTGACTATGACATTGAGCGAAGAGTTTTGGCAGGAAATAATGTGAATGGAGCCATTTCCACCTTTATGAGCGGTCAGAACGTGTCTAAGAAGGCAAAACTGGCTGTACATAGGGTATTGCTGGTCCCCTCAGTTATATATGGCAGTGAAAGTTAGGTGGCGATAAGGGAACATTGTGGTATGACAGAAGATGTAGTGACTAAGATATAATAGTGTAGATGTAGTGAATAATATAATAGTTCAGACACGTGGAGAGGATGGATGAAAATAGACTGACGAAGCACCCTTAACCAGAGACAAACGACTAGACATACTAAGTTTTCTTTGCCTGCCGAAGATGGGCGAAGATAACTAAAAAATATATGATAAGTGACAGGCGGCATGCGTCAGGACTTTTTGGCGGGAGAGTGACAAGTGCGGACGCTTGCTGTATATTATTTTCTATAACTAGTGCATTTATCTTGTTTTATGTGTGGGAGTAGAGGTTTCTTGGACATAAAAGTTGTGTTAACGTGCTATAGTGATAGACAATGATATATATGCAGTGAAATGCTATTTTCTCTCTTGACGCGAAAAGTGCACTGAAAACCTCAGTATAAGAATCACCATTATACTGAGGGCAAGGACAAGGACCTAGGACTGAGGACTCGACATCGACAAAGACTGGACACGACTAGATACTAAGAAAATATAAATACCGAAGTCTAGGCTGTAAGGACAAAGTTTCCTTTGCCTGCCCAATATGGGTGAAGACTACAAAAAAAAAGCGGCAAGCGTCACTCTGACACTGACAGAGTCACTTGCGTGCGAAGATGTTTTGTTTGCAGAACTCTGGTTTAAGCTTGTAATTTTCATATATTATTTTACTGTTCGAATGAATTCATCATAATATCTGCAATTATCGTGTAGTTTAAAATTGGCTGACTCATAGTAAATATAGCTTTTTTTTTATTAAATATCAACATGGAGAGTTCATATGGACCGAATTCGTCAGACGAACCGGTAAGTAAAGTGATCGTTTCTGATAGATCTGTCGTTTACTTACATAAATATTTAAGTTTAGTGCAACTTAAATTTTAAAATTTTAATCATAACATGTCTTTTAACAGAGTCTTCTGTATAACCTACAACGTAAAATCAAAGTGTTTAATACAAATAACCCACTTCCTAATAGAGGGTACAACTTGGTGACAAGCAGTAGCAAATATGGGCTGGTGTTTATAGGTACTCCAGATGGAATAATGACTGGTATGTATTAAAATGATTTATAAATTTTTTATGACAGAGTATTCACTGCTCTTAGAATGTTTCAACAATACAGGAATGAGTATTAACATTAATCAAAATGAAAAGATTTTACAGTCCATTACCTATATTTAATGCATAATGTAGAGGTAACTCTAGTAAAATGTCACCGCATCAGATATTTATAAATTTGTTCTATTTTTGTCAAGACTAAATTAACATTATAGATTACTATATATCATGGTCAATGGTGGTATCTATATATAATGGATGCATAATCTAAATGTATGTTAAAACATTCTCCATAGGTAAAAGAAACCTTCTGAACCACTTGATATAATAGGTCATTATTACAAAGGCTTGCATAATAATAAAATAGTCTGTATTAATTGCCAGAATATAGAATTAGTTACTAGCCTAGGTACTTGGGCTTAACTGTGATTTAGTTGGAAGTTAAAAATTCATAGTGTATGCAGTAAATTAAGGTAGATAGATAGATAGATAAGTTCTTTATTAGCACACAACACAAAAGTACATAGCAAACACATAAAATTACACACAGAGAAAAACAAAATACAAATAAAATAAAAAAATACAAATGATAAAATAAAGTAAATTTAGGCAAATAAAATACAGGGTTAATAGAGAGACATTAATCATATTGTATCGCGCACTTCCAGAAGCATTATTAAATTATGGCCTTAGTGCATATGGTTGTACATTTCCTACTTATTTCTACAAGGTGATGGACTTGCAAATCAGATATTTTTAAATAATTATTAGAGAATAGAATTCAAAATAGACAAAATATATCATAGAAATTTAAGGACAACAACACATAAGCAATTCATAGAACCAACTACATGTAACTACTATGGTGATCGTACAAGAACTTATATGATACCTAGAATATTTAACGGTATATTTGATGAACAATGTGATAGTAAAGTGGCAGTGGCAAATAACTAATTCTTACAGTGATAAGTCACGCTTAAATTACTTATCTAACAAGCTAAAGCTATTATTGAATACTGAAAAAATGAGAGGTTACAGAATCACCTGTGAAACCTCGATTCAGTTATCAATACAATTGCTAGTGGATATTTGTTATGGAAGGTTACAAAACAACTTAAAGACCTGTTGTATACAAACCATCAATTAGCAGAAGTGATGGCTCCTGGGCCAAGAGTGACCTTGAGAAGCAGCAAGAATCTTTTACATCTTACCTTGAGGATATTTTCAAACCAATTCCTTCGAACCATCCTTCAAGTGATGGATATATTCTAAGAAGCCTTGAAGACCCTTTGCAACTTGATCTGCCCATCAAAAGGATTAAGAAATTTGAAATGATGACGTCTACAGTAAGGGGTTCTTAAAAGGGTTATTAGGAGGTTTATAAAAGGTCGGCAGTGTGAGTGTTTAATACAAGTGTTAGAAACATCCATAGTCTATGGTGGCCACGTTCCATCAGTTGGGCCATAAGCTTGTCTGCCACATGAGTGGTATAAAGAAAAACATCAAACATGTGAACCAAAGGAAGACCCCGGGATATGACCTGAGGGTTGGTGTCAGGCTGGCGGCCGACCATAAAAATCAAGCCAAAACATTTTGCAGTATGGAATTTAGACATACTGCGCCGATCCCAAATAAATTGGGACAAGGGCAAGAGGATGATGATGACTACCAAGATATTCTAAGAACTCCCAATGTCTGCCCTTAGATTCCTTACGCAACTATTTTTTTTTTTTTGTTTTATTGCAATATGTTTTTTTTTGTCAAAACATTCAGCAAACGGTTTGAAGTTTTGTTACTAGATATTTAGTACAGGACATGAAAGGCACGCAGTCCAGTGACACGTGCCTCATTTTATATTTCCTTTCATATTATAGGTATTTGGGTGTATTTCTTTTCAATCTATTGAATTTAAAATTGCTGTTCATTAAACACCTCGCCAATGGATTTGGATGTGCGTCTAGTCTCTTCATGTACCTCTGTATTGACTGTTTTATCTCGTCTTTTACAGTTCTGATTCCGAGATCATGATGTAGTTGGCGGTTAGTGATGTACCAACGGGCGTCAGTAATCAGCCTTACTACAGTAACTTACAGTACTTTCAACTGGAACCTTTGAAGAATTTCGATGTTGGATTGGGAGGCAGTCCCCCAAAGCTGAATTCTATAGGTCCAGATCGGCCTCAGAATTCTATTATATATTAAAATTTTGTTGTTTAGTGACAGCTCAGACTTTCTGCTGAAAAGCCAGTACATTTTCCTTAATTGGATTCCCAGAGCTTTGCGTTTCTTGAAAATGTGCTTTTTCCATGTGAGCTGACTATCCAAGTAGAGTCCCAAATATTTAGCCTCCCTTGCTTGGGGAATCTGCACACCATTGAGTGTTACTGGCGGACATGTGGCACGTCTTGTGGTAAATGTCACTTTGGACTGATTTATTCTCATTTGCTTTGATTCGCCAAGTTGTTAGCCATTCTGTAATGTCAGCCAGACTGCGTTGGAGAATCAGACTTGCCTTTGTGGGGTCTTTGTCGACTGCTAAGTAGTAGTGGAGTATCATCGGCAAAAGTGCCTATAACTACCCCCTCCGTCGCAGGTAGATCTGCAGTATAAAGAAGGTATAGAGTTGGGCCAAGCACACTCCCCTGCGGTACTCCTGCATGAATTTTGCTCAGATTGGTAGAGGCCTCTCCCTGACTGACATAAAAAACTCTGTCTGTGAGGTACGATTTCAAAAATATATAGTAGTTTGATGGTAAATGATGTTTTATTTTACTCAGCAGGCCTTTATGCCAGACTCTGTCGAATACTAGCGATATATCCAAAAATGCCGCAGAACGAGTACTGTTCTTTCTTTCATACGCAACTATTTAACTGCATTTTGAGAAGAGGAATCTTCCCACAACAGTGGAAGGTAGCCAAAATTAAAATTATTCCAAAACTAGGCAAGCCTCCAGAAAATGTGTCTTCTTACAGACTTATTAGCCTGTTGCCTATATTGTCCAAAGTTATGGAGATTCTGTTCTAAAATGACTAAATTCTATAGTGTCTGAAGCTACCATAATACCTGACCACCAATTAGAGAAAAGTATGGAACTATAGAACAGGTCCACCATTTGATTGAACAAATCCACAAGACGTGTGATAGAAAGGAGTACTGTTCTTCGGCATTTTTGGAAATATCGCAAGCATTTGATATAGTCTGGCATGAAAAATAAAATAAAAATAAAAATATCTTTATTTTGCATAGACCATTTTAACGGCGCTTACAAAATGTCATACACTATTTAAAATATTTAAAGCGACCACCGGTTCGGAACGCGGCCCACCTGAGAAGAACCGGCAAGAAACTTAGGAAGGCTTTTTTTTTGATGGCCTATTTACAATTTAATATTATTTCATTTTGCCAGCAGATCATTTCCAGGCGTCCCTGTCCTGCAAATAGTCTGTAACGGAGTAAAAACCTTTTTCACAAAGCTTGTTTTTAATAAACTTTTTAAATTTATTTAAAGGTAAATTTCTCAGGTCACAGGGAAGCTTGTTGTAAAAGCGTATACAGTTACCCTGGAAAGAATCGCCAATCTTATGTAGTCGACTGTGGTGGACTGAAAGATTATTTTTATTTCTAGTGTTTATATTATGTTTATCACAGAGTTTAGAAAACTGTGATAGATTTTTCTGGACATACATAAGATTGGCAAAAATGTATTGTGATGGTACGGTTAGAATATTCACTTCTTTGAATTTTTCTCGGAGAGAAACTCTGGGGCCCAAATTATAAATAGCGCGTACAGCCCGCTTTTGTAGAACAAAAATAAAATAAATAAATAAATAAATATCCATCACGCCTTATCCCCGAAGGGGTGGCAGAGGCATATTATATGCCCACTTTTCACCGTGTGGATTCCTGTCCCACGTAATAGGTGGTGAGCCCATTGCCGTGTTGAAATAGACAGACGCAGGTTGTGGCTACCTGCTGTTGAAATTGCTTAAGCCGCCTATAAGGCCTTCAACCAGGCTTAACGACTGCCATTTTACTGGCAACCGGGACCAACGGCTTAACGTGCCTTCCGAAGCACGGAAACGCTCGCAAATGTAAATGCCACAAAGTGGTCACCCATCCGACGACCAGCCATAGTGAAAGTTGCGTACCTCAGTGATCGTTTACTGAGACCGCGGGGCCACGAGCGCTTCTTTGAGTAAAATAAAACATAATTTTCCATCAAACTACTATATATTTTTGAAATCGTACCTCACAGACAGAGTTTTCTATGTCAGTCAGGGAGAGACCTCTACCAACATAACATAACATAAAAAATGATACCAATTCAATTACCAATCTGCGCCAAACTCATGCAGGAGTGCCGCAGGGAAGTGTACTTGGCCCGACTCTGTACCTGCTTTTTACTGCAGATCTACCTGCGACGGCAGAAGTGGTAATAAGTACTTCTGCCGATGATACAGCAGCCTTAGCAGTCGACAAAAACCCCACGCAAGTATGATTCTCCAGCGCAGTCTGGCTGACATTACAGAATGGCTAACAACTTGGCAAATGAAAGCAAATGAGAATAAATCAGTCCAAGTGACATTTACCACAAGATATGCCACATATCCGCCGGGAACACTCAATGGTGTGCAGATTCTCCAAAGTTTACTTGGATAGTCAACTCACATGGAAAACGCACATCTTCACAAAACGCAAAGCTCTGGGAATCAAACTAAGGAATATGTACTGGCAATTCAGCAGAAAGTCTGAGCTAGCATTGGACAGCAAAATTCTATTATATATATATATATATACATTGAAAAGAAATACCCCGAACGACCTATAAAATGAAAGTAAACATAAAATGAGGCACTTGTCACTGGACTGTGTGCCTTTCATGTCCTGTACTAAATATTTAGTAACAAAATTTCAAATTGTTTACTGAATGATTTATATAAAAAAAATTGATTACAATGTAAAAGAAAAAAAAATTCGATCTGATTGTTCCGACTAATCTCTTAAACAGCTGGCTCGAATTTAAGTTTAAAAAGAAGTAACCCATGATAAGTTTTATTTTTGCGTGAATGGGTTCTACGTGGGTGCGCTAGTATGTTATATATTTGTTATTTACGTTCTATACCACTTTAAAAATGCTTTACCTTTTATATACTCTTTTATTTGTTTAAGTATATCACTTGAAAGATCTTATTTACAAGGACTGCGAGCCGCAACATATCACTGTGAACCTTAAGGAACAACCAACTCATATTGCTGTAAGCTGTGATCAAGAATTATTAGCTGTTACTGGAGGACAATTACTTTCAGTTTATAATGTCTCGAACTTTAGAAATCCGGTAAGCAACTTATATACTACTACTAGTAATTAACTCTCTCTTCTTCTACTTTCATAAGTTTTTTCATACATGCTTGCAGGTAGAGTGTACCCTTGACATGACCTATTCCCAAAAGGTCTTCTATTTGAATAAAATACGTATGCCAAGATCGACCGATCGACTTTGCGCATTCACTCTCACTTATGCTTAATAGTCAAATTTCATCCATCCTCTACATATTTCCCAACCATCTAAGCATCCCTTTGTCTATCTTAGTCACTATATTTTCTGTAATACTGCAATGTTCCCTTATCACACTGTTAACTTTTGTTGTCCATCAACTTCATTCCAACTATACTTTACAGATTTCTCATTTTCTTAGAATGAAATTTATTTGGTGTTAGACTCAAATTATATGACTAGCTGTGCATACTTTTACACTTATAAGTATTTTCTTTTGCAGAATCCACCATCAATTGACATCAGGCTTAACAAGACCTCAACCTTTGTCTCAGGACTACAATGGAATCCATGCATGCCTGATAACCTTGCCATTGTATTCTTTGATGGGTCATTACTTGTAGGAAATATTAGTGCAGCTCCTCAATTGAAAATGGTTCAGACTAAAGCTAGGTAAATACTTTACTTGATCGGAATCTGTTTCTTAATGGCTCTTACTGTCCAAAAAATCAGATAAAATGTACAAATTAACACGTGATTCAATAAGTCCCGAGACTAAGTACTAAAACAAGGTTTTCTTTTTTATAAAATTATTTTTATTCATCAATGTAGTCTCCTCCAAGAGCGATACAGTCCCTCCAACGCTTTTATAACTTTTCTATCCCATGCGTGTAGAACGATTTGTCTTTGGCTTCAAAATAAGCCTCCGTTGATGTGATAACTTCACTATTTGAGTCAAACAGCCAGTAATCGCTGGGGGCCAACTCTGGCGAATAAGGGGGATGAAGAAGCAATTCAAAGCCCAATTAATTAATTTTGGCCATCGTTCTCACAGACTTGTGACAAGGCGCGTTGTCCTGGTGAAACATCACTTTCTTTTTGTTCATTTGAGGCCGTTTATGCGCAATTTCGTACTTCAATCGCTCCAATAAGCACATGTAATATTCACTATTTATATTTTGCCCCTTTTCAAGGTAGTCGATGAAAAGTATTTCATGCGCATCCCAAAATATAGACGTCATAACCTTACCGGCCGATTTCGGAGTCTTTGGCCGCTTCGGGCGGCTTTCACCAGCCGCTCTCCACTCCGCTGACTGCCGATTGGATTCCGGAGTAAAATGGTGTATCCATGTTTCATCCATTGTCACATACCGACGTAAAAATCCTTTTTATTACGATTCATCAGCGCCAAACATCGCTCTGAATCATTGATACATTGTTCCTTTTGATCAGTTGTAAGCAAACGCGGCACCCACTTGGAAAAAAAGCTTCATGTCCAAATTTTTATGTAAAATAGTGAAAACACTACCAACTGAAATCTTCACTATCTCGGCTATCTCGCGCACTTTTATCTTCCGATCTTCCATTACGATTTTGAGACGATTGATTTTTGGACGACCTGAGCGTTCCCCATCATTTGTGTCCATGCGACCGCGTTTGAAGTCGGCATACCACCGACAAATGGTTGCTTTAGAGGAAGCTGATCCCGCATAACAATTTATAAGCCATTGCTGTGCTTCAACGGTATTTTTTCCCATTAAAAAACAATGTTTTATAGACACGCGATAATTTTTTTTTCATTGTATCGAAACTACAAGCGTAGCGTCACACTTAAATGTCTGCTAAATCAATATATTAGTGTACCATTTTTAAAAATTTGACACATATATATATATATATATATTATAGAAGGCTAGTACTTTTTACAAATCAAAAGAGTTTTTAATATATACGCCATTTCCAAGTTAGTCTCGGGACTTATTGAACGATCTAGTATATACTATTATACTTATAGATGTCTATGCTGGAGTCCAAAAGGCAAACAACTTGTTACTGGCAATAGTGATGGTACTCTCACTCAGTACAAACCAGATTTAAGTCCAGCCAAAAACATTCCTGCCCCTATGTTTCAAGGGGCCACAATTGAAGCACTTGCTGTGCATTGGATCTCCACTTTTCAGTTTACTGTGGTGTATAGAAATTCAACAGATAACAGTCGTCCAGGTATGGTAGTTTTTATTTTACTACGTATTTTATTTTTTAATTAAATACAGTGTAAGTACTGTAATAGTGTTCGGTGAATATAATGTATGCCTCAGGCCATTTCTGTTCACGTTTTTAAAACACGGCTTTTTTTAATCCAAATGGAAAGAATATGGAGTTTACCATACTACAAAGGCAATGTAATGCCCATACATGTTGCCAATACATTGTTTCCTGTTTGTGATTATTGTCATCTGACAATTATCACAAACTATCTAGTAAAAAAGACTGTAAATGCAATCATCGATCCGTAAGTCTGAGTGTCCACTTCTTATGACTTCTTATTAAGATTTCTATGGTTATAACAGAGATCACTATAAAACTTGGAAAAATGATACAATAGCAGACTTCATATCTCATAGAGGTTTGTCAACTCTCTTTTTGTCCTGAACTATCATACTGAAAAATACTGAGGCAAGTCCTAATAAATAATTATATATTATCATTCCAGTTGTAACCATAGTGAACACTCCAAAGGGTAATCCACCACACTGCCTCAACTATGAGGATATATGCTACAGTATGGGATCCCACAGACCATGGTATTACTACTTACAGGCCATTCCTCAATGGTAAGTAAACATGTATTACTAGAAGTATTAGAATCTAAACCGAAAACTACTTTTAAACTAGTTTTAATGTAAAAGACGGACTTTGTACTTTTTGATTTTAAATTGATTCGGTTGAAAATTTTCAAACTGACTGTTAACTTAACTATCTTCACGCTGTATCCCTGACGGGGTAGTCAGAGAGGACAGATCGCCAGGCTTCGCGATCCATGCATACTTTTTTCGCTTCTTCGAGATTCATCAATCGTTTCATACACGCACGTCTGGGTATCCGAGTACTTTTGACCTTTCCGTTTTTGAGCAATCTGCTCACGTGGTCTTCATATGTAAGTCTCGGCCTACCCTGACCTCTTCTACCCTCTGCTTTCGCACAATATATATTCTTCGTCAATCGTTCTTCAATTCGTTCAATCACTCATTCGTTGGACGTGTCAAAACCAACGGAGCACGCCCTTTTCTAGCTTAACGCTGACACTTTCATTCAAACCTGCCATATTGCGTATCACTTCGTTACGTATTCGGTCGGCCAAGGTAACGCCGCACAATTTTTGAAGTGATCGCATCTCCACAGCATTCAATTTACTTTCATGCATCTGCTGACATACCCAGGTTTCGCTACCGTAAAGCAAAGTTGGCACTAGCACTGCGTTATGAATCGCCAGTCGTGCTTCTTTTACGATGCTTTGTCGCTTTACTAATTGGGACAAAGCACCGTTAACTCTGTTTCCGGCAGCTACTCGCCGTTCTACATCCGAATCACATCTTCCATCCTTCAACTTCTGCAGGCAACTGTCCAGATACACTATGAACAGCCAGGCGGACATGACACAACCCTGTTTGACGCCTGTACAGACATCAAAAAGAGGTGACACATCCCCCCCTACTCGCACGCAAGCCTTACAGTCCTTATAAAGCGACTGTATTGCCCGCAGCAGCAAGCCGTCCACACCATATCCGGGCCGCAAATCCCACAGAGTTTCCCTCACAACGTTATCAAATGCTTTCTCCAGATCCACAAAAGCGCAGAAAACCCTCTGGCTAATAGCCAGAAACTTCTCCGCGATCATGCGGAGAGAAAACACTTGATCCATGAAACCTCTTCCACGTCGGAATCCGCATTGAGCCTCCCATAAATACCTTTCAGACTTTTCTTGCATTCTTGCCGTTATAATCTTTGCATACACCTTACTAGCTAAGCTGACCAAGCTGATCGCCCTGTAGCTGGAGCAGTTTAGGCGCGAGCCTTTCCCTTTGTAGATAGGTACTACAACTGCTATTCGCCAGTCATCTGGGACCTCACCCGTCCGCCAGCACAAGTTGCATAACAGACATAGAGTGTCCCAGACGCGCGACCCACCGTACTTGATCATCTCAGCAGTAACTCTGTCTTTTCCCTCAGCCTTACCACATTTCATACTTCTTATCGCTTG
Source organism: Thumatha senex (assembly GCA_948477245.1). Classification (NCBI taxonomy): domain Eukaryota; kingdom Metazoa; phylum Arthropoda; class Insecta; order Lepidoptera; family Erebidae; genus Thumatha; species Thumatha senex. The sequence goes on along the minus strand of OX419732.1, from coordinate 17,365,025 downwards.
TTCAATTTCTTTCATACTAATGACTTCAATGACATCGGGATCCGGAGCATCGAAGTGAGCTTCACTTCCCGATGTGGCATCTCTGTCTTTTCTTGCATACATCTTTCCATAATATTCACTCCATCTCTGCAGGACGTCAGTTTGGTCTGTTAGGACGTCATTGTTAACACTAAGCACTTTATTCATACTGCCGAACAACTCCGGGTCTTGCCAACCTCTTTTCAGAAGAGCCTGGCATTATCCCGGAAATTGGACGACAACCTTTCATCCGCTTTCATTCTGCACCTTTCACGAGCTTCTTCTATCAGTGTCTTCGTGTTAACTTTTTGCAGCTTGTATCTCTCTTTCATACTAAAATCATTCCGCGAGGCTAAGTAGTCTAACCATGCTTTCTTCTTCATTCGAAATGCTTCTTTCACTTCCTCATTCCACCATGCGTCACGCTTATTACTACTGCCTCTTCTCGTTTCTCCACACACTTCTACAGCGGCATTTACCATACTATCCCTAAGGTTCTGCCATACACTTTCCACATTCTCACTACTAACATTGACGTTGCCAAGCTTTTCGGCTACCCTTTCTTTATATTTATCCCTAATGCATGCATCCTGCAGCTTCCAGCTATTGATGCTATGAGTCGGCTCAGGTTCAGGACACTCGGTGCGATGACGCCAACCCGCGAACAGACCCCTTATCCTAGTTATTACTAGGTAGTGGTCTGATCCTAGTTCAGCGCCTCGATAAACCCTTGTGTCCATCACCTGTTTACGGAGCCGACTATCCATTAGGAATAGATCTATCATGCTTCTCTTTGACTTGCATCTCCTCGTATTCATATGAATTTGTTTGTGGTTGAACATTGTGTTCGCCACAAACAAATCCTTTTCCTTACAAAATGCCAGTATAAGCTTGCCAGCGTCATTCACCCTTTTGTCCCCATACTTCCCGAGTACCGACTCAAAACCATCGCGAGCGGTACCCACCCAACCATTCAAGTCTCCACATACTATAAGTTTTTCATTTCCTTCTATCACATTTAGAGCTTCTCTCAGACTCTCCCAGAAGTCCTCTAGCTCACTCGCTTTCGACAAAGATACTGGCGCGTAAGCAGCTACCAGGAAAATCTTCGTCAAACCAAGTTTTAGACGGATCCAGAGGATTCTAGGACCTACCAGTTTGTACTCATACATACCGGAGGCCAATCGCGAGGACAACAAAATTCCAACCCCCCGACTGCCATGCTTGCTCTCTGGTACTCCAGACCATAGTGCGAGCACCCCACCCGGGAGCTCCACGAATTCGCTGCCCTTGCGCTTGGTCTCTGTCAAGCACACTACATCTAACTTTCTCTCATTCATAACATCCATCAACTCATTCATCTTATCTGCCATTCCTCCCCTAACATTCCACGCAGCTACCCTGCACTCCATCCTCCACTTCCCGCCGTGTCGGGCCGCGCGTGTAGGGTGGCGGTCCCCTACGCCGCTGTGGCTCACACTTTTCGCACCAGCGGGGACGAACTGGTGCGCTTCGCCTCGGGGGCACGCCCTAGCATAATTCGTCCTGGTAACACTCGTGTTGGAGTCAAACTGACTGTTAATGTCTGCAATTAGAAATATATTCCTGTATATTATCAATATATTATAATGCCACTTTTTGTTGTAATTTTATAACTTAAGAACGGGCTCACCTATCCAAACCAAATGTCGGTCGAGCGGTTCTTCATTTATCCCATTTTTGGTGGCGCTTACGAAGTTGCGCGGGTCAGCTTGTATGGTATATTTCAATTAATCAAAAACTTCAAAACTGTTAGGTCAACCTTGTCTATTAGACAAATGAAATTTAAGCCTTAAACTTGACTGCTCCTCACCAGACTTATTGAAAATTAATCAACTAGTACTCCAAATTCCTCAATTTTGATAAACAATATTCACTTTCCTGCTATTATGGTTCCATATTTTCCCTTCTAACATCTCCTTTAACGCACTGTCTCCAAAGACCATTCGCAAGTAAGTCATCCTCAACGCTACGACATCAAACCATAACTTTTGATGGTTTTTGGATGTTCTGGCAGGTAGATTTGTGCAGTCAGTAGGTTATGCTAGCATTCCCTACACAATAGCACTGAATACCACACAGCTACAAACAACAGATGATGAATAGTTTCTCCTGCGAGGTCTTGCATAGATGACTCAGAAAAATGTTCAACTCGCTCTAAGAACTTAAGACATAGTGGTAGTTTCAATTACTGTTTTTACTATTTAACATGTCTTTACTCAATTATAAATGGATATTAATGTATTTAAACTCACACGACTTATACTATGCATTTTATGTTATTCGGGTATTTATCGCGTAATATTTTAACTTAGGAAGTGAGAAAAAGTTAAAATATTACGCTAAACAGACCCGAATAACATAAAATGCATAAATTGATATTGTTACAAAAAGATCTAATCTTAGTTGTACACTACTCATAAAATCATTTGAGTGTAAAGGCTGAGATCGCCTCTATATATAGGTAGCTACAATTCATTATCTCTTCATTTCATCCCGTAGGGTAGTAGACACACCCAATAGTTATAATAAATTATGTGTAAATATATATTTCGACTGACTGACGGCCTCGGTGGTGCGGACGCTCTTGCGTAGCAGTCGGATACACTCTTGGTCGTGGGTTCGATTCCCACCCAGGATTAAACTTTGCACAATGGTTTATTCTGTGTCTCTGGGTGTTATTTATCTATAATATGTATGTATTTAGAAATATATAAGTATGTGTATCAGTTATCTGGTTACCATAGTACAAGCTCTGCTTAGTTTGGAATCAGATGGCGTTGTGTAAGTTGTCCCAATAATATTATTATTATTATTTAGAAATATTACTGTGTATATATTTAATATATAATGCACTACTAGCTGACCCGCGCGGCTTCGCCCGTGACATACTTTGAACTCCCGTCAGTTTATCAGTAACGCCTTTATTCCCGTCGCTTCCATTAAATCCCGTCGTTTATTACTTTTACATTAATGTATGAATATTTACCCGATTTGTTGATTACTGCTCCTCTCTTCAGGTAGTAGCGAGATGATATAGCCTTTATCAGTCACGCCTTTATTCCCGTCGCACCCATTTAATCCCGTCGTTTATTAGGACATTTAGAATTACTGCTCCTCTCTACAGGTCAGTACCGTGATGATATATAGCTTTCTATATACTATACCAAACGATAAGATATCGCAAAAACGCAAATGAAAGCAAAGTAGGCCCCAGTACGCACATCCTTTCTGTAGTGCGCCGATGACGCGTCTGAGGAGCGATATTTATTGGCGAGCGAGATAAGAAAACTATGAGCGGTCGCGCATGCGCTATTCGCTGAACTTGCCCATAATGCATGACCGCGTTATTTCAGAACAAATTTGATTACAATAAAATTAATATAGTGAGTTATCTTTAAAAGATAGACATGTGCTGTCGCGGACTTTATTTTAGTACTTTTAAAGGGGAACAATTTTGTAATACATAATTATTGCGTAACCGTAATCGTTTAGGCAGCGTTCATAACGGAAGCTTTCAAATAGAATATTTTTCTCCCGATTATGCTACATTTATGATATCTGTTCTGCACCTATTAGTCGTAGCGAAATGCTATATAGCCTATAGCCTTCCTCGATAAATGGACTATTCAACACAAAAATAAATTTTCAAATCGAGCCAGTAGTTCCTGAGATTAGCGCGTTCAACCAAACAAACAAACAAACTATTCAGCTTTGTAATAAATTTAAAATATATAGACCTTTAGAAATATATACCTTAGTATGTTTATCAGTTATCTGGTTACCATAGTACAAGCTCTGCTTAGTTTGAAAACTTAATACTTATTATTATTATTATTATTTTATTAAACTTCAAAGTGTTTTTTAGGTGTATCATAATGGCATCCTCGTCCAATAGCATGGAAATAGCTACCTTAGGCTCCAAAAAAGATGGCGAGAATTGGACCCAATGGTGTCAGGTAAAATGTATATGTTTAATAAAAGTTATATCTATGTATATGCTTTTTCAGAATGTGTTAAGAAAAATACATAATAATATTATTATTTTTGTAGAATGACGAAGCACGACCTGAACTCCCTTTAACGGATAAAAAGATTGAGAACTTTCCCATTGGAATATGGATTGACACTTGCGCCATACACCAACTGCCGTGGGGTAAGTGAAGTTGTTATTTTAATTAACTACTACATTATATTTAAACTTCTTTACTAATATAATATAAAGCTAAAGAGCTATTTAAAATTGGTTGAACGCGCAAATCTTAGGAACTACTGGTCCGAAATGAAAAATTCTTCTTGTGTTGGATAGCCCATTTATCGAGGAAGGCTATATATCATCACGCTACTACCCAGAAGAGCGAAGTAGTCATCATAAATGTTAAAAAATTAAAAGTAATCAGCGATGGGATTAAATGGGTGCGACGGGGTTACAAGTTTGTCACGGGTGACGTCGCGGGTGTCAGCTAGTAATTCCTTTGCCATCACATTTTTTGGTTGAAAGGCAAACACCGTGGTTAAGTAAATATAGGACCTATTTTTATCCCAGAAAACAAGTTGCTGTCAAGGTCATCTGCGAGGAATTTAAACATGAAGCAGCACCTGCTGCTTCATGTTTAAATTCCTCGCAGATACAGACACTAGTGTTCAATAAGCAAAAATACATTTTTTTATAGGTGAGAACTCTGCCCTTCCTCCAATGCCACTATTACATGTGCTGTCACATAATGGGTTACTGACAATATTTAACGTGATTAATTTGAATAAGGACGTGCCTCAAATCTGTGCACCCCCACAGCAAATTGCTTTACCTGCAGCTGTTATGACCAGGTAAATATGTTTTTATACACTAAGGTGACAGACAATCATTCCGACCACCTGATTGAAAGTTATCACTAAATAACTATACTTACTATCGTGACAAAGTGTCCCTGAGAACAAGCTACACCTAAAGATCTTCAGATAACAGTAAGCTAAGGTTGCCCTGTCATTACCGTAAACAGGAACGTGCGTGTATGAAGCGATTGATGAATCTCGAAGAAGCGAAAGAAATATGCATGGATCGCGAAGCCTGGCGATCTGTCCTCTACCTACTACTACCCCGTCAGAGATACAGCGTGAAGATAGTTCGTTAGTTAGTTTTTAGGACCCAGCTATTTAGCACTGAGTTTACTTTCAAATTTTTTTAGTGTTATTCCTGGAGAAACCCCTGCTCCAGTCCAACCTACGCGTAGCCAGGCTCCAACGCCAATTCAAGCGCCAACACCCATTCAAGCGCCAACACCCATTCAAGCGCCAATACCAATCCAAGCGCCAACACCAATTCAAGCGCCAACACCAATCCAAGCGCCAACATCAATCCAAGCGCCAACACCAATCCAAGCACCGATACCAATACAGCCAAAGGTACAATTTTATTTTTAAACTACATTTATTAAAACTGTCTTTTCCTTTCTGGGTTCGGCCCAAATACCTGTCCTTAAGTATTGTGTGAGCCCCGAAAAGTATTAATTTGAGTATGCTCAAAGTGCGAAGTTTAAAAATCAATTTATTTAACCACTTGGAGTTCAGAATTGACATGTAATGCCAAATTTGTAGTACAACAGGTACGACTATGACACAACAATGTGATCTTTCAAAGCTGTGACGTAGCAATCAAAACATATTCATTGTTTAGCAAACTGTAATATTATGTGTAACTAGGCATACAAATATATCTGGAACATACTTAGCTGTCTGTACTTCTCAATCTCTACTAAATTTTTACCAAGGAAAAGTAATGTTTTTAAACTTTCGCGATTGTCACTCATATTTATGATATTTCGGGTCTTATTTGCGAGGTGGTCACGGCTGGTGTAATCCGGTCGAAACGTCGGGAAGTATAAGGTAGGCTTTGTTGTTATAATAATATACGTCGCGAATAAGACCCGACATATCAGAAATAGGAAAATTAAGTCCCTAAGTAAAATGTTATGTTTTTTTTTTGTTAAACTTATGTAATAAAGTCTCATTTCAGGCACAAATGCCACAGTCCCATTTAACACCAACCCCTCAAGCATCAACACCATTACCACCTCCGCAATACAGTGCCAGTGTTCTCAATATACCGAAAATTCCCAGTTATACACAGTCACAGATCAATCAGGGATACGCCTCTGGTAAGTAGTAGTGAGTAATTCTATATATTAAGAAATAGTTTCTAATAAAATACTCACGTATTTTGGTTTAAGATATTCGGGCTCCAAGCCAGGGTTGTGTGTCAATGGTGGTCCTATTGAATTGTATAAGGTCATGGCGAAGAGGAGGAAATTTCGAAACGCTCAAACTTATATCGTCATCGCTTTATTTTAAGGACCATCACAAACGCAAAACGAGTAAAGGTCCCCACCAAGATCTCTAGTACTTAAGTGACCTCACCTGTTAGCAATGCACCTATTGAACGGTCATAGCAACCTCACAAGCACCCTTTAGGAGTTGAAAAGTCAACAATACCGAAAATCAAAAGCCAAGCTATAGCAGCTCCATGTAGCTAAATAAAAGTGAGCCTCTAAATTCAGGTAGGATTTAGTGACAACTGGGAATACTAATACTAAAATGAAGAGAGAAGATCCTCGCAAAACAATTGAGAGAAGCCTACGTCCAGCACTGGACTGCGACAAGCTGATTTGATGGATTGATTGGAAAATACGTTCTTATATTTGACTCTGAAAATGACGCTACCCGCCTCTTGATGAATTGAGGGGCTCTCTCACAGCCCAGAAGACAATGAAAGAGACACTGAGGTCTCTCAAGTTGGTGGCCCAATAATATGCCTCTACACGCTCCGCTTGAAAAATCTGGAGTTTGTAAGACGAGGAAAGCATGTGCGCTGGAAGAGTGTTCCAGGTTTCTATGATTCGACAGAGAAACGATATCTTTAATTACTTCTGGCGAAATTTCTCTCTACTGTATGAGAATGGCACTTCTATTTTGGGATATAATAGTAGAGGGTGGGATCAGGTTGAGAAGGGAGGTTTGGGAAGTAAGAGCTCTTCTTCAGAATACTTGTTTTATTAATTACCTTTTACGTCGTTTCAGCACCAGCACAAGAACAAAAACAAGTGTCGGAAATAAAACCGACACCAATAGCGCCAACTAAATCAGCTGTAAATCCATCGGTAATTTGTCTTTTATAAATTTTATTCCTTGCTGTCCCAAAAAGCTAGCTAGTGTGTTACATACAATTAAAACTAACACAAAATATTAATTATACGATCATGTTGTTGATTTGAAATTATATAGTACTCTTTTATCTCGGAACACTGTAAATAAAATAACCGGCGCTAGACCACCAAACAGTGACCAAATCTTTTCTAGGGGTTAGTTTTCGTCTAGGGCATTGTTTAGTTGCTGAACCAGGATTCAACCAACTTGCTGAGCGCTTGCGGTTATCAAACAGTATCCATTTTTCATCGCAAGTAACAATGCGGTTCAAAATTCCTTCATTTGTGTGTCTGTTGAGCAGTGCAAGGCACGTCTCGACGCGTACTTCGCGCTGGCGATCATTGAGTTCGTGGGGCAACCATTTGTCAAGCTTTTTTACCTTGTCAATTTACCGCAAATGGACCAATATTGTTTTGACGCTAACGTCGAAAGCTGCTGCTAATTCAGCCGTAGCTTGAGTATCATCAGCTTCCACAATCGCCTTTAATTCGTCATTGTCGACCAAAGTCTTCGGACGACCGCAAGGTTCATTTTTCAGGTCGAAATTTCCATAACGGAAGCGAGCAAACCAATAAGAGGTGATGCGCTGGTTTGTAGTGTTAGCTCCGTAAACGTTGTTGATGTTGCGAGCCGCTTGTGCCGCGTTGCTGTTGATGTTAATTACTCGATTTTTCAATGTCTCCATGATGACGAAATAGATTGAAATGCGATGAGAATGTAACACTAATCAATAAACTAATGACTACTTTTGGAAAAAGAATTCCATGTTTTTAAAATAAAATTAATTTGAAATTAGAATTCATAACCAAACAAAAAATATTTTGATTTGAAAAGGCCAGTACTGCAGAACGGCAATTTCATAGGTAAAGACTTATTATAAATAAGTCTTTACCTATGACAGTTATAGAAACACACAACCTCACGTTTGTGTAAATATTATCGTCAATGTCTGTATAAAATTAAATAAGTGTTCTCCGGGATCTGTCACAACTTTTATGGCACAAGTTTGTTTTCTCTTTCTACTCTACTTTCTTACTACTCGCTGAAGTAGTGATACCTAATATTCAATACTATAGTCGAATCATAGACTACAGAGAATTTCTTAAAATGACCGTACCACCTATTTCTGTCGCATCCTGGCAACTATGATATTGGCATTGCACTTACACATTAGTGGCCATCATTTACGAGTACATTCGAATTTCTTAGTATTTTTAGTGCCATTCTATTAACCCTGCTAAGCTTACCATATTAAGAATAGGATTGTGACTATTGATTTATGAAATCCTGACAGATTTTTACCGGGTGTTTTTGTTCAATAGCCACAAATTGTCCAACCCGTGGCACCTAAAGCTCAAACACCGCAACAAGCTCAACAAAATGCTGCACTGAAGGCTGAACAAGAAAGAATTAGCGAAATGAAAGCCAACCAAGAACTAAAGAATATGCTTGTCAAAGAAGTGAATGACTTTCAAAAAGAATTGTACAAGTTTATGGTTAAGACGAGAGAAACCCAAGCTAAGGTAAGATGGTCTTAAATGAAAACACTTGTTAACATGTACGAGTTTTCCAAATTACTGGTCAAGTTTTTCTCAGTTACGTAATGTAATAATATCATTGTAACATTTTGCAGCTACAACGCGATATTGACTTGATCAGCTCAAATTATAATAGCTGTTCCATAGACAGTGAACAACTCAAAAAGGAATGTTCCTTAGACGACTTGCGCACAAATATAGTGCAGTTGAAGTTAGAATTGGTACGTGCATGCGCCGTCGTTGCTGAAGCGAGATCACACGCTGAGTAAGTAGTGCCATGAGTCTTTATTCTATTAAGCGTAGCGTCAAGTTCCGATTGCATCCAATATTTGATAAACAATAAACAAGAGGTAGGCAGCAAAATGCCCATTTTTCTCGTTATGCATTTTCGTCCTACGTAACAGGTGCAGAGCGTATAACCAAGGGCTTAACGTGCCTTACAAAGCTCAAAACCGCTCACAAATGGAAATGCCACTAAGTGGTCACCCAGGACCCAGCAACAGCGAAAGATACTATGCGACACAATAATACTTCTGACATAATTCTGGCAACATAGTGGTTCATATATGAGCAGCGAATGACAGTGTGTAAATGGTGAATGGGAATAGCTTTGTCCTTTTTTTTACATACGGAAATTTTACACTAGTACTTTCGTTTCCGGGCGTCTTCCAAACTTCTAATACCTTAGCAAGTTGCCATAAAATTCTTTAAATTCGAAAGTTGACATTAGATTCTTCGGAGTGTTATAGGCTTAAGATACGTCAGCAAAAAATAACTTTTAAGTATTTATATTTTATTGACTCATTAAGTACATACATGAACATTAAAGATTCACTGCTTCTATATAACATGATTTCTTTTAAGTAATAGCAATTGTTCTCATAATTAAAAACTTTCAGAGCAAAGGATTGTCATCAATGGACACAAGCAGATCCTCTCACAACGAAACGCGTGGCGTCGGTGAAACAACTGGCGTACTATATACAGAGTCAACTGGTGCAGGCGCAAAAGGACCTAGACTACAAGTGGAATGAAGGGCTCGCAAATGACTCACAATTTCACAAGTTTGTATACTAAAATACTTTAATCTAAACTGCTTCAAAGTTTATAAACCTGCTACTACTGTTGTTGTACAAAGCGTGAGTTTTGCGCGGGAAGTTCTCGGATAGCAGACGCTTGTGCGAAACTAGTGCAGTAACCTTGTTTTATGTGTAAAAATTGTAGTTTTGTAAACATAAAATATATTGCAGTGCAATGCTATTTTACATCTTGCCGCGCAATCAAAATCAAAAATCTTTATTCATGTAGGTCACAAAGTAACACTTATGAACGTCAAGATTACTGCTTCTACATTTACATTTACTGCCAGATTCGCAAAGCAATAGGTAGAGCCAGAGGAAGAACCTGGCAATAAAACTCATGGCCACTCTTTTCTAACCGCCATTTGACACAGTTTGATTAACATGATATTTGACCAATTATACAGTAATGAAATTATACAAAAAAAAAACAAAAAAAATGTTTTGTTCATTAAAATTACACTTACATAGTTCCTTTGAATTTATGTGAGAACAGTCGACTAAACTTTGTTTGCCTTAAATTTAAATAATATTATTTGTAACAATTGCTATAACAGCTATGAGCTGACCAGTCCCAACAGACGGCACCCGTTCACGGGTATGACGCATATATCAGCCATTGCCCTATTCAACCGTATTGTAGGGAACAAGGCGACCCGATACATACGCCACCACTGCCAGGACACTTAGGCGAGCATGACATACCCAAAAACTACACAGCAACTATCATGTCAATTTCAAAATTATAAATAAGTCTACATAGTGCTCACACAATAATAAAGTCAAATTACATATAATTATGTATATTAGTTATTACCGGGACTAAACGCAGCCATACCTTTAGTTGCCTGGCGTATCAAATTATTTATACCTGAGAATGAAAAAAAAAATAATGTAAAAAAATGCAACATATATATGCAGATTCACGACAAGTAAATAATATAACATAAGATTCATTCGAATCCTAAATAGCTCGAGCGAAGAGCAAGCAAATCATTTCCATTTATTTTTATCATTCAAATAATCATTAATTGTGTAATAAGCCCTTTTCAAGAGGTGCGTTTTAATTTCCGCCTTAAATTTATGTAAAGGTAGGTTCATAATGTCTAAAGGAATTTTATTATATAGGCGTACGCCAATTCCTGCAAAAGAGTCGTGAACCTTTTGTAAACGATGATGCGTTCCAATTAATTTATGCTTATTTCTAGTATTTATCGAATGTATGTCACTGTGTCTATTGTATAAATGTATGTTCTGTTTAACTAACATGATATTTGCAAATATATACTGTGATGCAACCGTTAAAATGCCAATTTCTTTAAATTTCTCTCTAACAGACACTCTAGCACTCAATTTATATATTGCACGAATAGCTCTCTTCTGGAGTACAAAAATTACTTGTAGATCAACTGCTTTACCCCACAGCAAAATGCCGTAAGACATGACACTATGAAAATAACTAAAGGATACTAGCCTGGCAGTTTCTACATCAGTGAGCTGCCTGACTTTACTAACGGCAAAGGCTGCCGAGCTGTGTTTAACTGCAAGACACGTTATTTGGGCGTTCCACTGCAGTTGGCTATCTAAAGTGATCCCCAAAAATACAGTTGATTCTACAATATTAAGGGTATAACCGTTCAATGTTATATTTGTACCGCAATTCCTGACATTAGGCATGCTAAATCTGATACATTTTGTCTTCTTAGCGTTTAGTAGCAAATTATTGGTCGTAAACCAATCTACAACTTGGGCAAGTGAACTATTAACGCCGTTAAAATCAGTAAGCGTACGGTCTACTTTAAAAATAAGTGACGTATGATCAGCAAATAGAACAGTGTCGCACAAGTTCTGTATATAGAATGGCAGATCGTTAATATAAATTAAAAATAGAAACGGACCTAGAATTGATCCCTGCGGTACGCCCATAGCTACAGATGCTCCAGAGGAGCGAATTTCATTAACATCAACATGTTGTATCCGATCATTTAAGTAGGAGGCAACAAGATCCAGTGCAGAGTCTTTGATACCATAATAAAAGAGTTTTCGCAATAGTGTTTTATGTTCAACGCAATCAAATGCTTTGGAGAGATCGCAGAATACACCAATAGCATCTTGTCTATTCTCCCAGGCGTCATATATATGATTCAGAAGTGTCACACCTGCATGAATGGTAGAACGACCCCTTGTGAACCCATACTGCTCTTTATGTAGTAGCATATTTGAATTAAAATGAGCTTGTAGTTGTTGCAATATAATTTTTTCAAAAAATATCTTCTGAAAGCCCTAATAACGCTTCTATCACGTTAATGGGGCAAGGACACAGGACCTTAGACTGGACTTGACATTAACAAAGGACGGGACAGGACTAAATTAAAGCATAATAAGAAAAATATGATATAAACTAGTGGAATCCCGCGACTTCGCCGGCCTAGAGAAGTTCTTCCGTTCCCGTTTCCCACAGGAACTAGATAGCGGGATAAAAAAAAGCTTATGTGTTATCACTACATAATCTAAAACAAAGTCGTTTTTCGCTGTTTGCTCTATGTATGCTTAGATCTTCCATCCTTATCATTTTACTACGTTAGTTGGCTTCAGCTTTTTATGAAGATTATTTTGTCCCTTTACACCTTGCAAATTAAATGAATATCTTACGAGTTATAGCAAATTCAAAAAATGCGCAAAGAAATTAATTCGACCGGGCCGCGCGGGCGTAGGTAAGGAGAGCAGAGAAGTAATCAACGATTTTGGAAAATAATAAATAAATAAATATCGTTGTGACAACTCACACAACGCCATCTGATTCCAAACTAAGCTGAGCTTATACTATGGTAACCCAATAACTGATAAACTTACTTATATAGTTCTAAATACATACATATTATAGATAAATAACACCCAGACACAGAATAAACCATCGTGCTCATCACACAAAGTCTTATCCTGGGTGGGAATCGAACCCACGACCTCTTGCGTAGCAGTCGGATACACTCTTACCGCGCCACAGAGGCAGCCAAAAATGTTCTTACATTATTGTGAAGTTAATAAACGATGGGATTAAATGGGTGCCACGGGGTTCGAAGTATGGTAAGGGCGAAGCCGGGCGGGACAGCTAGTAAAAGTAAGTGTTATTCTGATGTTTAAGCTATATTATTGTAAAGTTTCATCAAAATCTATTCAGTAGTTTTTACTTGAAAGAGTAACAAACATGCTTACATACAAATATTTCCTTTTTATAATATTAGAATAGTTTTTTTTTACGTCATGACTGAAATAAGATCTTGTCAGAAAAAGTCAAGCTGACAGAGATAATTATTTCTGTCTCTTTCCAAAATTATTAGCTCTAAATACCGTAAACATTATTTTTTTTACATTTCTTTTCAGACCCGGACAGCACATGATTCGACCAATCTTGGACGACGTGTACCAACCTTTGGTAAAACAACAGGAGATATTGAGTCGACAACAAGCTGTGCTGCGTACATTGAGAAACACGCTCAAAGAGTGTGACGTCACACCTACCTTCAAGTCCACCTCATTATTAAGGAGCACGCCGTTTAGGAGCAAGTTAGTGTTAAAATTATATATATACATAGATAATAGATCCATAGACTGAGTGGAGTCCATTGCATCAATGTTTAAAAATGGTTGTAACAATATTCATTGGTATCGAGTTGTTCATTAGCTCGATAGATGGCTCTGGTCATACTCTTAAAATGACGGTTAAAATATGGTGGAGAATTTCAACTTGATTCGATACGGTTCGGGTAGTTCAGGTGGCTAGAACATTGCCCTGCTTAGGCAAAGATCACGGGTTCAATCCCCGTCTCGAATCGAATTGTCTTTTTCCACTTTATTAAAAAAATATATACACAGATAAACTCACTCACCTTGCATTTATCCCCCATCATCATCAGAGCCTTATTCCTGGTTGCATATGAAACCCTCGCTGTCTGGGGTTGACTTTCTTGCAGTTTCCTTTCCACTTCTTCAAATCCCATATTGGTACAGAACTATTATATTTCTGTTAAGTTTGGAATTAATAGACTAGAGACGCACTGATCATTTATTTGTAATAATAAGGCTTGCTCACCACATATGGCTAGCCAATCTCGGAACGCAAATTAAGTATCACATCTCACGTGACAGTGTGAAATTGATCTATGAGCTTATAGTTATAAAACTACAATTTCCCAGAATAAGTAGCGCACTAAAAAAAACTTTGTTCAAAGCTAATGTAACCTCATCGACAGTATCTTAAATCTAATGGTAATTAGAAACAACTGCAGCTTATCGTATCTTATTTTTATAGTATGAATAATGAAGCGCACGTGGGCCCGCGGCCTCAGTTCTCTTTAAACGATAACTGCGTTAGCGTTATAGCTGGTCTTTGGATGGGTGACCACTTTGTGGCATTTAAGGCACCTCAACCACATCGGAAGGCACGTCAAGCCGTTGGTCCCGGTTGCCAATAAAATGGCAATCGTTACACCTGGTTGAAGGCCTTATGGGCGGCTTGAAAATTTTCAACAGCAAGTTGCAACAGCCTGCGCCTGTCCATTTCAACACGGTAATGGGCTCACCCTCTGTTAAGTAGGACAAATATGCATACGGCGAAATGTGGCCGTATATTACCCGAAAAGGTAGGCAGAGGCTTATGCCTCAGCCTACCTTTTCGGGTATAAAGGCGTGACAATATATATGTATGTATTTTTATAGTATGCGACTGCGTAATCGAGTCTCTGAATAAGAATATTTTCTTTTATGCAGATAAAAATCATAAAGATAATGAAACTATTTTAAATGTAGAAGATACTAACTAGACTATATAACTAAAGAGTGCTTGTTAAAATTTATTGAAACGATGCTATCCATTTGATTACGGTAAATATTTTGGAGCCAATAATAGATCGTAAATCTGAAATAAGATTTGAAGCCATACGTATAAGATTGTGCTATGGGATCTGGGTGAGCAAACATCCAAAATACGTAACAAATTATTGGATTATACAAATATTTGTATTGATCCAGTACATTTATATTAGTTTGATCCCGAGACCTGAACAACGGCAGGTGCAAATTCTATCACTGTGCAACCTTTACAGTATAGTATAAAAAATTGCACACGATGAAATGTGGGCGTATAATATACTTCTACTACCCCTTCGGGGATAAAAGTGTAACTGATGAATGAATATATAGAGGGGAATTTACCACAACTATCATACATACATACATACATATCGTCACGCCAGTCTCCCATCGGGGTAGGCAGAGACTATGGCTTTCCACTTGCTACGATCCTGGCATACAACTTTCGCTTCTTCCACTTTCATAAGTGTTTTCATACACACACGTCGGTTAAGGGTACTCTTGACCTGACCTTTTTCCAAAATGTCTTCTATTTGATTGACATATGTACGTCGAGGTCGCCTCTTACCAGTTTGCCCATTCACTCTCTTCTGATAAATCTGTTTCGTTAGTCTACTTTCATCCATCCTCTCCACGTGTCCAAACCATCTAAGCATACCTTTTTCTATCTTAGTCACTACTTCTTCTACCATACCGCAATGTTCCCTTCTCACACTGTTCCTTTCTTTGTCCATCAATTTCACTCCAGCAATACTCCGCAGACTTCTCATTTCCACTGCATTAATTTTACTTCTATGCTTCTTCTGCCACACCCAACTTTCACTGCCATACATGAGTGTAGGAACAAGTACTCCTCTATGCATAGCCAGTCTTGCCTTCTCAGACACGTTCTGACTGCTCATAAAGGCGTGCATGACTCCATTCACTTGATTTCCAGCCAAAACTCTTCGTTCAATGTCACAATCACACTTTCCATCTCTCACAAATTTTGAACCTAAATATACAAATTCTTTCACCTGTTCCACTCGTTTTTCTTCCACAAAAATCGAGCAATTCGTCATACTTTCCTCTCTTTCAAAAACCATTACTTTTGTCTTATTTACATTCACTTTCATTCCTTTGCTTTTTAGCGTATCATGCATAATGTTAACCATCAACTGCAACTCCTCCGCCGATGATGCCAGTATTACCTGGTCATCAGCGTATAGGAGGCATTTGACAGTCAGTTCATTCATTTTTAAACCATACGCACTCTCTTGCAGTTCTTTCAAACAACTGTCCATGTATTGGTTAAACAGCGCCGGTGACGCTACACAACCCTGTCTCACACCTTTTTCAATGTGAAAAAAGTCTGTGCAGGCTCCGTTGATAGTAATACAACTTTATTGAAGTATAAACAAAGCCTTCCAATATTAAAACCCGATCGGTTATACTGTCCAGCATACTGATATGCAAATTCCTTCACAAAGCCAGCTTCTAAAGTTAATTTTATTTAGATAATAATTAATAAAGTTGTATTACTTTTCGAATCACACTCTGCTTAAAGAATCAAAACATTTGTTTCAGAGACCCACTCTCCAAACTTACAAAGAACATACTCAACATGAGCATTGATCCTGAAAAGACAAAGCAACCATTACTATCCTCTCAAAAATTAGATGCTCTAAGAGATATGCTTTCCAATCATAAAACCGTTAAAATAAAACCCGTCAATGTGGAGATGCGACATCACTTGGCCACTATGAAGTTGAATTATGAAAAGAGTTTGAAAGAAAAAGCACAAGCTGCAATCAAAAGCCCTCCAGACGTGAAGCCACCAACGAACCTCGGTGAGTTTTTATTTATTAAATTAGGACTTGGGAAATCCATAGTAAAACAATGATAAAATTCATAGTAGTTCCTATCATCTTCGAGTTCGAAAGTTAAATTTAGCTGACCTTATATGTAACGTAGTGATACGCAATATGGTAGGTTTGAATGAAAGTGTCAGCATTAGGCTGAGAAGGGCGTGACTCGTAGTTTCGGTCACCTCTACACAAATTACTGAGAAACGATTGAACATTTATTGTGCGAAAGGAGTGGGTAAAAGCAGTCAGGATTCAGGATAGACCCAGATTTACATACGAAGACCATGTGAGTAAATTGTTCAAGAACGTAAAGGTCAAAAGTACTCGGATACCCAGACGTGCATGTATGAAACGATTTATGAATTTACAGGAAGCGAAAGAAGTATGTTTGGATCGAAGCCTGGCGATCTGCCCTTACTCCCCCGTTAGGTATACATATATGACGATCGATATATATATTTCCATGTTTTTTTTTGTTAACAATATTACGCAAAAAAAGAAATGAAGTACTATGACATAAATAATTTAGTTGCAGCACCATTTGCACAAAAAGTTGCAGTGAAAGTTGAACCGAAACAAGAACCATCGCCTATTACTGTTCCGTCGTTCAGTCCTGTGGTTGGCATGAAGCCTACACTACCAGGGTTGAATAACGTCGCCAGAACGCTATTCACCGATGGTAAATATTCTTCTTTGTATTTAACTGGTTTGTGCAACCATAAGTAAGTTTTCAAGTATCCTATGATACGCATAATAACCATCTATAAGCCAAATTCAAACCAAATCCGTTCATGAGCGCGCATCGGCTTTCGTAGACCCTTTCATTTCATTTCATCAGTGTTCTGTAAACGATCACTGCAAACCCGGCAACGTATAATACGGTTCCTAAAGAAATGAGTAGACAATTGTGGCATTTCCATTTACGAATGCTGCCTTCTCTGGGAAGGCACGTTAAGCCGTTGATCCCGAATACTAGTAACATAGTTGTTATTAAATCAAATTGAAGAACTTATGGTTGAAATGAAAACTAGCTACATCAGTGGCATACTTTGAACCTCGTAGTACCTGTTTAACCCATAATTTTCAATAATGCATGGTAAATTAGCCCGATTTTTTTACATTTATTATAATCAACTGACTTTGTTCACTTCACACTTCTAGTGTTACAAAGCTCCGTAAACTACGGTGACCACTTTTGATCAGATGAGCCGAGTGCTTGTCTTCCACCTTAGATACTATTTAAGAAGGATGACAAACACTTTATATTAGATGATGAGTGATTCTCATAATCAATCAGTTAGCTATCATTTAAGTATTAGATTTTCAAACATCAACACCACACATGCTCCATTCCTGTTATTTAGATTTTAACTTGAAAACACTGAGTTCGAGCTCGTCAAGCTTCTTTCTTTCCAATGTCTATAATGTGGTTTTGAAATTGATTTTTATTATATTTCTAGAACTAAAATCAGAACTACCAGTGCCAAAACAAATATCTCAACAGACCTCATCCAAACCGATTCCATCCGCTTTCGTCTCTCAATATTCCCCTGTGACACCCATAACTCCATCACCATCCTCCTCAGTTGATACACGTAAGGTGCTCAAAGACCTAATACAAAACAAACAAGCGAGCCTTGATGCAAAGAATAATGAACCTAAAAACGATGCAAACACGTTTATGGGACAGAAAATTTGCTCCCCATCTTTTGCATGTAAGTATTTTAATGTTTGTTATATGGTAAATATTTTCACAGTATATCGGATAGTGTTAAACATTTCACTTGACCAGCACCTTTCTTCTTTATTTTATCGTTTTCCCGGTTATTTGCAATCCCTACTTGGATTTGAAGCCCAGGGTCTGATATAATAGGCTGTTAACAGCCGATATCATTTAGATTAAAATAAAGAAAAGGATGAAAGACTGCCGCCTGACCTAACCCCGTAAGGGCGCCTGCATTCGTTATTCAGCAGATGCACCACTTGCAAGTCAGTTTCCATCGGCCCGAAGATCTTGGTAGTGACCCATTCACTTTACCATACTATATCGATATCCTATTGGTTTGAAATCCTCACCCGGTGAATTACATAATCATAGTTCATCATCAAATCATTCATGAAATCATTCAATCATCATCAAATTCATCAAATCTTTGCTCTTACCTCACAATTTTTTCGTGATGTTGACTCAACAATATGAAATGCTGAGCTCAGTTACCTAACAGAACCAAAATAACGTTACACGTGTGCCTGTATACCAGCTTACTAATAAATCACATAAGGCTCATAGAAGGTTGATAGGTCAGACGGCGGTTGTTTATATAGGTCTCAGAGCCGCATTACACACGATCTGGTGTAAGACAAGGCAGGAACTTGGGCCCTCTGGAATTCATATTGATAGTCTGCCGACTATCAATGCGATATGACTACTGTGTTGTGTCTAAAGTTATACATGTCTATCGGGAATCGAGAGGATTAATTGAAACAAAGCATCCTCTTGGTGTAGTGGTTATGGTACCTGAGTTCGTGGGTTAAATTCCTACCCAATACAAATCTAGTTTTGATGATGATGATGATTTAGTTATGACCACCTTGCTGTGTTCTGTGTCTGGATTTAATTTAAGTAAACATTCTTAAAATATGTATATAGATATATAATAGGTATGTATGTTAATCGGTTTTCTAGATCTAATATAAGCTTAATTTGGGCTGATGGGTGCTGCTTAAAATGTCCCCTAAATATTATGGTATTAAAAACGAAGAAAAACGACGTATTGTTTCAGTTTCATCAACACCCGTTCTTTCATTTGGTACGACAACTACTAAAACTGCTGCTTTCGCACCAAAATCAACGCCAGAAATTAATGTATTTAATAAATACCCGACGCAATCATTTGTACCAGAACCCAAACCAGTGCTGGAACCAAAACCAATATCAGTACCAGATTCCAAGTCACAAACATTGTTACCAAAGCCTGAACCCTTCACACAACAGCCGAAACCGCCTCTAATTCAAGATTCCAAACCAGAAATTCCAACAGTCTCAAAACCCAAACCCAGTTCCACTGAATCTGGTGAAGTTGAAACTACCATTAATAAAACCATTACCTTGAAGCCGAAACCGAAACCAATACAACCGATTACAAATCTCTTTGGGCTTAAAACATCTACTCCAGCACCAGTTCCTGTCCTTCCTGATGTTTTGAAAACTACCCAAGAGTTCAGTAAATCAGAACCTAAAACAGTTAGTAAACCTGAAGAAAAGGAAAATATACCGAAAAAAATAGAATCAAAATCAGTAACTGAAGTTGACGAAGGAAACAATGCTATAAACCTACAAATGAACAAAACATCCATATTTGGAGCAATACCTCAGACTAGTAGTAGTTCTTCAACAAGTTCAAGTAAGTGATTTAAAATGCTCAAGTCTACGAAAAAATCCTTTCGCATATATCGTATACATATCCCTATACACAGTTCCCTTATAAAAGAGCACCGTGTGATTTTAGTCAGTTTCGAATCGGTCATGCCCACAGTGAGATACTGGTGGCTCCGCTCAAAAAGCGACCTTTTATAGCTCATCCTGATGATTATTGCGACAATATCTCATCTGCATTCTCGACAAGTCTTCACTATAATAACCTTCACATTCCTTAAACTATTCGAGTAGTAATATAATTTACGGTAATGCAATTGTAACATTTTAAAACACGGAATCAGGAAGACATTCCATCGTAATCATTTACGTTCTTTTTAGATGAAACAACGCCAACCGAGACAAAGTCTGAACCCAAACTAGAATCAGAAAAAGTAATAGAAAGGCCTGTTTCTGTAACTTCAAGTGCATCATCAATATTTGCTGCTGGCAACATTTCAGTTCCTCTAGGTATTTGTTTTTACCGTTAAATGTAAATTAATAGTTTAATGGGAAATGAGTGTATAGCAGTTTATTTGCCTTCGTAAATTGTTCTTATTATAATGACAAACTCCATCATGAAGATTGCATCACTTTGCTTACCTCTGAAAATAAGACCCTGATCAAATTTCAGAATTGTGTTAAACTATTAAACATTCATTTTCTATAGTGAATCTATTGAGATATATTACAATAGATTCACTATAAACGGACTACATATAAAACAAATTAACAAAGAAACCCAATCAAGATTATTTTGTAATTGTCAAAAGATTGTAGTGACAATCTTTTGACAATTATTAATCTCAAGGCAAACTTTTCTTTTCAGCTAAACCAGTACCACTGACTATCACTCCTAAACCTGATACCTCAAAACCGGCACCAGTTACACCAGCTTTGACACCAGTTGAAACCACAGCGTCAGCTTCGATATTTTCTTTAAAAAACAGTCCGTTCTCTGCATCTGCTTTTGAAACTGCATTTGCTGCACAATCAAAGAATCCGTCAGAGACTAGTTCCATATTTGCTTCTACTACCACTTCTTCCCCAAGCTTTGGATCCTCATCACAAGGGTCCATTTTTGGTTCTTCTAAGACCTCTGTTGATGGTACCGAGTCGACTCAAACAGCCGCTGAAACAACTAAATCTGCATTAGACCCTCAAGCATCAGATTCGACAACTCCAACATCCGTTTTTGGACCAGGAACAACACCAAAATCAGGATCAATTTTTGGCAATTCAGTATTTGCAAGTTTAACTGATTCGTCAACAACACCAGCCTTTGGCTCGTCAACTACTTCATCAACAACGTCAGTTTTTGGATCGACACCCTCTTCAGTATTTGCAGCAACTACAACGAAAGAATCGGTATTGGAAACTACAACAACAGCAGCACCATCAGGTTTTAGTACAAATGCTCCAACTACCAATGCTTCTATATTTGGCACTGTTCCTACTACGTCTACATCTAGCGCGGTTACCACAGCTGGTACTGAAACGCCTGCTTTAGACACAAATACAGTGACGACCCAATCATCTATTTTCGGCACTTCGGGTGGTTCTGTTTTTGCTTCTGCTACAGCTAGTTCTAACCAGACGTCAATATTTGGAGGTCAACCTTCTTTAACACAATCTACTTCAATATTCGGTACCGCTACATCAAGCACACAATCTTCAGGTAATTTTGTTTTATGTGTACTTATTTAATACGTATTAAATTTTTTGATTACATTATTTTAACAAAATCTTATAATACCTGAAATCTCTTTAGAAGTTAGTTTGCTCAGTTTTAGTAACTTCTTATTTTATTCTAGTATTTGGTGCACCAAACGCAACAACCCAAGCCTCAATATTTGGTACACCAACAGCAACAACTCAGACGTCAATATTTGGTTCACCAACTGCTACTACCCGGGCGTCTATATTTGGTACACCAACTGCATCGACTCAAGCATCAGTGTTTGGTACACCAACTGCATCGACTCAGTCATCAGTGTTTGGTACACCAGCTGCATCGACTCAGTCATCAGTGTTTGGTGCACCAGCTGCATCGACTCAGGCATCAGTATTTGGCACACCAACTGCATCAACGCAAGCATCAATATTTGGTACACCGACTTCAACAACTCAAACTTCAATATTTGGTTCACCAACCGCAACGACTCAGACTTCAGTGTTTGGAAATACTTCAAATCAAACATCCATATTTGGTACTTCTTCAGAGACGGCGAAAAGTGGTTCTTTATTCGGAGGTGCCGAGTCAAACCTATTTGCAGCAGCAAGTATATCTACTACCAGTGCGCCTTCACAGAGGTAACGTTTTAATTTTATAACTCTTATCTTCGAAATACATACATACTATCACGCCTTTATCCCCGAAGGAGTAGGCAGAGGCCTACTCTACGCCCACATTTTACCGTATGCAATTTTGTCCCACGTGAGCCCATTGCCTTGTTAAAATGGCCAGGCGCAGGATGTGGCGACCTGCTGTAAAGAAATTTCAAGCCTATAATGCCTTTAACTGGGCTTAACGACTGCCATTTTACTGGTCATCATCATCATCATCCGAGCGTCTGTCCCAGTTGGGTCTCGCTACGCCCGGCGTCAGCTTTCCTACATTTTCTCCTCCACTTCGCACGGTCGTCGGCATCCCCTGTAGTGAGACCATTGGCACGCATGTCATCCCTTACGACGTCAAGCCAGCACTTCTTGGGTCTTACCCTCTTACCGGGATCCGGTGGGGCTGACATGGCCAGACATTTTTTCTACCTACGTAGCCCGACGGTTGCCGCAAGACGTGACCATACCAACGAAGGCGACACTCTTGCAACTTGTCTGCAATGTCACGGACGTGAAGGCTGCCGCGGATGCGAGAGTTCCTCACGCGGTCCATCCGCGTGACTCCACACATCCACCGCAGCATCTTCATTTCCGTGACACGCAGCTCCTGCTTGTGTCGCTCCAATATCGGCCACGTTTTACTGCCATGTAAAAGGACAGGTCTATCTGTATATGGTATATCTGCTCTGTAAACGATCATTACGTTAAGCAACATTCTCTATGGCTTGCTAGTTTTATATCATTATAAGGGTTGGAATCATGTCAACGAAGGAGCAAAGTATTTTTGTAGTTATAAAAAAAATATAGTAAAAATATTGTTTACTTTTTTATCTCAGTTTGAAAAATGCTTAAATTTAGGCGTCTAGACCAGAATACCCTCTAAGTCGTTGGTCCCGGTTACCAGTAAACGGTATACAATGCTGTGTGTGAGTGCATTCTAGTCGTTTTCTCAGCGCTCTACTCCAAAAACAGTTAATATTATTTTTTGTATATAATTTCACGAATAACAGTTTTATAATGAGCGGTAATGACCTGCGAGCAATAGTTCGCGAGATATTTGCAAAAAACTGATTTTCGTGATCTTTTGACCTTCATAACTTTTTTAGCCGGCATGATATTAATGTCAATTTTTCACATCTTCATTACAACGCCGTAATAAAGGTGTGTACAAAAATTCAGCTCAATAGGAATTAATCCGCAGATTGGGGTTTAAAATGCCTAAAATGACTGGGCTACTAGCTAACAGCTAACTAAACTTTTTGCATTTCGGTTGAAAAAGACCCTTAAAGTAATTTACCTATTATATATATACCTCTGCCGACCCCTTCCAGAAAAATGGCGTGACTATATGTATAAATGTAAGTCTTATTTCTTGTCTTCGGTTTATTGTCCCTATTAACATTCCCTATTATTGTAATTATATCCAACAGTACACCCGGCTCAGTATTCGGCAGTAGCAACACTAACGTTTTTGGCAATAAGGCTGCTTTTGGACAACCCAACCCTGCCTCAGCTTCAATATTTGGTGGCGGAGGCGCGACTTCGGTCGGACAGAAACCAGCCAACAGTTTCTGGTCTGGATCTCCTAGTGGGGGATTTGGATCTCCTAGTGGAGGATTTGGTAAATATATTATTTTTATAGTAGGTACAGAGTGTAAAGGAATTGTGTACGCTGGTTGCTTTTCTATTATATTGCCCAAATACTTTTATATATTATTTTATAGCCCTATTTGTGACTTGTCTTCAACATCCCATAAAATGAATGGCAAATTATGATTAGTACAAAATAAAATAGATATAAAAGTTCGGTAAGGCAATATAGAACCTGCCTGTATACTTAATTACTTTACACTCAGTACATACATATTTCGTGACATACATACAACTTCATCTAGCCTCACCTTTGATGGAATAATTATAAGTTTTATAGAAAAGTACTTAACATTCGCAAGTAATATTCGTATAAATAATAGTACAACCATTTCATGCGACCCCTTCGACCGAAAACGAGACATCACAGTCATTATAGTATTGCCTGTTATCCCGTATATAATGTTTTAAATTTGATCTGTCACTAACTGCAATCCGATTTATGAGGATTTCGTTAATTCTTATCTTACCGCTGTGCTTCCCTTTTTCAATAGGTATACATCTAGTTGCCTTCCAGTAGCGCAATTCACAAATCTCGGACCCAAATCCTCTACTGCGCAAATGTCATCGATATTCATAGAACTCGAAGATTGATGACATTTGCGCAGTAGAGGATTTGGATCCGAGATTTGTGAATTGCGCTACAGGTCTCCCGTTGTGCAAAGGAGAGAAGAGGCGCTAACTTCTTTTTCCAAGTCCTTCAAATTATCTTCTGATTAATTTTGTTGCGAGTCCCTAGACACTTTAACTTCTCCTGGTACTTCAACGAGATCGAGCTCGGTGTAACTTTTCTGATCTTGTTCATTGCTGTAGATTGGTCCCAATAAGCTGAAAAAATCTCTCCTTTATTTCTCTTCTTGATTCTTCGTTCCACATTTTTTTTTAATATTGTTATTGTCATAATATTTAAATGTTCATTTATCAAATTTATAGGTCAACAACCCACTACACAAGCTTCGTCTATTTTCGGCGGTACCACTGGCGGTTCATTTAGCACACCATCGCCCAGCGGACAAGCGTTTGGCAGCCCGCAACCAGGTACATAAATATGTTATATGACCTATTCAATATACATACATATTGACACGCCTTTATCCCCGAAGGAGTGTTAGAGGCATATTATACGCCTCCATGTCCTAGTAAGCATTTTTATCCCATATAACAGGTGGTGAACCCTTTGCTGTGTTAAAATAAACCGACGCAGGTTGTGGCTACCTGCTGTTGAAATTGACATGAGGCCTTCAACTTGGTTTAATGACTCCCATGTTACTAGCAACTGGGACCAACGGGTTAAGGTGCCTATCAAAGCACGGAAACGCTCGTAAATTGAAATACTACAAAAGGGTCATCCATTCGCAACCAGCCATAGCAATAATTGCTTAATGCAGTGATTGTTTACAGAACACTGAGTTACAGGAGCCACGAACGCTACAGCTCCATACTTTTTGACATTCTCGCAAAAGAAAAAATATCATTTCTGTTTGCAGCTCCTGCCTTTGGCAGTTCCCCTGGGTTTGGTGGTAATCAATCAGTTTTCGGATCATCGGGTTCATTCGGATCTCCTTCGGGTGGGTTCGGATCCTCGTTTGGTGGAGGGTTCAACAAAAGCCCGTCAAGTGGGTTCGGTGCACCCGCTGCGTTTGGTGGTGGAGCGACATTTGGAGGGGGTGCAGCCTTTGGTAGTACATCACCAGGGAAAGTCTTCGGAGGAGCAGCACCCGGTTGGTATATCAGATAACTTATGTAGGTTGTAGCAACAGGAATTTATTGATTCGAGGAGTTTGATGACAGCGACATCGAGTAACTGTAACATTGTAATTGATTTTATGAAAATATTTAAGCTTTGAGTCAATAGATGGCATATCTCACCTGTAAGCTATGCACATGCCGAATAACGATGATTAGCCATTGCTGGGTTCGGCAGTCGTTCCCAACACTGCCAAAACCCAAAAACCAATCGATAGCTGCTATTAGCAGCCATTAAAAGTGAACCCCGGCATTCACATTCAAGTGTAAAAGAGATTTGGGAAATCAATCGAGTTATAACCAGGGGGCCGAGTCTACTATTGACAAGCCGTAGGATAGACCCAGAATCGCTGTTAGCTGTCAAAATGTTAGTTGGCCACCAAAAATGCAACTGAATAGCGGCCACTGGCGCGGTACGTGTTAGTAGAATTCTATCCGCTGACCGATAGAAGTTTATTGGAGTACGATTGTAATAGTAGACTACAAAAAACTGACATAATTGTACCGGTGACTTTCTGTTAAGCGACGATTTATCGATTATATTTCGACACGATTGAAATTGCACTCGGCCCCTTGATAGAAAAATTTTGCGGGCCTTTGGGTTGGACATAATACTCTATTGAAACCATATCTATCAGTCCCTAGACCTGTTTAGCAAACAATCGCGTTTTTCTTATATGTGTACGACAAATGAAGGCAAGACAAGTCTACACACCTAAGCTGCCCCAGCCCGCCGGGGTCGTGCCGACGGCTTAGGTGTGTAGACAGCCTTATACAGCTTGCAAAACCGATTTAAAAAGTTTTAAGTCTACCCCTTTTTTTTCTTTTTATTTATTTAGGGATTTCTGTACACAAATATTACGATGTCCATTCCATGGTACCTTAACCTATGTATATTACTAACTACTTACATAAAAAGAAATATATATCTTTGCTGCATTAGACGTAGATCCTAATCTGCCAGGATGCCATGGAATAATTTAACATCTATTGCAGATAGGTTCAGGGAGTCCACCAGCATTCGCCTTTTTTTCTTAATTCTGTACACATTTAAGTATCTATCTCTTTGTTTGCAGTGCCAGCCTTCAGTTCAAATCAATCCAACGCGACATTCGAGAGCCTAGCCACACAGAACACATTGACCTTTGGGAATCTCGCTCAGCAATCAGGACAGCCATCTCAGCAGGCACCTAGCTTCAACACGTATGTAAAATTTTATAAAAGTAAATGTAAGTTAAAAATACTGCTTGCCTTAAACTGGTTCGTGCGGCAGGCTCTGTTGCATAGTACGTACCAAAAAGTTAAATTCTAATTACACTCACGGTTTCGCCAGTGACATACTTCGAACTGCCGTCGTACCTATTTAAACCCGTCATTTATAAATTCAACAATAGTATAAAAAATTGCCCGATTTGTCGAATTTTATAATTAATGCTCCGTTCTCTAGGATAGTAGCGTGATAATAGTAGTAGCCTTCCTCGATAAATGAGCTATCGAACACAAAAAATATTTTTTAAATCCGAACAATAGTTCCCGGGATTAGCGCATTCAACCAAACAAACAAACTCTTCAGATTTATATATTAGTATGGATTTGTATAGTTGAGAATTGTTAAAGATATTGTATAAGTAGTATAAGTGGATAATTTAGGTTTTATTTATTTATTATACACTTTATTGTACGCCAAGACAGTATTAAATTAAGAAATTTGAACCAAAATAGCAGTACAATGGGCGGCCTTATCGCTTAAAGCAATTTCTGCCAGGCAACCTTTGGATGGAATAAATATGATGGTAGAAACTAACTGGTAGTTGTTGGCGTCAAGTTAATGTAATAGTTATATACCTACAATAAATTATTAAGTAAATTACATATATACAAATCACAAAATTTTATATAAAATACATACACGATTTATATACAAATAGACATACAAATAGTTATTCAAATAAATACATGCCACTAAATATTATATATGTTCCTAAATAATTTATAATATTATAACTTAATTGTTAAGTAGATAGTAGTTTTTAACAGTTGATTTGAACTTTTGCAAAGTCTCAGCTTGTCTAATAGCCAGCGGTAATTTATCCCACAAGCGAACTGCTGTAACGCTAAACGATCTATCAAAGAAATTTGTGGAATGTGGTGGCATTTTTAATTCTAAGCTTTCCGATGACCTCAAACATCTGTCATGCGTATCATGTAGGAACTTAAAACGTTCTTTTAAATAGGAAGGTGTAGATGGGTTAAAAAAAATATTATACAACAAGGATAGAATATGAGTATTCCGGAGAAGTCGTATAGGTAACCACTTGAGCTGTAAACGAAACTGTGAAACGTGATCATACTTGCGCAAGCCAAATATGAATCGTATGCAGATATTTTGGAGACGCTTAAGTTTCTCAAATTGGTTTTCGGCGAGATCTAAGTAGCTGACATCTGCATAATCAAGGATTGGAAGAAGCAGGGAGCTTGCAAGCACAATTTTTTGGCTGTGGGAAGGAAACGCTGCAGTCTCCTTATGGAACCTGCGGAAGGAAACATCTTCCTACTTACCTCCTGGAGTTGTGGACCCCATGATAAATTGGAATCAATAATGATGCCTAGATTCCTTACCTTATCGCTAACAGGAATCGTTGTACCATTGAAAACAAAAGGTGGAATCTGCGGCCAGTTTATTCCCGATGTTGTTTTTGGACTGCCAATTATTATGACCTGCGTTTTAGAAGGATTGACTTGTAGCCCATATGATCGACTCCATGATGATATTTTTGACAAATCCTCATTTATGGTATCCACCGCCTCCAATAGCTGCTTCAGGGGTGCCTGTGTGTAAATTTAGAGATCGTCTGCGTAAAGGTGGTAGGAAGAAGTAAGTTGATTTGAGATAGTATTTATAAAAATTGCGAAGAGGAGGGGAGAGAGAACGACACCCTGGGGCACTCCGACACTAGTATTGCACCAACTAGAAACGTCATCGTCAATTTGTATACGTTGTCGGCGGCCACACAGGTAACTACGAAACCAGTCAATTTCCGTAGGAGATTTAAGAGAGCGGAGTATCGAAAGCAAAATGTCAAAGTCTACAGTGTTGAAAGCGTTACTGAAGTCTAGTAAACATAGAACAGTCAACCTCCCATTCTCCATACCGGATCTAATATCGTCTGTAATATTTACTAAAGCCGTGGTCGTGCCGTGACCGGGACGAAAACCGGACTGAAATGGATTGAGAAGATTATTTTTACAGATAAATGAGCTTAATTGGAAGTGAACAAGGCGTTCAAGCGCTTTAGAAAGGAATGGGAGTATGGATATTGGACGGTAATCTGCTAATAATTGAGGATTAGATTTTTTTGGTAAAGGACTTATTAAAGCGTCTTTCCATCGTGATGGGAAAATACCAGTCGGGAATAGTTAAAGATATAACAAATGATGGGTAGGATTTCATCGAGGATTGGAAGAATCATATTTCGCCCGACACAGTCACTACCAACAGCTTTAGACGTGATCGCCATAATGCTCTTCTTAACATCACTAGCGGTAAATAGTTCGAAGAGAAAAGGTGAATGATTAGGGGTTGAAATAGTTGAAAGATTATGAATGGTCTGTGCCTTCAAAGTCCCATCAAAATTGTGCAAGGCAGTAAAATGCTGGTTGAGAACCTCAACATTTAAATCTTTTGGATTCAATTCCTGTCGCGATTTACCAACACCCAGTGTTCTTAAAAAAATCCAGACCTTTGATGGGTCGCTATTTTGAACTGATTTATGTATATGCTGGCGTTGTGCATTCCTACACGCCCTCCCGCAGCGATTCCGGGCCGAAACGTATTTTTCATAGTTTGAATCTGTTGGATTGATTTTGTAGCGATATATAGCAGCTGCTTTTTTTGAAATCAAAATTTAATATCATTTGTAAGCCACGGAGACGGCGTATGCTTCATTTTGATTGCCCGAACAGGCGCATGTTTGTCATATAGTTTGATGAGATTCGATTTCAAAAAGGCAACTTGATCATCTACGGATCCGGAAGTAACCAGTGATGTCCAATCGATGTTACTGGCATCTTCACGCAAGTCACCAAGATCCATGCCGCAAAAATTACGCTGCAGAAGGATTTCAGGCTTGGCCTTAGGAGGACGAATTTTGTATGAAAGGTAAAGAAGGTCATGATATGAGAACTGGTCAGCCGAGAATTGCCCGTGCATAGTGACTAGATCAGGAGAGGAGACCATGATAAGATCGATAAGTGTAGGATTACAGTTTGGGAAGTGGTGAGTTACATCTGTTGGAAGAATGGAAAGGTTACAAGATATTGAGAAGAGAGGAGGAACGAAAATCGCTCTTCAGCAAACATGTATTAAAATCCCCCATGATTATGGAATGACTGTAAGAAGGCATGAGATTCAGTAACAGTGCTTCGAAAGAGGAAAAGTAATTAATATTCATTGAAGGACAATAATAAACGCCGAATAGGAGTTTTGTGTGGTTGAGTTCAACTTCCAGAAACAAATGCTCACCGGCATCAGGCGGTGGTGGTTGTTGCGACATACTTATGACAGCGAAAGGTATATAAGATCGTAGAAATATGGCAACACCACCAGCGCGAACATCGCGATTTGTGCGATCGTTTCTGATAAGCTGAAACCCAGGAAGGGAATATGTACTAGAAGAATGACAAGTTTTGAGCCATGATTCTGAAACAAATATAGCATGAATATTCTTACAGTCAAACGTGGCCAGCATTTCAGGGTAATGAGCCGGAATACTTTGGGCATTGATATGAACGACAATGAAATGCTGAGCAGCATCAGAAAACCTAGTTTTGAGACTTTCCGACAAAGACGGGATACTAACGAAGCTGTCCGCAGAGCCTACCGAAAAAAAGCTATCAGTATCACTATCATTTTCATACTCCAGCATTAAATCACTGTAAAAAATAAAAATATCACAAACTTAAATAAATAAATAAGTAGGCAAATGTTACTTAATAAAATATAAACAAAATAAATATAAAGCTATATATATTTATATAATGAGGTGTTTATGTGTATACCAAAATATTATTACCACCTGCCAGTTGTGTCAGCATCCATATCACCTATAATAAGTAACATACAATAATACTTACCTATTACAAAATTAATAAAAGATAAAATATCCGGGTATGTTTCTAAAACGAAATATAACATTTACAATAGTCAACAAAACGCAAATACATAAAACCTTTTTTAAATCTTAAAAGACTAGTAACCACAGCCAAAAAAACTTGACATTGCCACAATTTACTAAATAATTTGATTCATTATTATAAATTACCTCCAAATAAAGAAAAAATAAATAAGATGTGATAACATTTGTCATCCACAATGTAAACAAAGCAGACAGACTAGAACTAACATACATAAGATGAAGGTTATGAAATGAAAATATTGCACTGAATACTGAATCACTTCTTCGAATTCTGGAACTCTTCTGGATTTCGTTGAAGGTTTTATTGGCGTTTGGGGCTTTTCTTCGCTAATGTTATGAATTTTATTCAACTCACCCATGCTGACGATTCGATGACGGACGCCTTTGTGATTTATATGTATAAAACCCTCCTTGGTCCAGCAATTGCTCAAACCGAATTTCTGACGTGCAGCGATGAATGTGTGGTGACGCTACTTTGTGAGAAACTCCGATTGTGTGATCCCTGAGCCTTTGTGTTTAGTTTTCTCATATCATAAGCCGCCACGTACTGCAACATTATGAAATTTGACCACAATAGGCCTCGGCTTATGTTCGGATGAAGGGCGACCCATTCTGTGGCACCTGCGAATATCTTCAGCTGCTATATTTGTGTTCATGTGCTCATGGATTACTTTGATTAGAACATTTGATGTCTGCTCCTTCTCCACATCAGGTATGCCATGAAATAATAACATCTTTCTGCGTGACCGCATCTCCATGGCATCAATCGTTCGTGACAATATAGCAACTTGTTGTTGTAGGTTGCCCATGACATCAGTAACAAACAACTTGAACTGCGAAAATTCTGCGGCAAGATTCGCCAGTGTTGCACCCTGTGTTTTAGGCAGTTCAGCCTCAAAATCCGCCATCCGCTTCAACAATGCCTCTTTCATTGTACTGATTGACTCTTGAAGCGATTCCATTTCAAAATAAGTCTTATATAGTTTTGGATAATGCTGTAATGGATAACACACTGACAGGTTTGGTATATTAGCAACTTAATGTCACCATTTACAAATATATTATATAAGATATACGTGTATTTTAATTTAATAAAATACACGAGCAATAAAATTTATGTGTTTATTCAACAACTACCCTCCAAGTTCTCAAGTTTTACTAAGAAACCATGTATTAAATTTGCTCAAAAGTGTCTCAGCATCCAGACAAACCTATTCTAAATTTTGTCATGTTTATAGAAATAATATTGCCCATGTTTAAAAACAAAATAAAAATATGAAAAAAATATGTTATAAAGGTAGTCTGTAACAAAATTCGATGCGAATGTAAAAGTATGTTTCACTTAAAAAAAAACCTTATTCTCTCAACAATTCTTGTTATATTCAACTGGAGAGTAAATTCCATTTCGTTTCCAGGTCCCCGTCGTTCACCGGATGGCGAGGCTGATGACTACATTACAAAGATCGTGCAATTCGTGCGAAACAAAAGCGTTAGACTATGTGCAGTGTATTGAAAGTGAAACTAGTGTATATAGTGAAATCGTCATTGATCTTGTATGCTATAATAAATGTAACCATGTGCCTAAATGTCAAGTTCTTTTAATAATAATTACATAATATTATTGATTTATTCATAAAACGAGGGCTACGTTCTACGGCCATCAACGACCTGTTTCAAATGGCGTTTAGAAAAAGAAATTAATTAATTAAAAGAATATATTTATTTCACGTCCAAACTGAAAGAACCATAGGCAACATTTTTTATTCTTCGCGAGAGTGGAGAATAGACTGACAATACTAGCTCGTGCATCATGGAGCAAAACTGCTGACTATGCACTGTGAAATGGCTGAAGATCCGGCACAATATTCGGTTATAACCCAACACCGTAACACCCAAAGTATCGTTCCACATAAGGCTTGTGGTCGCTGCGAGCGATCGTATGACGTCATACGTGCCGTCACTGTTCGCCACCGCATGACGCCACAAAACATAGGTGGGTCCAAGAGGGCTTACAGCACAGCGCTCAAGATGTACGGATGGAACGGCAATTTCAGCGGTCGCGGTCGTGGAAGACGAAGGACTGTGTGTTGTGGCGTGAATTGGGAGAGGCTAGGCTACGTCCAGCAGTGGACTGCGATGGGCTTATTTGATTGATTCATAATAGTGTCGTAAATCTATAGAAAACTTCTTTACTTCATCGATACTATATGGCGCTTAACCTATATATCGCGACCGTCCCGCGGGGTGACAGACCAAAGACAGATAATATAATATAATTCTTATACCAAAAAGTAAGTAAAATTGAAATAAGAGAGCCATCTTTCGGATTATTTATGCCTGTTGATTTGAAGCGCTATCTACATTTCCTAACTAAAACTAACACTATCTAAATCTAGATATATGTATCTATATTTATATTTTAATTTGTATGTAAATGTACGCAAGGCTATAAGTATACCGAGCCGCATTATAAGGATTGACGGTTTTAATAAACCCGTATATATTTTTATGAGGATTTGTATGGTTACACAATTACATTCATATTATAAACATACCAAATATCATAAATATTATAAGTTTTTGAAAAAGACACTCCTTATAGGGCGGCCCGCTATACTTGTATCCTATGCCCTCTGAACTTAGACGTAGAATAGCCGCACAAGGTACAACTGAAACCTAAAACACGATAAAGAAACATTAAATAAAACAATAATATAATAATTATCCATTATTTATTGAAAATGAAATGTAAGTCACATATACTCTTTCTTGTGTAGATCTCATCATTAGACAATGTTTCAAATTTATTTCCAAGTACATTAACCCAAGCTTGAAAACGCTCGGGATCTCTTTTTGGATTTAAAAACATATGCATACAACATCTGAAAAGATATAAGTCTACATAAGATACTAATTGGGTATCTACTTATCTATAAATATTATTACAAATTTACTATCCATCTATCTATCCATCACGCTGTATCCCTGCTGATAAATTGATTACATTTAACATTTTACAGGCTTATATTTGCTAGGCTTTATAATATAAGTTAACTTCGGCCTATACTTTCCTATAACTGAAAATCTAACAAAATTTAGTAAATTATAAGAATACTTACTTAAATTATCGTTTTTGCAACCAAAAGCACAGCGGTGAGGCATCGTAAGGATTATTATAACACACACAAAACGTATTTTTTGCGAAATAACACTAAACAAGCAACAAAACATCGATTTGAAATTTTGAATTAAATATTTTCAGTTTTTGAAATAACGTGTCATATTCTTTATTTTTATTGCCTGGTTGCTAATGTCATATACTCTAATATATATATGATGGACAATATAGATAACATAAATAATTGTGAATAATCAATTAACAAAATTGTTTTATCATTAATAGTGCGGCAGGCTCTGTTGCATAGTACGTACTAAAAAGTTAAATTCTAATTACACTCACGGTTTCGCCAGTGACATACTTCGAACTGCCGTCGTACCTATTTAAACCCGTCATTTATAAATTCAACAATAGTATAAAAAATTGCCCGATTTGTCGAATTTTATAATTAATGCTCCGTTCTCTAGGATAGTAGCGTGATAATAGTAGTAGCCTTCCTCGATAAATGAGCTATCGAACACAAAAAATATTTTTTAAATCCGAACAATAGTTCCCGGGATTAGCGCATTCAACCAAACAAACAAACTCTTCAGATTTATATATTAGTATGGATTTGTATAGTTGAGAATTGTTAAAGATATTGTATAAGTAGTATAAGTGGATAATTTAGGTTTTATTTATTTATTATACACTTTATTGTACGCCAAGACAGTATTAAATTAAGAAATTTGAACCAAAATAGCAGTACAATGGGCGGCCTTATCGCTTAAAGCAATTTCTGCCAGGCAACCTTTGGATGGAATAAATATGATGGTAGAAACTAACTGGTAGTTGTTGGCGTCAAGTTAATGTAATAGTTATATACCTACAATAAATTATTAAGTAAATTACATATATACAAATCACAAAATTTTATATAAAATACATACACGAATTATATACAAATAGACATACAAATAGTTATTCAAATAAATACATGCCACTAAATATTATATATGTTCCTAAGTAATTTATAATATTATAACTTAATTGTTAAGTAGATAGTAGTTTTTAACAGTTGATTTGAACTTTTGCAAAGTCTCAGCTTGTCTAATAGCCAGCCGTAATTTATCCCACAAGCGAACTGCTGTAACGCTAAACAATCTATCAAAGAAATTTGTGGAATGTGGTGGCATTTTTAATTCTAAGCTTTCCGATGACCTCAAACAGCTGTCATGCGTATCATGTAGGAACTTAAAACGTTCTTTTAAATAGGAAGGTGTAGATGGGTTAAACAAAATATTATACAACAAGGATAGAATATGAGTATTCCGGAGAAGTCGTATAGGTAACCACTTGAGCTGTAAACGAAACTGTGAAACGTGATCATACTTGCGCAAGCCAAATATGAATCGTATGCAGATATTTTGGAGACGCTTAAGTTTCTCAAATTGGTTTTCGGCGAGATCTAAGTAGCTGACATCTGCATAATCAAGGATTGGAAGAAGCAGGGAGCTTGCAAGCACAATTTTTTGGCTGTGGGAAGGAAACGCTGCAGTCTCCTTATGGAACCTGCGGAAGGAAACATCTTCCTACTTACCTCCTGGAGTTGTGGACCCCATGATAAATTGGAATCAATAATGATGCCTAGATTCCTTACCTTATCGCTAACAGGAATCGTTGTACCATTGAAAACAAAAGGTGGAATCTGCGGCCAGTTTATTCCCGATGTTGTTTTTGGACTGCCAATTATTATGACCTGCGTTTTATAAGGATTGACTTGTAGCCCATATGATCGACTCCATGATGATATTTTTGACAAATCCTCATTTATGGTATCCACCGCCTCCAATAGCTGCTTCAGGGGTGCCTGTGTGTAAATTTAGAGATCGTCTGCGTAAAGGTGGTAGGAAGAAGTAAGTTGATTTGAGATAGTATTTATAAATATTGCGAAGAGGAGGGGAGAGAGAACGCCACCCTGGGGCACTCCGACACTAGTATTGCACCAACTAGAAACGTCATCGTCAATTTGTATACGTTGTCGGCGGCCACACAGGTAACTACGAAACCAATCAATTTCCGTAGGAGATATGTTAAGAGAGCGGAGTATCGAAAGCAAAATGTCAAAGTCTACAGTGTTGAAAGCGTTACTGAAGTCTAGTAAACATAGAACAGTCAACCTCCCATTCTCCATACCGGATCTAATATCGTCTGTAATATTTACTAAAGCCGTGGTCGTGCCGTGACCGGGACGAAAACCGGACTGAAATGGATTGAGAAGATTATTTTTACAGATAAATGAGCTTAATTGGAAGTGAACAAGGCGTTCAAGCGCTTTAGAAAGGAATGGGAGTATGGATATTGGACGGTAATCTGCTAATAATTGAGGATTAGATTTTTTTGGTAAAGGACTTATTAAAGCGTCTTTCCATCGTGATGGGAAAATACCAGTCGGGAATAGTTAAAGATATAACAAATGATGGGTAGGATTTCATCGAGGATTGGAAGAATCATATTTCGCCCGACACAGTCACTACCAACAGCTTTAGACGTGATCGCCATAATGCTCTTCTTAACATCACTAGCGGTAAATAGTTCGAAGAGAAAAGGTGAATGATTAGGGGTTGAAATAGTTGAAAGATTATGAATGGTCTGTGCCTTCAAAGTCCCATCAAAATTGTGCAAGGCAGTAAAATGCTGGTTGAGAACCTCAACATTTAAATCTTTTGGATTCAATTCCTGTCGCGATTTACCAACCCCCAGTGTTCTTAAAAAAATCCAGACCTTTGATGGGTCGCTATTTTGAACTGATTTATGTATATGTTGGCGTTGTGCATTCCTACACGCCCTCCCGCAGCGATTCCGGGCCGAAACGTATTTTTCATAGTTTGAATCTGTTGGATTGATTTTGTAGCGATATATAGCAGCTGCTTTTTTTGAAATCAAAATTTAATATCATTTGTAAGCCACGGAGACGGCGAATGCTTCATTTTGATTGCCCGAACAGGCGCATGTTTGTCATATAGTTTGATGAGATTCGATTTCAAAAAGGCAACTTGATAATCTACGGATCCGGAAGTAACCAGTGATGTCCAATCGATATTACTGGCATCTTCACGCAAGTCACCAAGATCCATGCCGCAAAAATTACGCTGCAGAAGGATTTCAGGCTTGGCCTTAGGAGGACGAATTTTGTATGAAAGGTAAAGAAGGTCATGATATGAGAACTGGTCAGCCGAGAATTGCCCGTGCATAGTGACTAGATCAGGAGAGGAGACCATGATAAGATCGATAAGTGTAGGATTACAGTTTGGGAAGTGGTGAGTTACATCTGTTGGAAGAATGGAAAGGTTACAAGATATTGAGAAGAGAGGAGGAACGAAAATCGCTCTTCAGCAAACATGTATTAAAATCCCCCATGATTATGGAATGACTGTAAGAAGGCATGAGATTCAGTAACAGTGCTTCGAAAGAGGAAAAGTAATTAATATTCATTGAAGGACAATAATAAACGCCGAATAGGAGTTTTGTGTGGTTGAGTTCAACTTCCAGAAACAAATGCTCACCGGCATCAGGCGGTGGTGGTTGTTGCGACATACTTATGACAGCGAAAGGTATATAAGATCGTAGAAATATGGCAACACCACCAGCGCGAACATCGCGATTTGTGCGATCGTTTCTGATAAGCTGAAACCCAGGAAGGGAATATGTACTAGAAGAATGACAAGTTTTGAGCCATGATTCTGAAACAAATATAGCATGAATATTCTTACAGTCAAACGTGGCCAGCATTTCAGGGTAATGAGCCGGAATACTTTGGGCATTGATATGAACGACAATGAAATGCTGAGCAGCATCAGAAAACCTAGTTTTGAGACTTTCCGACAAAGACGGGATACTAACGAAGCTGTCCGCAGAGCCTACCGAAAAAAAGCTATCAGTATCACTATCATTTTCATACTCCAGCATTAAATCACTGTAAAAAATAAAAATATCACAAACTTAAATAAATAAATAAGTAGGCAAATGTTACTTAATAAAATATAAACAAAATAAATATAAAGCTATATATATTTATATAATGAGGTGTTTATGTGTATACCAAAATATTATTACCACCTGCCAGTTGTGTCAGCATCCATATCACCTATAATAAGTAACATACAATAATACTTACCTATTACAAAATTAATAAAAGATAAAATATCCGGGTATGTTTCTAAAACGAAATATAACATTTACAATAGTCAACAAAACGCAAATACATAAAACCTTTTTTAAATCTTAAAAGACTAGTAACCACAGCCAAAAAAACTTGACATTGCCACAATTTACTAAATAATTTGATTCATTATTATAAATTACCTCCAAATAAAGAAAAAATAAA
Source organism: Thumatha senex (assembly GCA_948477245.1). Taxonomy (NCBI): domain Eukaryota; kingdom Metazoa; phylum Arthropoda; class Insecta; order Lepidoptera; family Erebidae; genus Thumatha; species Thumatha senex. The sequence goes on along the minus strand of OX419732.1, from coordinate 17,326,605 downwards.
TAAGATGTGATAACATTTGTCATCCACAATGTAAACAAAGCAGACAGACTAGAACTAACATACATAAGATGAAGGTTATGAAATGAAAATATTGCACTGAATACTGAATCACTTCTTCGAATTCTGGAACTCTTCTGGATTTCGTTGAAGGTTTTATTGGCGTTTGGGGCTTTTCTTCGCTAATGTTATGAATTTTATTCAACTCACCCATGCTGACGATTCGATGACGGACGCCTTTGTGATTTATATGTATAAAACCCTCCTTGGTCCAGCAATTGCTCAAACCGAATTTCTGACGTGCAGCGATGAATGTGTGGTGACGCTACTTTGTGAGAAACTCCGATTGTGTGATCCCTGAGCCTTTGTGTTTAGTTTTCTCATATCATAAGCCGCCACGTACTGCAACATTATGAAATTTGACCACAATAGGCCTCGGCTTATGTTCGGATGAAGGGCGACCCATTCTGTGGCACCTGCGAATATCTTCAGCTGCTATATTTGTGTTCATGTGCTCATGGATTACTTTGATTAGAACATTTGATGTCTGCTCCTTCTCCACATCAGGTATGCCATGAAATAATAACATCTTTCTGCGTGACCGCATCTCCATGGCATCAATCGTTCGTGACAATATAGCAACTTGTTGTTGTAGGTTGCCCATGACATCAGTAACAAACAACTTGAACTGCGAAAATTCTGCGGCAAGATTCGCCAGTGTTGCACCCTGTGTTTTAGGCAGTTCAGCCTCAAAATCCGCCATCCGCTTCAACAATGCCTCTTTCATTGTACTGATTGACTCTTGAAGCGATTCCATTTCAAAATAAGTCTTATATAGTTTTGGATAATGCTGTAATGGATAACACACTGACAGGTTTGGTATATTAGCAACTTAATGTCACCATTTACAAATATATTATATAAGATATACGTGTATTTTAATTTAATAAAATACACGAGCAATAAAATTTATGTGTTTATTCAACAACTACCCTCCAAGTTCTCAAGTTTTACTAAGAAACCATGTATTAAATTTGCTCAAAAGTGTCTCAGCATCCAGACAAACCTATTCTAAATTTTGTCATGTTTATAGAAATAATATTGCCCATGTTTAAAAACAAAATAAAAATATGAAAAAAATATGTTATAAAGGTAGTCTGTAACAAAATTCGATGCGAATGTAAAAGTATGTTTCACTTAAAAAAAAACCTTATTCTCTCAACAATTCTTGTTATATTCAACTGGAGAGTAAATTCCATTTCGTTTCCAGGTCCCCGTCGTTCACCGGATGGCGAGGCTGATGACTACATTACAAAGATCGTGCAATTCGTGCGAAACAAAAGCGTTAGACTATGTGCAGTGTATTGAAAGTGAAACTAGTGTATATAGTGAAATCGTCATTGATCTTGTATGCTATAATAAATGTAACCATGTGCCTAAATGTCAAGTTCTTTTAATAATAATTACATAATATTATTGATTTATTCATAAAACGAGGGCTACGTTCTACGGCCATCAACGACCTGTTTCAAATGGCGTTTAGAAAAAGAAATTAATTAATTAAAAGAATATATTTATTTCACGTCCAAACTGAAAGAACCATAGGCAACATTTTTTATTCTTCGCGAGAGTGGAGAATAGACTGACAATACTAGCTCGTGCATCATGGAGCAAAACTGCTGACTATGCACTGTGAAATGGCTGAAGATCCGGCACAATATTCGGTTATAACCCAACACCGTAACACCCAAAGTATCGTTCCACATAAGGCTTGTGGTCGCTGCGAGCGATCGTATGACGTCATACGTGCCGTCACTGTTCGCCACCGCATGACGCCACAAAACATAGGTGGGTCCAAGAGGGCTTACAGCACAGCGCTCAAGATGTACGGATGGAACGGCAATTTCAGCGGTCGCGGTCGTGGAAGACGAAGGACTGTGTGTTGTGGCGTGAATTGGGAGAGGCTAGGCTACGTCCAGCAGTGGACTGCGATGGGCTTATTTGATTGATTCATAATAGTGTCGTAAATCTATAGAAAACTTCTTTACTTCATCGATACTATATGGCGCTTAACCTATATATCGCGACCGTCCCGCGGGGTGACAGACCAAAGACAGATAATATAATATAATTCTTATACCAAAAAGTAAGTAAAATTGAAATAAGAGAGCCATCTTTCGGATTATTTATGCCTGTTGATTTGAAGCGCTATCTACATTTCCTAACTAAAACTAACACTATCTAAATCTAGATATATGTATCTATATTTATATTTTAATTTGTATGTAAATGTACGCAAGGCTATAAGTATACCGAGCCGCATTATAAGGATTGACGGTTTTAATAAACCCGTATATATTTTTATGAGGATTTGTATGGTTACACAATTACATTCATATTATAAACATACCAAATATCATAAATATTATAAGTTTTTGAAAAAGACACTCCTTATAGGGCGGCCCGCTATACTTGTATCCTATGCCCTCTGAACTTAGACGTAGAATAGCCGCACAAGGTACAACTGAAACCTAAAACACGATAAAGAAACATTAAATAAAACAATAATATAATAATTATCCATTATTTATTGAAAATGAAATGTAAGTCACATATACTCTTTCTTGTGTAGATCTCATCATTAGACAATGTTTCAAATTTATTTCCAAGTACATTAACCCAAGCTTGAAAACGCTCGGGATCTCTTTTTGGATTTAAAAACATATGCATACAACATCTGAAAAGATATAAGTCTACATAAGATACTAATTGGGTATCTACTTATCTATAAATATTATTACAAATTTACTATCCATCTATCTATCCATCACGCTGTATCCCTGCTGATAAATTGATTACATTTAACATTTTACAGGCTTATATTTGCTAGGCTTTATAATATAAGTTAACTTCGGCCTATACTTTCCTATAACTGAAAATCTAACAAAATTTAGTAAATTATAAGAATACTTACTTAAATTATCGTTTTTGCAACCAAAAGCACAGCGGTGAGGCATCGTAAGGATTATTATAACACACACAAAACGTATTTTTTGCGAAATAACACTAAACAAGCAACAAAACATCGATTTGAAATTTTGAATTAAATATTTTCAGTTTTTGAAATAACGTGTCATATTCTTTATTTTTATTGCCTGGTTGCTAATGTCATATACTCTAATATATATATGATGGACAATATAGATAACATAAATAATTGTGAATAATCAATTAACAAAATTGTTTTATCATTAATAATTAATGTTAAATATAATAAAAAATTATAAATAGTAAATGAATATTAAGTATTATAATCATGATCGTTATATTGATCAGTGACATCTATCCAAGATAGTAGAATCACTTAGAAACTTATTTCCTTTTAGGAAACGAAGATGGTGTAACTTTCTTTACAAATAAGCGGCCTAATTTAACTGACCCCCCCTGTGACAGACGGTGGCGGGGACGAGGTAGCACGTCATTCTAGCTATACGTAGTACGTATTCTAATCTATGATTCTAGCACACGGCTACACACGAAGAGAAGTGTGCCTGCATAAATCTTTCGATAAGTTTGTTACTTGTAATATAGGAGTAAATAAAAAGATAGAACTACTTTTATTGTTTTTAATTTTTGATTAGGCTTGAGGACAAATTATTAGGAAAACTAAAATTATGATAGATTGTTTTATTATAAATCAATTTCCATATCACTTTCATGTTCACTCTCTGTTTGATCTTCTTCATAACTTTCGTCGTCATCGTCGTTTTCACCCAGTTGAATTATGAATCTAAAAAGACAAAAATGTACCTACTATAGAAATAACAAACAACTTCATATAAGTACAATGATCTGATTCCGAGAATTAAAGCTAGAGCACTCTGCTCAGTTAAAGCAACAATAATCGATTATGTTAATAAACAATAACGTACCTGTCCATTTCGTCGTCACATACCTACTGTATCTGAATTATTATAAAAATCTTTATTTAATTAATGTTTTCAAAATAACTAAATTAATAATACTCGTCCTTGTTTTTTATGACGTGATTTTCACAATCGAGCCACTGTTTAACTGAATAATTAAAAAAAGCAATTCTAAATCTTTTAACTTTTTATAATAAAAAAAAAATCAAGGAAAGTCCTTGCGAGCTCGCTTTTTACGTACCTCCACACGAGTTCAATTGGATTTAAATCCGGATGGTATGGGGGTAAGCAAAGCACGATATATCCATTTTCCTTTAATATTTCATCAATTTTGTACTGTTTCTCCGTGTTTTGCTCATTAATTATTTTCATTAGATCACATTTACGCATAGCGCTATCGTACTGAACACCTCGCCGTTCTAAATACTGCTGCATTTCGCTTTTCAGGGTACTACTCATTGTAGGTTTTTTATCGATCTGAGTGCTATGGGAAGCGGCGTTGTCCATTACAATAACAGAATTCAGAGGAATGTTTGGTAACAGTTTTTCATCGATCCATTTTTGAAAAATTTTGGCATTCATGTCTCCATGATAATCACCGGTCTTGGAATGCGATTTGAACATCAATAAAGCATTAGGTGCAAAGCCATTGCGACTGCCAGCGTGTACAATTACAATACGAGGTCCTTTTCCGATGTTTTGCATAGCCTCTCGTTCTGTAGGGTAATGTCGCCTGTTCGCGTCCACCGCCCAGTTCGCGTCCAAAAGATGGGGCACTCCTCAAAAACAGTGGGAAATAACCATACCGAGTCACTAACAAAAACGAACGGTATTTCTATTAAAGCTTAGATATGTGGTAGGTATATGCATGTAAATAAAAGCCTTGTGCGCGTTACTACCATTACGTAAAAAATATACTAGAATCTTGTATAATACAAATACTTGCGAACGAACGACATTTTGCAAAAAAAATTGTGAGCAGCAGCGCGTTTCACGGGAAAGTTTTAATGGCTTTATTTCAAATTCGGGATACATTATCGTTTTTAAACCTTAATTATGAACCATATAATAATGTAATGATGTTTGTGCTCAAACTTTATTTGATTAACAGTTAAAATAACGCTAGACGCGAACTGCACCACCAAAGGACAGTGACCGAATCTGGCCTGAGAGCGGACAGCAGTTTTGGAAAGTTATAAAACTTGTAATAATTTTTATTTATTATGCAATAAATATTAATGACAATTTGGTTGTAGCCACTTATCTGATATTCAAAACGAATTAAACAAATATTTGTCTTGGCTTACAAACGGATATTATTTTGATTGTCACCCTTGTGTTGCATAAAATAAAAGTAATGACAAGAGTAGGGAGAATTAAAAGTCGAAACTCTTTATTTATTAGTCACTACTATTTTATTTAATAACTGAAACTGTGCTATATGTTCTGTGTAATTACTTTTTTGTTTTTTAAAATACTTCTGTATTTTACTAAATATGTTTAAAAAATGCATATTTTTATAAAAGATAAACCGTATTGGGTATTCTAGTTTTTATCTTCTAGTAACACTGATCAAACCTGTCATCGAAGTTGAACGACCTTGAACGTATTGTAAACAAATAAACAACACAAAGTGTCTTATTAAAATTATATTTTCAACTATTTAATTATATACCTAGTTCGCGTTTGTATTTATCGAGTGTTTTGTATTATAATAAATAATAGGTCTGGGGCCTAGACAATGGCATTTTTTTGTCTGTTGAATCTGTTGTAGTAATGATATTACACACTGAAGTCGTCATAACTCTTGACCTGATGCAAGTGCCGCATGCAATTCTTTAGTGGATTGTACTCTGAGTAGTAAGTTTTTTTAATTTCAAGTAGGTTGTAATAAATGGTCGCTTACTTACTTTTAGTACTTTTAGACCCAGATGCACATGTAAATAAGTTATATGTGTAAGTTAAGCGTAGATAAACAATAAAAAGTATTTGATTGCGCCGGCATGCGATAAAAGAGTAACCGCGTTATTTTTTCTATGTTGCATCGCTGATCTGCATTTGTTTTTAATTAATTAGTTGTCGACACTCCCCCCGCTCCCCTTTATTCCATTTCTCTTTCGCACCTACCTTGTCTCGCATAAAGGAGGAGCGAGACAGCTGTATTACGCGCGCAAGTACCTACACTCGCGCCGCTAGCCTCACGGGCAGCGACCACGATTGAAGGCTGTCAGTCTGTTCCTACAATGGCCCGCGCGCGCCAGCATCAAACCTATCACAATAATTGTATTTTCCATGGATAAATAGTGTTTTCGTGCAAGGGAACCAGGAATTCAAGTCCAGGGACGCCCCCAGCAGCATCCACCTCAGTATCCCGCAGCAAGCAGCAAAGTAGTGTGCCCATTCCTCCTCTGATTTTTTATTTTTTGATTCCAGTTTTTCCATTTCTTTTTCCGTCGACAATCGCGTGTAAATTTCATTTTTGTTTTTCCCCGCAAATACAGTCCATTTTGAATTTATTTATCTCGCCCGCTCAACCATTTTCTGGTCCTAACGATCCGGATTTTGATCCATTCGCTTTAGTAGTTTGCTAATAGAAACGCAATAGTTTTTATTCCACCACGGAATAAACGCATAGGTATAGGTTATAGTTTTTACTCCATTCGGAATAAACACATAGGTATAGGTTATAGTTTTTTATTCCACCACGGAATAAACGCATAGATTAGGTAATCGTTTTTATTCTATAGGGAATAAACGCATAGATAATAGTTTTATCCCATTAGGGAATAAACGCATGCTTACCTACTGTTTTTCGCATAGGTAGGTACTAAATAGTTGGTAATTTCGACTGCACCGCATAGTAATAGGTAGACCACGCGGGCAGATACCTAGGCCCGCGCGCGCAAGTAGGTACCTTAGCTCGTTCGCGTCGCGTCTCGCTGCTTACCACCGCTTCCATTTTGATAGTTCGTTAGTTTTGCACTGTAGGTAGCTGTAGTTGTTTGTTAACAATGCCTCCGAAATAGATTCCGGATCTACAGTTAAAAATATTACACGCTAAGAAGGATAGCCTTTTTAAGCGTATGCAATCAATTTGTGATTATTCATCGAGGATCGCAGATGAATCAATAAAAGAATTGTTTTTATCCTCGATCGAAACCTAGATACTTTGCGCTTAGATTTCGAAAATGTTCTCGATAAAATTAACTAGCTTGAATTAAAATTAAATCCCGATTTCTTATTGAGTTATGACGCCATGTCATCTTTAGAAGATTTAATTTGTCGCATAAAACGTGTCGCTAAGTCATTGCAAGCGCCCGTGCCCGTAGTAGTCACCGATTCGAAACCCGGGCCAGCCGGTTTTTATTTGCTGAAACGGGACCGACCTAAATTACCGCCCATACAAATACCCGAATTTGATGGCGATATAAAAAATTGGCCTTTGTTTTTCGCTAGTTTCGAAAACGATCCATAATAATAATTCGTTATCGGATTACGAAAATTTACATTACTTAGTTAGTAAACTAACCGGGAAAGCAAAAACCGTTTACGCCGGTATAACGCTTGGCGCCGTAAATTATTTTGAATACTTTGAAGGTCAAATACGAAGGCAAACGCTTAGTACCAACCGCTTATTTGGATCAAATATTTAATTTGAAAAATAGCTCGTCGTGTAATGAACACGACTTAGAAAAATTCTTAGATATTTTTGCTACAGCTGTTCGCGTCCTAAAGAATGTCAAGGTCAATGACCTCTGTGACTTTTTGTTTTTGTATATCGGCCATCAAATACCTAAGTTCGACGATTTAGAAACTTTCGTTCGTCAACATATTCGAATTTTGCAACGAACTTCGTTAAAAACAACGTACAACACAACCTGCGTCTGTCTATTTCAACACGGCAATAGGCTCACCACCTATTACGTGGGACAGGTAAAATCCACACGGTGAAAAGTGGGCATATTATATGCCTCTGCCACCCCTTCGGGGATAAGGCGTGATGGATATTTATTTATTTATTTTAACTTCGTTAAACCACGGAGTAGCGAAAAATAGTCCGACTAATCGCAGTAAGCCCACGAAGTCCACGCAGTCTTTTGTTAATTTTGAACCTACAACTTCGCAATCGCAAGTGTTGTATTCAAAAAATTATTCTTTGTGTCAAGGTCATCATGACCAACTTTATAAATGTTCGGAGTTCAATAAACTCACTCCAAGCGATCGCTTTAAATTTGTTCGTTCTAGTAATTTATGTATCAATTGTCTCAGTAAGAAACATCGTGTTTCATCCTGTAATTCGAATCATTTTTGTCGCAAGTGTAATGATAGACACCATTCATTATTACACTTCGAAAACAATAACGCCATGTCCAGTAGTTCGCCTGTCGATTCCAGCTGCGTGAACTAAGTGCCTAACCGTCCACGTCCACCTGCGCCGTTGAGTCGCGGCTGGGAGTGCTCTCGCGTGGTTTCGTCCCCGTCTACGCCTAGCGACGGCAGCGCCACTACCGCGCGCGTCCAGCCGAACGATGTCGCTTTGTGCTCGCTATCAAGTTTGCACATAAGCCCTACTACGGTACTTCTGGCAACCGCTCGAGATGTTGTATACGATTCGCATGGTAGGGGACATAGTGTTTGCGCACTTTAGATAGTGCTTCTCAAAGTAATTTTATTAGTAAAAATTGTTGTAGTTGTCTTGGTTTGCATATAAACAACCGCCCCGCCTGTAATGTTGTGAAAGGTATTGGGGGTTCCACTAAAGCCGTTCAAGGCTCTGTAGGGATTATATTCCACTCGCGTTTTGATTTTGATGTTAGTTTTTCGATGGATTCGCTACTCGTTGATAAGTTTACCAAATCTTTACCGACTGTCGCAGTCAATACCTCATTATTGACTAATTTTAGAGATTTGCCGTTGGCCGATGATACTTACGCCGTTCCGGGAGATATTGATTTGTTAGTTGGCGCTTCGATTTTCCCGCACCTCCTGTCGCAGCATAAGGTTCAAGGTCACGCATCGCACCCCGCGCCGCTCGCCTTAGAGACGGTTCTTGGGTTTGTTATTGTTGGTTCCGTACCCGCTTATTTTGATTGTAACTCGACATTGTCATATTATTGCGCCGTCGAGCCGCTGGACTCCGCTGTCCGTAAATTCTGGGAGATAGAATAGGTGAACGCCCCTCCTATTGTCAGCCCGGATGGTTGAGCGGGCGAGATAAATAAATTCAAAGCGGACTGTACTTGCGGGGAAAAACTAAAATGAAATTTACACGCGATTGTCGACGGAAAAAGTAATGGAAAAACAGGAATATGCACACTACCTTGCTGCTTGCTGCGAGATGCTGAGGTGGAGGCGGCCGGGGGCGTCCCTGGACTTGAATTCCTGGTTTCCTTGCACGAAAACACTATTTATCCATGAAAAATACGATTATTGCGATAGTTGGTGCGGGATTATTGCGAAAGGTTTTTAGCGGGCGCGCGCGCGGAGTTGTAGGAACAGACTGCCAGCCCTCAAACGTGGCCGCCGACGTGAGGATAGCGGAGCGCGCGTAGGTACTTGCGCGCTCGTAAAACAGCTGTCTCGCTCCTCCTTTATAGGTGCGTGTGCGAGACAAGGTAGGTGCGAAAGAGAAATGGAATAAAGGGGAGCGGGGGGAGTGTCGACAACTAATTAATTAAAAACAAATGCAGATCAGCGATGAAACATAGAAAAAATAACGCGGCTATTCTTTCATCATATACCGGCGCAACCATTTCCCCCCGGCTTGAAGGGTTACCTTCGAAAAAGGAACAACTGACTATACAGTTGCCACTAAGCTTTAGCTGCTAAATAAACAAATGCTATCGAACTAAACTAAACTAAACCTAATCAAACAAGCTAAATTTGTTATTGAAGTTACTGTTGATTAGGCAAAGGACAAAGGCGAATAACTGGTCGCAAGTACGAACCAGTTGCGGTTTTAACGCGAACTATACGGGTGATCCCATTTGACCCAGGGAAAACTTCTTCTACTACCCCAAGAGGCCAATGTAATGGAGGCATATTTTCAGTTAAAACAACTACGACAGTACCGACAGTAATAGGGTTCGATGGAGTATTCCATTTCTGACGTGACTGTAGCGTATGCAAATAGTCTGTCCTCCAACGCTTCCGAAACGATTGAACGAGTTTATCCAATAATGCATGACGCGAGAGGAGATGAAGTCGATCTTCCTCTATTTCAAAAGCAGGTAAGTATTTTAACTGTGTCACGTTCAAAAAGTGCGCTGGAGTCAGTGCAAGCGGCTCCGAGGGATCACTAGACAAGGTTCTACAAAGAGGACGCGTATTCGTTACGGCCTCGACTTGAGTAAGCACGGTGCTCAGCTCTTCAAACGGAAAGTGTTTGGAACGCATAAAATTATGTAGTTCGGAAAGGTTACGACGAGCTCCGACGATATTCGTACCGTTGTCCGAATACATTCGAGATACGGAACCCCGACGCGACAAAAATCTTTTAAATGCAGCCATGAAGCATGACGTGCTCAAATCACCAGCTAATTCTATATGAACGGCGCGAGTCGTCATACAAACAAAAAGACAAACATAAGCTTTTGTGGAGAGTATACCACGACCACGAGAAACTGTTACCCTGAAGGGGCCAGCGTAATCTGTACCCGTGTGTACGAACGGTTTAGCAGCCCGAACAACACGACAAGGACGATGATCGGCCATTTCGGGCGCGATTGACTTCGGGCGAAGTTTGAAACACGGAATACATTTATGAACTATCGAACGAATCAAATTGCGTGCGGAGAGAATCCAGTATTTCTGGCGCAGAATTGACATTAATAAATCTGGACCAGCGTGACAATTCACCCTACGGTGATATTCAACTAAAAGATCAACGATATGATCCTTGCGCGGGAGAACAATAGGATGCATTTGATCGTACTCTAATGCGGACTGGCTCAAACGACCACCAACTCGAATGAGGCCATTCTTCAAAAAAGGTTTCAAATGCTGAAAAGCGCGACTACAAGGCTTATTCAATTCCAAATTTCTAATTTCAGACGAAAAATAAAATCTCTGAAGTTCACGAAGCACGATTAACTCAGCCTTGTTTAAGTCAAAGGCGGTAACATGATCGCGACGAGGAAGGATTTTCAAAAATCGACAAATAAAAACAACACTACGTAAAAGAATCGACCACGACGAAAGACGGGTAGCTAACTCTAAGATAGGCGACCTTTCGAGCAGCGCTGTAGCAACCTTAGAGGCTTTCTTTTCCTCTGGCGGCGTGGACACAGTAGCGGAGTTGAAAGGGCTAACAGGCCATTCATCAGGTGGGGCTTGGCACCAGGAAGAGCCATGGAACCACAACGGATGATCCAAAATCTGTGCAGGTGTTAACCCACGAGACAAACAATCGGCAGGATTGTCCGTACCTAAGACGTGATAAAAGTTTTGCGGCGCCAATTCCGACTCAATTTTTGCCACCGTATTTGCAACAAATATATCCCAGCGATGGGGCGAAGAATGTGTCCAACACAAAGCGACGGTCGAGTACGAGAATGTGAAAATTCTATCCATATTAATGCGATGAAATCGGCGATCTGAATCGCGAACACCAATACAAAGAAACATTTGTCTAATGTCGGCTGAAAGCGCGACAGCGAATAAGCGAAAGTTAACTATAATTTCGAACAAATTACCTTGGAGATTTTGACCACTGTACAAAATATCGTTTACCGAAACATTCGAACTAGTTTTGGCGCTGCCATCTAAAACAACGCGCAACTTGGTGGTTAGTTTATCCTCGCGGACAACTCCATGGTGCGGTATGGTATACGAAGGAGCGTGCTTCGTCTCTTCGGTTTCGGGGGGCGCGGGTGAAATGAAACTTTTATCCAAATATTCAATTATTACGCTATCGTAAGCCTACTTCAACTTTGGAGATGTCTGCATTTTCCGTTCTAAACATAAGAAGCGTTTTTCGGCTGACTGAAACGAATCTCCAAGCGAATTAACATCACCCTTAAAGGGGAGTGCGACAACTTAACGACCATCACTATCGCGAGTAGTCGTGCGACTATAAAACTTCACAAAGTTTATCATCCGGGCTGACAATAGGAGGGACGTTCACCTCTTCTATCTCCCAGAATTTACGGACAGCGGAGTCCAGCGGCTCGACGGCGCAACAATATGACCCTGTCGACTTACAATCAAAACAAGCGGGTGCGGAACCAACAATAACAAACCCAAGAACCGTCTCTAAGGCGAACGGTGCGGGGTGCGATGCGTGACCTTGAACCTTACGCTGCAACAGGAGGTGCGGGAAAATCGAAGCGCCAACTAACAAATCAATATCTACTGGAACGGCGTAAGTATCATCGGCCAAAGGCAAACCTCTAAAATTAGTCAATAATGAGGTATTGACTGCGACAGTCGGTAAAAGTTCGGTAACCTTATCGACGACTAGCGAATCCATCGAAAAACTAACATTAAAATCAAAACGCGAGTGGAATTTAATCCCTACAGAACCCTGAACGGCACTATCTAAAAGTGCGCGAACACTATGTCCCCTACCATGCGAATCGTAAACAACAACTCGAGCGGTTGCCAGAAGTACTGTAGTAGGGCTTGTGCGCAAACTTGATAGCGAGCACAAAGCGACATCGTTCTTGGCAGTGGCGCCGCTGCCGCTAGGCGCGGGCGGCGACGAAAACACGCGAGAGCGCTCCCCGTCGCGATTTAACGGCGCGGGCGGCCGTGACGTCACAGCGGACGGACGGTTAGGCACTGAGTTCGCGCAGCTGGAATCGACGGGCGAACTACCGGACATGGCGTTATTGTTTTCGAAGTGTAATAATGAATGGTGTCTACCATTACACTTGCGACAAAAATGATTCGAATTACAGGATGAAACACGATGTTTCTTACTAAGACAATTGATACATAAATTACTAGAATGAACAAATTTATAGCGATCGCCCGGAGTGAGCTTATTGAACCCCGAACACTTATAAAGTTGGTCATGGTGACCTTGACACAAAGAACAATTTTTCGAAATCAACACTTGCGATTGCGAAGTTGTGGGTTCAAAATTAACAAAAGAATGCGTGGACTTCGTGGGCTTACTACGATTAGTCGGACTATTTTTCGCTACTCCGTGATTTAACGAAGTTCGTTGCAAAATTCGAATATGTTGACGAACGAAAGTTTCTAAATCGTCGAACTTAGGTATTTGATGGCCACGTCTATCCATTTCAAATAAGCGAACGGTTTCGGAATCTAATTTCTTTAAACCGATATACAAAAACAAAAAATCACAGAGGTCATTGACCTTGACATTCTTTAGGGCGCGAACAGCTGATGCAAAAATATCTAAGAATTTTTCTAAGTCGTGTTCATTACACGATGAGCTATTTTTCAAATTAAATATTTGATCCAAATAGGCGGTTGTAACTAAGCGTTTGTCTTCGTATTTGACCTTCAAAGTATTCAAAATCAAACTATAATTTTCGGCGCAAAGCGTTACGTTAAAACGGTTTTTGCTTTCCCGGTTAGTTTACTAACTAAGTAATGTAATTTTTCGTAATCCGATAACGAATTATTATTATGGATCGTATTTTCGAAACTAGCGAAAACCAAAGGCCAATTTTTAATATCGCCATCAAATTCGGGTATTTGTATAGGCGGTAATTTAGGTCGGTCCCGTTTTAGTAAATCAAAACCGGCTGGCCCGGGTTTCGAATCGGTGCCGGCATCGGGATCGGGCACTTGCAATGACTTAGCGACACGTTTTATGCGACAAATTAAATCTTCGAAAGATGACATAACTTAATAAGAAATCGGGATTTAATTTTAATTCAAGTAAGTTAATTTTATCGAGAACATTTTCGAAATCTAAGCGCAAAGTATCTACGGTTTCGATCGAGGATAAAAACAATTCTTTTATTGATTCATCTGCGATCCTCGATGAATAATCACAAATTGATTGCATACTCTTAAAAAGGCTATCCTTCTTAGCGTGTAATAGTTTTAACACCGGAATCTCTTTCGGGGGCATTGTTAAATCAAAACAACTATAGCTACCTACAGTGCAAAACTAACGAACGATCAAAATGGCAGCGGTGGTAAGCAGCAAGACGCGACGCGAACGAGCGTAGGTACCTGCTCGCGTGGTCTACCTGTTAATATGCGGTGCAGTCGAAATCACCAACTATTTAGTACCTACCTATGCGATAAATAGTAGGTAAGTATGCGTTTATTCCCTAATGAAATAAAAAACTATTATCTAAGCGTTTATTCCCTATAGAATAAAACTATTACCTAATCTATGCGTTTATTCCGTGGTAGAAAAAAAAACTATAACCTATACCTATGCGTTTACTCCGAATGGAGTAAAAAACTATAACCTATACCTATGTGTTTATTCCGTGGTGGAATAAAAACTATAACCTATACCTATGCGTTTACCCCTTATGGGATAAAAACTATTGCGTTTCCATTATCAAACTACTAAAGCGAATGGATCAAAATCCGGATCGTAGCGACCAGAAAATGGTTGAGCGGGCGAGATAAATAAATTCAAAGTGGACTGTACTTGCGGGGAAAAACTAAAATGAAATTTACACGCGATTGTCGACGGAAAAAGTAATGGAAAAACAGGAATATGCACACTACCTTGCTGCTTGCTGCGAGATGCTGAGGTGGAGGCTGCCGGGGGCGTCCCTGGACTTGAATTCCTGGTTTCCTTGCACGAAAACACTATTTATCCATGAAAAATACGATTATTGCGATAGTTGGTGCGGGATTATTGCGAAAGGGTTTTAGCGGGCGCGCGCGCGGAGTTGTAGGAACAGACTGCCAGCCCTCAAACGTGGCCGCCGACGTGAGGATAGCGGAGCGCGCGTAGGTACTTGCGCGCTCGTAAAACAGCTGTCTCGCTCCTCCTTTATAGGTGCGTGTGCGAGACAAGGTAGGTGCGAAAGAGAAATGGAATAAAGGGGAGCGGGGGGAGTGTCGACAACTAATTAATTAAAAACAAATGCAGATCAGCGATGAAACATAGAAAAAATAACGCGGCTATTCTTTCATCATATACCGGCGCAACCACCGGATGATATTCATATTCTTTATTTGCATTTTACAATGTGTTTCTTAGGTGGTAGTATTATAATATTATATGGCCATTGTAAACCCTGTCGGGCACAGCAAAAAATTTTAACTTAATACTAGACGTCGAATACAACATAACTTAATCTTAGTGTTAGTAACAGTCAAGAACAAAAGAAAGCAAACAATATCCATTATTCATTATTTCATTATTTTTACCAATTTGAATTTTATCTCTCAGTTATTACTTAGGGGAGGCGCTATGCATATGTCCGTTAAATATTCGTTTACTGAATAATAGCACCTTTCTAATAGTATGCTTTTAATTTTATTCCTAAATACATTTATTTTATTTTCATTCCTAATATCTTCCGGTAATTTATAGTATATTTTAATTGACATCACATAAGGGCTAGTGGAGTGCATATCTAGTCTTGACCTAGGGGGGTTGAGCCTTGTTTTGTGACGTAGTTCATACCTGCTTTGTTTTTCTTCCCTAGTGGTGTAGTTATTTATTGATAAACTTTGTGAAGAGTTTTATAGTCGCACGACTACTCGCTATAGTGTTGGTCGTTATGTTGTCGCACTCCCCTTTAAGGGTGATGTTAATTCGCTGGAGATTCGTTTCAGTCAGCCGAAAAACGCTTCTTTTGTTTAGAACGTCAAATTCAGACATCTCCAAAGTTGAAGGAGGCTTACGATAGCGTAATAATAGAATATTTGGATAAAGGTTTCATTTCACCTGCTTCCTGAAACCGAAGAGACGAAGCACGCTCCTTCGTATACCACCGCACCATGGAGTTGTCCGCGAGGATAAACTTAGTTCGAATGTTTTGGTTAACGATATTTTGCAGAGTGGTCAAAATCTCTAAGGTAATTTGTTCGAAATTATAGTTAACTTTCGCTTATTCGCTGTCGCGCTTTCAGCCGACATTAGACAAATGCTTATTTGTATTGATGTTCGCGAATCAGATCGCCGATTTCAACGCATCAATATAGATAGCATTTTCGCATTCTCGGACTCGACTGTCGCTTTGTGTTGGACACATTCGTCGCAAATAGGGTGGCCAAAATTCAGTCGGAATTGGCGCCGCAAAACTTTTATCACGTCTCAGATACGGACAACCCTGCCGATTGTTTGTCTCATGGGTTAACACCTGCACAGATTTTGGATCATCCGTTGTGGTTCCATGGCTCTTCCTGGTGCCAAGCCCCACCTGATGAATGGCCTGTTAGTCCTTTCTACCTACTGTGTCCACGCCGCCAGAGGAAAAGAAAGCCTCTTTGGTTGCTACCGCGCCGCTCGAAAAGTCGCCTATCTTAGAGTTGGCTAGCCGTGTTTCGTCGTGGTCGATTCTTTTACGTAGTGTTGTTTTTATTTGTCGATTTTTGAAAATCCTTCCTCATCGCGAGCTTGTTTTTGAAGGATGGCCTCTTTCGAGTTGGTGGTCGTTTGAGCCAGTCCGCATTAGAGTACGATCAAATGCATCCTATAGTTCTCCCGCGCAAGGATCATATCGTTGATCTTTTAGTTGAATATCACCATAGGGTAAATTGTCACGCTGGTCCAGATTTATTAATGTCACTTTTGCGCCAGAAATACTGGATTCTCTCCGCACGCAATTTGATTCGTTCGATAGTTCATAGATGTATTCCGTGTTTCAAACTTCGCCCGAAGTCAATTGCGCCCGAAATGGCCGATCGTCATCCTTGTCGTGTTGTTCAGGCTGCTAAACCGTTTGTACACACGGGTACCGATTACGCTGGCCCTTTCAGGGTAACTGTTTCTCGTGGTCGTGGTATACGCTCCACGAAAGCATATGTTCGTCTTTTTGTTTGTATGACGACTCGCGCCGTTCATATAGAATTAGCTGGTGATTTGAGCACGCCATGTTTCATGGCTGCATTTAAAAGATTTTTGTCGCGTCGGGGTTCCGTATCTCGAATGTATTCGGACAACGGTACGAATATCATCGGAGCTTGTCGTAACCTTTCCGAACTACATAATTTTTTGCGTTCCAAACACTTTACGTTTGAAGAGCTGAGCACCGTGCTCACTCAAGTCGACGCCGTAATGAATACGCGTCCTCCTTGTAGAACCTTGTCTAGTGATCCCTCGGAGCCGCTTGCACTGACTCCAGCGCACTTTTTGAATGTTACACCGTTAAAATACTTACCCGCTTTTGAAATAGAGGAAGATCGACTTCATCTTCTCTCGCGTCATGCATTATTGGATAAACTCGTTCAATCGTTTTGGAAGCGTTGGAGGACAGACTATTTGCATACGCTACAGTCACGTCAGAAATGGAATACTCCATCGAACCCTATTACTGTCGGTACTGTCGTAGTTATTTTAACTGAAAATATGCCTCCATTACATTGGCGTCTTGGGGTAGTAGAAGAAGATTTCCCTTGGTCAAATGGGATCACCCGTATAGTTCGCGTTAAAACTGCAACTGGTTCGTACTTGCGACCAGTTATTCGTCTTTGTCCTTTGCCTAATCAACAGTAACTTTAATAACAAATTTAGTTTTTTCGATTAGGTTTAGTTTAGTTCGATAGCATTTGTTTATTTAGCAGCTAAAGCTTAGTGGCAACTGTATAGTCAGTTGTTCCTTTTTCGACGGTGACCCTTCAAGCCGGGGGGAAATGGTTTCGCCGGCATGCGATAAAAGAGTAACCGCGTTATTTTTTTCTACGTTGTATCGCTGATCTGCATTTGTTTTTATTTAATTAGTTGTCGACACTCCCCCCGCTCCCCTTTATTCCATTTCTCTTTCGCACCTACCTTATCTCGCATAATGGAGAAGCGAGACAGTTGTATTACGCGCGCAAGTACCTACGCTCGCGCCGCTAGCCTCACGGGCAGCGACCACGATTGAAGGCTGTCAGTCTGTTCCTACAATGGCCCGCGCGCGCCCGCATCAAACCTATCGCAATAATTGTATATTCCATGGATAAATAGTGTTTTCGTGCAAGGAAACCAGGAATTCAAGTCCAGGGACGCCCCCGGCAGCCTCCACCTCAGCATCTCGCAGCAAGCAGCAAGGTAGTGTGCCCATTCATGTTTTTCCATTTCTTTTTCCGTCGACAATCGCGTGTAAATTTAATTTTTGTTTTCCCCGCAAATACAGTCCATTTTGAATGATATCACTTGAAGTACTTTTTTTCTTTTGATTTTTATTGAATTTGAAGGTTTTACTTTATTAGGTATGTATTATTAAAGTGACCAACATACATATACATAGACTAGCTGTGCCTCACTCCTGACTTCCCATTTATAATAATTTATTGAATATAATGTTATTCAGTATATTTTATCTATCTTATCTTATCTTATCAGTATATTATTGTATTAAACTATACTTCCTTTTTGATTTTTATAATTTCTACTCTATTACTTTTACACAACATAGTTTTAAATGTTAAAACAATTGTTTTTAATCAGTTCAGTGGGCTAGCCAGTAGCTGCATTACCTGCAGGTGATATATGGCTTGTTGCCATAGATTATTTTGAAGCATCAACATTTACCAACAGGTTTGTTACATATAACCAGGCGCATAGAAGCAAATAAGCACTGCATACCCTAGCACACAATCACAATACTACAAGTTGTATAAATAAATAATTCCCTATACAATGAAATATGTTCTAGTGCCATCTATTAGTATTTTAGGGAACACCTAAGCCTAACACCTAGCAGTATGTATGGAGGTCAGTGCCTTATCGGCGAATCGTATCGCGACTGCGACTAGCAGCGCTGCGCGCGGATTTATGCAAAGCTGATGTATGCTTTTTGAAATCATATTTTTATAGTGCAAATCATTTGTATGTGTGTGTCAATTTTACGATTGTGTGCGAAATTATGAGTCGCGGAGGAAGCACTGCCTCTGAGTATAAAGCGACATATTTAAGTAGTTGTCAAAAATATAATAGTTGTTTCCAATATAGATCTATTTTTTTAGGTAGTATAATATGAATACGCTATTTGTAATTAAAATATTTCACTACAAAGAGCTGTCGAGTGAATTTAAGCGCCGTGTTTGATATCTAATTAATAAATAATTACTTAGTGTACTAGAATTACTGTGAATTATGGAAAATTATAGCTGTGAGATCTGTGCTGGTGATGTGTGTTTAAATAAATTAAAAACTCGTGTTTACTCGACGTTGTCGTTTGATGAAAAATACAATATTATTGTCAGAGGACGTTCTGTTCGCGATTTGAATCTAATTCAAAAAAAGGTTATATCATACGTAATTTTAATAAAAAATTATACCTGGCTAGCGGGCTGTGAACACACATATAAATTATTTTGTTTTCCTTGTATATTATTTTCAAAACAAGATAAAAATAATGTTTGGTCTTATATCGGGTATTCAGATTTAAATAATTTTTACAAAGCGGCTGCTAAACACGATTTGTCGGAAAAACATATAGATTCTTGTTTAAAGTTTCAAATTTATGGAAAAGGTAGAATATAGTCTAGTTTGAATAGCCAATTCAAATTAGACGTTGATAGGCTCAACGCAAAAGTTGATAGGAATAGAAATATTTTTAAACGATTGATAGACTTTTCGTGGTCATGATGAACACGCTATCATCATATAATAAAGGTAATTTTTTGGAACTTGTAGATCTGTTAGCTAAATATGACGGTAATTTAGAAACTCATTTACAATCGAAATCTGGTAGCTCATTTACGGGGTTGTCGAATAGAACTCAAAATTATCTAAAATAAAAATAAATAAAATAAAAATATCTTTATTTTGCATAGACCATTTTAACGGCGCTTACAAAATGTCATACCCTATTTAAAATATTTAAAGCGACCACCGGTTCGGAACGCGGCCCACCTGAGAAGAACCGGCAAGAAACTTAGGAAGGCTTTTTTTTTTGATGGCCTCTGATTTCTAGCGTCGCGTCTGTAATGTATAATGAGATAAAAAATTAAATAACACAATCTGATTTTGTTGCTGTTATTGTTGACGAAAATCCGGATGTCAGCCGTCGCGAACAGTTAGTTCCTGTTTTAAGATATTTTCGTGACTCAGAAATAATAGATCGATTTATAAAATATATTGATGTTAGTTCTGATCGGAGAGCTGTCACTTTAAGCTCGATTATTATCAAAGTTTTAGAGAAATTTAATTGCCTAAATAAAGTAGTTGCTCAAACTTACGATGGGGCGTCAGTTTTATCTTCTGAGGTTAATGGAGTTCAAAGCATAATAAGACAAAAATGCCCACTCGCGACGTATGTTTGGTGTTCAGCACATGTACTTAATCTTATTCTTTCCAAGTCTTTTGAAAGAGTTTCGGAAACCAAAAGTTTTTTCAGTATTGTTCGCGCATTAGCAAATTTTAAACAAAATTTCAAACAAAAAGGACCGCTCAATATAACGAATATATTGAAATGCGTGTTGCCGAAACAAGGTGGAGTTACCACTCACGGACGATTAATGTTATTGCTACACAACTTGATAATTTGATAGGTATGTTTGACCATATGCCATAGGTATGTTTGACCATTTCCATATGGAAAATGACGAAAAATGGGACGGAGAAACATTAACACTAGTTTCTGGATTTTTAAATAATTTAAAAGATTTCGAATTTTTTTTTTCTAAACACATTTACACAATTATTTTCCGAGAGATATATTGTATGAAATATTACGGAAAAAAACTAGTGAATTTTGTTTATTGTGCTAAAAAAATTAATGAGTTCGAAAATTTCATGGAACAATACCGAACAAATTTTGATATCAAGTATAACTCTACATTAGAATCAAATTGCGATCGACCGAAAAGAAAACGCGGTGTTGACAATGTTCAACAATATTACAGGCGCGTGTTTTACGAGATTATTGACAATGTCTTGAACGAGTGCCCTAATCGTTATAAATCCTTAAAAGACCTTAAGTTTTTTAACCTGCTTTCGTATGAATATTATGCTTTCTATTGTAATAATTTTCCAGAACAATCTTTTATGGAACTCATTAATTCGCATGAACATTCCTTTAAAGCGGATCGCCTAATCAAATCAGACGAATTAAAAACGTTACGAATATTTTATCTTATACAAAATTTACGTACAAACAATTTAACAGCCGTTTTTCCTGAAGTTTACAAATTAGCTAAATTAATAGTTACGATTCCAGTTAGTAACGAATCAGCTGAACGATCATTTTCTTGCTTAAAACGAATCCATACTTATCTACGAAACACACAGGGCCAAAGCAGACTCACAGATTTGTTTATGATTTCAATTGAAAAATAACTTTTAATGATTTTAAAACGATCTTGTAATTTTTACGACGACGTTATACAGAATTATTTAAAAAAAGATAGGCGCGTTGATTTGATTTATAAACATTAAAATTAAACGTGCGTACAGTTAAGTATATAAATAATTATGTTCATTTATTTTTGCTTATTTGCGCAAAAAGCACTTAACATCTCACGGCCTTGTACTACCTACAAGGCCACTTTGGATATCATTTAGGTGACTTGTACTTTACATCAGTCATTTATTTGGATATTCATGGTGGCCACACACCACACACAGACAACAATCAATGGTGCCATGTCGAAAAGTTTCTTAATTGAAATTGGTGAGTTCGTTATTTTAAAAATATTACAACTAGCAGCGCCCCGCAGTTGTCTCACGTCGTTCCTGTTAACGTGGCAGCATCGCCAGCATCAGGATAATAAGTAGTATATGTTAATCCACGTCAAGTTTCAAGGCAATCCTTTTAGCTGTTTACACAACAAACATCCATCCATCCAAACTTTCACAATTATGTTTATCAATCACGCTTTTATCCCCGAAGGCAGGCGGAGGCATATTATACGCCCAATTTACACCGTGTGTAACCAATTTACAACATTTTTTTTGCCAGATTTGGCTCTTACCACTGATACTCTATTACATTGTTTTTTCTCCTGAACTGTAACTATGAAGAGAGATATTAAGTTTCTAGGTGACTCAGAGTACATCTATAAACAAAGTATATATGAAATATTGTAATATATATATGGTCGTCGGATGGGTGACCACTTTATGGCATTTACATTTGCGAGCGTTTCCGTGCTTCGGAAGGCACGTTAAGCCGTTGGTCCCGGTTGCCAGTAAAATGGCAGTCGTTAAGCCTGGTTGAAGGCCTTATAGGCGGCTTAAAAAATTTCAACAGCAGGTAGCCACAGCCTGCGTCTGTCTATTTCAACACGGCAATGGGCTCACCACCTATTACGTGGGACAGGAATCCACACGGTGAAAAGTGGGTATATAATATGCCTCTGCCACCCCTTCGGGGATAAGGCGTGATGGATATTTATTTATTTATTTATAATTTCCTTATACTTGGTGACAAAAAATAATGCTTTTTTATTTTCTATTTAATATTAATGTAGTATTTTAAAGGCTAAGTTATACCACAGATAAAATAATATAATTCTTATACAGATGCACGAACAGGAACTAAAAATGGTCACGGCCTTTACTTTCCAAGCAGGCAGGCAGTACGGGAGTTTGTATATAGATGGCGACAATGTTTTGGCAAACTATTCTTATTATTTACTACACTACACTAGATGTCACTATAAACATAAATACTCTGCCGTATGCCTTTTCTAGCTAATTGATGTTATCAATATTCTGTACGGGCATGATAAAGGTCATGTTATAATGCAATTTCCATGCATGGAGATCGTTTGTAGAGGACATTGGAAGGTGGCCATAGGAACTTCTAAAATAGACATGATAAACCCATTCCAGGGTTCATGAATGTTCAGGGGCCAGGATCCAATTTCGAGGACGTAGAGCCCATATTCCCGACCCGGGTTCTGGGATCCTGAATTCCGGCTTCTGTGTCTTAGATCGAGAGTCCAAGGTCAGCTACTCCAGATCCTCTGTTTAGAGTCAAGGGTTGGGTTCTCCACCGAAGGTATGCAGTAGAGACTCTAGAGACCTCACAGTACAGGGGGTAGGATCCAAGGTTAATGGCCTAGGGTTCATTATCCTGTTCCCGAGATCCGGGGTCCAGGGTCCTGAGTCAAGATTCCAGGGTCTTAGATCCGAAGTCCAGGCTTCTGGGCTAGAATCTGAGTTTGTGGGCTTAGACCCGGTAGGGCCCCGAGACCTTAGATCCTGAGGTCAAGGTCAACTGTCTAGAGTCAATGGATGTCTACAGCCCCTGGCTCCGGGTCTATGGTCGAGATCTCGGGGTTTAGGTTGTAAGATATACCTATTGTCTACAGTGCAGGCTACAGAGACCGAAAACAGGGGTCAAATAAACCCTTAAGTTCTATAATTTAGGTAGATAATCTATTGTATCAGGCCTCCGAACGTGAAATTTATAATTAATGAAAGCAAAATAAAAGAAAGTACCTAGATAGATTATGATTATCTTAATGTTAATAAAATTATAAATGTGAAAGTTTGTATGGATGTTTGTTACTCTTTCACGTAAAAATTACTGAACGGATTTTAATGAAACTTTACAACGTGGCTTATACATCAGAATAACACATAGGCTACTTTTTATCCCAGGAACAAGTGTCTGTGGGAAACGGGAGCGGGAAAACTTCTCTACGCGGGCGAAGCCGCGGACGTCAACTAGTTTAATATAAATATTATAAGATATAAATATTATAAAGTGGAAAGATTTGATGTATGTTTGTTACTCTTTCACGTAAAAAGTACTGTATGGATTTACAACATATAGGCTACTTTTTAAACTGGGAACAAGTTCCCATCACGCGAGCGGAGCCGCGGCCGTCAACTAGTTTTTTTTATATTTTTAACTTTTCAAAGCGCAATGCATCATCGTATTATACGATGCAGCGCTAATATTTTGACGTAAGAGTAGTGCCGGCGCGGCGGTCATACCACTTTGAACCTTATTGGCAGGTTGACAGAGACCGACAGTTATTACGCGCTTCTATTTTGAACTTTATTTTAAGTAAATATCGTTTACTTTGGCGGATCGGATCACTGGATTTGTTTTGATTACAATTTAGATGCCACATGGCGTTTTGATATAAAATAAAATTATTTAATTTCTGCAATCTGCAAAATGTGGGCCAGAAAGGCAGTGATAGTCAGTTTTTTTAATGAAACTTAAGTCAATCTAGTACATAATAAACACTATATTTAGTAAATTTCTATAAAACCAAAAAAACAGTATTACTTTTTCGGTGTTTTGTATTCATAATTGTTAATATTTATTTTAAAATGCAAAAACAAAAATCAAAACAATGAGGATTCGATCTTGGGACTCTATACTTGGGAAAAATACTAAAACAAACAATACATCTACTTCTCGTCATTAACCACCAGACCACACACATGGTTACGAAATGAGATGAATTTATCTACTACTTGATTATTGCGGAGCAATCTTCGTCGTCGATATCACAATATTTTTACAAATAAGTTTATTATTCTAGCGTGCATCGCTGTGACGTGCGCGACCGAAAGAGATAGAATGCTCTTTTTTTTTACAGGTACTATTGGCATAGAGAGACGAATGTTAGTGGAGAACTGTTCAACTTATTACGTCGCCATCTATTATTATAGATGAACAGTATCGAGAACCAATTATTCACGCAATCTACATTAATTGTATTATTAACGTGTTTAGTATGTTAATATCACAGATTATAATATGGTTTTTATTTTAGTAATCAATTACGGGACTTTACACAGCTAAATAACATTTTTATTCTTATATCTTGAAAATGATACCATTACTGCCATCTAGGGATAATTTAATGTTATTAAAAATATTTTGTTCCCATTGGTACCCCCTGGTTATACTAAATAAAACAACCAGGAACATAATATGGTAAACACATAAGAAATAATGATACATATTTATTGTTGAAATGTGCACAGATAGAAGTAGCAAGATTTTGGGCATGATTCCTTTTAGCCGTCAACTGCAGATTATTAAGAGGTAAAAATATTGCAAACAAAATATGTTGCAAAAAAATATTGTGTTTATATATGAAAATAACATTGGTAACCTAGACGCCATAAAACATTATTATTGTTACAGCATTGTCCGCCAAACACTTATTGGTTGTTTGCTACTATCATGTTTGTGATGTGGTACTTAAGTTGGGTAAGGTATGGTGAAAATATTACTCCTCCAGCTCAATCCTAGACATTGTTTTACTAACATATGAAGATGATAATGATCACATTTGAAAATTAAATTGAGAATAAAACCTGCAGTTTTATTTTTTTAAATTTTTTTTTTAACTACCTGGCTACAAAAAACTCTATATAATGGGTTTCTACATAGTCTCAGCTATGTAATAGCAGTATTTTTAAGGCACTACAAAATTGTCCGCGTCGAGGCCAAAACTCCATAGAGAGTGGTAACTGTCCTTTATACATTAGCCACATTGCGTCCACAATGGACGCCATCTGGTCTATCTAATTCTAAATTGGATGGTTTTTATTATGTGACAAATCATGACAAACATTGTGAGTTTTATAGTGATTCCGTCATTATTAACATTTACTAACATTGTAATAGCCTCTTTGCGTCCACTATAAAGACTTTAGAAAGAGATACAGATGTCGAAAATCATACTTGGAAGCAAACTGTACCTATATGTGAGACCTAAGAAAAGATTGCGTCCACATTTTAGTCACACACAAAAAGTGCCCTCTCCAGATCCACAAGAGGACAGATTTACTGTGCTTTTGTGGATCTGTTTTACTCCACCCGGGAGCTGTAAGACATCGTCGCTCTTGCGCTTAGGCCCGTATTTCAGAATGTTTCTCAATACTCGATCGACGCTTGAGACAAATTTTGCCTTATAAAATCTACTCTCAAGTGTTTCTTGAGTGTTGATAAACGTTCTGGAATACGGACCTTAGTCTCTGTCAACAATACTACACCTAAAATGTCTAATTTTTTTTAAGATTAATATAATTTTCTCTTATATTTATGTCTTCTAAGTTGGTGGACGCAAACTGGTCCACAAGTGGTAGCAATCTGGATTTTATGGACGCAAAATGGGAAAATTATAAATAGACTAATAGCCAAAACATATGGTTTTGGCTATTAGTCTATTTATTTATAAATATTTCAAACGGTTCGTCCAAAACTATATGATAAATTTAACAAGACTGTATACACAATATGTGAAATCCCTTTTTCATTCGAACATAACTCCAACATTTTTATTTTTTTTGCTCAAACCGACCAACTCCACTAAGTGGACGCGAACAGGCGAACTTACCCTATATAAAAATTCTAGATAAATAAATTATTGATAAATTTCGTTTTCACTTCTCTCGGTAATACCTATTAATAACTATAAGTAGGTACCTAGTCATACCTAGTAGATGCCTATACAGGGTCATTTGTAAAACACCAGCAACCTGCTAGGAGTAGATATCCAAGGTCATAACCAACAACGTTTGTTCTACCACTTTTGGCAATTCATAACACAGCGAGTACTATCGTACTTTGAAACTTCGAGCTTCGTCATAGGTTTTCGCTCTTGGATTCGCTTAAAAGAACTCCTGGGTCTCTTTTTCGACACGTACTGCATGCCTCGATGAACGATGGACGTGCGCACTTCAATGCGGATGAAAAAGGTCAAGGTCAAAGGAGTTATGACCGGTCCACCCCCATCCCCTGTGATTTTCAAAAGTTGCAGACTACTATAATTTAATCAGTATAATAAACTAAAGTTAAACTTGAAAAAAAATTCAAATATTTAAAAAAAATCTAAATTAAAAAAAAAATTGTTGAACATGTTTTTATGATGTTAGCTACCTAGTCCTAGAAGGTTGCTGGTGTTTTACAAATGACCCTGTATAAACTAGGTAAGTGCCAACAATTTGCCCCTCCAATTTTTTAATAGGTAAGGCAAGCAATTTAATTGACAAATGGTAGCCTGTCATACGGCGTAAAAATCTACTTTTAGTTCATAATCCGATCACAGGATAAAGTTGATTCGTTAGTGTAACTCCAATGAACTGTGCGATGCGATCTTACGGTTTGTTAGTGAGTTATTTGAATATATCCATTATATATTCAGATAACTCACTAAGAGAAGAAAAGTTTAAAAACTTCGCGTTTTCAGTAACTTATCGTGCCCTACTTTTTGTAATGAACAGTACTTAGATCGAACTGTGAACACGGTGAAACTTCTAATAATATGATTTTTAAATGTTATTTTTACACTTTCGTAAAGTGTATAAGGGTATAATATAGGTACTTTTCGAGACTTCCCGCAAAATTTAAGAATTCCAAAATAGTTCGTAGGCGTCGTTTACCTAACGGTCGTTCGTGGGTGGGTTTGGAGCGGGAGCCGCAGATCCGGAATCATTTGGTAAATTATTTATTGATTGGGCCACTTGTAGATTTATCGATGACCTCGAGGTAGTGCGTTGTATGAACTGTCAACAATACGGTCATCTTCACAAATTTTGTACCAGCAAGTCACCCAGCTGTGCTAATTGCGGCGAGGTACATGATACACGAGCATGTCCACATAAAGACAGTCCTGATTTTAAACCCATCTGTATAACCTGCAAAGGGTTTAAAAAGCCCCATGACCACCGTTGCGGCTCTCGGGAGTGTCATACCTATAAGCTTAGGCTGCAGCAGCTCATTCTGAGCACAAACTACCTGTAGTTGATTAACTTAATAAAAAAAAATCTTGGAACATGAAAAATCTAATTATAAGACAGCTTAATTTACACAACGATAGGGCAGCCACGGCGGAACTGGACCGCTTCGTAATAGAGAACAAATTAGACATTGTCCTCTTACAGGAACAATATCAGAGCGCCCATCTGCGTAACAGAGTGGTACAATTACATGCCAAGGCACGAGCTGGGATTTATGTTTCTAGTACAAATTTTACTGTAACATCTTTGAGCAACCTCATGACATCTCATTGTGGTTACTTCGTCGGCCTATAGGGTATTTTGTTGTGAGCTGCTACTTTCAATATTCACATCATATCGATCCTCACTTACACCATCTTCGTCACGTCCTGCAGTCTCTTGCGGGTCAAAGAATAATCATAGGCGCTGATGTCAATGCCTCTTCTACATTATGGTATGGCAAACTACGTGTATTCGATAGGGACCGGCGCTGTGCCGTCGAAGAATTCATTGCAGAAATGAATTTATCTATACACAATTGTCCCAATGCACCACCTACTTTTTGCGGCCCTATGGGTGAGTCTTCTATTGAAGTGACGCTTTCAAGCGGCGACGTCGCGATATCCGAATGGCGTGTCCTCCCGGATGCGTCCTGTAGTGACCATCGTCTAATCGTTGACAATCTCTTACCCGGTGATGCACGAGAGGCGCAAAGTACTATTTGTAATTTCAAATATAAAAGTAGGGGCGCAAACTGGGAGCTCTTTGATTCTCTGTTTGCGGCTCACGCTAAAGATTTTGGTCGTGGTAACCTGTCTGTCGAAGAGAGTTCTTCGTTAATGTCAGAAACTTTTACCTACTAAGCCGACGTGGCCATTGGTCGTGGATCTATTAACAACACTCGGAGATGCGATTGGTGGAGTGATCGTTGAGCTGAGCTTCGAAGGCGTTTCCGGAGAGCTCGTAGAAAATTAAATTATTTTAAAAAGCATAAAATTAGTACCGGTGCAGAATACAATAGCGCTTTACTTGCTCTTAGAGTTGCCTGGTCCCATTACAGGGCGGCTGTTGAAAAATCAAAGGGTAATTTGCTACGTAAACTAGTGCATGGGCTGTTAGCTGAGGGTCCGTGGTCGCCTATATACCATGATCAACAGAACGGTTAGCCCTAAACGGCTAACCGTTCTGTTGATCTTGTCTCTGTACAAAATCTCAAAATTAACAACTCGCATACTATAGGTGTGAAGGAAACCGCGGATAACCTCTTGGATTCTCTTATACCCGACGACTGCTCGTAGAACGATAGTGATTATCACCGACAGATAAGACAGTGGGATCTTGAGCCACCATACTCACCTCGAAATTGTTAGGTCGTTGTCCATAGGTAAGGCGTCGGGTGACGATAAAATATCTAACAAAATGATAAAGGAGTCTTGCAAGCTGTCGGGTGAAGTAATATTAAATGTTTTTAACCGATGTATTTACGAGGGAGTGTTCCCCCGTATTTGGCAATGTGGCTATATTCGGATTATTCCTAAAAAAGGCGACAAGCCGCCAGATGACCCTAAGTCGTACCGACCGATCACATCGTTGCCCTCCTTGGGAAAGCTTTTAGAGCGTCTCATAGTACCCCGGCTCCTGCCGGGCGGTATTAAATTTCACGAAAATCAATTTGGATTTACAGTAGGAAAATCTACTATTGACGCAGCGATATCAGTGCGAAAGACTGTCACTTCATCGGTTTCTCAATATGTGCTGGCCATCTTCCTAGATATTTTTGGGGCATTCGATAACGCTTGGTGGCCAATGCTATTAATGAAATTAAAGTCTCGCGGTTGCTATAGAAATATTTACTCTTATTTATGTACAAGGTACAACATCTTTAAAAATATGTCATTATTCTGCTACCAAAACGTTAACAATAGGCTGCCCTCAGGGGTCGGTGCTAGGCCCACACTTGTGGAACTTAGGATTTGATGTCTTTTTCAGTTTACCATTACCGGAGGGCTGCTCAATGACAGGATACGCCGATGACGGTATGTTGTCGAATATTCGTGCGGGACTCGAGAGCTTGGCCCACACGTGTTTGCGCGTCATTGCGGAGTGGGGCGTACGAAACAGGTTATTTTTTGCACCCAACAAAACATTTCAGTTGCTTTTAAAAGGAAGTTTGAAAGTACCACCGCGCAATATATTCAATAACGTTTACATTAAAAATAAAACATCGGGTTGCTATTAAGGATTGATTTTAGAGAGAAATTTTGCATTCGTTGAGCACATAAAAACTGTAGGTGAAAAGGCTAAAAATAGCTTTTATGCGTTGTCGAGAATATCTACTGCTACATGGGGACTTTCGTTCAAAACACTGAAGGTCGTTTACGGGGCCACTTATCTAGGCTGTATGTGTTACGGGGCGCCGGTATGGGCAGATAAGGCTACTATTGGTGCTGCACGTTTAAAGTTACTGCAAAGTCAACGCCTTGCATTGATATTTTTATGCAAGGCCTACAGGGCGGTTAGCACGGAGGCTCTGCCGGTGATGGCAGGGGTCCTCCCGGTTGATCTCGAAATTCAGAGACGTGCGGCTTTATACTATTCGGCTAAGGATGGCATGGATGATAGGTTTTTGTTAGAAAGAGATCGCCATAGAATTGCCAGACTGTATCGTGATAATGTACGTGAAGAACTTTTAGGCGAAAGGCAGCTGCGTTGGAACACTTCCATCAAAGGGCGCAACCTCTACCAGTTTTTCCCAGACGTTCGTGAACGCCTGGAAATGTCCTGGCTGGAGGTTGATCACTGTGTTGCTCAATTTCTTACGGGACATGGTAACTTTAGGAGCAAATTACATTCGTTTAAGCTGGTTGAGTCACCGTTCTGTCAGTGTTCAACTGCTGACGCCAAATATGATCAGACCGCCCATCATATACTTTGGGCGTGTAGCATTTGGCAAAATGAGCGATATAATATGCTTAATTGTTACTATGCGGATCTCGTGGCATCGAGGGTGAATTTTCGTGCTTTTAAACGTTTCTGCCATACATATTACTGGAATCAAACATAGCTCACATAGGACCCGTAATATACTGTTACGCCGGCGGACTAGTGAACAACTTTAAACGTCATTTTCTGGGCCTTGGGAACGTTTTCAGCAGGCTGAAAAGCGGTTTCAGGCCGTTTCCGAGGAAGCTCTATCACATACCAAATTATCCAAATTACACCCCAGTTGCCTTACTAGGCGTATATAAAGGGCCGAGCTCGCGGCTAGAGGACAGTCTCCTTTGAGGAAGCGAACAGTGCGAATCGAAGTGATCGAAGCTAAATAGTGCGATACTGTTACAGTGCAATTATCTAAGCGAATAATTTGTGTTTAGTGGCGATTATTAGTTTTAGTTTTATTGTTTTTATTTAGAGTAATTAAAGTGTTAGTTTTATAATTTGTGGTATTAGTGCAACTCCTATTAGTACCCACCCTACGAACGTAACATTTTGTGTTTAGTGTGTTTAGTGGCGATTATTAGTTTTGGTTTTATTGTTTTTATTTAGAGTAATTAAAGCGTTAGTTTTATAATTTGTGGTATTAGTGCAACTCCTATTAGTACCCACCCTACGAACGTAACAATACTATTACCGTGGTGCTTCCCTATTTCTATAGGATTTACACCTAGTTGCTTTCCAGGTCTCCCGCTTTGTAAAGGAGGGAATTACGTTCTTTTCTTACTTCCTCACATTATCTTCTGATTAATTTGCGGTTTCCAAGACATGCTAACTTCGCCTGGGACATCACCGAGATCGAGCTCGGTGTAACTCTTCTGGTGTTTTGGTCATTGCTGTAGATCCTGGTTTACAGGAGTCACAGTAATGGGAATGTGGGTGGGATAAGTCCCAATTAAAAAAAAGCACATAGGAAACTTATATGTTTTAAATACAGTTTTGAATACTAGGTTCCTAAACATGTGAACACAGCATGCATTAAATGAGGTAAAGAGTCATTACAATTTAGAAGAAATGTGCAATAGGCTAGAACATCATCAACAACATTATAAATGATGTTATTTATTAGAATAATAAGTTATCTATTTTAAACTCTTTTAATGTTGTTAATTAACAATTTGAGCTAAAAATATTTTTTTAAAAATTATTAGACATTATATGCCTAACCTCACGCTTAAACTTCGTTGGCGTTAGCAAATACTACCTAGGGGGCGCCTATGGGTAGTGACGTAGTTTTTAATACGACTAGGTAATATCTACATACAAACATACATATTGTCACGCCTTTATCCCCGAATAAGTAGGCAGAGGCATAATAAACGCCCACATTTCACCGTATGCATTTTTGTCCCACGTAACAGGTGGTGAGTCCATTGCCGTGTTAAAATGGACAGGCGCAGGCTGTGGCGAGCTGCTGTTGAGTTTTTTTAAGCCGCCCATATAGCATTCAACTTGGCTTAACGACTGCCATTTTATTGACAGCCGGGACCAACGGCTTAACGTGCCTTCCGAAGCACGAAACTGGGGTGGGTCTAAAGGGCCGAATAAATTTAATAAAATAAAATATGTCTATTGTTCCGATATGTATCATGTACGAAACTCTTGTGATGTGGGTACCGTGGTCTAAAATTAATATTGACGTTAATCAAGGATATTGTTGGGACAAATATATATAAAAATATTTAACAGTTCAGAGCACCGCTTACATTATGTTTATCACTTTTTCAAAGAACTGTGTCTATGTTTTTGTGCACATTAAGTAAACTCTTATAAGTATAAATTGTGATATTACGGTCAGAATATTAATATCTTTGAACCTTTCTCTTACATATACTCTGGGACCAAACTGGTATATTGCGATCACAGCTATATTTTAATTGTAGCTACCGACTTGGTATGCTGAATATAAAATTTCCCAATCAGTTTTGTACCAGGTCGACGAACGCAATTAATAAGGCTGTTGAAATATAAAAGTTACAAAATGTGGAGAGCTCGTGTGAACACTCAATCAACACGAGTGAGAGGTGCTTCATGCGAGCGCTGCTCAATTATACGAATGAAACTGTTTTATAAGAATTTGAAGCATAATCCCTTGGTCCTTATCCGTGTTGTGAAGTAGCTCGCATTTATTCATTGAAGTTTGTTCCTGTTACCTGCGGGACCCGCGGGTTTACCTGCATGGTTAATGGTAAGTTAATGTTGAAAAATGTCAACTTATTTTTTCGTCACATCAAAATTACGTCAACTCAACTCGTTGGTTCCATTATTATGTAAGTATAATGATCACGACGCTTGCAACAGTGCCGATGCCGAGACATAGCGAATGCAAATGGATATAGAAAATATCGCTTATATCATTATCATAACTAAGTAATTGATTCCTTTTTATAAAAGGAATGAATTGACAAGACTTTTAAACGGTGATATCACCGGAACGAAAATTCTGTTTCTACGGATATACGATTATGGGATAAGCTGATTTCAATTCAACCATAGCTTGCACTCCTTTATAGATGCTAGTCACAAAGAGAATATTGTATGTTTTTTGATGAGTAGTTGTCGTATCGGTATCGTTACCTACAATTCATCAGTCGGTTTTGAGTGGCATTGACCACATTTCTGTTGAACTTGAATTTGCCGCCCTCTGAGTTTGCCGCCCATAGATCAGGGGCTGGCGAATGCCGCGCTGTCTTGGGATCGATTCCCAGGTCGAAACGAATATTTGTGTGATCCACAAATGTCAGTTTCGGAGTTTGGGTGTTCACTAAGTACAGTATGTATGTATTTAGAAATATATAAGTATGTTTATCAGTTGTATAGATTCCATAGCACAGGTTTATAGCTTAGTTTGGGCTAGATGGCGTTGTGTAAAAGTGTCCCACAATATTTATTTATTTATTAGTTCGCTCGGTCTTCTGGATCCCTTGTAGTGCGATCAGTGGCGTAGCTACCTAGGGGCTAGGCGGGACAGTGACACGGTGCTCTCAAGCTCAGGGGGCCCTCGAATCCATACCAGAAAATCTCAATAAAACTGAACTTTACCATTTTCAAAATAAATATGACAGGTTGCAACCCGGCTTTACTGGCAACTCAATTGACAGAAATTCGAGCAGCTGCCCCCCCCTGGTTTGGTCTTCTACTTTTGTCGATAATAGTACAAAAATAACTTTTTCCCATTTGCAATACCCTATACATCTTTTAAAAATCGTGAGACACGTCCCTTTTAACTGTTTGTTAGCAGCGTCAAGCCGGACTTGAAACGACTAAAAAACTCACGATCTCGGCCTATCAGTTTAACACCGGGCGCCCCCAGTAACTCCTCGCAAATCCTCCCTGGGTTCCCGGTAGAGTTTGGCTACCATCGAGGCCTCTTTTAATGGTTTGGGCGTTATCCAGCTTCTTTGGAGTTTAGTTTGGATCCCGCTTTTTGAGGCGGTGAGGTGAGCGTGAAATTTTAAGGTCAAGCCGCCGTCTTGGACCTGCTTCTGTAAAAACAGTGGGTCATCCAGCGTACTAAACATAGTTATTTAAGAAATTATATAAATCATACCTGTTTTAATTTATATGTATTTCTTATTTACTAGTGGACGCACAGCGGTTTAAACTAAAGAACGGGATAAAAGTAGCCTGAGTTACTTCTTCTACATATAATAAGAGTGCCAGTGAAAGTCCCATTAAACTCGGTTCAGTTGTGTCAGAGATTAGCCGGAACATACAGACAGAATACACATTTTAAAAATAGTTTTTTTGTTATGTAAATATCGTATTTGATTTATCAAAATCTGAAGACAAGCAAGATACATTAGGTGTATTCTGCGATCTTTCAAAGCTTTTGATTGCGTTCAGCATGAAACGCTGTGCAGAAAATTACATCACTATGGAATTAGACGCAAAGCTCTCGACCTTCTGTCTTCAAATTCTTCTACTGTTAATAAAAAAAAAGTTTTATGAAAAAGGTTATTACGCTGTTAAAGACTATTTGCAGGACAAGGACGCCTAGAAATTATCTGCTGGCAAAGTGAAATAATATTAAATTGTAAATAGGCCATCAAAAAAAAACATTCCTAAGTTTCTTGACGGTTCTTCTCAGGTGGGCCGCGTTCCAAACCGGTGGTCACTCTTAAAATATTAAATTTATCTTTAAACTAGTGTATGACATTTTGTAAGCGCCGTTAAAATGGTATATGCAAAATAAAGACTTTTTTCTGTAGTGAAAATCTGTAAATTTGGAATTACAAACAGACATTTTATTTTTATTTATCTATTCATATAGATTTGAACTTAACCAAATAAAAAAATATAAATTAAAAATATCAATTAAATTTCAAAATTCAAAAATATTAATTTTAAAATATACTTGTATTTTAAGGAACAACCATTAAAAAGTAGGTACTATTGAACCCAAACACCATGACTGCTGTGAATTTTCGAAGAGTCGGGTTCTCTGGTGATCATTTTCATTGCAGCATTAGGTCAAAGTTCTCTAACACAGTTCTCTAAAAACAGGTAACATTATAAAAAATCTGAATTGCCCCCCCCCTGGTCCAGATCCTGGGTACGCCCATGGATTCAACCACTAGGCGCGTAATGTACTCAATACATAAATGAAGACTATATAAAATTACAACCCCTATTATCCCTTTATAGTTAAAATTTGGCAAAACTTCGAAACACGTGTCCATTTATTTGTAACCAGAAACACGTGTAGGTACTTACGTAATTTTATGTGTCCAACTTGGAAATGAAGAACTTCCATCAAGCGTTTATCCCCTATTTTACCATCTTAAGGTTGAAATTTCTAAGACTCTTCCTTAGTGGGTTTCTACTTCCTAAGTGAAAAAATTGCACTTGCTCATAAAAAAAAAATTATGTTCAAGTGCTTCCAGGACGTTGATGATAATTGATGATAATGAGTCACCCAGTAATGTTATCAAAAAAAAAAACCTTAATTTTACCCCTTTTTAGGTGAAATTTTAAAAAACCGCGTTTTAAGTGTCCATCATCATCCGAGCGTCTGTCCCAGCAGCGTCTCGCGACGCCCAGGGTCCGCTTTCCTACATTTTCTCCTCCACTTCGCACGGTCGTCGGCATCCCCTGTACTTACGACGTCAAGCCAGCACTTCTTGGGTCTTCCCCTCTTACCGGGACCCGGCGGGGCTGACATGGCCAGACATTTGTTACCTACGTAGCCCGACGGTTGCCGCAAGACGTGACCATACCAACGAAGGCGACACTCTTGCAACTTGTCTGAGATGTCACGGACGTGAAGGCTGCCGCGGATGCGAGAGTTCCTCACGCGGTCCATCCGCGTGACTCCACACATCCACCGCAGCATCTTCATTTCCGTGACACGCAGCTCCTGCTTGTGTCGCTCCAATATCGGCCACGTCTCACTGCCATGTAAAAGGACAGGTCTAATAATGGTTTTGTAGACCTGTCCCTTCAACCGGATCGGCATTTTAGGGTCACAAATGACACCGGTCATCTCCCGCCATTTGGCCTACGCGGCAGCAACGCGTGACTTGACATCGCAATCGATGTCACTGGGCGTGTGAAAAACAGATCCCAGGTATTTAACCTGGTCCGTGCGCTCGACCAAATCACCGCCTATGCGGACGGACGTGGGATCTGACGAGTTTAGTGCCAAGTACTCGGTCTTCGCCACATTCAGTTTCAGACCGCCGTTTCTAAGCGTCTCCTTCCACGCCTTTACACGTCGCACCAATCTGCCCCTGTCCGCGTCTGCCAGCGCAAAATCATCAGCATACATGAGCAACCATGGAGGCTGCTCATGCGAGTTTCTGATGCTGTCCGACAATTCGTCTAATATTACACTGAACAGAAGCGGACTAAGGACCGAAGCCTGGTGTACCCCGACCGAACCATTGAATCGGAGTCACAGTACATGTCCCGCATAGTGTCAATATAGACCGCTGGAACCCCTTTGGACTGCCCACCAGATCATCGCACGAGGAACACAGTCGAAGGCCTTCTGCATGTCTAGAAACAAACAGTGCAGAGGCGTGTTCTTCGACCTGTGTATTTCTCTGCGACAACCCTCAGGGCAAAATCAGGGTCCGTGGTCCCATGACCAGGGCGAAACCCATATTGACACTCCGAGAGAGTACACTCCTGCCGGATCCGAGAGTCTATAACCCCCTCGAAGATCTTCATGGTGTGGGACATCACCTTGATACCGCGGTAGCACTGCTCCTGCACTGACCCCTTACCTTTGAAAACTGGAGTAATAATACTCAGTCTCCATTGGTTTGGGATCTGCCCGCTGAGGAGTATGTGGTTAAAAAGGTTTACTAAGATGCCCACACCGCGAGGACCCATCGCCTTCCAGGCTTCGATGGGGACTCCATGGGGTCCGACAGCTTTCCGATTCTTCATGCGGCTAAGCGCAGTCAGGACTTTAAGTGTCCGTTTATTTGTAATTAGAAATAGGTGTACATATTTTCAAGATTTTGTAACTTTGAAAATGACGAACTTTTATACAACCGTTTATTCTTTATATGCCTTCTTAGGGGTGGAATTTTGAAAAATCCTAATTTAGTGGGTCCCTGCACATAAGGCCTTTACCCCTGAAAATTTCAATTTGAATAGATGAGTGAGTCACCCTTAATTTTATTAATATAGATAGATGGATAGAGATTTTTTTAATATAGGCACTATAGACCTCAGTATCTGGTCCTGGTACAAATTTCAACTTCTAAGGATGTGGCAAAAAAAATTACTTGCTGTGCCATATTTTTAAATTGTTTGGTAGGATACTTGGGGATTTTTGGTCCCACAAACAGCGATTTTCTCTAAATGTATATCATTAAATTTCCGTCATTACGTGTTTTCCACGGTTTTCCATTGTTAACAAAATGGCGGACTGCTAACCTGCGTACAAATTTTGCTACAAGGCAGTCCGTGACGCAGGACGCAAGTCATGATTGGTGGACCGCAAGCTATGGGTGGAGCTTGCAGGCCACCACACACAGTGTTGCAGGTCACCATGCAGAGTCCAAAAACATTCACAATCAATTTAAAGCGGCGGATGACTTTACGGTTTGCCGTGAATGGGTCCGAGGGAGGGGTCCGTCCAAGGTCCCTTTATTTGATGTATAACGATTGATGTTGTTGTTTTTCTTCAGGCAAAGAAATATCAGTCTATACAAACTTGTTTTTAGTATGTAGGTACCTACCTACCTAATAAGAAAACTAAGAATAAATGAATAACCAAAAACCAGGCCATAAAACAATATAAGTATTTTTTTTTCTTCATTTGTCAAATTAGTTTTCACTGTCAGTCATTGCGGTTGTCATGTCAGTCATTGAGGTTGTCAATTGTCATGTCAGTTGCTTTGATTTCTTCAAAAAATTACTACAAGAACAATACTAAACTTATTTTTGTCAGTCTAGTGTTAAAATATCTTTATGTAGTTACATAAACTAGTGTTCAAATAATGGATATGCGTAGAAAAAAATAACGTTATCTCATACGAATCACTCGTTTGAAACCAAAATGTATCGAATGGTTTTTGTGCAGATATTTTTTATATTTATCTTCTCTAGAATCGAAGCTTCCAATGAGTCTAAAAATGATAAACCCCTGGACGTGGACTGTAGCACGTTACGGCTGGGTCAATATATTTGTCCACATCCTGATTTAGATCAAATCGATCCTGACACACAGCAGTTTAGAGGATGTATGAAAGGAAAGGAAATTCCATCAGAAGGAGAAGCAGCTGGTATTATCCCATTATCTTTGTTACTCATTTTGGAATAGCGTTTATTATTATTTAATAAATGTGACTTCAATAAAGGTTTCTTTTTTGTTTTAGTACTATGTTTGGCTGCAGAAGGTCTTAGATGCAATGAAACAGGGAATTCAACGTTTACGAGACGATTACCATGTAAATGGACGTAAGTACAAATAATGTTGAAACTAATGGACATCTACAGCACAGATATACCTTCCTCGAGAATTCTTCCATCTATCACTCAAAATTGTTCTGTAGTTTATTTTGTTTAGACAAACAGACATGATGTAATATATTATTTTATAATATGTATTACAATACTCCAGGTTTATTATTAGTGTTGGTAAAGAAATTGCAGTGACATGCTACACGATATGATAATTACTATATATTAGTCAATTAGAATATATATTTTCTTTATTTGTATAATTTGAATGCCTAATGATACTGGTTGTATAAATATTAGTGAAAAAAATTATCTGATTTCTATACATTGCAGAAATGGTTACTCATTGGAAATAGCTCTGCTTCTATCAGTATTTTTGGGCATGTTTGGACTGGATCGGTTCTACCTTGGCTACCCCGGTATTGGTCTTGCAAAACTTTGCACTTTAGGATTCATGTTTCTTGGACAATTGCTGGATATAATACTCATTGCTGCACAGGTAACTATAAACACATACTCTTTTGGTCTACATTTAATAGAAATTATTTTTCATCTTATTATTTGAAGTGTGAGCATACTTTTATTGCACACTATGATTGGGTTTTTCATTGTTGACAATGGAGTGACAATCATCTGACCACTAAATCCTGTATTCCACACCTTCACCAGTCTCATCTGTTGGTTTACCTGGTGTACTACTTACAGGTGAAGTTGACTTACTGAAGATCTTATTTTAGCAGTACACCGCTGAACTTACTGATGCATATTCTATCCTCAAACTGGTAGTTTCACTAATAGTTAAATGTAGAAAAGACTTATTTGTAAGTTATGTGCCTGCTCGGCTAATAGAAATTGAACCATATTTGATGATATTCTGTTGATTTCATTTTATTTGCCATTTGAATTGTTACTTGATGTTGTAATCTATGTTTGAGTCTTCCCACTTTTAATTACTATTTTTTTTTTTTATAAAATGAGTATCTACAATCATCTCTACTAAGAAAGACTTTAAGAAAGAGAATATGTATATTTAATAAATAAAAATAAA
Organism: Thumatha senex; assembly: GCA_948477245.1. Lineage (NCBI taxonomy): Eukaryota > Metazoa > Arthropoda > Insecta > Lepidoptera > Erebidae > Thumatha > Thumatha senex. Next base: position 17,286,977 of record OX419732.1, on the reverse strand, counting down.
GGTATATTAAAATTTTAGGTAGTGGGACCTTCAGATGGTTCGGCATATGTCATACCGTACTATGGAGCTGGTATCACCGTAATAAGAAGCAGCAATGAAACATACCTACTGCCGCAGTCAGACTGGCACAATATTACTTGACAGTGGGGCACAATATCATTTGAGGAAGATGAGGATTATGAATGGACTTAAAGTGTAATGTTTATTGATCTCAATGGATCATAATAATGTGATATTTGTTGTAAATAATACAGTGTACATTGTAAGGTTGCAATCATGAACTCTATATATCTAAATAGTATTAATATTATAAAGACTATTTAAAAATAGATATAGTAATTATCTTTTACGTTTCAATATGTGTATGAAATGTAAGAAATATAGGTGTGATTGCCGTACAAGTGCGAGGCTACATGCAACAGGAATGAGTTTCTAACAAATTCCACTTCGAAATGGTTGTTGCAATTATTCTATAGCTTGCTCAACACATTGAACACCATCCTGTCGAAAATAATATCAATAGTTATAATTTTCAAGTATCACACAGACTGCTGATATTCTCTCTGTCATATTTTACCATTGAATGATGAAAATATAGCTTGTTGAAACAATTAAGTCTATAATCTTAATTTCGAAAGTGAAAACTTGGTAATCAATTTAGGTGTGCTTGAGTCACCACAACATTGTACATACTAAGATTTCTAGGTAGACTACTGACCAATCTCCAAGACCTCTCTGTTGTAACAAGTATCTATACGATCTGCAAAGATTTGTATTGGAGCTGTCACAGACTCCTTCTAAATATCTCTCATCCTTTCCTTTTACCTTTTAGTCTATTTCCAATTGTTTGCAAACCCTACTTGGCTTGGGAAGCAATTGGGAAACACTTTTATTTCCCAGCTAAGAGCAGCTACCGTTAGACTTTTCATTTTCGGCATTGTTGGGAGCGACTGCCCTCTGGCGTACCAACCCTGTAAGGGACTGGACAAATAAAAAAGACACAAGGGGAGCACGTGGTGCAAACAGGGCTGCCGTCGCGACTTTTTAAAACAAAAACGGACGTAACGCTGACCGACGCGACTTTTTAGAACATAATAAACGGAAGGAACGGACGTGACTCTGGCCGTCGCTTGCGATGACGCTATGAGTGTCTGTGGTTTAGCCGGCCGGCACTCTCCTGCACCTCTTCTTACCCTCCCTCGCCCACGCGCGTCTGTTTGTTTACCATAGGAGGACGCAGACACGACACCGTCGTGTCTTTTCTGTGCTTTGCGTAGCAATGCCATTGTTACAATACATTTTGTATGAAAAGACATGTCTGTGTCCTACATATGTTCTGTGTGTCCATCGGCTATCAAGATATTCAAAGCTGCAGGCCCCTTACACTCATTTTGCTTTGCAAGATTGGATGATGTTGGTGTATAATGTCTTAACATATTAGTAAAAAAAAAGATTGGGTCTGAGAACAGAACAACTTTACTACATTCTAATCAACATCATTGATGGTTCAAATTCCTTCACTTTTACTATTTTCTTTAACTACTGGCTGTGTTTCTTCTATTGTTACATAACTAGGAGGAGCTGTGAGTGTAAATATGACTGGTATGCTTGATAATACAGGGTTGCCATGCTTTTCCAATAATCTGATCCAAGATAGTAAGGAATCTCTTGAAGATGACCCTGAAAGGAAGAATGGTTTTTATAATTGTCATTTGATAAAAGTAGAGGATAAAGGATCCATAACCATTATCAGCAGATTTCTCAAAAATGGAAAGGTAAAATGTTGTCAATCTGTACTCTCTGACTACCCCATCAGGTATAGAGTGTGAAGATAGTTAAGTTAAAATTAAAATATATACTGTGGCATTGATAAGCCATTGGCATAGGTTATTGTGGACCTCCTTTTGGGTGTAAGGGTCCCCCACCAAAATCTCTGGGGCCCATACAGCCTCACCTGCTAGCAGTGCATCTGCTGACCAACTGATGAAGCAATGACATAAGACCTCTAACGGGGGTTGTGAGGTCAGGGCACCAGGAAAGTTAAATTACCAAACAGGTTTTATATTTTATTTTCTGAATAAATAATTTTGATATCTGTGTATACCTGTAGCGCAAACTGATAATATTGTGCCATCATCTTGTTCATGCACTGTTGTGTATTTTAGAGCAGGTAACTTAGTAGTGCCAATAAATCCAGGTATGCCCGGGGGCTTCTCTATATTCGACACATCTGCAAATATGAGATAATTGGTTAATTTGTTGTAGTAAAAATAAGCATGTACCAAGACTGGAAGCTGGTGCAACTTGGCAAAAGGGTTGAAGATCAGTTTATGAGATTTATGATGTCAGTCTGCAGTTACTTCAATAAATGCTGCAACTCAAAGCTGCCCCAGCCGTTATTCAAACTGGGCTCCAGGGTCCAAAGTTCAGAGAGAGACAAAGTAAAAGCTTATATAAATTATTATTAATCTTACCATCTAGATCTGTATTATCTGTAGGTTCAGGTCTCGTCTTCCCCAGGAGCATAAAGTAACTAACAACTTGATCTCTCAGATAGACATCAAACGGCCCTTTCACAGTTAAAGGTTCTTCTGGAGGTTGCTCTGCCAATAACAACTTTTGTGCCTCACTCTGTGCACTCACTACCCAGGTTTTGTCCAAACATGCTTCTATTTCTTCTGTCTAACAAAATAATACAAGTTATATGACCAAAAGACCATTGAATTAAAGTTTAGTGACAAAATAACTAGGATACTCAGATGTGCATGAATCAATCTGCAGGAAACAAGAGATTGCATGAGTGTGCATGAACCACAAAATTTAGCAATCTGTCCTCTCTGACTATCCAGTCAGTAATATAGCGTGAAGATAGCTATAAAGTTCTTTAAATTAAAGTTGACAATCCTTCCTGCATTATAAAAGTGTAAGTTTTGCAAATACTAGAACCTTAGTTTTACTTGCATTCAAGCGAAGACCCTTACTTTCACACTCCTCTTTCATATTAGTGACTAATGCCTGAAGGTCGGCTTCTGATGAGGCCATGAGCACCGCATCATCAGCGTACAGCAGACAGTTTATTATTAAAAAATTGTTTAGTTTTAAATTAGTTACTCATTTATTGTTATTAATTGTGGAAGAATTTATAAATTAACAAAATTAAAATTATTCTTTTGCTAGCTTTTCCTATAGAAAAAAAATAAGACTCACCTGCCAAATATCAACTTTGGTATCAGGGTCCACTGATGTTATCCTCTGAATTGCTAGTATTGCCAACTCCAATGTATCTCCAGGCAGAGAATCAGGCAAATACCATGGACTAAGATTCTTGAACTTTGGCATCCAATACATCATGCGCCAGAATTTGCGAAGAGGTATGCCTCGGGTGCCAAAGACATTGAGAAGCATTTGCTCCATTTCTGAATCTGGCATGACTTCTGTACTTTCAAAGAAAGAAGTTCAGTTAGTGTACTGTGACTTTATCTAAACAATAATAAATAAAATTAAAACGATAGGTACTGTTGTCTTCCATTTGTTCTAGTAAATCAACAGCGCATTGCTGTTGTTTTGGATAGTGCATAAACTCTGCCTGAAATATATTTGTTGGTATAAATTTTCCTTTAGGTAATACATCGACTAATGCTTTGTATGCCTCAAGATCATTCTGGACTCCAAATTCTTTCATCCTAGCCAGTGCTGCATAAATAAATTCAACATGACCTCGACGTCTGGTATCACGTCCTTCGAATATTTTTATAACCTTCAAGTACGTGTTTTTATCTTTTTTAGGTAAAGTATCAAATGGATCGAACACTGCGACTCGTTTTTCGGAACTTTCCCATCGTTTAAATAACACCAAGGACGGTTTTTTTCTTAATATATTTCTAAAAATGTTATTGACTCCAGCCATCGTTTAATTAGTTAACTGTGCTCAATATCTTATTTGCCAATAACAATATAATTGTATGTATTTCATTTATAAAAGAGCTTTTAAAGTTATTGTTTTAGCGTATTAATCGATAAATTAGTTAGTAGAACTCGTGAAGAGAAGAACTCGAGAACGTTTAGCGATAGTTGACACTAGTTATTCGGTGACAGTTGACAGTTATGATGTACATTAGTCTGTGGTTATGATTTTGTTGTTGTTAATTGTCTACTCTCCTACTACTACTATAATTAATTATGGGACATTTGGCGGGAAGAGTGACAAGTGCGGACGCTTGCTTTATATTATTTTCTAAAACTAGTGCATTTATCTTGTTTTATGTGCGGGAGTGGTGGTTTCTTGGACATAAAAGTTGTGTTAACGTGCTATAGTGAAAGACAATGATATATATGCAGTGAAATGCTATTTTCTCTCTTGCCGCGAAACGTCCACTGACAACCTTAGTATAAGAATCACCATTATACTGAGGGCAAGGACCAGGACGTAGCCTGAGGACACGACATCGACTGGACAGGACTAATTAGAAGATAAGATTGAAGAAATATGATATAAAAAATAAGATTTGGCTAAAAGGTCTTAGAAACCAGGCCATTAAATAATTATTAAAAAAAAATTTAATTAATTATATTTTGTTGTAATTATTTTATGGATTGATTACTAAAACCTCTTAGCCAATCTTATTTATCTTACTCTTATTATTTCATATTTCTTCAATCTTCTTATTATGTATATGTACCTATATGTGTAGGTTATCTTATTTATTTCATATTTTTTCAATCTTCTTATTATGTAACATGTCCTCGTCCTCTACATCTTGACAAGTCTGGTCTTAAGTCAAGGCCAGTCTCACCTCAGTATAGTAGTGGTTGTTAAACTACATAGGTATTAGTAAATTTTACGCAGCATCATGGAAAATCTCATTTTGTTGCATATAACTATATTGGTGTCTTTACCTATAGTACGTTAACACAACTTTTATGTCCATGAAACCTCCACACAAGATTAATGCACTAGTTTTATAAAAATAATAAACTGCAAGCGAATGCTGATGCCGTCATTTTGCCACCCAGAAATGACAGGCGTAGTCTGATATCCTTTGTACCACAAATTAAAAGATGTTCTTATACTTTACCACACACAGCAAGGAATCAATGTCATTCGAGAGCTTTGTACTAGAGACGCCTCACTCTATATATTTCATACAACCTAGTGGCTATGGCTTTACCTTGCCTTTTACAAGGTGAAATTCTAATAGTAATAGTGTAATATCCAGGGTATTTACCAGGTAAATTTCCGGGTACTATGAAGATGAAGAGCCATTCTATTACAATGTTGAAGTTCCATGTTAATTCAATTTGGTCGACCGTTGAAAGGTCGGTCGGTTGGTAAAATGACAATCTGGCCATACCCGAGTATTTACTCGGTGAATACCTAATTTCATCTTAAAAAATACAAGGTTCTCATACAGACTACAGCTTAGCAAATTGGAGCCGAAAATAATGATGGTGTGTTTATATTGTACATATATTTATGGTAACCCACTAGAATGCATTAATTTTTTTTGGCAAGTGCTTTTATTTAAAAAATCAAACACATTTTAAACACAACACATGCCTCTTAGATAATTTAACTGCTCGTAATGGACCCCCTTATGTGATCCATCGCTTACAAAAATATTCTGCTAGTAATGACGGGGTGCGGGGGGAATCACACACATTAACAATTCACTACATCGGCTCACTATCGTCATGTAATTACAAACGCACTGTCTATTAGTGTCCATGCAGAAGGCTTTCAACTGTGTTCCTCGTGCGATGATCTGATGGGCACTGCTATACTTGTTTTGACGAAACGCAACACTTTCCCATCACCTTCAGGGTACACCAGGGTTCAAACCTTAGTCCGTTTTTAGAGTTCCGTACCGTTCCGAACCGTACGAAATGAATGGAACCATTATAATTGTTCTGAAACTTAATGTGGCGACGACAGAGTACCTACTTGGCATTAGCGTATTAAATGTGTTGTATTTTTCGGAATTATAGTCGATACAGTTATAGTCGATAAGATACAAAAATTAATAACATGTTTTAAAATATACATAATTTAACGAATTCCACGTTAGTTTGAAGTTGCATTTAAAATTGCGAAATGTCTCCGTATTTCGCAATTTTAAATGAAGATGAAATATTAATAGTAACGATATCAAATCAAAGTCTATATCCGAGAGTTAGGTCAATCCCACAACAGCTAGTCTTGCGAGCAGTGTCGGTCACACACACAGGGTGGGTGTGTGTGACATGCACCCCTCGCGAGACTAGCTGTCAATTTTTTGATGATTAATTTTGGAATATGTTAAATTATACAATTAAAGTCGAATATAGATTGAATGAAGACCACCGGAAGTTCTTCGTTAAACTAGTAGTTTCGCTAGGAACTTCCGGTGATGACGCGTTGACGTAAAATTAAAACATCTCTTTTTAACTTTTACTTTGTTTATTATGTCTTAGTGTTAAGGTTGATAGTAGAATGAATTTAAGAATTTATAAAGACAAATGACTTAATAATATTTAAAAATCTAAATGTTTCAAATGTTCTCTATGCTCATTTGTACAATAACTTAACTTAACTTAACTATCTTCACGCTGTATCCCTGACGGGCAGTCTGAGTCAGAGAGGACAGATCGCCAGGCTTCGCGATCCATGCATACTTCTTTCGCTTCTTCGAGATTCATCAATCGCTTCATACAAGCACGTCTGGGTATCCGAGTAATTTTGACCTTTCTAATTGGGACAAAGCACCGTTAACTCTGTTTCCGGCAGCTACTCGCTGTTCTACATCCGAATCACATCTTCCATCCGCGCTAAACATACTCCCTAAATACACAATTTCATTCACTTGCTCTAGACGTTCCTGGTTTACCCTAATCTCGCATTTAGTTCTTACGTCATCTCTTTCAAATACTAGAACCTTAGTCTTACTTGCATTCAAGCGAAGATCCTTACTTTCACACTCCTCTTTCATATTATTGACTAATGCCTGAAGGTCGGCTTCTGATGAGGCCATGAGCACCGCATCATCAACGTACAGCAGACAGTTTACTGAAATGTCACCCAAATTCACACCCATATCACAATCTTTCAACTTCTGCAGGCAACTGTCCAGATACACTATGAACAGCCAGGCAGACATGACACAACCCTGTTTGACGCCTGTACAGACTTCAAAAAGAGGTGACACATCCCCCCCTACTCGCACGCAAGCCTTACAGTCCTTATAAAGCGACTGTATTGCCCGCAGCAGCAAGCCGTCCACACCATATCCGGGCAGCAAATCCCACAGAGTTTCCCTCACAACGTTATCAAATGCTTTCTCCAGATCCACAAAAGCGCAGAAAACACTCTGGCTAATAGCCAGAAACTTCTCCGCGATCATGCGGAGAGAAAACATTTGATCCATGCAACCTCTTCCACGTCGGAATCCGCATTGAGCCTCCCATAAATACCTTTCAGACTTTTCTTGCATTCTTGCCGTTATATCTTTGCATACACCTTACTAGCTAAGCTGACCAAGCTGATCGCCCTGTAGCTGGAGCAGTTTAGGCGCGAGCCTTTCCCTTTGTAAATAGGTACTACAACTGCTATTCGCCAGTCATCTGGGACCTCACCCGTCCGCCAGCACAAGTTGCATAACAGACATAGAGTGTCCCAGACGCGCGACCCACCGTACTTGATCATCTCAGCAGTAACTCTGTCTTTTCCCTCAGCCTTACCACATTTCATACTTCTTATCGATTGTTCAATTTCTTTCATATTAATGACTTCAATGACATCGGGATCCGGAGCATCGAAGTGAGCTCCACTTCCCGATGTGGCATCTCTGTCTTTTCTTGCATACATCTTTCCATAATATTCACTCCATCTCTGCATGACGTCAGTTTGGTCTGTTAGGACGTCATTGTTAATACTAAGCACTTTAGATTGCCGAACAACTCCGGGTCTTGCCTACCTCTTTCCAGAATAGCCTGGCATTATCCCGGAAATTGGACGACAACCTTTCATCCGCTTTCATTCTGCACCTTTCACGAGCTTCTTCTATCAGTGCCTTCGTGTTAACTTTTTGCAGTTTGTATCTCTCTTTCATATTAAAATCATTCCGCGAGGCTAAGTAGTCTAACCATGCTTTCTTCTTCATTCGAACTGCTTCTTTCACTTCCTCATTCCACCATGCGTCACGCTTATTACTACTGCCTCTTCTCGTTTCTCCACACACTTCTACAGCGGCATTTACCATACTATCCCTAAGATTCTGCCATACACTTTCCACATTCTCACTACTAACATTGACGTCGCCAAGCTTTTCGGCTACCCTTTCTTTATATTTATCCCTAATGGATGCATCCTGCAGCTTCCAGCTTTTGATGCTATGAGTCGGCTCAGGTTCAGGACACTCGGTGCGATGACGCCAACCAGCGAACAGACCCCTTATCCTAGTTATTACTAGGTAGTGGTATGATCCTAGTTCAGCGCCTCGATAAACCCTTGTGTCCATCATCTGTTTACGGAGCCGACTATCCATTAGGAATAGATCTATCATGCTTCTCTTTGACTTACATCTCCTCGTATACATATGAATTTGTTTGTGATTAAACATTGTGTTCGCCACAAACAAATCCTTTTCCTTACAAAATGCCAGTATAAGCTTGCCAGCGTCATTCACCCTTTTATCCCCATACTTCCCGAGTACCGACTCAAAACCATCGCGAGCGGTACCCACCCATCCATTCAAGTCTCCACATACTATAAGTTTTTCATTTCCTTCTATCACATTTAGAGCTTCTCTCATAGTCTCCCAGAATTCCTCTAGCTCACTCGCGGTCGACGAAGATACTGGCGCGTAAGCAGCTACCAGGAAAATCTTCGTCAAACCAAGTTTTAGACGGATCCAGAGGATTCTAGGACCTACCAGTTTGTACTCGTACATACCGGAGGCCAATCGCGAGGACAACAAAATTCCAACCCCCCGACTGCCATGCTCGCTCTCTGTTACTCCAGACCATAGCGCGAGCACCCCACCCGGGAGCTCCACGACTTCGCTGCCCTTGCGCTTGGTCTCTGTCAAGCACACTACATCTAACTTTTTCTTATTCATAACATCCATCAACTCATTCCTCTTATCTGCCATTCCTCCCCTAACATTCCACGCAGCTACCCTGCTCTCCGTCCTCCACTTCCCGCCGTGTCAGGCCGCGCGTGTAGGGTGGCGGTGCCCTACGCCGCTCTGGCACACACTTTTCGCACCAGCGGGGACGAACTGGTGCGCGTCGCCTCGGGGGCACGCCCTAGCATTATTCGTCCTTACGGTGCTCGTGTTGGAGTAGAATTGCAGCCGTAGCTGGCAGGGATGGCGACGTGCACGCTTCTACTCTTCATCCCCTTGTACAATGGGTTTATTTTATTTCATAATAAATAATCTAATGTAGCCAGAAAAAAATATTTACATATGAAATGTGATACCATCTTTCATAAACTAGAGGTGGGTGAAAGTTTTTGCAGTTATTTACAGCACCATTTCGCGAATAAATAGGAGGACGCAATACGTTCGGACATAACAATAACGATTCCAATAGTGAACCAATCGATTTGTAAGTACTTTTTATAAACCTAATGGATCGAGTGATCCATTGACTTGGCAGATTGTTAATTGTTGTTCATGTAAGGCGAGTCCATTAGTTAAATGGTCTAAGACATAGAATAGTGTCAATTACAAGAATCAAACTGGCATACATTAAGATGCCAGTTCCTTTATGCTTTGCCAATGTTTATCTGCACTTCACACACTCAATATTTAGTTTTAGTCATATCCACTCCTTTGTCAATACATAATTAATCAATCAATACATACATAATAAAATTCTACTTGCATTTCGAAGCAATCAGACGTGTTTAAAATATTAAAATAACAAAATAATAATTAGCTAAATTGTGACCTCATTTCTACCATTAGTCAGCAATAGCATAAAACTGTGTCAATGTGTAAATTGAAGTGGCTATAATGTACTGTAAATAAATTAATTATATTGCAATACAATGGATAATAGTCCACTTAGTAGGGGTAGTAGGACTGCCCGCACTCCACCCCCAAGCCCGCACCAGCACCGCGCCCAAATATACAAAATCAAGAAGAACAGCAGATGGAAGTCATCTCAACTGCTGAAATCCAAAACTGGATGGGTTCTATTGATCATTGCCTCAATAAGGTGTGCACTATTGCAACTGAGGGCAAGCTGAACTCGGACCAAATGTTGCGGATTAGTGCATTATGCCGAAATATGGGAAAAAATACAGCTCTATTAGCAAAAGTTCAATATCAATCCCTAAAAATGGAAGCCGTCCAAATCAATACAACAGCCCAAACTCTGCAGGAGCTACTAGACTTGTCCAAAAACTTAAGTGATCTTAAACGTTCAATTGATGAGACACACAAGCTGGCACCAAACACCTCATTCGCTGACATGGTAAAAAAAAGGTGCTAACAACTATATCCCGAATGCGAGTATGAATTCAGTGGCGATTTATCCCTATGATAAGAGAACATCGAGCGAGGATACAAAATCATTGGTGCAAAAAATTATCTGTCCTGAGCAACTGAAGTTGCAAGTACGAGGATTGCGTAAAACCAAAAATGGAGGCGTCATTATTAGCACAGACACAAAGGGTGATATTGAAAAACTAAAGCAATCAGCCCAGTTAGCAAAACCAGGCCTCACCATCGATGACCAACATAAAATAAAACCACGAGTGATAGTTATCGGGGTACCAAGTGCTATGCAGGAAAAGGAGGTGTTTAACTGTTTGTACCATCAAAACCTGGATGACAAGTTGCAGGGATGCAGCCTTGAACCATTTTTGTCCTCAATTAGACTGAGTCACAAATCGGGCAAGAAAAATGCTGAGACCTGTAACTATGTGATTGAAGTGTCTGCAAATCAACGCAAAATTCTAATAGCCAAAGAGAGGATCTTTGTGAACTGGTCATCCTGTCCAGTTAGAGATTTCACTCTAGTTGCGCGCTGCTACAAATGCCATCAGTATGGACATGCGGCAAAGACTTGTCGGGAAACGTCTTTTACCTGTGGACGATGCGGTGAGCATGGGCACTCACTCAAGGATTGCACTAAGAAGATGGAAGTTCCAAAATGCGCTACGTGCTTGCGCTTCAATAAACCGAACAAACATGTTACAGGAGCCACTGACTGTCCGGCGAAAGTTATCGCAGAGAAAAGGTACATAAGCTCCATTGATTATGAATGTACCTAAAAGCGTGGTCAGCAAAGGTTTTTACTAACCTAAATTAAATATGATCTATCAAGCTGTTAAACGACCTAAATAAATTTTATGTATCGAAGTGTGGAAAGTATGTGACAGAAGAATGCAAATATATTCGGCAGTATATTGTTTTTAATTTACTAAATGAATTTTGTAATATAAAACTAGTACACGGTACGATTATCTCATATGCAGCCGACAACGCTCTCATTTTTTGTGCTGAGTCGAAGCGCAACAATCGTGCGCAACACTGATTCGATATTATATTGTGAATATATGACTTCAACGTAATCTAATAACAATGAATGTAAATCAATTTATTTTTTTCATTAACTTCCTATACCTAAATATACTAGACAGTAATATTATTAACAGTTAATTTTAGAATGCAAAGGTACTTCACCTTGCAATTAATTATGCTTAGTTATCTGTATTTTCATGATATACAGGGTGACTTTAAATAGGTGTAATTGTTTTAAGGGGGTAAGAGTACAGCCCATGGGATGTTCAAAAATGTGTGGAACACCTGGTCGAAATCTACTGGTTTCGGAAATACACGATACTTTAACTTTTTTAGGAAAATTACCAAAATTTAAGAGAAATCCTTAAAAATAAAAATAAATACTGGATGCATGGATTTTATTTTTATTTTATCTGATTGCTGGATAAATTATCCATAAAATAAAAACATCAAATGTTATGAATCAGTTAAAATTTTAGAGTTATGAGAGCTAAAACTTGTAACAATAAAAAAAAAATTTGCTTTATCGAAATTTCAATTGATTTTAGTGAAAAATATCCACTCCGAAGTGGTCGTACAAACGATGTCATTAAATTCCTTGTTTCCTTAGCTTTCTAAAAAGGTATAATAAGTGTACAAAATTCTCAGATAGCGCCCAACATACTCAGTTAGTCCCGAGCAGGTAGTTATGATCCCTATTGTTAATGTATTGCAAGCCGAGCCGATACCTGGAATTCTTAAAACCTTTTTCACGGTTTCACTATGCGAGAGTGAGAGAATCGATAAATAGCACAACGTGTGTGAGTGAGATAGCAATTGTTGACGGTTGGCCGTTGCCTTGCGCTTGGGCCCCAAGTTGCGCGACCTCTGTCTAGTACTACTTAGATACTTACGCGTGCCGGACGTACCTATTATTCACTCTATTATTCATTCACTCACATCCCCGGGACTTTAGGCGGAAAGAGTGACAAGTGCGGACGCTTGCTGTATATTATTTTCTAAAACTAGTGCATTTATTTTGTTTTAAGTAGTGGTTTCTTGGACATAAAAGTTGTGTTAACGTGCTATAGTGAAAGACAATGATAAATATGCAGTGAAATGCTATTTTCTCTCTTACCGCGAAACGTCCACTGAAAACCTCAGTATTAGAATCACCATTATACTGAGGGCAAGGACCAGGACCTAGGACTGAGGACACGACATCGGCAAAGACTGGACAGGACTAATTAGAAGATAAGATTAAAGAAATATCTAAAAGGTCTTCGTAACCAGGCCATAAAATAATTAATAAAAAAAAACTTACAACCCCGTAGACAGAGAATACTATAGACACATACCTGGTCAGCGTGCCGCAGAAAGGGACAGGTAGTGTTATAACTGGGTTACCATATTAAGAAATTTTCCCCATATTTTGTATTAATTAAATTCTCAATATCCACCTAAGATTCGTACTTTTGATCATTTGGTTTTTAGTTTTCGAAAGTGTTGTGAGCGACTGCCGTCTGACCTCCCAATCCCGTAAGAGCACATGCGTAGTTGTCTCATCCGTTACTTAGCAGTTACACCGCTAGTAGGTGAGGGAATTTGGAAACATCCTTACACTCTGCAAAAATCTTAAGGATGTACAGGACCCTACGGGAGATAAATAAAATTACAAATAGTTAGAAAATAGTATATATTTCCCGATAGGGCCAAAAGAAGTCTAGTCAGGGTCGCGGGTGTTGAATATAGGTAGGCAACCGTAAGGTGGACTCTGCCGCGAGAGGCCACGGAATCTGGACTTAACTGAGGGAGGGCCAGGTGATCTTCCACGGGTCGGATGTTGTTCCTCTCGCAGTCGTAGGGTTCTCCGGCTGGGCGACGACTTCCACTCCCGGTCTAGGCGCGACCAGAAGGAGCCTCGGAGCAGCTCTTAGCCAAGAGGTAGTAGGTGGTAGTGGTGGAACCGTCAAGGTTTAACCGTAACAAAGGACCCTGGAAGACAGAAGCCTGGGGTAAGAACCTCAGCCGGAAACCTAAAGGCTTCCAGCCTCTCCTCAGGCCCAGGTTGGTTGGAGAGGCGGGAAGTCTTACATATCGGTTGTAGGTGGTAGGTACATAGAATAAAATTTAGTAAGGGTTGGTTGGCACACTAGTGAAAATTAAAGCTTTAAACGTATTCCTACCCACTTACAGCTATAGCTGAAAAGTAGCGATTGTAATAGATTTAGCAATGTTAAAAATAGCTATTAATTGCGATAATACTTACGCTGAAAAGGAAATAGGTAAGAACACTATAGATAGAAATTAGATTTAAACACTCCTTCCTGCAGAAACAAAAGTTAGTAAGGATGATTGATTATAATTAGAACTTACCGGGATATTCCGGGTCCAATATTTTTACAAATATTTTATAAATGATTCTTTTTTCTATTTAATTTGCAAATTATGTCAAGACTAACTGTTGTGTTGTAGTACACAGTAGCGTAATAGACAAATCTAGGTTGTTCCCGAAACTTCCTGTCAACTGCTTATATAGGGCCCAGGGGTGGGTCAATGTGCGGGGGACGGGATCTAGAACTCCCACTCCACGCTTAAACTGGAGTAACTTTAATGCCGCATCAGTCCGATAGATGGCGTTAGTCGTATGATGATTGATCGACATTACAACTCACTTAGAAAAACCTAAGCTCGTCCTTACCAACTGCACCACAGAGGCATGATAGGTTATAGTTTTCGTGAGTAAATAATACAGTATCTTATTTTTTTAATACGTTTATTTAGTTTTGCAGTTAATTAACATAATAAACATTTGTATGCAAGCAGAGACTGTTATAAAAAAACGTATCTCCTAAAAAATATATATTATTATGTCTTTTAAATTCATCACTATGTAATAGAGGCTTTTTTCTTTTTAAATAAAAAACTTTTGTTCAAAATGTTTGCTGCAAATTCTTGACGTTGGTTTTGGTGACTAATTGCATGGTTCGTCCCGTAGGTGTTATTCAAATCTGACGCGAATCGCCACTATTAGGAAAGCTGCAAGAAACCAATAATTATTTAATTAAACACAACACAATAAAAAAACATAGCAAGTGCTTAACTATATTCACATACAATGCAAGCTGATACACCTGCTGACAAATGAACAAGTTCAGGCAAAGGAGCTACTAAAAGAGTTTGGGAGATTAGGCAGCAGTCGTTTTTAACAGCACCGACAACAAAGATATTACAGCTGCTACTATTAGCCTAGCATAGCAGACACTGACCACTAATGTGGAAAATTTGGGCGAACCGAGACCTCACGGTTAGATAATACAATATTTAAAATAAAATATTGAAGTTTAGAGCAGTTCCGAAAACATCTTAGGCATGTAATGTAATAGCGTGTCTATAAACTACTTCTACTTGAATCACAATCCGGATCTCCGCCTCGCCTGCATATTGGTGCTAACTGAATGATGAAGCCAGGGCGCTAATACACGTAGTAGGTTATGGTTGGGAGGTCCGAGAGTAGTTATTTCCAATATAGCCTAAGCCTAAACTTATGTCGCACAAAATATAAATAACGTTAATTACGTGGTAAGTAGGCTTATATATATCTCAAAGTTAATTTTCTGTAGGTCTCCCATTTTTGTGCGTCTACTATATTTAAATAAATGTAGCATATACGACACGACCGGCATTTTGTATTAAAATAAAATCAGATCTGGGGTAATTTAGCATACATGATATGGCGACCCTGACTTTTATTTATGTTAGGTGTTTGACTTCTTAAATAATGATATTTGATCTTATTTAATAATAAAATTCCATCTTGAATGCAAGATGCACAATATACTTCTATTAAAACCTAGTAACTCATTAAACGTGGTAGTACTTACGAATGAAAAGATAGTTTTTTTTCACCGTCACTCTTACATCCTAAAACATTACATCGCTCCATCTTTTATTGATTTGAATTAATATTATTATTTAATTAATAGATATATCGTTCGTCATATTACTCCACAATGAAATATAACACAGTTTTTTTTATTAGTTATAGCAATTTTTAACAATAATGACAATGAACTGCAAAACATCTGTCAAACTTTGTTTCGCTCAATCTCAAGATTGTGCTGGAAAAACCGGCACGCTCGATGAAACAAAATATCTAATCATTATGTTTCTTTCCTTCACACTAGATCGGCATAAGTTGCTTTCTTTCGTGTGTGAGTGAAACATAAGCTATCAATTCGTCTATAGTATTCTCTGTCTACGTACAACCCCCACCGATTTTTGGCCCCATTCTTGAACATGACACACGGTTACCATTTTTTTTCCATAACTAGTATATAATTCATGATTTTATGTTAAATAATGGTGGATTATATGATACATATAGTGTTTGAAAATGTGCATGATTAAAGAAAACAGAAATAGAGGTGCTCTTTGTGTTAGTGCCATATCTCCATAGCAAGCCCTAGTAAAGGATTCATTGCTTTACTAAGTCAAGGACGAGGACCTTGAACTGAGGACTTGACAGTGACAAAGGACTAGACATGACAAACATATAAATAATAAGAAAATATTGTAAAATATAAATACCGAAGACTAGGCTGTATGGACTAAGTTTCCTTTGTCGGCCCAAGATGGGTGAAGACAACTAACAATCAGTTCCCGCCATGAAAGTCATTCATTCTTTGAAATCAGGACTTTTGGCGCGCACATTAGAAATGGCGTTTGTCATATACTTGTGTAAAATTCGTGTTTTTGTGTATAATAATGGTGGAATATTCGATATAGAGTTCAGAAAAGTGCATTAGTGAAGGAAAGTGATATATTGCAATGAATAGCGGTTTTGTTTGTGTTAGTGCCAAATTTCCATAGAGAGCTGCAATAAGGGATCCACTGCCTTTTTGGATCAAGGACCAGGACCTAGGACTGAAGACTAGACATTGATAAAGGTTTCGACATGACTAAATACTAAAAAAATATAAATACTAAAGACCAGGCTGTATAGATTTAGTTTCCTTTGCCTGCCCAACATAGGCGAAGACGAAGACAACCAACAACAACAACGAGTTTGAAGGTTTGAAATTACTAGCGAAGCGAGTAGTGAGCTAGCGACGAATTAGTTATATTTGTATCTTTAGAGGGGATAGACGTGTCGCGTTGAATATTTGTAAAAACGTCTATAAGTACGAAACCTTCCGCCGCAGCGTCGAAATCATGAAACTTAATAAATGAGTTCCTTAATTTTTACGTTTTGAACTGCTTTTTGTGCCAAAATAACATTCAGAAGTTTTGTTTTCTATTATTTAATTCCTATTATCGTTTCCTAGTTACTGAAAAGAAAGTGATTCCAAAAGTGTTTTCAAAATGTATAGAATAATGAAAATTATCTGTTTATTAGTAATTATATCTCTTGGTGCATCAGGTAAGATACCCATGTAATTATTATTATCATAATAGTTATGTAAGGTTAAAATTATTTCGTCAAAATCATCTTTGTCAGCCCCCGCAATCCACATCTGGATGTAGGCCTCTTTAATTTATATTCTGATCCAGGATTTAATCAGAAAAATGTATTAATTTAAAGTCTGTAAAAATAACAAAATAGTGGATGGTTATAAAATATTAATACTATTTTTAATAATTGTGTAGTATTTTTTTTACCAAGCGGATAATTTTACTGAAAAAAATATCGTATAATCTTATTCATAATATATATATAATATAAATATTTTATGAGTAAGTTCAGATTTCATTTTGCATAATGGTGTACGATTATTATGGTAATTCTATCGACACCTGCCTAGTGACTACTAGTACTTCAGAAACATATTTCATTCATTCATATCAGAAACGTATTTATCGGAGTAGTACCTATTATTTACATAATAATTTCATTAGGCTGGCAAAATAAATAAATAATTCATACGTAGATACAACCTATCAAATGTTATATACGTACTATTTTTTATTTACTGATCCCTGTATTACAGTAGGTATTAGGTACCATAAAATTCCTAATATTGATGTAGCGTAGGAGGGAGTTTCGATCAACGATTGAAAGATTGACGCCAAATTCAAATCAAGACCTATAATTCTAATTTCAAGAGTTAAATTCAAAGAGTTAATTCAAGAGTCAAAGAGTTAAGTAACAATAATAACTAAATAATAATAATTAAACAATCTGTTCTCGCTTAAATTTCCAAATACAACTAGGTAGGTATCTCCTACATTTGGGTGTATGTAATGATTTAAAAATAAAGTTATATAATTGTACTCTATAAACCTGGTGTTGTTTGTTTGTTGCTACAAACTTGCTTAGTTATATGGATAATGCAAAAGGGAAACACGATTAATATTATTGACATGAAGTTTGCAAAGTAATAATTATTAGTGTAATAAGTAACTGTTATATTAAATTTAGAATTTGATTAGCTAATTCCATGCTACTTAACCATAAAATTTGATAAGAACATTAGAACCACGTGTGCTGTAGCAACCTGCGTAAAATAATATACGTAACGTGTACGAAGAACCTATTTAGAATTCATTCACGACCAATTTCATTGCTGCGAAAATTTAATAATATAGTTTTATGTGCTACGTAAGAAGAACGTTTCTGGAATTGATCCAAGATTTGATAGTCCTTATGAAAATTTTATTTAGGTACCTTTCTACTTGTATTGACTATCATCCACGTACGCAAATTATAATACGAAGTCATATAGTCCTATATTCATTTCTAACCCACTACGCTTCGTTGCTCTGATTTTATAGTGCACTAGCGGACACCCCGCGATTTCAACAGTTTAGTTTCCTTTTCCGTGGGTGTACGATGATAATAATAATAATGTATTTATTTATTTGTTCTCTCACACAGAAAGTTTTTAAAATATAGATAAATTGTAGCTAAGTTACTCCTTACAACATCAGCTATCTGCAAGCGAAAGTCCTGTTAATATCGATCCAGCCTGTATCAGAAATTAGCTGGAACCATCAGACAGACCGACAATCGTTTTTTTATGTAAGTACCGTAGGTCTATCATATGTACTTTCATATACTTTTAGTGAAAATCTGTTAATTTGGAATCAAAATCAGAAATAAACCTATAGATAATGTAAGTTTTCTAACTAACTATAATATCTTCACGCTGTATCCCGGACGGTGTAGTCTGAGAGGACAGATTGCCAAGCTTCGCGATCCATACTTCTTTCGCTTCCTGCAGATTCATTAATCGCTTTATGCATGCACGTCTGGGTATTGGTGTTTTTACAATTCAACATCTGAAAGTAGCTTATTGTTAAAAGTAGCAGTAAAAGTAGTTGAGGCTAACCTCAACCTTAGTAGTAAAAAAGATTTGTAATGTTTTGAGTGGGGTATATCAGGAAACTAAAACTGGTTTAAAATACTTTAGGTTCACATTAGAAATAAAGATCGTATTGACCTCAGAATCCATTTGTGACCTCGATCATCCAAAGATGTGAATGACTGGAATTTAGCACATAGATAATAGGATATCTACAGTAATATTATCTCTGGAGTAGGCTTATATTTGCGATGATAGCTCACGCTTCTCTTGAGGCATTCCATTTTCGTAATATTAAAATTGGTTTGAGAATTTTTTCAACTTTGTTGAAACTATGATCAACGTGCCTAGGAGTAATTCTTTTTTTAGTTGTTTATAGTTGAGGTGTGGCGATGGTAATTTGCGGGCGCTAGGCCAAACTCCCACGGTTGATGACGTTATGTTTTCGTTACAATTTATATTTAGTTTATCAAATAAAACTATACCTACATGCATATATTTATTTATGACTGTACATATTTTATCTCTGTGGTGTGTGGTAGCCCATGGCATAAAAATATAACAACGCATCTAGACGACTACGCGCGCTAACCTTACCTATACACCAGTGCACGATGCACCCCTCGATGTAAAAATTACACCATGCAGGTGCATCAGTTTGGCCTCTTGAACGCTTGGAGTGTATAACAGGGTGAGCCGGTTATTACGTCGGACCAGAGATGCTTAGATAATATGTAAGTCTCAGATTCGACCGTGCTTGGAATTATGCTTAAATCTCTGTCATAGCTTCGCCTAATACAAAGACGTGGCCTTCGCATCATATATTGTCAGAGGAGTCGCTAGCAAACTTAAACAGTTGAATATGCGAAGAACGGTCGCCAGCTTAGGTGCCCTTTTCTGCATCTGCCTCGGTTAGGGTTGTGAAGATCTCTCCCACTTGGTCCCACTCTCTCCTTTTTGTTGCTGAACAACACTGGCGGGGCAGAGATATCATTCTCGTACTGTGGATAGAGTCGTATCCAGAACTAAATCGAACGATTCCTTAGGACTTTCTTATGTTACACCATGAACACAGACTTTGAACTACATGCCTGTGTTCTTCATTACCTTCTTTCCCCTTACAACAAGACAATCGTACTATTTTCGTAGACTCATTTAGCCAAATCGACCAATAGAGCGGAATTTTGAATTCAAATTGTAAGTTTAGAATTTGATCGAGAATATTATACTCAGTAGTTTTTTTCCATAATGATAAAATTATCATAGTAATCATTCTCTTCAAGCAAGATTATCTAAACATGTCGGCAAAATTCTTTGCTGTCGGCCTTGTTGACTTAACTAGGAATCAGTAGGTACCTACATGTCTAGACTTATATGTAATGGTATATTAACTTGTAATTAATACGTATAGTGTAGAATGAACTTCATTCTACATACATTCATATTTACTAAAATTATGCATTAAAATGAATATGCAGTTATATCAGTAAAACATTCTTACAGACGAAATTAGCATACGAGTAGACATGAATAACAACATATGGTACTTACAAAATTAGACATTTAGTAATTTTAGTGTAACTTATCATGCAATCACGACTATATCTTCGATGGAGTAAGCAGAGTTGAATTACCACCTACAACTTGTCTGCAGTTCTGTTGATACCTAGTAATAGAGGCAGCTTATTGCTGTCACCATCACCTACAAGGAAAAAAAACATTCTGTAATCGGAACCAATACTTAAATAGCATGACAAATGTTACACATCCAAAAATATAATGGTGCAGTCTGAGCATCTGTAAATATAGAGAAATTTGAGTTGGTAGTTTTTTTTTCTAATTAAGTTAAAGTAAGGCAAAAGTTCTATGATAAGATGCACGAGATAACTTTTTAATACTACTGAAGTGACGAAACCTGGTGTACGAACGTGTGAAACTGAGGATGGAACGTAAATCGTTCTTCTTAATAACTTAGGATACAGGGATTAATATGGCGAACTGGAAGCCACTTGAGCAAGTTGCGGTATTTCGATACATGATCATAATGTGCAAAGCAAATATAAGTTCTAATAGGTTTACAACTAAAAAGTTTTAAAAGCAGCTTATCCAGTTATTTCTAAGCGACATCAAGATTACAAAAACGTTCTCTTTTTACTAAATATGTTACACATACTTAGTAAAATTAGGACTTTTCAATGACCTTTAACATAAAAATTCTGATAATTTAGATCCAGGACATTCAAATTTGTTATAGTGATAATGTTTGTAAAATTTAACTTCTATTGTTGTATGATAAAATCTTTATTACTACTATTATCTTTTAGATAACTTGAAAAAATGCTAAACAATTGTGTTGATATTTACATTCCGAAATTAGTAAGCGATTGAAGTGCTTTATTAAAAAAAGATCTATGTAAATTTCCATATTTCAAGCAAATTAAGAATCATCTATCTTGACGCATTGAATCTAAAAAAAAACCTTCTAGACACTATCTTCCAATCTGTTAAGATAATTAATCTTTATTGAACTTTATATTTTGTTTCATTAATACCTAAATATCGTTATTATTTTGCGTAAAATGATTCTTTATTCCTGTAAAATGTTTGTGAAAAGACTCTTAAGTCAGTAATAGCTGCGACGAAATATTGCAAAGTAAGTATATTATTATCATGACATATTTAGATTTACCTAATTATGTGTATTTTCTGCACAATTATGATTAATTAATAAAATGGAAATACAACTTGAAACCAGCTTATAAATAAATTATAACATTGAAGAGCGACGGCCACAGTGGTATTATTATGCAATGTATCTATGCATTATGTTATTTTCATTCAGGATTTATCATGGATAAGTCCTGGTTGACAGTGGGAGCGCTGCAGCAGGAAGAATGCTCCTTTGGTCCAAGGTTCTCCAAGCTGTGGTAGAAACCTCTGGAGAAAGAGAATTGATTAAGATGTGCATGGGTGTTAAAATAGTGGCTCTTGATCATCAGTTCCAACAAGCTAAAAGAAAAACGAAATATATATTTTTATGTACAAAAATCCCCATGGATCGTTATTCCGGATTTCAACCGACCAAAGCCACACGGTCCTTACCTAATTGTCTCCTGCCGGGCTCCCCGGGCTACTATAAAAAAAGGATGTGTTTATTATTATAGGCTTCAAAGGGAATTTAAATCCAAAAGGGAATCAAAACGAAGATGATAATTCAGGCATTTGAAAAGGTTTGATTTGTAAAACCCTTCGTTACAATGAAGTCAATGGTTACGTTGATTACCTATGTAAATACTTGTTCAGTCTTTCGCACGGATTCGTACAAATTGTTTTCTATCCACTACACAATGTACACCAATTAACGATTATTTAACAAGCACGACTTACGTCACAATGATCCTCACAACACAGCTATAATAATCGACATGGTTCATTAACTATGCCGATAACTATAGATATAAAAAAATATAGTAATAATTAGTTTTGCATAAAAAAATTGCATAATTGTTTAAACACATTTTGCGATATAGAATCTGAAAATGTTGCAACAGGAAATCGATGATTCTTCGGATGTAACCAGGAATTTTGCTGCGATGTTACAGCTGTGGGTTAGGTGGGATTTAGGTGGATTTTTTATTGACTGATCCCCCTAGCTACAAATTAGGAGCTTACTGACACTTGAAATGCTTACAAACGAATAACCAAAATTAAATGACATTTACTAATCGGATTTCATTAATTTAAGCCTTTACAAACAAGAAGAAAGACCGTAAATTAAATTATATTACTGAGAGATTTAGATTTATGTAACACCACACAATTCTTTACTGAACAAATTGAAAATAGTTCAATAAACAATTGCACAGCAAACATACTATACAGATTAAAACAAGTAAAAAAAAATGTTAAAATTAAAAGTTACAAGACTGCCACGCCAAGATGTCGAAGAATTCCTAACCATCAAAATCTATTGGGAAGGTTCCTTAACGCTGACTAAATTGCTATATTGGAAGGTAATGCTTATTCTCTGAATGATAAACAGGAAAACCTTGTGGTCACGAGAAGCGATTAGTCCCTTTGGGCCCCTCAAGCCCAGAGTCTCGACTCCAAACGTCTGAAAAATATAGTTACCAATTAAATTGTTATTTTTTTTTAATATTTGGATTAATAACTGAAATTGGAAGGTACCAAATAATAGTAAATAATAACTTAATATTAAGGACTATTTTTAAACCACGCCATCTAATTAAACTAATAGTATAATATCCATACGTTTGTAAAGGGTCGCGAGTGCTCCACCTCTGGTGTTGCAAACGTCCATAGGCTACGGTGACCACTTTCCATCTAGTGGGCCGTTTGCTTGTCTGCCACCTCAGTGGTATAAAAAAAATCTGTAAATCGTACGTTCCACTAGTTTCGTAGTCAGGTACACTATATAACAACAACAGGTTAATCGAAACTAGTACTTCCAAATATTGTAACTATCTGGTTAATAAACATTTGAAGTTAAATCACGTTTCCTTGGGTTGACATCGTCGATAACAAAAATATCGCCAATGTCAACGAAAAACTAAAACATTTTATCAATGCATCGGGGTTACCTATTTAGTGAGTACCGGTTGATTTGCTGTTGAAAGTAATCACTACATATTATAAAACAAATTCGCTTCGCGCGTCTGTTCTTATGTATGCTTAGATCTTTAAAACTATGCAACATTTTTCGATGCAGGTTTGTCTAATATATAGAGTAATTCATAAGGAAGGTTTTTATGTATAATTTATTAGGTTTTGTATACATTGACTAAATTATAACGATATTTGTTAGGGGTGTCGGAAGAATGTACCGTCTGGGATATTTCAACGAAAATGCCGCCGAAACCCTTTGAGATATAACAAAATTATGTATGGTGGAATTGTGTATCTAATATAGGTCTACAAAAAAGACCGGGACGGTTTATGTCTATCTCTTAAGTATAACATACTATAGACATTTTAATACTTTCAAAAATCAGCAATTAATAAGCGGTAATTTGTAGGCGAAGCTGAGCGGGTCATCTAGTTAAAAATATAGTTGAAGGTGACCACCGTCAGAAAATTAAAGGCTTCAGAAAATAAGTTGAACAGAGAGGAGTGTTTTATAATGTCTGGTTCTTTTCTCACAGTTTTTCATTTGCATTGCGAAATTGGTATTAAATATAAATTCTTATCATCATTATTCAATTCAATTTACATTAATTCATTTCGTGTGTTTGTTAATTCATAGTTTTGTTTATATGTAAATATATTTTTATACGTATGCCTAGAAAACTATGAAAACATTTTCCATTAGTAGCTAATAAAGACGTAATATGAAATCAATTTAAAACCACCATTGGATATAGGTATTAACATAATGTAGGTACTTTTTATTGTAGTGGGTTAAATATGGCAGTAGCCTAGATGTTAAATATGGTCAATAGACCATATTTAGCTGCATTTAACAATATTTAACCGAATACGGTTTGAGAGTTTTGTTCTGAATATCGACGATGACCCATTTGGAAGCTCGGTTTTATTCTGTCGCATAAACCCTGGAGTCCATAAGATATTTTTTCTGCTTTCAACTATAATTATGCAAATCGACTTACCTAGTCTGCTTGTTATAATAAAAATAAACTCTTAGAGATTTTACTTATTCTAATTCGCGGCACATCTACTAATATTATTAACGCGAAAGTTTGTAAGTATGGATGTTTGTTACTCTTTCACGTAAAAACTACTGAATGGATTTTATTGAAATTTTACAATTATATAGCTTATACATCAGAATAACACATAGACTACTTTTTATCCCAGGAATAAGTTCCTTTGGAAAACGGGAACGGGTAAACTTCTTTACGCGGGCGAAGCCGCGGGCGTCAACTGGTAGTTATAATAATATTAGCGATTGAAGTTCGTTTTCTATAATAATATTGTAAGAGGAGCTGTAAAGTAAAAAAAAGTAAAAAAATTGTGCAATTCTTTACTTTAAATACTGTAAATTACTGTAAATACTGGCATTTATGGGTTAAAGAGGTGGATCGAATCCGAATCGGATCGAATCGAAATAGGCGAATGCTTGTGTCACAACACGTGTATAATTTTATTCTTGAAACCTTTTTAACAGCGTCCATACTAAACTGGTGCTATGGAATCTAGACAATAGAGGCAATACTAAAGTAATTTGTGGCGAAGCCTTAATGGATAAAAAGAGTACTTTTCAAACTGAATTAAATTTAATTATATTTTTGCAAAGCCATAGGTAACATTGAGGTATTTGCTAGGCTCCTTACGGTAATTATTGGAAAGAGCTAAAAGTAAAACCTACTTTCTGAAAAGCTTAAATGTTGTTTTTCAAAATTAAGTGTCAATTATGTCCTTTTTATTTGGGATAAAAGGAAAGAAATTAAGATACAATACCAATAGTGTACGCTTTGTTAACCAGGCCTATTTGTGTTGTGTAACTCTTCCAACTATTTTTATACGCTGATGACATAATGATCTTCTCAATTGCCATTTTGCTAGAGCTCATAGCGAGGTGGCTATGTTGCAATCGAAATTGAATTGACTGTAACCTCCGTACTTCCTGACATGTCGTAACAGACGTTTCAAATGCACGACGATTATGCTGTAATTTTGGTAGTCACAATGTGTGTTCGGAGCTAGGATGATAGAGACTGCGTGGTTTTAGCCGGTTCGGGTCCGGCATGACATCGTTGAAGATTTCCACACGTTAAAGAAGCTCACCACTATTATACTAATGTATTATTATGTGGGACAAAAATGCATATGGTGAAATGTGGGCGTTTAGTATGCCTCTGCCTATCCCTTCGTGGGTAAAGGCGTGACAATATGTATGTATGTATGTAAAAAAGTGACACATAACTTTTTTTTAGAGAATAAACATTCAATATGAAGCCCGAAAAATAAATACTGCGTAGTAGGTACACGAGTAGTTTCGTTTGTTATTGAAATATTTAAGGATGGTTGTTTGCTTCTTTTGTCTTTTTAAATTGAATTCGTAAGATTTAATCTATTCCACGTTTTAGGCATACGGCGAAAATATTTAATTTTGAAAAAAATATGGGGTGTTTTTCTGTACTGTTCAATCAGTTTTTTTTAATAAGATCAAAAACCACTAACTGTTGAAATAATTTTAATGCTGCTTTAATGTACAAAATTGTTAAAACGTATAACGTTACCAATGTGTCTAAGACTCATATTTTTTACTACTTACTCAATAATAATGAAATTAAATTTTCAAGTCAATTAATTTTTTAACAATTAGCTGCCATGACATTTCACGTAATTGGTACATCGGAATCATCTTTTAAATAACCAAAAATAGGATCTCAATTCAACTAACATTTTTCATTTTATACACGAAATTGAGGGGAAATTCTAAATTCTGAAATAAACTAGTGTTCCCAGTTGGGACCCCATTCCAACTACTTTCTCTTCTATTCTCTTCTAATACAGAAACGTGTTATGGTCTATGATAAAGACTTTTGTAGATTAATTAAAAAAATAGAAATCCCCCAACCAAGGACAACAACAACTCATTAAAACCGTTCTAATAAGCTCAAACAT
This sequence comes from Thumatha senex, assembly GCA_948477245.1. Classification (NCBI taxonomy): domain Eukaryota; kingdom Metazoa; phylum Arthropoda; class Insecta; order Lepidoptera; family Erebidae; genus Thumatha; species Thumatha senex. The sequence goes on along the minus strand of OX419732.1, from coordinate 17,260,576 downwards.
TGTATAAGTAATGCTGTAATTTACTGCCACCACCAAAGCAAGTGCTAGTATATTGTATTTATGTGACTATTATTTGTTTGACCCACAAATCTTTGTTTCGGAGGTTACGTGTTTCCTATATATAAAATGTATGTACGAGTATTTCGAAATATGTAAGTATGTAAAGCACATCTTATACTCGTATTAGCTTAGTTTGGACTAGATGATAAGAAAAGTGACCCACAAACATATGGTTATTTTCACAAAACTCGAAAAGGTTAAAAGTAGTTTTTCGTAATAGTTATTATGAGTTTTTGAATAGTCTTCTATGACATAGAACCTATTTAGTTATTTCCACTGATATAATCAATTACTGTATTAAAGAATGGCTAACGTATGTCGTAGCGGTATAAAAAGATTGTTATTACTTTGTAACACAATTTAGCAACACGGACATGCTATTCGATTATTTACACTAAGTGCCCGGCGTAAATATGGACTGCCTTCCGTTCTGTTACGCAGTTGAAATATATTGATTTAAATGGATTTATTTAGATTGAAACGATTGTTATTTTTTTGGATCAAATTTGGTAGTTTAAATTCTACCCTTACTTGTTTAGAGATTGATTTTGGTACACATCTTTTAATCCGATCAGAACGAAATCAGATTCTATGCAATTGTATCTGTACATGATACAGTATCATTTACAATTAAAATGGCTGTTTTATCCAAATTTGACACCCACACAAGACTTGCTGGAGTTAATCTGCATACTTGACTAGTGTTTTTTACATTTAAATCTGTATTAAATCTAAATTTAAGACACTGATCAACGGACCTGCCATTACCGATTATGGTCAAAACACAACGACCAAATTGCGTTATTTGGGTATTGTGAAAAAAATAAAGATCTATGAAATCTCTAGTTGCTATTACTTTCGATCAGGTGGCCCTGTATGCTCCTCTTTCACCTCAATAGTATAAAAAACTTTTACCCAAATGAAATATTGGGATGGTAAATTTCTTTGTCAGGTTTATTATTTTGTTCCTAGGTGTTCGATACAGTATTTTGTTTTCTCATTAATAGTAATGCTTGTGATTAATAGTAAAATAATGTTAGTAGGTACATGAATAAAGAGTTTTCATTTCATTTCAATATTAGTACCAGTACTATTAGAGAACGTCTTGAATGTATAATAAACAATAATAAAATAAATACTTTGTGCCTATTTACATAGCGCCATAGAACGTTTGTTCATAGTAATAAATTAGTAATCGCAATTTCGATACTTTTTGTTCGCAAACGAGGCGATTAGCGTCAAGAATGGGGCGCATTAGTGTCAGGATGTGATAATAAGTAACATTTTCTTTTCAAAGTTACGATGAAGTCAGCGGTCTGAACAAAATGTAACTCCGTGCGAGCGCTATGACAAATGACCGGTGCGGCGATGAGGCATCAGTGGGATGGACGATTTGCTTTGCTATCATTCGTTCTTTTATATGCCGTGACATTGATATGTTTTCATAATAACGTTTTTTATGGATTTCTCCACTTCCATTATCTTCAGTAATTTTACCTTATTTGACGTTAATTACGAGATCATGTGGTCTAAAATACAGAACAAGAGCGGTATAAGAACTGTTTACACTATTGATTGATGGCACTTGGTGAAACTTGCTACACATCTTGAACAAAAACACTTGTACTGTTCCACTTATTTATTAATTTAACCTGACCGGTTTCGCCTAGCGGCATTTTCAAAGGTTAGCTCATATTTTATGTAACAAGTACAAGTGTTTTTGTTCAAGGAGCGGTATAAGAAACCGTGTCTTATTCTGACGCTTTCAGTAGCCGAACAACACAGTCGGGGCAGAGAGGTCATCCTCACACTATGGACACCATCGTGCCCAGAACCGAAATATTCCGCAGGTCTTTCTTATGACGCTCCATAAATACGTAGAACTCTCTGCTGGCGCACGTGTTTATCTTCTTTTACGATCCTAGGTCCTTTAAGAGAATCGTGCAGAAGGCATATTTCTGGGCCGTCAATCTCTGGGCCGCTATCGAAGCCATGTACTTAGTGAAAATGTATGTGTTTGCATTGCAGTTTAAATCGCTCTTTTTACATTTTTCAATAATTTCATCTACAGATGGCACATATTCCATCGGATAGAAAAAAACAATAATGCCTAGTAGTAAGTATGTATAGTATTTCTATCAACAGATATAATAAGGTTTTATTAATGTCGCAATTCAATGAACATTGACGACAATAATTAACAGTACATCAGATATAGGCCAATATAGGCCAATGTCATGCAGCATCACGTGTTTTATTGCGAACTCGACATTGCGAACCGATTTTTTAAATTTTATCGAATCAAATATCTAATCAAATAGAAACTGTTATCTCTAGCGTGTGTACAACAAAAAAAAAAGAAACTGATAAACTTATCGGTTGTCCAAATATCTTCCAAATATAAATGTTTACTATCGATCACTCAGAGATATTCTCAAAGAAATCCAGAAAATTTGCAGAAATTTATAATAATACCAGATACTTGAGAGCAAGTACATATTATACATCTTGTTTTATTTAAGTATACTTAGTAAAAAAAGCATTAAAACTCATAAATAAATGCAAATCTACGCAAACAGGGATACAGACAGATATTAACAATGGATAAGCCATCGTTTAAAATACGTAGTTTTCTGATTGCTTTTGTGATGCTTGTCATGCTGAGCAGACCGTGATTAAATTTGGAGTCTGTTGGACCAAACTACTGACCACCCCAAGCCATTTGCTTGGGGTAGACACACACACACACACACACACACACACACACACACCTACCACGTACCACCTTTATTTTGTTTAATCTCTATTTAAGCAAGGACTTTGATTTGTAAAAATAACCAAATAACCAGTGTAATAACGTTTCAAGTAGGTACTTCTAGCACACAGCACCGTTAATTTAGTAAGTGGCCTGGTAATCTGTCTGACGGGATCTTCCTAGTGCAGATACCAGTCTCTCACAGAGGTGTTTATGGACGATAAAAAAGAAGTGTATTATTTTGAAATAAAATAGAATTAACTGTGTGTACTGTTGGTAGTCTTAAGTTTAACCTTTGTGAAAATAACATAATTATTATTATTATCATAGCTACCACTGTCTTATACTCCCAGGCTGGGTTTGGTTGTCATACAACAGTTGCACTCACAATGCCAATAACCATAGCCGTCCGCCAGGACTTCGGATACAACCAGCATTAGCGCTTCGCTGATGAAGCATATAACAGCAATGTAACGGTGTGTACTTTAGTTTCGATACGTAGCCCAACAGTTACACCATGGTTTAGCAACAATTAACAGAAACATTTATAAATTTTATTTTCGGGGGTAAAGGGCTCCGCCAATATCTCCAAAGCCTAAGCGACATCACATGTGGCGGTGGTCCTACTGACTAACGGAAGAGGCAACGATACAAGCGCCCTTACAGAATCGGGAAGTCAGATAGTAGTCGTTCCTAACAATGCCGAAAATCAACACCAAACGGTGGCAGCCAAATAAAAGTGGAGCCATGCAACAAATCTATGTAAGGTTTGGAAGCATCTGGGAACATAGTAAATAGAAGAAGGGATCTGTTTTTTATTGCAACGTTTTTATCGACGTATGAGAGAAATTTTATACCTGTAAAAAATGTCGTAAAGAAGTTTCGCTTCTTACCTGTGTATTCTGGAACACACATAATTTTTTTGTTCAGTGCGTCCTCCAAAACTTACTAAATGAAGTTCTGTGTCTGTGGTAGGTCCCTTAGTAAAGAATTTTTGTATTGTTCAACAATGTTTAAAGTGAAATGATTTATATGAGTGGAACTAAATTACCTAGAAGGTCAAGTAAATACTTATTAATAACTATTTACTGGTACTGTAAAAAGGTATTAAAAATATAATAAAAAAGTTAATTGTATTTTATTTTACGTATCATGTACGCGGAATTAAATATTTTAAACTTATGTAGGTAAATACATTACGTTTTAGTACTAAATTAGACTTTAGAGTTGCAAACATTTATTTTTTATTATTTTATTTTGAATGTACGGTACATTCAAAATAAAAATAATCATTTTATTTTTTTTAATCAAATACTTCTATATGGTATAGGGGCCACTGGGCCATATACATATCTTCTAGTACAATAAATAAAACTCGCTTTATAGAAGATATATCGGGTTTTGAAGAACACAAAACGATTTAATATTTTTATTGTATGATTTTTTATGATATGCCCGATTTGTTGACCATTAAGATTATGGCTTCGCTCTCCTGGGCAGTAGCGTAATGATACTTATATAGTTAAAGCCTTTGTCGATGAAAAGTGTATCTACCACAAAAATAAATTTTCAATTCGAACCAGGACTTCCTGAGATTTGCGCGATCGTTCAACCGACGAAACAAACAACTTCTTTAGTTACAGTATATATATTAATTGAGGCCGTTTTTATTCTCCGGTTGAACGTACTAACGGTTCCTACAATAAAGTCGACACACGTGATTGTTGATTGATTGACATTACGAATGCTTTATACTTTTTGTTGATCAATGAAAGTGAAACCAAGATTTATTTCTAATTATAAATATCATGTTCGACTTTTTCTTTCTTTCAATATCTTTTCTTTTCTATAAGCAATTTTTTTAGATTAAATTGATGATATTATTATCGAGTATTTTTTTTAACATAATTCGAGTTGTTTTTTATTTATTCCTTCAACTCTAACGAAGGTTTTTATGGCGAGAAAAATTGGAAACATTGCAAGGATGGAAAATGAGACCGGGAAAGCTTCATTACGCGGGCAGAGCTGCGGGCATAAACTAGTAACAAATAAATAAAATGGAGGTTTCTGTTTGTAATATTTAATAACAGCTTTCACTAAATAGATATAATATGTCCATGTATACAAAGGTAAAGTAACCAATCCCAGAGAAGCATTTTTTTTGTCTTATTTCATGTTTCAGAAATTTCGCTGACATAAAAGAGAGTAAAAGGCTTTTGTTTCAGAAAAAAAAAGTTCATTGTCTTGATCTTAAGGGTGAACAAAGGTAGGAAATGAAAGTTAAAGATAAACTAGTTTTTTAACTTTTTGTTTTCGTGTGGAAATTCCTCATGGATGCTTTGCCGAACTCCTACCGACTAAAACCACACGTAAAGTAAAACTAGTAGCACCTTTATGATTTCGAGAGGGGTCTTTTCAAACCCCTTTTTGGTTTACTAGGGATTTGAATAATAACTCCTTTCATTTCTTCCAGAGTTCGTCATGTTGTGAGTGATTGTCATCTCATTTCTTAATTTTAAATTTTAAAGTAACGTCTCTTTTGTTATGCCGGCAAGATCAAATTAATAACTATTGAAGTTGTTGGTATAAACACGAATGATTCTAGTTATGTTTTTCAGTGTCAAGCAAAATTATTAGTACTTCATATTCTGCACTCTCATGTTTATCACTTGTGATGATCTCACCATGAGTTTTTACATTTATTTATGATATGACATGATGCGCTTATTAACGTGAGAATTAATACAATTGTCGATGGTTGAAAGTAACAATATTGTATGGTGATGATAGGTACATATTACGAAGATGTATACAATAAGCAATTGTATTTGTGATAAAGATAAGAAAAGGGGGGGCAGACAACGACCTCACCTGGGAGATCAGGTAGCAGTTGCTCCTAACAATGCCAAATACTAATAACCAAATGATAGCTGCTACTAGCAGCTTAATGAAAGTGAACTTCAGGCTCCAAATCCAGGTACGGTTTGGGAGCAACTTGGAAAATAAGAGAAAATCAAATGATTCATTTTTATACCCCCAAGTAGGTACGCGGTTTATATTGGGTATTTGCGATATCTGAAACTGTTTTAACATTTGACATTAGGATGATCACGCCACGAAAACAAAATAATAGTCAACTTCTTAAGTTTAATATGTTTGTATACTATACGATAACCCTCGATCAGGCGATAGTATGTTGTCGGGTGAAATAAAATGGCCAGTGATAGGTAAATACGATTGGTTGGTCATTACATAATGTTATTTGGGGCATTAATTTCTAGAGAGGTTGTTATATTATTTAAGTTGGTTTTATGTTACGTATCCGGACTATCAGTAAAACAAGAATGATCGCCATAATCTATTGTGAATAAATTCAGTGATAGGGGTGGGTTATCGGGTAATTCCAAGCGAAGATAGACTTCTATTTGAATAAACAAGATCCCTAATGCTTACAGAAGCTACAAAACTGATTTTCTTTAAATCCATTCTGTTTAATGACGAAGTGATATTCAATATGGCAGACTTGAATAAAAATGTCAGCATTAAATTGGAAAAGGTTTGTATAACGCCCAACGAATGAGTAAGAAATTATTGACGAAGAATATTTATTGTGTGAAAGTAGAGGGTAGAAGCAGGTTGGGTTGACCGAGGCTTACATACGATGACCACGTGTGCCGATTGCTTAACAACGTAATGGACAAAGGTCCTCCCTACCTACTCGAATACCAAGACGTGCATGAATGCAATTATTAATGGATCCGCAGAAAGCGAATGAAGTATGCATGGATCGCGAAGCCTGGCGATCTGTCCTCTCTGACTCAGGAAACAGCGGGAACATAGTTATTTTTTTGTAGTGTGCAACACAATGTTTTCTACCTATCTATCAGGTATAAACGCGTCGCTAAATTTTTAATATGAAGGTGAGAGTATAAAGCCAATCTCGGCATGGGCTGTATTCATAAAAAAGAGAGAAAAAGTACTGCAGATAACAAATGTAGTCACCACTCAACACTCTTTGGTATACTTATTTGGGCGACATCCTCGTACATACAATTCGACTATTACGCAATTGTACTTAGGTGAAGCTGTTTGCTTTTGTTATCAATGTCATTATCACATCATGATTATATTTTGTCGCATTAAAATCTTTCTCGACATACTATGTGTTCAGAAAATAAAAACAAATATGATTTGTGAAAGATGAAAATTTCCATTATGCCCCGTATTTTCTTACAATCTTGTTACAAATTTTATAAGCTTTGAATAAGTTTACCTGCTAAAACGTCGTAAATGTTGAAACAATGTTCATGTCAAACAGGAGTTTGACGTGAACATTTTTGCTGTTTGAGAATAAAGAGAAAATAATAGTCACAAGAGGCACAAAAGGCGAAATAAAGAAAGTAACTCATGATATCAATCTTAATCATAATAGGAAACGAGATGTTCGAATCTGTATTGAAATTATCTACATTTTATCGACATAGTAGACAGGCTGTGATAATAGCAAGGCTAATAAGATGATCTTTAATTCAGACATTACACATATTTCACATGTCAATAGTAAAATAAATATTCAATATTGGATATACGGACTATAACCGCAATAAAACCACACAGTACCTAGCTACTACCTACCACTAGCCTACCAGTACCTATCTGTCTAGCACTGAGTGCCACGGATAACGCGGAAGGAATGTACCTGTAACTTCAAAACTGCATTTAATAGAGAAAATAAAATTGCCCAAATATTTTTCATTGGACACTTAGCTTTAGTTTTTTATATTATTTCAATATGCCAGCAGATCATTTCTAGTGTTTTATATTTTATATTATTTCACTATGCCAGCAAATCATTTCCAGGCGTCCCTATCCTGCAAATAGTCTATAACAGCGTAAAAACCTTTTTCACAAAGCCCTTTTTTAATTGCTTTTTTTATTTTATTTAATGGTGAAATGCTCAGCAGGAAAGCTTGTTGTAAGAGCGTATACAGTTACCCTGGAATGAATCGCCAATCTTATGTAGTCGACTGTGGTGGACAGAAATATTGTTTTTATATCTAGTGTAGTATGTTTATCACAGAGTTCAGAAAACTGTGATAGATTTTTCTGGACATACATAAGATTGTATGACATAGGCATACATAACGATCTGTGTTATACCCAAGTGGCAAACATAGTGAACTAATTACTGATCTTTTTTACAGCGTATGCAGCCGAACTTAACCTAGAGGCCGTCTTGCCTAGAAGCCCCACTGCAATTTGGCATCAATAGTTATACCGAGGAACACAGTTGATTCCACAAACTCTAACACTTGTCCATTCAGTTAAACATTGGCCGCAACTTGTTTTACACTTGGTAGATTAAATTTAATTATGCATTCCAGATAATTATCGAGAAGTGGGACCCGTTTTCCTAGTCCGTTATATATATTTCATTTACTTGTCACTTAACGATTATAAAGTTCAAATTGTTTTACAAAGTGGCTGGGCTTTTCGTCTTTTGTAATTTGCTATTCATTTTTTTTTGAAATTGCAATAGGTTCATGCTTTTGAGGACACTAACAGGCAAAACCGGACTGCAGACTTCTGCGGAGCAAATTTAAATACATATGTTTTTAGGTTGGTATAACAGCGTGATTGACTACTGACAATATATGACAATCATAATCTTGTTATAAATTATCAGTCAATCACGCTATGATTGCTATTTACACTCGTAGGTATGAGGAACAGTAAAATAACAAGTACACAAATGGTTTGCCATCCCGTTGGGCCACTGTTCTATGAGTTTTATTGCCAGGTTCTTCCTCAAGCACTACATATTGCTTTGCGTGGGTTTTAGCGTGATGATATATAGCCTATAGCCTTTCTCGATTTTTTTCAAATCCTACCAGTAGTTCCTGAGATTAGCGCGTTCAACCAAATAAACAAACAAACCCTTCAGCTTTATAAGTTACGAATGTGACTTAGGATAAATGTCAATATGCTACGATTCTAAATATAAATGACGCTAACTATTATTAGGTATTCTCGAAAATTCGTCAAGGTTAAGATAGTCTTTAAATAAATGCGTACCTACATATTAGAGTTAGACAATCTGATATTTTGTTTTTGTAACGCTATTATGCATTCAGTCAGAATAATATTTTAAACTAGCGTGCGTCCCGCGGTTCTACTTACGCAGCCGCAGTGCCCGTTCCAGTGGGAATACGAGGATAAATGTAGCCTAAATTACCTGCTTCTTATAACAGCAGCAGTATGCCAGTCAAAGTCCCTTTAAAATCTATCCACACGTTCCAAAGATTAAAAGACACTCTTTTATGTTAGTACTGTAGGTATATACTTTCATATGCATTTAGTGGAAAGCTGTTCATTTTTGATTACAAACAGACACCACTTCGATATTTTTATCTGTATAGATAAATGGAACATTTTCCTACCGATCTCGTAGTTTAAATTTATTAGATACTAGTGGAACCCCGCGGCTTCGCACGCGTAGAGAAGTTGTTGTTGTTGTTCCCAGGATAAAAAGTAGCCAATGTGTTTTTCTGATGTATAAATATTATTGTGAAGTTTCATTAAAATCTGTTGAGTAGTTTTTACGTGAAAGAGTAACAAACATCCATACAAACTTTCGCATTTATAATATTACTAGCTGACCCGCCCGGCTTCGCCCGTGACATACTTCGAACCCCGTGGCACCCATTTAATCCCGTTGTTTAATAATTTCACATTCACAATAATGTATGAACATTTCAAATTCATTGATTACTTCTCCACTCTCCAGTACTTAGGTACCTACCTACCCGCACGGCCCGGTCGAATTAAATTAATTTCTTTGCGCCTAATTTTGAATTTGCGATAACTCGTAAGATATTCATTTAATTTGCAAGGTGGAAAGGGACAAAATAATCTTCATGAAATGCTGAAGCCAACTAACGTAGTAAAAATGATAAAGATTACTAGCATATTTGTGTAAATAGCCTTCAAATAACCGCTTAATAATTGCTGTTTTTTTAAGTATTAAAATGGATATAGTATGTTATTCTTAAGAGATAGACATATGTCGTCGCGGACTTTTTTGTAGACCTTTATTAGATACACAATTGCACCATACATTATTTTGTTATATCTCAAAGGGTTTAGGCAGCGTTTTTGTTGAAAGCTCCCAGACGGCTAATTTTTTCCGACATCCCCAATAAATATCGTTATAATTTGGTCAATATATACAAAAACTTAACAAATTATACATAAAAACCTTCTATGAGAATTATTCTTCCTATTAAAAAAAACCGTATCGAAATCCGTTGCGTAGTTTTAAAGATCTAAGCATACATAGGGACAAACAGCGGACAAAAGGCGACTTTGTTTTAAAATACAAGTATGTAGTGATTATGACAAAGTGCTCGTATATTTTTGAGCATGAAGTCACAGATGGTGGGTGCCCCTATATTTAATGCAATTATAATATTGTATAACCTACTGAATCACAAAACGCATTCAGTTTTTAGCTTGTTAACATAACACTTCATCTATCTCATCGTTTTCAAGCGGTACTTATCAATGGACCTACCTAGTACCAATCAATGTTCTAGAAGGTTTTCAACATTCTTTCATCTCGTGAGTTCAAAGACTTTGCTATAGTGTTCAAATACAGTAGGTTACTTACTGAAATGCTGATACTGTCCGACCTGTAAACGTGCAGGTATATACCTAACATAGGTAACTTACCGTGTGAACATTCTAACAATGTTATCTGAATCAACTACATCGGTAAAAATATTCCAAAATGGCTTAGTATTTGGTATGTACCTCCTGAAGTAAACGATGAATCAAAATAAATAGAGCGACTTCGTTCGTCATCACGTAAAGGCAACAATAAGACTTCCTATGGCATCGCAGAGTAATTTCATCAAACGCCATGCGCTAGTCATATGCTTCTTAAATTGGTCCCCGATTATGCTTCGATTGAATGAGTTATAGTGTGAGAGAATAATGAATACATACACTAAACTCACACATGCAAAAACATCGTACGATATCTTAGAGCCAATGAAAGAGAGCGGCGTGGTGGGCTCGGCTCCCCACTACACCATCGGAATGCACACTGCCAAGAACGGTACTGGTATAAATAACTACTTGTTTGACAAGATGTCAGGTGACGTTTGAGGCCACTGCTAATAAAAATAAGAATATCGTTGTATCCTTAACTATGACTAGCACTTTAATTTTTGCATTGCTGATATCTCTTCTATACTTACTTTTTATTGATGCTATTTAATATAATCAGGTATGTAGGCGTTAAGTTACTGGTTTACGCTGAGCAAAGAAATTATAAGAAATATCTATTTACGTTAAATACACGTAATCAAAAGTTGCCGTAATTATTAATTTACAATAGTGTAGTATTGACATTACTACAAAATTTCCGGACACGCCTTGAATCACAAGTGAGTAAACAGCTGATTGCGTGTACGCCACGTGAAACACGATCAGAGAGGCGTGGGTGAAGAACACATGCGCATAATGAATTTGAAATGGAAAGATACGATATGAACTGAATACGACAAATGTGCTATTACGTAATTAATTCTTCCTGTTATTTATTTCGCTCTTAAGTATACCTAAGTGTTCCATAATAGTAATTTATGTTATGATAATAATGTGCATCGTATGTGGGTCAATATTGACGTTTCTTTCTGATTCGATAATACACCTACTTTTAACAAGTCCCATAAAGTATTCATCAAAATTTGTCCATCATTTCTACGTAGTGTTCAAGGCATTATCAGAATTTTTGAATCGTGAATTAAATTCTGTTTCTTAAGCAATCGTTGTATGGACATGTTATGATTATATTTATAAGAACCCTGACATTATAATTATTTTGTTGTCTAGAAACCAGCTAAATAAAATAAAGAAAAGATAAATTTAATGTGCTATTGGCCGTACCAATTTTAATGACTGTAAAAATGTCTAAACTGACAAACTTACAAGACAAACCTTTGTCTAAACAACTAATCAGTTAGTTAAGTTAACTGCGTACCTTATAACAATAGGCTTTTGTTAAAATATATTAACGTTCGTCAACAATATCCAATAGCTTCTCAGTAAAGGCTTTCTACGTTAATTTACTAGGTATGTAATTATTGTACAAATGTAAATCGTGCAACTAAAAAGATTAGAATTTAGACGGCGATGATTTTTATCAGAAATTTTACATTTCTCTTAAAGATATAATGGGGATACCATTATATCTTTAAGAGAAATGTAAAATTTATAAAATACATTGTCTCTTTAAGATAAATATAAAAATATTATTATTAAGTACGTTACGACAGACTGAGATATACCCTTTGTAATGGTTTGGATCATTCCGGTATAACCAGATGTGGTTTAAAATCACTTCGATACCTATTTATGAGAAAAATACTTCAAGGTTTTTGGATACAGAGAGAAATGGTAGATACAAAGAGCCTCCAAAACATCTGACTTTGCATTTCCTTGTATATAATTGTTAGGTATATGGTCTTCTTATAAATAATTATTTTCTGTTATGTCGTATTCGCAGCTTCCTATGATAATGACCTAACTTAACTTTACATAATTTACGTCAAGTTTTTGCAATTTACCATGAGCTCATAATAAACAAATTATAAAGTATGATACTTTATACTCGTTCGTTATTGTCAAATACATCAAAGAATACTCAGTCAGAGTACTAAAGTATAGATGCACTTTATTAAACACTTTAGTACGCCATGTATATGATCATATACGAAGTGTTGTCTGAGAAATTCGATAGGTTCTGTACTTATCAAATTTCTTAAACAAGCAACCATGAATGGAAAAAATATGTTTGTGAAAAAGAATCGGTAATTATTAATGTGATAACTGTTAAGGGTGATAACTATTACTTTATTTACTTTTTAGCTTGCTATTCGCAACTTGCAATTTCTATTTTTTCTGGTAAAATCTAATATTAACTGAACTAAAATAAATCGTTGGTTTCTTTTTATGACAGGTTTCTAATTATGATAGTATTGTTTAAATCAAATCAGTAGTATAAGATTTTTCTCACACCGTTGATAGTAATAGAATCTACATCGAGTACGAAGCTCGAGTACTCTTATTTGTATAATTAGATTTTGGACTCCTAAGAGACTTAAGAAAGTTAATTTAAACGTTTACCTAACACAATTTAGTCTAACTTGGGGTGACCGATGCGCTTGTCGCATCAACGCAATTGTCTAAAATATAAACGAGATAGCGTTGTTATAAAATCTTGCAGTGCGGACTTCATATGAACTGATTGATGAATCACTATTGTAATATGTTAAAACGGCTATCATAGCGTGCCGCTAGTATAGCTCAGATTCAATTTCACATTGTGATGTTATTTTTAAACTATTGCGGTATATACTTATATCTTATTATTGACTGCCTCGGTGGCGCAGTGGTAGTGTATGCGACTGCCGCGCTGAGGTCCCGCATTCAATTCCCGGGTCGGATCAAATATTTATGTGATCCACAAATGTTTGTTTCGGAGGTTAGGTATTTCCTATGTATAATATATCTATCGACATCGACATATTGTCACGCCTTTATCCCCGAATGGGTAGGCAGAGGCATATTTAACGCCCACGTTTCACTGTATGCATTTCTGTCCCACGTAACAGGTGGTGAGCCCATTGCCGTGTTGAAATGGACAGGCGCAGGCTGCTCCAACTTGGCTTAACGACTGCCATTTTATTGGCAACCAGGACCAATGGCTTAACGTGCCTTCCGAAGCACGGAACTGGGGTGGGTCTAAAGGCTGGAAAAAAATTAATAAAATGTAATAAGTAAATGAATAATAAAATGTGTCTATTATAGATGTTAAATTTGGAAGAAATTTTGAACCCGTTGCCTTTTTAGTGAGGTGGTAACAAAAAGGCTAAAAGGCCTTATGTGATAGACACTCATTAGCACGACCAATTAAAGTCCTGGTAGTCTCGGACTATGTTCCACGATATTTATTTATTTATTATACTACTCGGGATTTCACGTACAGTCTCGAGTAGTACATCACTTTCCGAGGTCAGAACCTGCTCTAAAAGACAAAACAACATTGATTCTATTAAAAATTCTTTGCGGGAAAGCAGCTGCTCCATTTTGCAAATTAGGTCATCTTCGGTCAAAACTTGGGTTAAAAAAATTATTATCTATAAATATGATTAGCCTTACTATACGATACCATATAATGCCAATCACTCCCGCAAAATGATTAAGAGAGGCCTACATCCACCAGGGTACTACGATAGACTGATTTGATGGATTGAGATCAATAAATAGTTTAATAAAAAAAGGAGGATGCCCGTACAGGTCCTTTGATATTGATGGAAAAGTACTACTGGTAACGTCCCACAAACACTACCTAGGACAATAATTCATGTTAAACGTAATTTTTAAAATAGTTTTATTTTTGTCAACAGGTGCACTCAAATCACATTGCAACCGAAATGAGGATCTACTACAAAGGTGTTCAATGGCTTTGCCTGTGCTCAGCTCACCAGAAATATCTTTTGCACTAACTAGAGAAGAACTGGATAAGAGTTGTATGTAAGTATCTAAAATATTTGAAGTTACAACGACTGCCTTCGTGGCGCAGTAGTAGTGCATGCGACTGCCGCGACTGAGGTCCCGGGTTCGAATCCCGGGTCGGATCAAATATTTGTGTGGTCCACAAATGTTTGTTTCGGAGTTTGGGTGTTTACTATGTATAATATTTATAAATATATAAGTATGTACATCAGTTGTCTAGATCCCATAACACAAGCTTATTTAGCTTACTTTGGGATAGACGGCGATGTGAAAAAAAAAGTGTCCCACAAAATGTCCTACAATACTACTAAAGTGGACACACACGTATCTTCACGTCACTAAGTTTTGTGTTTATTTTCGGCACGCGTGAAGTACAAGCTTCTGATCGTGGAAACCAGAGGCCAGACGAAATATTGTTTGCTTGTGTAAATATTCAAATTGACGCCTCTAATTGGTCATCGTATAATGATCACATTTTAACATTTAAACTACGATAATGTAAGAGTTAAGGGGCGATTTTAATTTATTCCTACACTTGTGTATGGCAGTGAAAGTTGGGTGTGGCAGAAGAAGCATAGAAGTAAAATTAATGCAGTGGAAATGAGACGTCTGCGGAGTATAGCTGGAGTGAAATTGATGGACAAAGAAAGGAACAGTGTAATAAGGGAACATTACGGTATGGTAGACGATGAAGTGACTAAGATAGAAAAAGGTATGCTTAGATGGTTCGGACACGTGGAGAGGATGGATGATAGTAGACTTACGAAACAGATTTTTCAGAAAAGAGTGATTGGGCGACTTCGGCGTACATATGTCTATCAAATAGAAGACATTTTGGAAAAAGGTCAGGTCAAGAGTACTCTTAACCGGCGTGTGTGTATGAAAACACTTATGAAAGTGGAAGAAGCGAAAGTTGTATGCCAGGACCGTAGCAAGTGAAAAGACATACTCTCTGCCTACTCCAATGGCATAAGACGTGACGATATATATGTATGTAATTTATTATGTGTTATTATGAGTTTCTGATATTTGAGCACTGATGCAAGCTCTATGATCATGGGGGAACTACACATGAATACACAATAACACATGGTTAATAGTCTTGTTAACTCTAAAGCTAATATTAGTGATCATGAAATATCAAGTATCTAAACTATGTTCTAAATTTAAGTAAGCTGAATAATTCATTTAATACCACCATAGTTTAGATCAAATTAATCTGTCTGAATAAAACCTGCAAGACGAGATCTCTTTGAAATACGTCAACAGGCTCAGCTAACTTTATAGTCATAAAGTTCTTCTCACGCTTTTCTCACTTAAACCGTATCAGTAGTGCAGCAATTTCTCATTTACGCGCACCGACTTAGTGAAAGTGAGTAAGTTCAGTTAAAGACTTCGCTGCGTTGAGGAGTAACTTTAGCGGAATGCCTCGGTCGGCACACAGCTCATCTTAATTTAGTGCTCTTGTTTGCGGTAAACAGCAATTTGAAACTAGTTGTCCGAGTTCGCTTGATACAGAAACAGAATTGCCAATTGAGGCACAATACTGCGGTCGAGTCCGTAAACATTACAATTACGCGATATTAGCTAACATTAACCGGTGATGTGTTTGATGTGTTTGATTCAAAATAAATAGGTGTACGTGTGAAGATGTTTCTTTATTTGTTTTGGCAATCGTCCAGCCTTATTGTTTGTTGTTACTAAGGCGATGATAATGGTTATGTAGTTACAAGATTATGTTGCTACTATTCGAGTCCATGGTCTTCGAAAAATCTAAAAAGCTCGAAGAGATTGTATTTAGTGTACAGGACTATTTTTGATAAAAACAGAGTTCACTTATTTTTGTTAACTTTCCCATTTTCAACGGTGTTTGATATTAGTCAATTGTTAGTTATAGATGAAAATGTGAGTGGAAAAGTGGAGGAGAAAATGTAGGAAAGCGGACCCCGGGCGTCGCGAGACGCAACTGGGACAGACGCTCGGATGATGATGATGAGATGAAAATGAAAGGATTATAAAAAAAGACTTCAATATAGCGAAACTGACAAAGATGAGCAAATTTAAAGAAAAATCTAAGAGAAGCCAATGCATGTGATAAAAGAGATGACTGATCTATTTACAAATATGTACCAAGTAATAAGGGTTTATGAAGCATACATGCAAATTAAGTCACGCTTTCAATACAAGATAATAATTACAAATTTCAGATTACTCTTTCAGTCACATACTAACTTATATTACCATTTTTCAGAGTTTGGGTTTTTTTATAGTATGGGTAGATTGATTAACATTTTGATGTATAAAGTAAGAATGCTCTCGTTAATCTATTTAACGTAAAAGCATGATGATATAATTTCATAAAATGATGATTATAAAGAATAGGCCAATCACATCGAATAAAAATGTGTCAACATATTAAAAAACTACAACAAAAAACGAAAATGTATTTAGCAAGCATTTTATTCAATAAAATAAACGACAATTTGTTGCCTTAATATAATGCTAAATACCTAATTAAATCACTGATCGCTCCATTATAACATGTGACGTTATAATATATAATTAGTCAAACTAAATACGAATTAGTAACTTTTAATTCATCCAAACACGACCGTTCATCAAATATGCTTATTTATTTAAGGAAATAAATAAGCGAAATTATAAATTCATTCCGTAAACGAATGGACTGAAAATGATAGGATATCCTTCAATTCATATAATACATATTTTACACATATATTGTATAGCTATTCAGCGTGGGAATGCCGCCTGCATTAAAAGACCAGGATGACCCAATTAATATTTTGTCATTTCTAAAAAGGATTACACGAATAAAATCACATCTCGATACCTACCATTACCTTCACGGATCGGACAGGGTTTTCTTAACATATTACATATAGAATTATTTTATTTTACACTTGATTTTCAGTGTAATAAGTTATGCTCATAAAGTATATTACTAACTCAAATACTAACCCTCATAATATTGTTACAGAGAGCTCCGACAGGGTATCAAATGCATTGACAATTACACTAATGCTTGTATGGATAAACCAGACCAGCTTCTCTTCCGCAAAGTTTACTCTAGTATTATTGATGTCGTCCATGAACTTTGTACCCGAGGGAAGTATCAAGATGAATACTTGAAACATGCTAGTTGTGTGAAGAAAGTGAGACCCGCCTACGAGACATGCAGTAAGAACTATGAAATGACTCTCATGACATTGAGTCATCATCAGCCCGAAGATCATTATCAAACTGATCAGACAGCGATGTCTACAAGCAAAGAAGATAATTTAAGAGCCGTTTGTTGGTAAGAACTTTTTGAATTTTTTAGGTTTTATGCACTTTATCGCTTATCTCTAGCGTTAGATATAATATGTTTAATACACCATTGTTTTTTCTCCCCAATCAGCAGAATATTCTTTCTTTGTTTTTTTTAAATATTTACCTCGATGAAATTAGGCCTAACAAAAGTCATGACGACATCCAAAAATTTAAGGGCAAGTTTTGCCTGAAAGGCTACTTACATTGATGGAATGCCCTAAGATATGAGACATTCAGGGTCCGCTTGAATAAAGCTGGTTTTAAGAGAAGTAAAACACGTTAGCAGGCAGATAGTTCTAAGATTTTATGGTACTACATAGAAAAAATATTTGAATTATACTCTTCGAGATACGGTTGTGTCCTTCATTCTTCATCATTTGGATTTATTTTCTTCTATCTCTCTTCAGAGTTTGTGTTTCTAGGTCGGACTCAGTGTTATAGGTTTTGATAGATACCTATTTCTAGATTTATATGAAGACTTGGAATGACGATGATAGTTTATTTGTAGTCAGGTCACTTTTGTTGAGATGATCCCCAAAATTTATAGTCAGATTCCAAGTGCATCTGCCTGTCTCAGTACTGGTTTGATATATGAGACACTGTGTTGTTTTATAAGGTATGATCGTGTGATCGGTGTAGTCATAATTTTATTATTGCACCGTAACCGCATCATGGATTTGATTCGCCATTCTTAAAGGTCTTTTTAAAAACACTCTGTTGGCATTTAAATTCCTAAGATGTATTCACAGAACTCAGTATGGGAGTGTGTCAGATTTGCTCAAAACATCTTTTTTTATTGCGTTTTGGACATGTTGTGCTGTGAAATTGTTTATGTTTTGTTGTGCAGAGCGTATCAGTATACACATGTTCTTTTTTCAAATTTTGTAGCAAGGTTTTTTACTTGGCGGGTGTTTTAATATTCGAGATTTTTATATGTTGTCTTGATTCATCTTGTTTTTACTTTGAAATGCTTATTTTATTTTAAATACTTTGAAATGTAGGCACTCAAAGGAATAAGTAGTTTAGTACAGTTTAGAAATCGTACTACGGACTCACATATTCAGTTTCCATTATCAATTTATCATTTATCATGCAATACAAAACTGTCTAACTTGTATGAGTACTCGGTAGTTACGATAATATGCTAGCCACGCCCACCTCTTTTCAACAACTTAGGCTTCTATTTGACTTGAGACACTTAGCGTAAATCCATACTGATAAGTGTATAGTTCTACTCGTAACTGCTGAAACACTTAGTTATCCACTTAACACACTACACATGTAGAATAATATTATTTAAATTGAGAAATCTTAGTAAAACAATTTTTATAATAAGAAACCCTTACACATTAAACCTTTTTTTTTTAAAGAACGCTTATATTATAAATTACACGCATCTAAGGGGTAAAAAAGAGGTTTAAAGTTAATGGAACTATATCACAGTTGAAACCAGAGGAAACATCTAGTTCTCTATATATACTTTCAATTAGGTGCAAGTGGATTCACTATCTCCGATCTCCGGGGTAAAGCGACCTCACTTGCTAGCGATGCAATTGGGAATACACTATGATAAGGAAAATACATTTTGAATACTGAAATTAAACTTTATAATCACGTAGGTCACAACATCAGATATCATTAAAATTTAATTACCTTTGTAGGGCTGCCTGATTTACAAAGTAATATATACAATTGAAGAACCAGGTAAACTCACACCCCTTTTCTATACGATAAATGTTTCATTATACCATAATGCTGTATCTACATAATATATCTGCAAACAGTACCCAATAGGTGGTTCAAAAATATGGAATTAAAAAAAAAAAAATTCGTCCGAGACTACCAGGACTTTAATTGGTCGTGCTAATTAGTGTCAAGCACATAAGACGTTTTAGCCTTTTTGTTACCACCTCACTATAAAGTTCTTCCAAATTTAACATCTAAAATAGGCACATTTTATTTTATTAAATATATTCGACCCTTTAGACCCACCCCAGTTCCGTGCTTCGGAAGGCACGTTAAGCCGTTAGTCCCGGTTGCCAATAAAATGGCAATCGTTAAGCCAAGTTGAAGGCCTTATGGGCGGCTTAAAAAATTTCAACAGCAGGTCACCTTCTTTTACGTGGGACAAAAATGCATACGGTAAAATGAGGGCGTTTAATATGCCTCTGCCAACCCCTTCGAGGATAAAGGCGTGACAATATGAATGTATGTAAAAAAAATATTCTGTGGAGGTATATGGGAAAAGGCATGGTGTATACTTTGTTAGCTGATCTAATAAAAAAATAATAAAAAAATATTAAGGTAAGAAGTGAAGCTTCTTTAAGACATTTTTTACAGCTATAAAATTTTTCTCAAAGACCGATAAAGAACTTTCACTAATGAAAAAGAAGTTCAAAACAACATGATGCGTAACCGAAAACCGTGACGATTTTTTACAGCTATAAAATTTCTCTCAACGATAAAGAAGTTTAACTTCAAAAAGGCAAAAAGATTTATTTATTGTCTTAAAACAATAAAAAAAATGATTTTACTGATTCACAAATTATCAACAAAGTGTGAAGACTCGTTTTTATTCAAAGTCGTTAATTTCCAGGATTTACTATAATAATAGTCGCTCCTCCTCACATAGTCTTCAGTACCTTGGATTGAGACCGTTAACACACTGTTTATCTGTCATTCTCCAATATTTCAATCCAGGACTTATGGATGCACTGCCGAGTCACTGTGTATTCCATATGGCATCGCCAAACACGTTACCTCGAGCCGTAGAGTAGAGCTTACCAGTAACTTCAGGAAAATTATAGTTGGAGCGTAGTTCCATTCTTCCCCGATTCGGATTTTCGCTTTGTCCTCGAACTCCTCCCAAACCACTCAACACTTTTTGATCAAATTTGACCATAATACGACTCTAGCCATAGATGGTTTAGAAAAAATAAATCAATAATCGGACATACCATGGAGGAATAAATCACCGAAAGGAAAAGAGATATCGACAAAAGAACTCTAAAAACGGCAAAACAGCTTCGCTCCATTTAGACTTACCGGGGACGGCAAGTGCACCTAGTTTCTCCTTGATGAAATTTACCTTAAACGCAGTACTGCACTGGACACTTTCAACTCTAAATAAACCAGAATCAATAAAGTCGCTGATGTTAGCGACATAATATAATGTCAAAATAACTGCGCAACTCGGAAAACCTATGTGTATCAATCACGCCTTGTTGCGACGGGGTGACAGAGCATATTATACGAGTATGGCAAAACAGCTTCGCTCCATTTAGACTTACCGGGGACGGCAAGTGCACCTAGTTTCTCCTTGATGAAATTTACCTTAAACGCAGTACTGCACTGGACACTTTCAACTCTAAATAAACCAGAATCAATAAAGTCGCTGATGTTAGCGACATAATATAATGTCATAATAACTGCGCAACTCGGAAAACCTATGTGTATCAATCACGCCTTGTCGCGAAGGGGTGACAGAGCATATTATACGAGAAATTTTAATAATTGTATTGAAGTTTCACGTAATAGGTGATAAACCCCGTTGCTGGGATAAGTGCGCGATTGATACACATACACACGGAAAACCGACGAACAATAAAAGTGTACTCAGAATAATATCTATCATTATATTTTAATATCCAAAAGACACATTATATTTACACGCGCTCGTGGTCCCGCGGACTCAGTGTTCTGTAAACGATCACTGTGTTAAGCAACTTTCGCTATGGCCGGTCTTATTGGGTGACCACTTTGTGGCATTTACATTTGCGAGCGTTTTCGTGCTTCGGAAGGCACGTTAAGCCATTGGTCCCGGTTGCCAGTAACATTGCAGTCATTAAGTCAAGTTGAAGGCCTTATGGACGGCTTAAAAAATTTCAAAAGCTGGTAGCCACAACCTGTGTCTGTCTATTTCAACACGGCAATGGGCTCACCACCTATTACGTGTGACAGGAATACACATAATGAAAAGTAGGCATATAATATGCCTCAGCCACCCCTTCGGGGATAAGGCGTGGTAGGTAAATATAATTTAACGCATTTAACAATATTTGGTTGTTGTAATACATATTTTGTAAGCTCTTCTCCTTTTCTGAAATAATGTTCAATGGTCTAAAGACGTCACCCTATTTCGTTCGCGTAATTAAACTGTCGTAGAAGTTATCAAGAGAAGTCCTAGAGAGCCGGTACTTCAAAGAGCCGGGTGGGAGTCCTGAATATTGAATAGTCCGCGTTACTAAAATATTCAACAAATGAAACTTGTACCCTCAACCCTCGTC
Organism: Thumatha senex; assembly: GCA_948477245.1. NCBI lineage: Eukaryota > Metazoa > Arthropoda > Insecta > Lepidoptera > Erebidae > Thumatha > Thumatha senex. The sequence continues at coordinate 17,238,562 of OX419732.1, read as the reverse complement.
GACTAATTACTTGTCTGAGGCGCGATTTCCACTGATAATAATACTTATCTCCACCAATTTACATGTAAATGACAAACGACCGCCCGAATCGCCGCCCTGTCAATTTTGTGATATAATTTTTTGAATTAGATTTTACGAGTTCATTTAAGGCATTCATGTTTACAGTGTACGTTGTACAGCGAGAAGTAAAAGTTGCTACAGTTTTTTTTCCTCATAATGGGTTCAATATATGAAAGAATTTATATTACTTATTTCTAAATCAATTCTAATATTAATTTGATTGAGAAAACGCGTCAAACAATGTAAATATTTTTCTATGATGTACTTATTAGATATTTATCTATCAACTTTATAGGAATTGCAAAAGTTATCCAGTTTTATAAATAAATTTATTAGCATTGGATCAGAGGATATACGCGTTACTGCTCATGCACTGACCCAATGCATACATTAACAAAAACAGAATTATCGCCCATTTAAATAAAAAAAAAAACAACTACCATGAACTGCGTCAACTGAGATTAAAGCTGCAAAATTTTATTTCCGTACTAATGTTTACGTTGTTTCAAACGGAACGTGGAGATACATTCAGCAAACAATACAATCAGCGTTTTTCAATTATATCAATAACGAGTTCCGATGCTCTGTTTGTCTAGGAAAAGACCAATATAATTGATGTTAAAATAATAATAAAAATGACAAATATATTTTAATTTTATCAATGAATATAAAATCTTTATAATCTTCTACTAACAAACAGTCACGAAGTATTTGGTAGCAAAATTAATATATTATTTACGACCATTGTTTCTAGTGTCCTTAGCTACTCGTATTACAATTATTTTCATGACGGCGGTGTTTTTGGCGTCTTATTAAAATAGAAACTTTCCTCAGCTTTCGAAATTATGGCTACAGTGTGATAGTGGTCATGTTTGAAAAGTTTTAAATTTTATCAATCGAATAGTTCTTTTGAATTTGCTCCTTACTTGATCATCCTTGCTTCGTTACTTTAAAATACGAATATCACGTGATTGGATGGCGGATGTGCAGCCCAAAATATTCCTTGAAGTTAAAATAATATTAAGAATGACAAATATATTTTATTTTATCAATGAGAATAAAATCTTTATAATCTTCTACGAGTACTAACAAACAGTCACGAAGCATTTAGTATCAAAATTAATATATTATTTAGATCATATTTGTTTCTAGTGTCCTTAGCTTAACATTCATTTTCATGATAGCTTTCGGTGTGTTTTAGCGTCTTATTAAAATTGAAACTTTGCTAAGCTTTCGAAATTATGACTACAATGTAAAAGTGGTCATGTTTGAAAAGTTTTAAATTTTATCAATCGAATGGTTCTTTTGAATTTGCTACTGTCTTGATCATCTTTGCTTCGTTACTTTAAAATACGAATGTCACGTGATTGGATGGCGTTCAGCAGCTCAAAATATTCCTTGAAATGGGGTTAGCAAAAACTTTAGGAGTTCGGAGAATGTGGTTCATTTCCATTTGTGACTTTATCTGGTATTCTTCGTGTCAAGAAACAAAAAGAAAGAATATACAAAAAGAAAAATATTGAACATAAATTTCAAGTTAAAATTAGACCTACTCGTAGTTGCATTTTAACCAATTTTTCCTCATGATTTGCAATTAAAATTGAAACATATTAAAATAATATACATTAACAAGTAGTTTATACAGGTAATTAGTGTCATTGATGGAAATTGAATTCCGAATTTGATTTCAATTTGGTTGTTAAATTAGAAGAATAGACAGAAAAAGGGTTAGTTTATTTTTTACCTTAAGTTACGCGATATTGAGCGTTTGTAGCCCCGCTAACGCAGTGTTCTGTAAAGGATGAGTAACAGCTTTGTGGCATTTACAAGCGTTTCCATGCATCGGAAAGCAAATCAAGTCGTTGGTCCCTGTCGCCATTTTTTTGAAATGGTACTAATCCCACCCGCATTCCCATTACTGTGGCTCCTGTAAACCAGGATCTACAGCAATAACTAAGACCACAAAAGTTACACCGAACTCGATCTTGGTGAAGTCCCGGGAGAAGTTAGAATGTTTTGGAACCCGCAACAAAATTAATCAGAAGATAATTTGAGAAGGTTGGAAAAAGAACGTAACGCAATTTCCCTCTTTTGCAAAATGGGAGACCTGAAAAGCAACTAGGTGTAAATCCTATACAAAAAGGCAAGCACTACGGTAACGATATATTACGGTTCCTATGTGAGCTATGTTTGATTCCAGTCATATGTGTGGCAGAAGCGTTAAGCTTGAAAATTCACTCTTGATGCAACGAGATCCGCATAGTAATCTACTCCTGATGTTACTTGTAAATTGCTTAGCATATTATATCGCTTGTTTCGCCAAATGCTACACTCCCAAAGTATGTGATAGGCGGTCTGTCGCCAGTGAAATGGTAGTCTTTAATCCAAGTTGTATATAGTTTAATCCAAAATTTAAACAGCCTGTCATCGCAACCTGCTCTTGTCCATTTTCAATACGGCAATTCGCTCATCACGGGTTACGTGGGACAACTTCTGCTGCCCCTTCGGTGATAAAACGTGACTGATAAGAGGACCTCAAATACTATCTTTGTGATCGGATATGAATTCACTATCAAAATAAAAGGCAATCCAAGTGTAGTTATACAGTGTATTCTGGTCGAACTAATAATAAAAATTGACATGAGCTGGTACATTAAAACTTTTTATAAGTATAGTGATGAATACAAAATGTATTAAGGTTAATTTCCCTCTGATAATTTAATGACCATAAGTTTGAATAAGCTTTATGTATGCACGGTCAAGTATAACATTGTTAACTACATATAATTAGGGTCTATATATATGCAAATCCCTTTCAATTTGCGACCATATAAAGTTACAAAAGGACATACAAGATAAAATTTTCAAGCAAATTGTATGCCAACTTATTCATATATATTTTATTAAAGTGATGAGTTTGACTTTGTTTAGGTACGGTTCTGGTAGCTTAGTGGATGAGAACATTGCCCTGGTAACGTTCAAGTCCCATCCCAAATCAAATTGTCATTTTTCACTTTAATGAAAGTTATAGGACATAACAAGGTTAATATAAATTGCTTATAAGTACCTATAAGAAATCTTTTTATTGTTTATCGCCAAAAGGATCCGCTGACATTAAAGGAGAGGTTACTAAAAAAAAATGAAATAAGAATTAATTTGTTTCTTCTTCACGGGTATCTTCTTTTTTTTTTCTTATGAAGATTCCCGGTCTTTTAGTAGGCTTACATGGGGACATATTGGTCCAACACGCAGAGGCTCTTTGAGAATTTTAATCTAATAGGAAATGGGACCCCCACTACAGACGGGTCCGTATTGGGTTGCATAAATTTTTGAGGCATAAATTAAAACTGCATAACGTTTTTTGGCATACTCTTCGTTTCGCATAACGTTCAAACAGAATAAATCGTTAGGCATACTTTATTTTCCCATAACTTCTTTATAATAATGATATACCCGCATAAAATGTTTACGCATATTTTTTTTTAACAATAACGATTATTAATCATAACATTTATTGGCATCTCACTCACTCTCGCATAAAGATTACAAGTCATACATATAGAATACCATAATGTTAACGAGTACATATTTTTATATCTAAGCTTGAACTGTCTGTGATTGAAATGCCCACTGATTATAAATGTCGATAGTCACTATACTGAAGTTTAAAATGTCAACACTTTTATATAGAATATAAAAATAAAGTACAAAAGAAGTAGGTAGATTAAAACGAGCGATTCACTTCTGGCGCATCGCCGGCCGCTGCCGCGGCACGCTTCGCTCGTCGTCGTACCTATTTACGACTTTGCTCACGACTAGTCTAAAATTAATAACACTTAAAATATCGTTTTATAATGTTACAGTTTACAAACGTGGCTATGAGTGAGATGATTATTTACAATTGTGTCTTATCATTTCTTAAATATTCTTAGTCAAATTTATTATTCATTTATGATTTAAACGGTTATCCATACCTCCATTATGCGTTTTGTATTTTATGATAAATTATCTTTAGGTGTATAACAATTATGCCCTTTACATGTATTCTGATTAAAATTATGATGATATGAAATCTGACTAAGAATATTTAAGAAATTATAAGACAACATTGTATATAATCATCTCACTCATAGCCAAGTTTGTAAGCTGTAACAAATGAAACGATATTTTAAGTGTTATTAATTTTAGACGAGTCTTGATCTAAGTTGTAAATAGGTACGACGACGAGCGAAGCGAGGAGGAGTGTTAGGTCACTTGTGACCACAAAGCGCGAGCCGAGCGAGCGTAGCGAGCGGGCCGCGCCAGCGGCCGCCGATGCGCCAGAACTGAATCGCTCGTTTTAATCCACCTACTTCTTTTTGTATTTTATTTATGTATATTCTATATACGAGTATAAGTGTTGACATTTCGAACTTCAGTATAGTGACTATCGACATTTTTAATCAGTGGGCATTTCAATCTTAGACAGTTCATGCTCATTAACATTATGGTATTCTATATGTATGACTTGTAATCTTTATGCGAAAGTGAGTGAGATGCCAATAAATGTTATGATTAGTAATCGTTATTGTAAAAAAAATATGCGTAAACATTTTATGCGTGTATATCATCATTATAAAGAAGTTATGGGAAAATAAAGTATGCCTAATGATTTATTCTGTTTGAACGTTATGTGAAACGAAGAGTATGCCAAAAAACTTTATGCAGTTTTAAGTTATGCCTCTAAAATTTATGCAACCCAATACGGACCCCTACAAACAATCCACGCCCGCCTTATGTAGAAGAACAGTAATGGTCAACCTCCAATGGGAGTTAAACTATTGTGAAATATGCTAATTACAAAATGGGCTATTGGGTTGGGGGTTAGATGTACTAGGTGATTTGAACTATTGATTAAACGGTGTCTGCCATTTTAATATATCATTATCAAAATGTTGGCAAACGGTGACATGCCAACTCACTAGATGAGCCCCCTATACAATCGCCATAGGCATGATAAGCCTGTAAGGCGACAGAGGGCAACACCGGTGTGAGCGGCTTGGGGTGTCGAGCGGTGCGGCGCCGGTTTCACCTTCGCGGGACAGGCCCGGAGCGGGCTTCCCCGTAGTTATGCTCTTGAAAATGACACTTCCACCCCCGAGCATATAGCTCTGGCTTCCTCCCTCTGACCGGCCAATTAAGGCAAGCCAGAGTTGAGATTTGCTGTACTCCCGGGAGTAGCACTCTCACTGCTCTCCCGTTAGGCCATTAAATCCTAATTGGTGCAGAAGGGCAACAAAACTGAGAAATCGGGACCGATGTGTAGCCACGCACATTCAGCTCGCCACAAGCTGCCCTGCGGATGTGAGCTTTTCATTAACTTTCTGATACATTTTTTTTGTTGATATCAGAAAGTGGATCTCAAGCGAATCTACTATGCCCTCATAGGGTTGCGTTAATCCTATAAAAGTTAACGACTGTCGAATTAATTTTATTATTGTAAATCTATATTTTTGTATTAATTATTGAGTAAACGTGTATTTATGGAGCTGCATTAAATAACCAAATTCGAATGTTACTTGGAAATTGATAAAATTATTTAAAAAAAAAAAAAACTCGTATATGTGATTGCATCACAGTATTAAAAATGTCCCACAATATTGTCGTACCGTACTAACTAGAAGCATTAGAAAGCTGTTTAAATAAAAAAAATAGTTAAAAATATATGTAAAGTAACAGAATGTTTTAATTTCAGTTCGTTCCATGAGTACCTGTTATGCTCCGAGCAGACAGTGCTAAGCACTTGTGGCGAAGAAGCAGCGGTATTTACTAGCAGTTTCCTCAAGCGTATGGCTTCTAACATTATAAAGGTTAGTTGACGACTTATGTAAATTGCTTGGTATGTAAATTATATACTCCTTTTCTTAGAATGGGTCGGCAGACATTCTTTTTGTACACATTTCACCAGTTGTATTCGTACTGGTATAAAGATAAATAGGTACCTAATTTAATTTGTAAAGTATCATCTGGTGAAGTAGGTGGCAAATATGTTTCTACCTATCTATTTGAAGAAAAAAGCACGTCTGTTTATAAAGTATGTATGTATGTATTCAGTTATAAATACCCTTAATATGCCAATTTATAAGAATTTCATACTATTTTTAAATAACGGAACTAATTTTGTATTCTGTTTTGTTTCAGAATTTTTGCCTGGACTATAGGGGGTTAGAGTGCGGGTTACCGGGAAAGGGATCGCATATTTCCCATAACATGCTTCTCATAAGTGTTGCAAGTTTCGTGAACATAGCATTTTATGCGTTTGGAAATTTAGTGCCAGCATAATTTAAATACAAAATACAAATGAACATTGTAGATTTAAAAATTAAAACGTTGCGCTGTGCGCAATTGCCAGCAACTATTGACTGAATGTTGCAATGTGCAATGAACTGTGAGCAATGATTGCGGGCGAATGTTACAGTTCCTGGGGTAAATACTTTAAATACTATTTATTCTTTAAAAACTTAGTAATCTCATTATTATAAGCCATTTTTGTCGTCCATTGTAAATTATGTAATTAATATTAGATATTATAAAGAGCACTAAGTGTTTAATGTATAATAATTCCACAGCATCGTTGCCAAATAAAGTTACGAATCCATGTTTTTTAAATTTATTATTTTTCTATTAATGTTATGTTGAATTTGAAATTTAAATTGCTCAAATTTTGTTTAAAATTTGGAAATTCATGTTTAGTGTACATTATTATGAAGTTGTTGATATGTTATTGTAAATAAAAAAATATGTACCTATTGTAGTTTATAGCGATATAAAAAGTATATTAGTCTTTATTCTAAGGCTTTAAACCTAGAACATCTTGTGATATTTATGTTTACAAGGATTAGGTACCTACTACAAATAAATATTACTACTACTTAGCGTATCATAGAAAAATGTAAGTCCATGAAGCCTGTTTAGGTTCATTAGATAAAATGTATGTCATCAACTTTCGTTAGGATTCAATGAAATCTGTACCTATTATAAAATTAAAAATAAAACATTAATTACCTATATAACCTTACATATTATATTTAAATTTACGTCTACACTTCTACAGATTGACAAAAAGGGTAAATATATAATGAGGGTATCATTCTTTTTTCGGTAAAATGTTTAACATGAAATGTAACTAGGTACTTCATTTAATCAATGACATTATGTGACATTTCAATAACTTATTAAGTATGAAGTCAGTATTTTCCGTTTTAACATATTATCTGTTTTAACATAATATAAGCTATACCTATTGATTTAACCCGGTATTTTGCTGCCAGTGGTATTTTTTATTATTTACATAAAATGGGCACATTACATAAAATACACGGCAATGGGCTCACCACCTGTTACGTGGGACAAAAATGCATTCGGTGAAATGTGGGCTTTTAATATGCCTCTGCCTACCCTTTCGGGAATAAAGGCTTGACAATATGTATGTATGTATGTATTACATAAAATAATCACAAATTTATTTGTCGTGAAAGTAAATTCTGCCCTCTATTTTAATATAAAATTCCGGTTTTTAAATATTACTCTAGAGATTTTTTGTAACTATTTGTATAAATTAGTGATATCGGAGGTTATCCAGTCAAATCATCTAACACTGCAATAACAACGGACAGACCTTGGAATAAATTATTTAAATATTTACCTGTGGATATATATTTACGTACTTTAAGTGATGCTTAATTTCACCCTGAAGATGTTAGTAGGATCTCATTGTATCGTCAGTGGTATTAAGGTATAAAGAATGATGATGTATAGCAATGGTCATTGGTAAATTAAGTCAGTCAAATGATAACTAAAATTTCTACGATCACAGCTCGCAGGTAGTGATTCTATGCATTGTTACTTATCAATCACGATAAACTCATAAAAAACCATGATAAATACACGTTAAAATACATTTTACTGTTCAGCGCCATCTAGCGGCATTCAAACAAACTGTTTTAAAAATAGTAATCCTTTTGCAAGCGCTCTCAATATCATTAAAACAGTGATGTTTTCTATTAGCATTAGCAAATAACGATAATGTCTATATAACTATGGAAAAAATAACAAATTCCAACCACCATGAAATCTTGACCTAGTTAAATCTAAGTAGGTATATTTTCACGCTGCATGCGCTTAAGACTCGTACTTCAAATCAGCACAGCTTACCGAGATTGGTACAAGTCCTTGATATTTCGCATATAGCCTATTGCAGTCCACTGCTGGTTCTAAGCCTGTCTTTAAATTTTTTTTAGATTTTGGAGGAGATTATTTTTAGGTAGAATTTGGAGTTACTGTGCCACGCTGGCAGACGGGTTAGTACAAGACTTTGTTACGTGTTTCCGCATTGCACGAGTCTTAACTTTCGTCGGGTGCGGTTAGTTTCGTGTCTACAACTAACCCTGTCAGCCTCTCTATGACAGAAGCACCAGAGGGTCCTGTCAGGTTGAGCCGCCGATAGTACTATGGTAGTCAAAGGTTGTTTAGTGGGTAGTAATGCACATTCGGTGTTGGGACTCCTTCCAAACAAAGTTACTAAATGCAATCCACCACGGAAAAAAGGGCTCGAATTATCTTTCTTTTCCCCATGACTTCGTCTTTTATTCAGCGTGTACACCACTTGAGGTGAGGCTGTCTTACACTCTAAAGATGGAATGGTAGAACCCTAGTCAGTGTAAAATAACACCAGTCTATTAATACCTATTGAAGTAAAACAGCAAAGGATCAATTTTCTGATCTCGTGTGCATTGTTCAAAGTAATGTGAATCTAAACCATACATACTGTTATAATTTGTATGGTACGTGCTTACTCACTGATTAACTGAGTTACCTAGGTCATCACTACTGTTTAATAATAAGTAATGAATTTGAGACTTATATCAACAGTCACTGACTTAGATACTGTCTAAACAGCGTCTATCGTGTATTTATGAAGACCTTACAAAGATTCTAATTACTTTGGTATACCTCATCCTTGTAATTAATGTTCGGCAATAATAGTGGCAAACCATCAAGGTACAAAAAATGTACATGAGCCAAAAATACAAAAGGTTTGGAAAACGTATAAGTTTAAACTATCAACCATTAATGTGATTTAAATGAATATAAGGTTCTAGTAAATGAAGTAACATTAACCATTTAATGAAATAAATGAAGTTACATTACAAAGTAATCAAGTTAGGTTACGTCTAACTTATCACACAAATAAATGATAAATAAAACAAAAATAACAAATTGGATATTAATTTATTGTAGAAGAAAGCGAAACATTGATAGGTAACTAATTATGATAAAATTATTGACATAATTTATTTTGCAGTGTATTTGAACGTTCTCAAATTATACATTTTTAAATTCGTTACACGATCGAAAATTTCGTGCATAATTTTTAGAGAACTTTTTTTACAAAAGCTAAATAGATTCATATCTATTATATCACCGAATTACTTGTAGTGTACATAGTCTTTGAGTGTTATTGATGACAGTAATTAGAAACATTACACAAATATTGTAAAATAAATTATCAATGGTTCAGAAGGTAAATTTCTTTTAAATAAAAAATAATAAAATAAATTTTGTTGCTCACTTGATTTTGGGGATATTCGTTTTTTACCCTGACGCAAAAAGAGGGGTCTTATAAGTTAGAAGTCGATGTCGGTGTGTGTGTGTTTGTGTCTTATCGTTTCTTTTTTCATTTGAAACCTAATTTCCTAGCGGTGGTGGTTCTTAGCTATGTTTGGTTAATATCGGTCTAGCAGTGTAAAGTATCAGCTATTTTCCAAAATGATGTAAGCCATTTTGGCGTATGATTACTCGATTAAGTGCTTAACGCGTGTCATAATGATCGTTAAATGACAATCAATTGATAAATTCGACCTGATGCTGCAACTAAAATGGTCTCCAGAGAACCCGACTCTTCAAAAACTCACAGCAGACATATCATATATGGGTTCAATAGGTAGTAGTTTTTAAGGGTTGTTCCTTAAATAAAGTATTTTTTGGCATAGGTTCTTTAAATTTTTAATTAAATTTATTACATGAAGTTATTTTTATCATCATTGAAGTTCTATAATGTTATTTTTAAACTTTCGCGGTTTATACTAATATTTTATATACTACTCGGGACTTCACGCGAAACAATTTTGTACTTACATTCACCGACGTTTCGAGCGCGTTGCAGCGCCCGTGGGCGCGGCTGGACCACGCGAAACAAAATTGTTTCGCGTGAAGTCCCGAGTAGTATATAAAATATGAAGTTCAATAATCTGGTTCATTACACTTTTCTTTTTTCATTTGAAACCTAATTTCCTAGCGGTGGTGGTTCTTAGCTATGTTTGGTTAATATCTGTCTAGCAGTGTAAAGTATCAGCTATTTTCCAAAATGATGTAAGCCATTTTGGCGTATGATTACTCGATTAAGTGCTTAACGCGTGTCATAATGATCGTTAAATGACAATCAATTGATAAATTCGACCTGATGCTGCAACTAAAATGGTCTCCAGAGAACCCGACTCTTCAAAAACTCACAGCAGACATATCATATATGGGTTCAATAGGTAGTAGTTTTTAAGGGTTGTTCCTTAAATAAAGTATTTTTTGGCATAGGTTCTTTAAATTTTTAATTAAATTTATTACATGAAGTTATTTTTATCATCATTGATGTTCTATAATGTTATTTTTAAACTTTCGCGGTTTATACTAATATTTTATATACTACTCGGGACTTCACGCGAAACAATTTTGTACTTACATTCACCGACGTTTCGAGCGCGTTGCAGCGCCCGTGGGCGCGGCTGGACCACGCGAAACAAAATTGTTTCGCGTGAAGTCCCGAGTAGTATATAAAATATGAAGTTCAATAATCTGGTTCATTACACTTTTCTTTTTTCATTTGAAACCTAATTTCCTAGCGGTGGTGGTTCTTAGCTATGTTTGGTTAATATCGGTCTAGCAGTGTAAAGTATCAGCTATTTTCCAAAATGATGTAAGCCATTTTGGCGTATGATTACTCGATTAAGTGCTTAACGCGTGTCATAATGATCGTTAAATGACAATCAATTGATAAATTCGACCTGATGCTGCAACTAAAATGGTCTCCAGAGAACCCGACTCTTCAAAAACTCACAGCAGACATATCATATATGGGTTCAATAGGTAGTAGTTTTTAAGGGTTGTTCCTTAAATAAAGTATTTTTTGGCATAGGTTCTTTAAATTTTTAATTAAATTTATTACATGAAGTTATTTTTATCATCATTGAAGTTCTATAATGTTATTTTTAAACTTTCGCGGTTTATACTCATATTTTATATACTACTCGGGACTTCACGCAAAACAATTTTGTACTTACATTCACCGACGTATCGAGCGCGTTGCAGCGCCCGTGGGCGCGGCTGGACCACGCGAAACAAAATTGTTTCGCGCGAAGTCCCGAGTAGTATATAAAATATGAAGTTCAATAATCTGGTTCATTACACTACCGATTACAATCTGCACATGAAAAAATGACGCACATTATTTGCTACTCTCTTTTTAAGTATCTGGTGAAATTTGAATCTGGTCTACAGAATTTAAAGTCGATCGTAACATTATATTCTATTGAAAAGAGAAGGAAGGTATAAATAAATAAAAGGTATAAAAATAAGTGTGGTGGGGAGCCTCGAATTAGCATTCTTTTATTCAAATAGAAAATATTGTCAAGCTATCAACACTCAAGATCAATTTTCATTTTTGGAACTAGTCGTAATGAAGCATGCGGCAGATTTCTATGCATGCGACGTATGTTTAAAAAAACCCTTTAACCTGTAAATAAAAATAGTAATAACAGGCTACAGCATTTTAATATTCCTGTATAGGCTACAGTATTAGCAGATGAAATTTGTCTATCTTCATATATGTCTTTATCATTTCTAAGAATAGTTAATACACAAACATAAAGGCACAAGCTTTACAAAATTAACTTTATTCGTCATGCATGTTTTATTATTTTTTGTTGATATCAATTTTGATTGACAATGTCTTAATAAATTTAATGAAAAAATTGTTATATTATTCGAATTGTTTAGTTGATTTATTATAGGTATTTAGGTACATATCATTATTAACTAGACAGTTATTGTTTTAAAGTTTTTCTTCTGTAAAATGCATCGCATAGTTAAAGGGTGTGAAGGATACCTATAAAGGAATTGTCAATTGGCTGTGTTTTACTATCTTTGTGCACCTTGTTCTTCAAATACGATACTATCCATACTCCATCAAACGTCCATAGGCTACGGTGACCACTTTCCATTAGGTGGGCCGTATGTACGTATGCCACTGTATAAAAAAAACTATCATAAACTTTGGTTGAAAATCCATCTATAACATTGAAACTGGAGCATGGTTCCTAAATTTTTAATCTCTGCTACCAATATCTTCAACTTCCCTGAATCATTCTCTAAAATCCCTGGTAAAACCTAGTAAAAGTATCGTGGTCATGATACATTACCTACGTGTCTTTTAAAAAAATACTGAGTTTGTTGCCTCAAAAGGAGGCTCTCCTTCTTTAAAGTTTGTCTCAACTGGCATGAACTTTGTATGAAACACAAAATACAAAAAAATATTCTTAGAAAAGTTGACCGAAAATTTCGCAAAAAAGAACTGATTATAATCCTTGAGGTCTAATGTTTGGATTTAGGTGAACAAAATTTTCATGACTTGAATAATGTCTATTTAATAACTACATATGTCGATTATACGACAAATAATTTCAATTGGATTCATTCACGTGAATTGAAATTGTATCATGAAATAAGTAGATTGTATTTAGTTACACAGTTGTTTGTACCTCAATGAGTTAAATAATATATTTTCGTACATTGCATTGCCAATGGATAATAGTTTTAACAATATCTGTCATTAATAACATAATTATATTGAGAAATGTAACATATTATGTATATTCCTATAACCATAGATAATAATATACAAAAGACAGTCTTTTAGAGATTATAAGCTGTGAAAATAAATTAGTAGAGAATTTTATATTTGGTTTTTAATTTTCTTATACGAATTATTAAAATGGATCGTACAATTTTTAAAGAATTTAGTTATCTTGCCCAAGAATATTACTTTATTCCTGATGTACGGAAATCACCATCATTATATTTATGAGGAACAAGAAACAATCTCATAAGTCATAACAAGGGTGTATCAATCAATATAATGAGAAGCCTAACTCGACGCAACGTGGTTTCTTCGCCGAAGACATATAAATTAGAAACTACTGGTTTTTTTTTACAAATTACATTGATAAAAGCAGATAGAGAAAATGGTCGGCCGCAGAAACCCAAGTAACTAAACTAATAATATGCAGAACTTTCTGATATGTTGAAAGTCAGAAATATAATTTTAAACAGTTTTAAATTTTTAAGGTCTTTTTCTTAGTGGATTCAAAATAAAACATAAAACATACATTTACAATAAATTATTAAATAACCTTAAAAATATGATAATTTAAAATATATTAATATAAGGAGTCCCTTTAGGCAAGGTTCCGAAGATACTGGCAGCGTTCCCCCTTTGAATAGCTAGACTAATTCTTTGTCCGAGGTAGCTGCCATCAGCTCTTCGGTCTCCTGTGATGACGACTAACCTTTTTGCTATTTTTTTAAAAATCCTTGTAGCCCTAGGACCCCACGGACCAAGGGTCTCGACACCGAATGGGACAAAATCATATTCGGAGCCTAGACCCCTGTATTTGCATGCTTTAGCTTTTTCAGCCGCTTCACAAGCCGCACCAGCTCTGTTGTTGGTTCCATGTAGATGGGAAGGGGCCAGCATGTCTGAACAGGTTGCATCCCATTCAAAATTATATTACATACATACATATTGTCACGCCTTTAACCCCGAAGGGGTAGGCCAAGGGATACTTTACACCCACATTTCATGGTATGCATTTTTGTCCCACCTAACAGGTGGTCAGCTCATTGCCGTGTTGAAATGGACAGGCGCAGGCTGTGGCAACATGCTGTTGAAATTGCCGCCCATAGACCTTCAGCTAGGCTTATCGACTGCCTTTTTACTGGCAACTGGGACCAACGACTTAACGTGCCTTCCGAAGCACAGAAACGCTCGCAAATGTAAATGTCACAAAGTGGTCACCCATTCAAGGACAAGCGATAGCGAATGTTGCTTAATGCAGTGATCGTTTACAGAACACTGATTCAGCGGGGCCACGAGCGCTTCAAAATTATATTAATTTGTTTAAATTACTGTTATGGCATTTATGTGACTTTAAATACGTAATGGATATTGAGAAAGAATAATTGTTCAGTTTTCCAACAGTATTTAACTAATGAAAGTTTTTAAACAAAAGCAACCACATTCTTTTTTGGCGCATTGTGTATAAGTGAAAAGTAAAAATAAAAAGATACTTTGTCGACAGAATGTGCATCAAATGCCAAAATGAAAAAGTCGCACAGTTCTGACCAAAAAGTCCCAACTTTAGGGTTTATTTGTAAATAAATCCCGAGGAGGACTTCTGGTTTAGTCTTTGTATCTTTATTTGTTTTGGTGACCTTTTGCAGAACAAACTTTGCCATAATAGAAAGTTACATTAGGGAAAACGTTCGGAATCTTCCTTAATATAAGCGTGATGGATATCTTCCTGCAAAGAGAGATCTTTTGAAGTCAAAGCGATTACGTGAGTAAGTAGAAGTACTTTCAAATGTTGTCAAAAAGGTGTTTAGTAATATTAACTGGTTTTTTTTTTCGTGTTGAAATCCTCATGGATGCTATGCCGGACTCCTACCGACTAAAACCACACGTTTCTCTTCATCCTTCTATAGCCAGGAGTCCCGGGTGAGCCCTCTGAAGGATAGCCCCCGGGGCTCCTGACAGACTTAGTCCGCTACCGCAGGGTCGTTCAGGGGGGGTTCGAGTGTTATCTCGCTTCTTTGGGGGGGTGTTATACCACTATTGAGAGGGTGAAGGGCGGGCGTGTAACCCTCACGCTGATATTAACTGGTATAAGCAAAATAATGTTTTTTAATTATTTATTTATTTATCTATCATGCCTTATCCCCGAAGGGGTGGCAGAGGCATACATATTGTATGCCCACTTTTCACCATGTGTATTCCTGTCCCACATAATAGGTGATGAGCCCATTGCTATGTTCAAATAGACAGACGCAGGTTGTGGCTACTTGCTGTTGAAATATTTCTTACTTAACGGCTGCCATTTAACTAGGAACCGGAACCAACTGCTCAACGTGCCTTCCGCATCACGGAAACGCTCGCAAATGTAAATGCCACAAAGTGGTCACCCATCCGAAGACCAGCCATATGAGCTTGCATGGTTTCATTACTGTAAATATAGTAATTACTTTTTTTCATGGATGCTATGCTGGTCTCCTACCGTACCCTTTGGTCTGCTTATGTCCAGGAGCCCCGGGTGAGCCTTCGGAAGGTTAGCCACAGATTTTATTCGCCAACGCGGCCTTGTCTTCAGGGGATAGGTTAGTGGAAGAGCTCCCTACCATGGTTTTCAAAAACGTCTACAGGAATTCTGGTAAAGTAGCTTCTGACCTCTGGGACCATCTATAACAACTTTCCTTTGTTAATTTTAAGAGTCAGTAGTGTTTACAATATGTAACAATTTACATTGGAGTAACCATTGACAATACCCATATGCGGAAAAGATCCTGGTTGGACCATCAACTCAAAGAAAATAGACAAAAAGGGTAAATATCCGTATATTTCAAATTTAAAGTCATTGAATTTAATCTTTGAGGACTTCTCTCCAACGGAGATAACATCTTCATCAGATGTTATCTTTACTTGATTATTACCGGATAATTTGCACCGTCTTGTTTACAAGTAGTATATGCAAAGTTTTAGCTCAGTCGGATAAACCGTTGAAGTGATCCCGAAGACAAGTGTATTTAGTTAGGTATTATTGACATTATTGTAAGACAGACATGATTTGTTTTTTTTTTAATTGACCCAATTTCATATTTCTCAAACCCAAAACTCAAATATATTTGCGACCATTTGCCGGTAGGTATCCGATCAAGATGAAACGTGGTAAAAGATTATTTTACCATGATCAAACACATTTTCTCGTTTAATCAATACGAAATATCAGGATGTCTCATCGAGCAATTACCTACCACTTTTTTTCCTTTTGCCATCTGTGCGTTAAATGGAAAATCTCAGAGAGACGGCGTTGAAATAGGCGTCTTTTTCTAAAGTATCGCCTGTAAATCATATTGATGGAAAATATGAACAAGCTCATTTACTGGATTGCATTTTAGAACATAATAATTTGAAAGGTAGACAATTTAAATAATACTAGGTACTTTATTGTTATTTGTACTTAGTACGTATTTTTATGCATGCCAATTCCGTAATATTTTATGACAACCCTTATTTTCAGTCCTAATACGAGTATTATACAGGTGAAAATTTGTAAGTTTATATGTTTGTTACTTTTACACGCTCTAATGATTAAATCAATTTGGATGAAAAATGGTGTGAAGGACATCTTGGACTAACATAATAAGTTTTATAAAGAAAAACAAACATATAAGTTACTTTTATCTTGGGAACAGGTTCCTGTGGCTAATTTGTATAGGATTTGGGCGGAGCCACAAGAGTCCTCATGTATCTAATTAATTAGGTACGTTTTTACTCTTAATTTGTGAATACTAGAGGATATTCGTACTAGTGGACATCTGACCTCTCCGAATTGTCGCCTTAACACACAGTCCTGCACCTTGCGCACCCAGTCCCTCTCTGCGACCTTTTCGATATAGTCGGTCCAGTTGGCGAAATGTATCTTAACGTATCTTTGTCAAGTTTTGGTCTTCACCTACTCCGAAACTGTAATATGGCACTATCCATGTTAGTAAAATTAGCTAAAAAAATTACCCTCAATTCTTGTTTACATAGTAGATTCAACCTTTTTTGCATGAACACAAAAACATTTTAAAACACTAGAGGGAGACGATTAAAAAATGCACACAATATTTTTGTATTTTATATTTTGACTTCATCATGTTAAATTATGCTAGGAGAACGACTTTAATTATTATAACTAACACAACTATAAATAAATAAATATTATTATTATTTGTTTATTTATTTATAACTATTTAATCAATAAAAAGTAAAAATATTGATTAGGTACTAGAGATTTTTTCCACTATATTGAGCAAAATCTTAATGTACTTTCACTAGATCTAGATGATGATGATGATGACTTTCACTAGATCTAATGAAATTAGATCGTGCGTCTTAAAAAGTCAGGAGGACACTTGAAATAAGATAGTTGACTTCGGATCAAATGCAACTGATGTTAGATGCTTTTTGTTAGCTATGGACATTTGGGAGTAGTGACGAATTAATCCAACTCTTTACGTCTTAAATCTCCAGCTCCAGTTCAAGACTGAATTTTTTTTTTATCTAACTAACTATCTTCACGCTGTATCCCTGACGGGGTAGTCAGAGAGGACAGATCGCCAGGCTTCGCGATCCATGCATACTTCTTTCGCTTCTTCAAGATTCATCAATCGCTTCCTACACGCACGTCTGGGTATCCGAGTACTTTTGACCTTTCCGTTTTTGAGCAATCTGCTCACGTGGTCTTCATATGTAAGTCTCGGCCTACCCTGACTTCTTCTACCCTCTACTTTCGCACAACATATATTCTTCCTCAATTGTTCCTCACTCATTCGTTAGACGTGTCCAAACCGACGGTGCACGCCCTTTTCCAGCTTAACGCTGACACTTTCATTCAAACCTGCCATTTTTTTGCGTATCACTTCGTTACGTATTCGGTCGGCCAAAGTAACGCCGCACAATTTTCGAAGTGATCGCATCTCCACAGCATTCAATTTACTTTCATGCATCTGCTGACATACCCAGGTTTCGCTACTGTAAAGCAAAGTTGACACTAGCACTGCGTTATGAATCGCCAGTCGTGCTTCTTTTACGATGCTTTGTCGCTTTACTAACTGGGACAAAGCACCGTTAACCTTGTTTCCGGCAGCTACTCGCCGTTCAACATCCGAATCACATCTTCCATCCGCGCTAAACATACTTCCTAAATACACAATTTCATTCACTTGCTCTGTCGTTCCTGGTTTACCCTAATCTCGCATTTGGTTCTTACGTCATATACATCTTTCAAATACTAGATCCTTAGTTTTACTTGCATTCAAGCGAAGACCCTTACTTTCACACTCCTCTTTCATATTAGTGACTAATGCCTGAAGGTCTTCTGATGAGGCCATGAGCACTGCATCATCAGCGTACAGCAGACAGTTTACTTTAAAGTCACCCAAATTCACACCCATATCACAATCTTTCAACTTCTGCAGGCAACTGTCCAGATACACTATGAACAGCCAGGCGGACATGACACAACCCTGTTTGACGCCTGTACAGCCATCAAAAAGAGGTGACACATCCCCCCCTACTCGCACGCAAGCCTTACAGTCTCTATAAAGCGACTGTATTGCCCGCAGTAGCGAGCCGTCCACACCATATCCGGGCAGCAAATCCCACAAAGTTTCTCTCACAACGTTATTAAATGCTTTCTCCAGATCCACAAAAGTGCAGAAAACCTTCTGCAATCTCATCTTCTTCATCCATGCAACCCCTTCCACGCTGGAATCCGCACTGAACCTCCCATAAATACCTTTCAGACTTTTCTTGCATTCTTGCCGTTATAACCTTTGCATACACTTAACTAGCTAAGCTGACCAAGCTGATCGCCCTGTAGCTGGAGCAGTTTAGGTGCGAGCCTTTCCCTTTGTAAATAGGTACTACAACTGCTATTCGCCAGTCATCTGGGACCTCACCCGTCCGCCAGCACAAGTGCATAACAGACATAGTGTATCCCAGACGCGCGACCCACCTTACTTGATCATCTTAGCAGTAACTCTGTCTTTTCCCGCAGCCTTACCACATTTCATACTTCTTATCGCTTGTTCAATTTCTTTCATACTAATGACTTCAATGACATCGGGATCTAGAGCGTCGAAGTGAGCTCTACTTCCTGATGTGGCATCTCCGTCTTTTATTGCATACATCTTTCCATAATATTCACTCCATCTCTGCAGGACGTCAGTTTGGTCTGTTACGACGTCATTGTTAACACTAAGCACTTTATTCATACTGCAGACTGCCGAACAACTCCGGGTCTTGCCTACCTCTTTCCAGAAGAGCTTGGCATTATCCCGGAAATTGGACGACAACCTTTTATCCGCTTTCATTCTGCACCTTTCACGAGCTTCTTCTATCAGTGCCTTCGTGTTAACTTTATGCAGCTTGTATCTCTCTTTCATATTAAAATCATTCCGCGAGGCTAAGTAGTCTAACCATGCTTTCTTCTTTATTCGAACTTCTTCTTTCACTTCCTCATTCCACCATGCATCACGCTTATTACTACTGCCTCTTTTCGTTTCTCCACACACTTCCACAGCGGCATTTACCATACTATCCCTAAGGTTCTGCCATACACTTTCCACATTCTCACTACTAACATTGACGTCGCCAAGCTTTTCGGCTACCCTTTCTTTATATTTATCCCTAATGGATGCTTCCAGCTTTTGATGCTATAAGTCGGCTCAGGTTCAGGACACTCGGTACGATGACGCCAACCCGCGAACAGACCCCTAATCCTAGTTATGACTAGGTAGTGGCCTGATCCCAGCTCAGCGCCTCGATAAACCCTTGTGTCCATCACCTGTATACGGAGCCGACTATCCATTAGGAATAGATCTATCATGCTTCTCTTTAACTTACATCTCGTATACATATGAATTTGTTTGTGGTTGAACATTGTGTTCGCCACAAA
The DNA here is from genome assembly GCA_948477245.1 of Thumatha senex. Lineage (NCBI taxonomy): Eukaryota > Metazoa > Arthropoda > Insecta > Lepidoptera > Erebidae > Thumatha > Thumatha senex. Next base: position 17,218,637 of record OX419732.1, on the reverse strand, counting down.
CAAATCCTTATCCTTACAAAATGCCAGTATAAGCTTGCCAGCGTCCGTTCACCCTTTTATCCCCATACTTCCCGAGTACCGACTCAAAACCATCGCGAGCGGTACCCACCCATCCATTCAAGTCTCCACTTACTATAAGTCTTTCATTTCCTTCTATCACATTTAGAGCTTCTCTCATACTCTCCCAGAAGTCCTCTAGCTCACTCGCGTTCGACGAAGATACTGGCGCGTAAGCAGCTACCAAAAAAATCATCGTCAAACCAAGTTTTAGACGGATCCAGAGGATTCTGGGACCCACCAGTTTGTACTCATACATACCGGAGGCCAATCGCGTGAACAACAAAAGTCCAACCCCCCGACTGCCATACTCGCTCTCTGGTACTCCAGAACATAGAGCGAGCACACCACCCGGGAGCTCCAAGACTACGCTGCACTTGCGCTTGGTCTCTGTCAAGCACACTACATCTAACTTTCTCTCATTCATAACATCCATCTACTCATTCATCTTACCTGCTATTCCTCCTCTAACATTCCACGCAGCTACCCTGCACTCCATCCTCCACTTCCCGCCGTATCGGGCCGCGCGTGTAGGGTGGCCCCTACGCCTCTCTGGCACACACTTTTCTCACCAGCGGGGACGAACTGGTGCGCGTCGCCTCGGGGGCACGCCCTAGCCTTGTTCGCCCTGGTGGCACTCGTGTCGGAGTAGAATTGCAGCCGTAGCTGGCAGGGATGGCGACGTGCACGCTTCTACTCTTTATCCTTTTTTTTTCACTAAAACATAAATTTAGAAAAGTAAGTATGGTAATTGCTTTTCATAATTGTTTCTTATTTTGAAATACTTTAAATATTATTAATGAAAAATCATCGTAAATTATAGTTAGATACCACCTTGCCAACGAATACGTAGAAATATAATTCATTCCAATTGCAACGTAACATAAGGTTAAATTAAATTTTAATAAGGTTGGTATTGATTGAGCAGACAAAAATAAAATACTCCATATTATTTATCATTAACAAATGTTCTAAGAAATCTTTCAAGTAGTATATTTCTCGTAGTATATTTGACAATCATTAAAGAGTTTTTATTGAATTATGTACAACATTTTTACTGTACGAAGTAGAAGGGTTTTATTTCGAAGGCCACATTAAATATTCAGTAACATAATAATTTGTTATATTTAAGTAGGAAATTGGAAGAATTTAATATGTTTGTTTAAATTAATGTATTTATGAAGGTTATAAAACCGGGACACAAAGAGTAGTAAATAATGGAGATGCCACTGTCTTGGCAACCCAATAGTGAGTATTGTGTATGTTTTTGGTAAAATGTTTACTTCATTTTATGAATTAGTAAAACCGTTTTCTCAGCTATTTCACATACTGTCAAAATACTGGGACAACTTACGTCAAATTATAATTGGAAGATATCACGACAAAGACGCACAGCGGTTCCTGCTGCAAATTTTGTAAAGAAATTACTTCCATAGCCGATATGATCTAGCCATTTATTTCGTTTAGAATATTGTTATATTTCAATATGTTTTTTCCAAACGTAAGGTTTGAACCTAATTAAAATCACGTTTATAACATGATGTAGTAGAACTGCTTGTCAAACATATCAAACATTTCACAAATGGTCCATCCATTTGAGGTATGAGTACTAGAAATTACAGAAATTGCCAATAAAATTTCCGATACATATCAATAGGAAAGTATTCTCCTACACTGTCGAAACTTGTCAAAACGTTTTTGGAATTTTTTGTCATTTCCAGTACTCATACCTGGAATGAAATATTAGGGTTTTTTTTGAATGAGTGAGGAACGATTGACGAAGAATATATATTGTGCGAAAGCAGAAGGTAGAAGAGGTCAGGGTAGGCCGAGACTTACATATGAAGACCACGTGAGCAGATTGCTCAAAAACGGAAAGGTCAAAAGTACTCGGATACCCAGACGTGCGTGTATGAAGCGATTGATGAATCTTGAAGAAGCGAAAGAAGTATGCATGGATCGCGAAGCCTGGCGATCTGTCCTCTCTAATAAACCTACTCCGTCAGGGATACAGCGTGAAGATAGTTTTTTTAAATCCCCAAGTAAAATAGGATCGAATAGTATAAACGTACTGTGAATGCGGTTCAGACTATTTATAAAAAATATGGATGATATTCTAACAAATCAGGAAATAATTGCATGTAAATTTTAATGTGTATATTATATATACTTAAAGAAGATTTTGTCTGTATTTGTATTTTCCACGAAATTTCTATACGATAAGACAGATTTGGGTAACTTGTTCCATGGATCAAAAGTAAAAGAATTTTCAAAATCGATTCAGTAGATTCAGATAAGATATAGAACTTCACAGACACACAAATATTACCTATTCATAATATTAGTATAGATAAATTAAGTACCTACTTAATATTAAGAGAAAAAAGTATCTCACTCCATATCATGTGTTATAATATATTCTGTGCCAATATTAACTTTGAAGATAACATAGAAAGTTGACATTTCTTGGAAACTTTTATACGACAGTGTCAGGCTAATAATGTTCACAAAATTTAATTATAATAACTAAGTTAGTAAATGGTTACCATATAAGCCTTCATAAGGTAGGGCTTAGACACCCTTCGTAGTAATATTTGTTGTACACATCCACACAACACTGACGCTCATAATCTCTAAGGAGACCCAGAGGCCTTATTACGCAGAGTAAGTTCTTGAGCCCTCGATAATAGCATTGTGAGAAACTTCAACCATTTCTTAAACAATAATTTTAAGTTCATAGAGACCTTTTATTATACACCTGCTGCACCTGCTAAAAGCTACACAACATTTTATCAATATCTAAAATAATATCACTACATATTACAAAACAAAGATCTCCGATGCGTCTATCTGTTCGCGATAAATTCTACTCCCATCATCATCCGAGCGTCTGTCCCAGTTTCGTCTCGCGACGCCCGGGGTCCGCTTTCCTACATTTTCTCCTCCACTTCGCACGGTCTCCGAAGACCGTGCTATAAATTCTACTATATATGTATATATATATAAACTCTAATAATGCACGATTTTCATGCTGTTTTTACCTATCTACAAAAGTTTTAGTATATAATTTGTTAAATTTTTGTATTCATTGGCTAAAATCCTACTAATATCTTAAACGCCAAAGTTGGTAAGAATGGATGTTTGTTACTCTTTCACGCAAAATCTACAGAATGGATTTTGATGAAACCTTACAATAATATAGCTTATACATCAGAATAAAACATAGGATACTTTTTATCTCGGGAACAAGTTCTTGTGGCAAACGGTAACGGGAAAACTTCACCACGCGTGCGGAGCCGCGGGCGTCAACTAGTACAAAGATACTATTGTTGGCGGTGTTGGACGGACGACGGGCCGTAATGGATGGCACTGGGATAGATGTGTGTCACGAGCGAAGCCGCGATGGTCAGCTATTTTTTGATTTTAGGTGCATCAAGATGTACTTGTACTTTGTTCACTCTATATAAGTGTAGTTCTGCAGCTCTGAATCAGCTGCATGTTTTGCCCTGGGGTACTGCAATCCTACCAATTAATATCGTCCACTGGTTTGCACTTTGCAGATGCATTTGTTAGTCAGCACGACACTGTAGTCCTACCTATCAATATATTCCACTGGTTTGCAGATATATAACCTAGTTTTATTAATATAGTATGCAAATATAATATTTTGAGAAAGTGATATTTAGCGATGGTAGGTCAGGTGATTAGTCAACTAGTTATCTGCGATAGTAGGTAATACCCGCAAAAGTTACCAAAGGGGGTGCCGCCTTTGTAAGTTATAATTTACATAAATTACAAAGACATCTGTAAAATTTTAATTTTAACTATTCCTACAATTAAAATGGAAATGATATAGGTTAAAGTAAAAATATGTTGGTTAATATTTAAATCAAGCATAACCAAGCCATCGTCTTAACTATTGGTATTTCTTACCTGTTCATATACTCGTATAAAGCATGTTTAAACAATTTTGTGAAAATTGTGTGTCTTTTTTATGAAACTTTACAGATACATGGATTTGGGGGCACGAGGACGGCGGGTGATCCTTAAAGAATCAGGTCCAAGACGGTCGGGAAAAAAGTGTCACCACGCCTTATGCCGATTAAGTGGAACATTTTTTTTGTACACGTAGGTACTATCACAACCTATAGAACTTAGAAACACCTGAGAGGCCATATTCACGCTGCCGACCCTGTAAAAATCTTTTGAAGAACCACACACTTAAGACTTTCGTATAACATACGAACTAACCCCCAAAAAAACGTGAGACACTCGAACCCCTAGACGAAAACGCGTCGGTAGCCATAGTCTGTCAGGAACTTAGGGTCATCATTCCAAGGAGTAACCTAGGCGCCCGGTGCCGGGCGGATAGATATGGCCCATGTGGTTTTAGTCGGTCTGAGTCCGGCATGACCTCAATGGGGATTCGCTTGCGTTACAAAAAAAAATGTGTTTGTACTAATGTACACTTGTTAGAAGTTATACTGCTTTAGTTTAATAAGATCTCATCACATATACCATAACTCTTTGTTTGTAACAGGAATAATAAATTAGTAAGAAAAAAAACATCAAAACGAATGAAACATCCATCACGCCTTATCCCCGAAGGGGTGGCAGAGGCATATTATATGCCCACTTTTCACCATGTGGATTCCTGCCCCACGTAATAGGTGGTGAGCCCATTGCCGTGTGCAAAAGAATGAAAACTACTTTAAATGTGTCATGTCATGAAAACACTTATCAGCTAACTTCACTGTGTTTATAAGTTGTCATGGAAACATCAGCTAACTTCATGGTGTCGATTTTTGGAGACGGTTAGCGCGCGCCTCGTAAAAAATACTCAACGCGCCAAAAGAAGTATAATTTCAAAACCGTAACTTGTCATATATTTGTTGTATTTTTTCGCCAAATTTATACATCGGTTTGTACAAATCGGATGATTAAATAACGTCACAGCAAACTTCCCTTTTATGTCCTCTTTTTCTCTTAATCGAAAATCAGACTAAAAAAGAATGAAGAAATGGATGAAAATTTATGTCGAATTTCATGACAATCAGTTAAGCAATGCGAACTGCGAAAACAAAAGTCACAAACGTCTTTTTTGTTCTTTTGGCGATACTATTGATCCAAGTTTTGTGAGGGTACAAGTTAAAAAGGAGACTACCGTTAGCTTGAAAAAAAATCTTTTCTCCGTGTTGAGATGTGTGAGTACCCCTGTGATTATGGCGCTTGCAATAGTGTTGAAATATCAGAAACATATAATAAATAATACATGGTAAATATACCATTATCCGTAATAATAACATTCCCTCGGTTAGTAATTCGTCATATAGTGCCGAAGATTTAATATGTTTTATTATATTATGCCGAGAATAAATATGTATAAGCCTTGTTTTAAAAAATAAAAGTAAAACGCTGCTTTTTTTGTTTCAAACTCAATGTGGCGAAAATTTGAACCCATTGTAAGGTTTATAATAGAAAAGGGGTGAAAGTAAAGCGCAAGAAAAACTTTCTACAAGTTTGAAGTGTCCTCGAGTTTGAAGTGAGGAAAATGATTCTTAACATGAATCCTACATACTCGTATATACAGTGACGGTTGAGTAAATTCGTAGGTACTTATCTTTTTTATACCTCTTAGACAAACATGCGGTCCATTTTATCGAAAATAATCACCGTAGCCTATAGAAGTGAGCAACACCAGGGATACTATTGCTCTACTGACCCTGCAAAAACCTCATATGAAGAATTTGCAGACACAGATTTGTACAATTTTATTATGAGAGGATCCGAGACTGACTGATTCATCTAAAGAACAAACAGCAGGATCTAAAATGATGAAATTCAGATAAAAGATTCCTTTTATTGACCAAACAAGCGTACCAAGTCTTTATTTCCAGATGATTGAATTTTATTATGTGTATGTCTTTGTTCGACTCTACAGGTCGCATTTCTTATCCAATTGCCATAGTTTCTTCGCAAAATATGGTCGTTTATAAAAATGGATGACCACAAAATAATCCCGTATAAGCATACGGGATTATTTTGTAGTCATCCATTTTTGATTGAGTGGAAAATGAGGGCAATTGTGCTGCAGTGTTGTTTATAATTTGTATATAACTTTTTTATAATTATTTTGTGGCCGGGTTTGAAGACCTTTTAGCCAATCTTATTTCTTATATCATATTTCTTCAATCTTATCTTCTAATTAGTCCTGTCCAGTCTTTGTCGATGTCGTGTCCTGAGTCCTAGGTCCTGTTCCTTGCCCTCAGTATAATGGTGATTCTTATACTGAGGTTTTCAGTGGACTTTTTACGGCAAGAGAGAAAATAGCATTTCACTGCATATATATAATTGTCTTTAACTATAGCACGTTAACATAACTTTTATGTCCAAGAAACCACCACTCCCGCACATAAAACAAGATAAATGCACTAGTTTTAGAAAATAATATACAGCAAGCGTCCGAACTTTTCACTCTTCCCGCCGAAAGTCCTAATTTGTTTAATTTTTTTTTAATAATTATTTTATGGCTTGGTTTCTAAGACCTTTTAGCCAAATCTTATTTTTTATATCATATTTCTTCAATCTTATCTTCTAATTAGTTCTGTCCAGTCGATGTCGTGTCCTCAGGCTACGTTCTGGTCCTTGCCATCAGTAAGATGCTGATTCTTATACTAAGGTAGTCAGTGGACGTTTCGCGGCAAGAGAGAAAATAGCATTTCACTGCATATATATCATTGTCTTTCACTATAGCACGTTAAAACAACTTTTATGTCCAAGAAACCACCACTCCCGCACATAACACAAGATAAATGTACTAGTTTTAGAAAATAAGCGTCCGCACTTATATGCCGCCAAATGTTCAAATTTGTATAAAATATGCAGAAACCGAGAAGAAGCGCTCGTGGCCCCGCGGTGTCAGTGTTCTGTAAACGATCACTGAGTTACGCAACTTTCACTATGGCTGGTCCTCGGATGGGTGACCACTTTGTGGCATTTACATTTGCGAGCGGTTCCGTGCTTCGGAAGGCACGTTAAGCCGTTGGTCCCGGTTGCCAGTAAAATGGCAGTCGTTAAGCCTGGTTGAAGGTCTTATGGGCGGCTTAAAAATTTCAACAGCAGGTAGCCACAACCTGCGTCTGTCTATTTCAACACGGCAATGGGCTCACCACCTATTACGTGGGACAGGAATCCACACGGTGAAAAGTGGGCATATAATATGCCTCTGCCACCCCTTCGGGGATAAGGCGTGATGGATATTTAAATATGCAGAAACCTCAGACATATAAGACAGTAAGCTATTTTTGTATATCTGTGAGCATTATAAGAATTATAATATAGTATCTGTGATAGTTATATAAATATTCATTTGATATTTTTACTTACGTGCGAGCATTTTTTATGACCTTTTAGCCAATTCTTATTTACTTCATATTTCTTTTTAGTCTTCTAAATACCTAATAACTTCATCTTTTACGTCTTTATAATTAGCGTGGCAACATGTAAAATTGCATTTCACTGTGCTGACTTTCACTACTGCACGTTGACACAACTTTTATTTCTAAGAATCTACTATTTAAACACATATAACAAGATATATACAAATTTTAGAAAATATCGTACAGCAAGCGTCATCACCATTTGCCAAACCCCCGCGCAAAGCCCCCGAGGGAGTATTCCAATGCTAAAATGATAACAGTATAAAATGTTTTTACCATTTACAAAACACTTAAAAAAAGAATACGCCTATGCCATTAAAAATTAAATTAAAAGTAAAAAATCTAATTCGAATTCGATGTAAATATCACTCAGAAACGGTATGTACCGTACAAAGTGCTATTTAACCAATGTAAATAAAATGAAAACCATGCTCACTAGAGTGCTGCAGACCATCTACTGTTTGGATAACCACATTAGCTTCATCAATTATTCTCTTATTGGGGTCATATCTGTTGATAGTGGTTATTACAGTAGCGTTTATTTCACAAATGTCTTTATTCAATTAGCTATAGAACTATAATATTATAATTATAAAAAAGTGTGTGTGTACTTATGCACACGCGTTAGAAGTTTTACTGCTTAAGTCTAATAAGATTTTATCACATATACCACAATTTGTTTGAAACGGGTTTGATATTTTAGTAAGAAAATAAAACATCAAAAGAATGAAAACTATTTTGAACGTAGTTATAATTTGTCATCGAAACACTGATCAGCTAACTTAGGGTGTTTATAATTTGTCATTGAAACACTTATCAGCTCGTAAACATTTTCTCTCGTAATTTTTCCCTAACGCGCCAAAAGAAGAATATAACTTCAATAATATTCTAATCAATTCAATTGTCCATTTCACCACGGCAACGGGCTCACCACCTACGTGGGACAGGAATGCACCTGGTGAAATGTGGGCGTATAATACGCCTCTGTCACCCCTTCGGGGATAAAGGCGTGATTAATTGAAAAACAACAATAATATTATTCTAGACTTACAATTACTGTTTCTACCTATAATTGTTTTTGCAGAATCTTGAAGTGTGGGTGATGGAAATGATGTTTAAACAAATACCAAATTCGGTACTTAGGATTTTTTTTATATGTAAATTGTGACTTTTTTAAGTAAATTAACATGTAGACAAGTGGTATAAATTTTCTACATTTTAATTTGCTCAAAAATGTCGCGATTTATCTTACTTTGCAGTATGATGTCAGCTTTTCTACTATATTTTCTCCATTTCAAATTAATCAACAGCATCCCTAGCAATACTGCTATTAGAAAACACATAATTCATCTTTAACTACATTAAAGTATGAGTTCATATGCGATATGTCTATATCATTACACCATTATAAAACTAAGTCTTCCGCCACGTCTGCCTGTTCGCGATAAACTACAAAAATACTGCACCTATTTTCAAACTGTTTTCACCTATGGGTAGAGTAGTTTTTGTAGAATGTTTTAGTATATAATTTATTAAGTCTCTCTATTCATTTACTAAAATAAAACGAAATTTGTTGGAGGTGTCGGACGAAAAATAAGTCGTCTGGAAGCTTTCAAGGAAAACGCTGCCTAAACCGTTTGAGATACAACAAAATAATGTATGGTGAAGTTGTGAAACTTATATAGGTCCAGAGAAAAGTCCACGATGGCGTATGTCTATCTCTTTAGGATAACATACTGTCTTACTTAGCACTGGGGGAAACGGGTATGGGAAAACTTCACAACGCTGGTGAACCTGCGGGTATCAGCTAGTGATATAGTATATGTATGTATATGTCATAATCTGGTCTGGTGGGTTGAGCCAGAAGATACTAGTTCGAATCTAGAATTTCTTTAGAAATCTGGTTTGAATCAATTTTTTTTAGTCAGACTGAAAAAAAATCCTGTTTAAATTTATAATATGTATTTATAAACAGCGAGTAACTGCGATATATTATAAACAGTGTTTTACTTTTTTATGATGTAAAAGTAAGTTTATTTATCATTTAATAATAAGACTTTTCACACAGTCCAAACTAAGCTATATCATTAATAAGCTATTTATAACCCAAACTAAGCTCTAAGCTTGTGCTTTGGAATCTGTACAACTGATAAACATACAAATATTATCTAAATACATACATATTATACATAGTAAACATCCAAAATCCAAAAAAAAAAAAATATATTTATTCTGACCCGGAAATCGACACCTAAGCGCAAGAATGAATTGCTCCACCAGCGCACGCGTTTCCTTCCTCTTACAAGCCCGGTTCCTTCAACCAGAACGTGAAGTGGTACATCATTGACACTTAATTGCCACCCATTTTAAGGGGCCACTATCGATGGTCTTATGGAATATTAGAGTAACTCTCAATTCGCTAGATGTTGTCATGGTATTCCATCAGGTGGCAGCGGCAGTGTAATTTTAGCAAGCTAATTAAAAAAAAAAGCTATAATCTGTTTTAGTCAGCTAACAAGAAATATAACAATGCAGAATTTACTAAAGTGAAGCGCTTGTGGTCCTGCGGACTTAGTGTTCTGTAAACAATCACTGCGTGCACAAGCAACTTTCGCTATGACTGGTAACCGATAGATTTGCGAGCGTTTCCATGCTTCCAAAGGCACGTTAAGCCGTTGGTCCCGGTTGCCAGTAAAATGGTAGTCTTTAAGTCAAGTTGAAAGCCGAATATGGGCCGCTTGAAAAAATTCATCAGCAGGTACCCACAACCTGCGCCTGTCTATTTGAACACGGCAATGGGTAACACCACCTATAAACGTGGGACAGGAATACACATGGTGAAAAGTGGGCATATAATATGCTTCTGCCACCCCTTCGAGAATAATGCGTGATAGATAAATAAATAAATAATTTACTTAAGTAGAGTAACGTTACATGTTATTTTAACTTTTTTTTTATGTTTATCTTTTACCCACAGAGCAGATCAAGGAATGTTGCTCGCTCCCTCTCACTCGCTTCTAATAGAGATGAAAGTAATAATAACCCCGCGTGTCAAGATTACGTCAAACTGTATGCAAAACTCGCAAACCGACCTGTCAGTTGCTTACAATTCGTCTCTAGTAATTACTGTATCGCATGTAAAAAGGGTGACGCCCCTGACACGTTTACTTGTATTAAATATAGGTGACCCCCCCCCCCCCCCCCGCCTTCACCCGTGACATAATTCGAAATCCCGTCGCACTAATGTAATCTCGTCGCTTATAAATTTTACAATAATGCATTTAAATTTTCGTCGTGCTAATTAGTGTCTAGCACATAAGACCTTTTAGCCTTTTTGTTACTACCTCATTAAAAAGGCAACGGGTTCAAAATTTCTTCCAAATTTAACATCTAAAATAGACACATTTTATTAAATTTATTGGGCCCTTTAGACCCACCCCAGTTCCGTGCTTCGGAAGGTACGTTAAGCCGTTGGTCCCGGTTACCAATATAATGGCAGTCGTTAAGCCAAGTTGAAGGCCTTATGGACGGCTTAATAAATTTCAACAGCCTGTGTCTGTCCATTTCGACACAGCAATGGGCTCACCACCTGTTATGTGGGACAGAAATGCATACGGTGAAACGTGGGCGTATAGTGTGCCTCTGCCTACCCCTTCGGGGATAAAGGCGTGACAATATGTATGTATGTGTGCATTAAAATATGCCTGATTTGTCGATATTTATGAATACTGCTCCGCTCTCCAGGAAAGTAGAGTGATGATATATAGCCTATAGCCTTCCTCGATAAATGGGCTATCTAACACAAAATATTTTTTCCGTCCATTAGTTCCTGAGATTAGCGCGTTCAACCAAACAAGCAAACAAACTCTTCAGCTAAATAATATTAGTATAGATATAGAGTAAACAGCGCGCGAGTGACATTGATTCCTTGCTCTGTGCTCTAACCCGAAACCAAAATTCCGACTGTTTGTGTAGACAAGTTGAAACTTGTATTTTGTTGCTTGAAAGTATACAAATGAGCCTGTGTTAGCATACATATAGTTTAGCTGATTGCTGCTGCCAAACATTTTTGGGGCATCATTACTTTTATTTTTATGTATTTTCTGTGTGAACAAACATACAAAGACCACGAGAAAAATACAAAAGAACTTTGTTTGTAAACTTACGGATACATTTTTGTTTCATTTAGCTTTACTTGTTGTATTCCTTTCACAAAAATGTTTTGGTATACTTTTGAAATTTGAATTTTTGTTTTTTTTTTCTATCTTCACTTTAAGTTCTCAAATGCGGTTATTATTCCACCTACACTATACCACTATACCTATAATATTTTTAGAAAAGCATTACCTCAACCGATAAACCGTGACTAATTTATTCAAAGCGTTTCTTGTTTACGAACAGTCGGTATAAAAAGGCACTTTTATGTTCAAAATATTCATTCTCCATATTTCGGTGTGAAAAGCAACTAAAGTTAACACATTAGCACTACCCCACGCGGAAACGACCCGTCATCACGATATGCTTCTCGCGTGCTACCAGTTAGTCTTATCTACTTATGTATCGCACTAGGTACCATATTTTTATAGCAGTTAAATGCATTAAATGTACAAGCTCTCCGAACTGTCTAGAGAATTAGTTGAAACTATTGAAGACTGAGAAAGAAACTTCTTGTTTCGTGGCTCCTGGTTGCCATGACAATATAATTAATAATAATAATAATAACACTCGAGGACAGTCGTTATCTTTTATAGGATAAACGCAACCCTATGAGGGCATAGTAGATTCGTTTTTTGAGTCATCCACTTTCTGATATCAACAAAAAAAATATCAGAAAGTTATTGAAAAGCTCACATCCGCAGGGCAGTTTGTGGCGAGCTGAATGTGCGTAGCTACACATCGGTCCCGATTCCTCTGAGTTTTGTTGCCCTTCTGCACCGGTTAGGATTTAATGGCCTAACGGGAGAGCAGTGAGAGTGCTACTCCCCGGAGTGCAGCAAACCTCAACTCTGGCTTGCCTTAATTGGCCGGTCAGAGGAAGGGAGCCAGAGCTAAGCTATATGCTCGGGGGTGGAAGTGTCATTTTCAAGGGCATAACTACGGAGAAGCCCGCTCAGACCGGGTATCTTCAGAAGAAAAATAAAAGAAGATACCCGTGAAGAAGAGACAATAATGATAATAATATTGTTGGGACAACTCACACAACGCCATCTGATTCCAAACTAAGCAGAGCTTGTACTATGGTAACCAGATAACTGATAAACATACTTATATATTTCTAAATACATACATATTATAGATAAATAACACCCAGACACAGACTAAACCATCGTGCTCATCACACAAAGTTTTAGCCAAGTTGACTTGCAAAAATTCAACAGAAGGCCACCACAAACTGCGCCTGTCGATTTCAACACGGCATTGGGCTCACTACCTGTTATGTGGGACCAAAATGGTTACGGTGAAATGTGGGCGTATAGTATGCTTCTGCCAATCGTTTTTGGAGATAAATATGTGACAGATAGATAAGTAAGTAAGAAACGCTATGAGACGGAAAACTCCCATAATACATACGTCTAGCAATAAACCTTATAAGGCAGTTTTGCCACAAACCATTGCACTAGAGCACAAGGTCTTACAAACTAACAAAGAACATAACTATAACAATAGTAAGTTTTCACAGAATGAAACATAATCATTTCTTGTAACACAACAATTTGCCCTTTATGTAAATTTTTCGGAAAGTTTGCACAATGTAGCGTTTTTGCTACGCCGTATGCTACGAAAATAGATGATTTGCAAATCTATTTTGTCAATTTTTTAAACTATAGTAGGTACTTACAATAGCAAATGTTTTCACTCTTTGGTTCTCACTAAATTGACTGTAATCTGCAGCTACTGTGGCAATTGATCAAATCAGCATATCACAGAGATGAAATATAACTATTCTCGTTGGTTACCAGACTATGGACGTCCATTATTGTGGTAAGGCCGGCGTGGTTCCCAAACAACTCGTCAGGATCCTATCGCTACAGTTATCACTATCGTTTAAAAAGTAACACCTTCAGATATGACACTAAGTAAGGGGCGTTGTAGAATACGAAGAAGAAAAAATGGAAAGCTATACACAAAAAGAACCTTAATTAAATATCGCTCGTCAATTTTGCCAACTTTCATTTCACTGTTCATTATTTAGATGTAAACCCGATCGAATTATTCGAGCAAGTCCAATTAAATTTGGATTAACGCCTCAAACATCACATTAAATGTATGTACTCTTGAACTTTTCTATAAAGTTTTGCACCTGCAAATTATGTAAAGTTCATTAGCCATCGAAGTTTGTTAATATCTGGAACAGTATTAGTCGGGTTTAATTAAAAGAGTTGAGCTAAATTATTACAAAGCTGATTCTGTTCCGCGTGTTTCCTGTAAGCGCCTACTAACCTCGTAATCCTCTGAGGTGGTTTCATGCATTTACAGTACTACTCTAAATGAAAATGTGTATAAAATTTTAGTAGTGAAATGCAGTGTGATTTCAAAAGTGCTTATAGTAAAGTAGGTTTTTTTTCGCAGCAAGAGCCCAGCACGCTAGATTAGATTTCTTGGGACAAAGTATTTTGTGAGCCCATTAATACCCACGTGTCATTGTGCTCTACAATAATTAATACAAAGAAAATCTGTAAAAAAATATTAAAATTCTAAAGATTTTTTAGTAGAAGAACAAATCGTTGACAGAACTTACTGAGAGAGGGTCTCCATTTCCAGATTTATAGTTTGTTCTCCTCTAGAAGTCGCAATTTTAACCAATATTTTTGGTTTCCTTGTTTTGTGTTGCCTTAATGTCTTACGGGCAGAAGAAGAAGTTTGCTCTAACTACAGTTATCAGTCTAAAGAACTTGTTTCACTATATACAGAAGGGTTCCAAGACATGTTCTTCTCCTGGGATTTCCCCGAGATCGAGCTCGATGTATCTTTTATGGTGTTCAAAATCAAAATCAAAATCAAAAATCTTTATTCATGTAGGTCACAAAGTAACACTTATGAACGTCAAGATTACTGCTTCTACATTTACTGCCAGATTCGCAAAGCAATAGGTAGAGCCAGAGGAAGAACCTGGCAATAAAACTCATGGCCACTCTTTTCTAACCGCCATTTAACACAGTTTGATTAACATGATATTTGACCAATTATACAGTAATGAAATTATACAAAAAAAAGAACAAAATAAATGTTGTGTTCATTAAAATTACACTTACATAGTTCCTTTGAATTTATGTGAGAACAGTCGACTAAACTTAGTTTGCCTTAAATTTAAATAATATTATTTGTAACAAATGCTATAACAGCTATGAGCTCCAACAGACGGCACCCGTTCACGGGTATGACGCATATATCAGCCATCGCCTTACTCAACCGTATTGTAGGGAACAAGGCGACCCGATACATACGCCACCACTGCCAGGACACTTAGGCGAGCATGACATACCCAAAAACTACACAGCAACTATCATGTCAATTTCTAAATTATAAATAAGTCTACATAGTGCTCAGACAATAACAAAGTCAAATTACATATAATTATGTATATTAGTTATTACCGGGACTAAACGCAGCCATACCTTTAGTTGCCTGGCGTTTCAAATTATTTTTACTGGAGAATGTAAAAAAAAATATATAATGTAAAAAAATACAACATATATATGCAGATTCAAGACAAGTAGATAATATAACACAAGATTCATTCGAATCCTAAATAGCTCGAGCGAAGAGCAAGCAACTTATTTCCATTTATTTTTATCATTTAAATAATCATTAATTGTGTAATAAGCCCTTTTCAAGAGGTGCGTCTTAATTTCCGCCTTAAATTTATGTAACGGCAGGTTTAACTAACATGATATTGGCAAGTATATACTGTGATGCAACCGTTAAAATGCCAATTTCTTTAAATTTCTCTCTAAGAGACACTCTAGCACTCAATTTATATATTGCTCGTATAGCTCTCTTCTGGAGTACAAAAATTACTTGTAGATCAGCTGCTTTACCCCACAGCAAAATGCCGTAAGACATGACTCTATGAAAATAACTAAAGTATACTAGCCTGGCAGTTTCTACATCAGTGAGCTGCCTGACTTTACTAACGGCAAAGGCTGCCGAGATGAGTTTACCTGCAAGACACGTTATTTGGGCGTTCCACTGCAGTTTGCTATCTAAAGTGATCCCCAAAAATACAGTTTGACACCGTTCAATGTTATATTTGTACCGCAATTCCTGACATTAGGCATGCTAAATCTGATAAAAATTACTGTAGAGGATCTACAGCAATGACCAACACCAGTTTACAGGAGTCACAGTAATGGTGATGCAGGTGGGACTAGTGCCAATTTACTACCGATTGATTACTTTTCAGGAACTTTTACAATATCTAAATTGACAGTTGATTTTCCCTAAGATTAATATCACGATCATCATCATTCGAGCGTCTGTCACAGTTGCCTCTCGAGCCGCCGGGTTTGCGCTTTTTCAGTTCAAACCTACGACTTTGTACCTAAATTTCTAAACTGTTCGCGATGTCTAAAGCTCACTGGAAGTCTTTAGTATCTAAAAAACACGTGGTTCAATAAGTCCCGAGACTAAGTACTAAAACAAGGTTTTTTTTATTCATCAACCTAGTCTCCTCCAAGAGCGATACAGTCCCTACAACGCTTTTCTAACTTTTCTATCCCATGCGTGTAGAACGATTTGTCTTTGGCTTCAAAATAAGCCTCCGTTGCTGTGATAACTTCACTATTTGAGTCAAATTGCTTACCCTGGAGCATTTTTTTGAGATCTTCAAACAGCCAGTAATCGCTGGGGGCCAAGTCTGGCGAATAAGGGAGATGAGGAAGCAATTCAAAGCCCAAATCATTAATTTTAGCCATCGTTCTCACAGACTTGAGACAAGGCGCGTTGTGCTGGTGAAACACCACTTTCTTTTTGTTCATTTGAGGCCGTTTATCCGCAATTTCGTACTTCAATCGCTCCAATAAGCACATGTAATAGTCACTATTTATATTTTGCCCCTTTTCAAGGTAGTCGATGAAAATCTCCATGCGCATCCCAAAATATAGACGCCATAACCTTACCGGCCGATTTCTGAGTCTTTGGCCGCTTCGGGCGGCTTTCACCAGCCGCTCTCCATCCGCTGACTGCCGATTGGATTAAAAATAGTGAAAACTCTGCTACCTCGCGTACTTTTATCTTCCGATCTTCCATTACGATTTTGAGGACTTGGTTAATATTTTGTTGAGTCACAGCTTCATTTGGACGACCAGAGCGTTCCCCATCATTTGTGTCCATGCGACCGCGTTTGAAGTCGGCATACCACCGACAAATGGTTGCTTTAGAGGGAGCTGATCCCGCATAACATTTTATAAGCCATTGCTGTTTTTTTGCTATTCAACGGTATTATTTCCCATTAAAAATTTTTTTTTATCAACACGCGAAACTCGTTTTTTTCCATTGTATCGAAACTATAAGCGTAGCGTCACTTAAATGTCTGCAAAATCAATATTTTAACGTTCCATTTTTAAAAATTTGACATATGTCTTTTATGATGTAGGCCAGTACTTTATAAAAATCAAAAGAGTTTTTAATATATACGCCCTTACCAAGTTAGTCTCGGGACTTATTGTACGATCTAGTAGCTACTTTATTCATGTTTATTTCCAAAAAAAATATTAAATTATCTAGAGTATGTATAATAATTGTTTGTAGTACATAAAATAATGAATGAAGGCACGTTAAGCCGTTGGTCTAGGTTGTCAGTAAAATGGCAGTCGTTAAGCCTTGTTGAAGGCCTTATGGGCGGCTTGAAAAATTTCAAGCAATAGGCAACAGCAGGTCGCCACATTGCCTATCCATTTCAAAACGGCAATGAGCTCACCGCCTGTTACGTGGGACGAAAATACATACGGTGAAATGTGGGCATATAGTATGCCTCTGCCTACCCCTTTGAGGATAAAGACGTGACAATATGTATGTAAAATAATGAATGCATTGTAAATATTTAAAATAAAATGTGTTGGTTTTAGTTTGAAAAAATGTTTTAACTAAAACAACACTGTTTCAAATAAAAACATATTGTACAGGTTACAAATTAAGACTATGGCAACGCTTAATTCAATTGGGACAGCTTTAAAGCTCGATATGCTACGCGGAGCAACCGATTTTTATATGAAACCTTTTAATTTTTACTAAACCAAATAGTAACTAGTATGTAATCACTGTATGCTGTTATTTTATCAATTTAGTAACTATAATAGCGGCACGCTATGATGGCCGTTTTGAAATATTACAATAGTGATGATATTTTACTTGTTTTACATAAGTACTCTGTTTTCTACCGTAGTATAAATACTCTCTATGTGGTCGACTTTTCACATATTTCTACAAATTAAATGTAATTAAAATTAATTCGAAACTTCATGAAAAGACAAACGTCAAAACGGCTGTTATAGGGTGCCGCTAGTATAAGTAAATTTTATTCTACGCAAATACTCGTATGAATTGACATGACTTGTAATGCGTAAATTGGACATGTCAAACAAAATGTATAAATTTCCAAATGTCAAAACATAATGTTATATTTATGTAAACTAGTTTTAATCATTATCTCAAATTTTGAATTAGTGATTCGATATAATTTTGTACTCTCGGCTGTTTCGTGTCGGCAGGTGGGCTGTTCGTCGTCCTTACAGAAGTAGGCCCAAATAAGACGGTGGCGTGACGTGAGAAGTTGACACCCCAAGAAGCGGCATACAACCGAAACAACCCCCAAAGAAGCGGGATAACAGCCCAGACCTTAGGTGGAAAATTACTAATTTGATAATATATACCTAATTTTTGGCCTTCTTCGATAAGTAGGCTGTCCAACACAAGAATAATTTTAAAATTCAAACCTGTAGTTCCTGAGATTAGCGCGTTTTTCTTTATAAAATAGTATTTATTGGAATTTTCGTCTGTCGGTTTGTCAGTTTGTTAGATTTAAATTGAGTGTACTTTGACTTTTCAAGAGCCGTATGCTCGAATTCGTCTGGTTTGATCAACGTTCTACAGTAAGGTCAATCATCCTTCCAAAACGTTTCAGAGAGGGATACACTGATTTTATTGAATCCATACTAATATTATAAAGCTGAAAAGTTTGTTTGTTTGTTTGGTTGAACGCGCTAATCTCAGGAATAACTGGTCGAATTAAAAATTTCTCTTTGTGTTAGATAGCCCATTTATTGAGGAAGGCTATAGGCTATATATCATTACGCTACTTAACTGGGGAGCAAAGCAGTAGTCATAAATGTCGACAAATCGGGCAATTTTTTATGCATCGTTGTAGAATTTATAAGCGACGGCATTAAATAGGTGCGACGGGAGGTCGAAATATTCCACGGGCAAAGCTGTGGGGGTCATCTAGTTATAGATAAATAACACCCAGACATAGAATAAATCATCATGCTCATCACACAAAGTTTTATCCTGGGTGGGAATCGAACCCACGACCTCTTGCGTAGCAGTCGGATATATTCCCAACGCGCCACAAAGGCCGTCAAATAGTGACTGATACTTGATATACTATTATTTGAGATATGTCACCATAAGCAACCTAAATCTTCATACATACATATTGTCACGCCTATATCCCCGAAGGGGTAGGCAGTGGCATACTATACGCCCGCATATCTACAATTAAAAAATTTTGATCAAAGGAGTATGCCCATTCATGGTTTCGCACTGTACCTTACTGTAAAACAATCAAAGTCAAAAATTAAGACTTAAATTTACATAAAAACCTTCAAAATACCAAGCCATGACTTCGACGAGGAAAAAACAACCACAAACAAGTTATAAAATGTTTTCTTTATAAACAAACTGTATGGAAGGTATTCACAGATACTTACCGGGCACAAGTGCTTCGGTAAGTATCAGTGGCGTATACACCGGGAGGTAACAGCAGAGTGCCAGCACTCTACGGACTGCAGCAAGGATACGGCTCTGCATACACTGGCAGAGTGTTTAACGTGAGAGATGCAGCGCCGAAACCTCGTTGCGGGTCTGGGCGTGGACATTCTCACGCTGGAGACCATGGTGAGAGCCATGATCTCAAGCGGGAGCAAGTGGGACACCGCTGCGAGCTAGTCATGCTCGCAAAAGAGGCGGCGGAGAGAGAGCGAGAAAGAACTCTCCCTCCCGAGTTCCGTAGTCCGCGACGAGGGCGCCGCAGACTTGTCTTCGCCCAAGACTACCGACCTCCGTGACCGGGGGCCTGAGTACGGTGGGCGGGCTGCTCGCCGTGCTTATAGAAGCAGGCCAGGGAAGGTGGCGTAGCGTGAGGGTTACACGCACGTAGTTCACTCCCTCAAAGAAGTGGTATATAACCCGAACCCCCCCAAAGAAGCGAGATAACACTCGAACCCCCCAAAGAGGCAGGATACACACCCGAATTCCCCTGAACTAGCCTGCGGTAGCGGGTAAGGTCTGTTCTTCCGAGGGCTCACCCGGGACTCCTGGCCATAGACCGGTAAAAGGGTAACGTGTGGTTTCAGTCGGTAGGAGTCCGGCATAGCATGCATGAGAATTTCCACACGTAAAAAAAAGCCGTTGTACTATATAATTATATTTTCAAAACATAAAGTCGGGTTAGTTACATCATTTATAACTAAATAATGGTGAGACCATTTTTTCACGATTTTGTTGTATTTGGTTAGTTTTCGCTTTCATAACTATTGCATAAGCATTGCAAGTCGCCTCTGTAGTAATAATTATAGATTTTTATAGTTCAAAGGCGACAATAATGCTTTAGGCCATGGGCATATATAGTCGCTTGCAACACCAAGGGTGTCAACTCGCGCATTGGCTACTGGAGGGTAAAGGAGAGGCGGGCTCCGGGACTGACAGTCGCCATACGGAACGCAACCGTAACTATAGAACTGTTACCGAACGCCACGCACATGTCAAACATAACCTAATTTTGTGAAATTCATTCACCTTTTACTCAAAATTCCGGCGAATTGGAGTTATTATGTTTTTTGTATTGGTATATACATTAAAATCCCAACTGAATAACGTAAATTTCACGAGTGTACAACTGCGTTCAATGTGAAACCAAACTCCATACTTCTATGGGCATACTCCTTTGCCTTACTCGTGGCCCCGCTGACTCAGTGTTCTGTAAACGTTTACTGCGTTAAGCTACTTTTGCTATGGCTGGTCTGGGATGGGTGACCACTTCGTGGCATTTACATTTGCGAACGTTTCCGTACTTCAGAAGGCACGTTAAGCCGTTGGTCCCGGTTACCAGTAACATGGCAGTCGTTAAGCTAAGTTGCAGGTCTTATGGGCGACTTGAAGCCACAACCTGCGTCTGTCTATTTAAACACGTCAATAGGCTCACCCACCACCTATTACGTGAGACAGGAATACACACGGTGAGACATTGGCGTATAATATGCCTCTGCCACCCTCTCGGGAAAAAGGCGTGTTTGATAATATATTCGAGACATAGACATAACTTTATTCAAGGTATTATATTACGCTGTTGCAGTCGGAATTACCCAAATTTTAGCAATGCTAAGCGAAAAGGGCTCGACAAATCCGATGTTACCCAGTCTTCAAATATCAAACTATCGGTTCCATTCATACATATTCCAAATTCATTATTACATCGACAGTGGCAGTTGCGTTCAGATATCCTAATGAAAATATTTAGTTACGAGTTTACAACAAAGTTTGAAACCAACCAGACTCCTAAACAAATACTTTGAGACCTCAACCTTGCTAGTGTTCCATCATTAATTTTAATGGTTGAAATAGGACTGAAAATAGAACAAATAGATGTGTTTACACAAACAAACATACTTAGGTATTTTTAGAATGTATTATTCAGTTAAGGTCCGAGGCTACACCCTTGACATTCTTCGGAACCCAGTAGCACCCATTTAATTCCGTCGTTTATACATTTGAAAATAGGGTGTGAATATTTGTTTTACTGAGTAGGTAGCGTGATGATATCTATAGCCTATGGCCGATGAGATATCCAAATCCATTTTTGAAGTGAAACTTCTTTATCGACGTATGAGAGAAATTTTATAGCTGTAAAAAAATGTCATAAAGAAGTTTCACTTCTTACCTGTGTACTCCGGTACACACAGATAGTTTTTCAATTGAAAACATTGTTTCCTGAGATTATTGCGCTTAGCGAAACAATCTCTTAAGCGTTATAAATAAGTATAATAAATAAAATAAATATCCATCACGCCTTATCCCCGAAGGGGTGGCAGAGGCATATTATATGCCCACTTTTCACAGTGTGGATTCATGTCCCACGTAATAGGTGGTGAACCCATTGCCGTGTTGAAATAGACAGACGCAGGTTGTGGCTACCGGCTGTTGAAATTTTCAAGCCGCCCATATGGCCTTCAACCAGGCTTAACGACTGCCACTTTACTGGCAACCGGGACCAATGGCTTAACGTGCCTTCCGAAGCACGGAAACGCTCGCACTCATCCGAGGACCAGCCATAGTGAAAGTTGCGTAACTCAGTGATCGTTTACAGAACACTGAGACCGCGAGGCCACGAGCGCTTCTGTTATAAATAAGTGTAGATAGTTAGTTTAGTCACTCCTTTTAAGAACCCTATATTGTATACCTTTGGGTGGATATTTTTTCCTAGTTTTATGGTTTTCTGTGTATACTTAATATGTGTTATCAGTTGTCTAGGCTTCATAGCACAAGGTTATATGATCTTAATGGCACTGTATAAAAAGCACACTCAATATTTATTTATTAATCTCATTACTATTAAGTAACAATTTTTCAGTCGACGAGATATGATATTTAATAAATATATATTATCTACACAGATAACGATAAATATATTAAGGGATTTTTCGTAGTTTTATTGATTTCTGAGTATAATGTGTGTTATCAGTTGTCTAGGCTTCATAGCACAAGGATATGCTTAATGGCACTACATGAAAAGTATCTTCAATATTTATTTATTAATCTCATACAATAAATGAACAATGAATTAATGACTTCCTCTGTGGCGCGCTGGGAGTGTATCCGACTGCTACGCAAGAGGTCGTGGGTTCGATTTTCACCCAGGATAAAACTTTGAATGATAAGCACGATGCTTTCTGTGTCTGGGTGTTATTTATCTATAATATGTATGCATTTAGAAATATAGAAGTATGTTTATCAGTTATCTGGTAACTATTGTCCAAGCTCTGCTTAGTTTGGAATCAGATGGTGTCGTGTGAGTTGTCCCAACAATATCGATAAAAATTAAAGGGTTTTTACTGAATGCATATGAAAGTATATGCAGTAATTACATAAAAAGAACAATTTTTATTTTTTTCCCAGCCTGTCTGTCTGTTTGTTTCGGCAAATCTTTGAAACAGCTGAACCGATGTAAACGTTTTCTCTGGCACATAGTTGATGTTATAAAAAGTAACAATTATTCCAATTTACCCACGGAAAGGGGAGCTACTTGAATGAAACCGCGGGTCATTCTCTAGTTATTAAATATATTCCTTCTAGACCATTATAATATAAAGTAACAACAACCTAACACACGAGTTCGTAACCTCAAAGTACTCCAGGGCAATCGTATATATCAAACAGTGTAATTTAAAATGTATGAGCGTTACACAAGTAAGATTAATTTGTTGAATGTTGAGTCAATATAACACAATTCAATCATTGGTTTCACATTTTAAATAGAAAGTTGTATTCCATTATTCATTTACGACTTTACTCGTTATTATATTACAATTTGATAGGTTAACTTTATAAGAAGCGCACTAGAGCCACTAGGCTGACTCAGTGTTTAACAACATTCGTTATAGGTGGTCCTAGGATGGGTTACCACTTTGTGTAATTTACATTAGCGAGCATTTCCATGCATCGGAAGGCACGTTAAGCCCGGTTGGTCCCGGTTGCCAGTAAAATGGCAGTCGTTAAGCCTGGTTGAAGGCCTTACGCCACAGTCTGCGCCTGTCCATTTCAACACGGCACCTATTACGTGAGACCATAATGCATACGGTGAAATGTAGGCATATAGTGCTGCCTACCCTTTCGGGGATAAGGGCCTGACAATATGTATGTATGTATGTAACTTTATAACCAATTAGACAAAATTTTGTAGATACGTAACTTTTTGAAACACTTTTTGAAATAATGCATAGGTACTCAATATCCATATTTCCATACTTAATATATTAGATATTAGAACACAGGTTCCGCTATAATGATAGTATACCACACTCCCAGAGTAAACATTTTTTATAGAAAGAAATCCGTTACATGTATAGTACAACATTATTAATAACTTGCAGAAGAATTACGAATTAAAGATTTCTGTAAACGTGAGAATATATGCGCCGGCAAAGATATTTGTGCAATATAAACTACTAAACATTTTTGGAAGTCTATGCTTACTTAAGCTACTAAACTGAGTTGCCGACTCAACATCGTGCAAAGTTGCAATCAACCCGGCTTATATTATTAACGCTCCTTACATATTTATTGCAGACTAAGGTGAAAAAGGTCGAAAAATAAGTAACAAAGCCTTAAATTTTTATATGTGGCCGTAAAGAATAAGTAACTGTAGGATTTTATATTGAAAATGTAAAAATTGAAATATTTTTTTAGAACCGTATAATATTTATCGAATACATTTTTGTTAAACTTGAAACGGTGTTCGGTGAGGTTGTAAATAACAAATAAAAAGAATTAGATAATTTATATTCAAAAAAACAGTTAATAAGCTTTATAATAATTTAAAAATGTGAAAAGATATTATTAAAAAAATATGTATTTTGGAATATATTGATCTCGAGTGAATGAGAGAATCTCGAGAATCTTGCCGTCAGTGACTTTGTACAGTTTTATATGTACATTTTACATTAAGCATATTGTAACTTTATCACTATCTGCCATACTTTGTTGTTTTTCCCGTCGCTTAATAATTTACAATGATACTGACTAGTATATAATGATACAAGTTTGAGTGACTCTGCAGGTTATAGAACACTTTTTATATTCGGGATATACACACATCAACACGGTCTAGGGATATTTCATACTCAATTAAATAACTCGAAAAATACTGGCCGCATTGGGATCTTTTATACACCGATTTGTTTGTAATTTATCCCAAACTAATTCCAAATTCAAAATTTTGAAAACTCTTTTGTTTCGGTGGCATAAAAATGTCTTGATGTGTAGGAGAGGGAATTTTCATTTGTGCGAAATTTAGAAAACAATACGAATTACGTTTAGTTACAGTTTTTTTTCATTTTTAAACGAAAGAGAAAGTTAAAATTGAGGTATTGTAGCCATGCAACGCCAACATTTGACGAGGGCGGAGATGTTACGAGCTGTGGGAATGCTGGAAGCTGGGTCTGTTCAGCGTAATGTTGCTGAGGCCATAGGGACCCACCAAAATGTAATTTCAAGATTGTGGACACGCTATCGTGCCACAGGTGAAGTAGCGGAGAGGCACCGGGGGCCAAGTCGCATCACTACCCCCAGACAAGACCGATTTTTGCAAATTACTGCGCGAGCTCAACCAAATGCAACGGCGACTCAATTGGTCCAAAGGCTGCTAGTGGAACACCAAGTGCTTGTGAGTGACCAAACTGTAAGAAGGCGACTGCATGAAAGGAATCTACGCTCTCGTAGACCACTCCGGGTCCCACCTTTACGGAGAGGCAATCGTGGACGACGATTAGAATGGGTTCGGAACCACGTGGACTGGGGCCGTGAGCAATGGTCCAATGTGCTGTTCACGGATGAATCCAGGTTCGGCTTCCATCCAGATTCACGAAGGACGCGTGTTTGGCGAGTTCCTGGACGTTGGAGCCGTCTTCAGAACCCTCAGGAAGTTCACCCATACCAAGGAGGAACAATTATGGTTTGGGCAGGAATTCGTCTTGGAGGACGGACGGATCTCGTTTGGGTGCGGGGCAATATGACGGCAGAACGATACGTCCAACAGGTGCTGGGGCCCGTAATCTTGCCCCACAGAACACAAATGGGGCAAGATTTCCTGCTCATGCACGACAAAGCCCGGGCACACACGGCGAGAACGGTAGCAGCTTGGTTACATACACACAATGTTAGGGCCTTAGACTGGCCTGCTCAATCGCCAGATCTAAATCCCATTGAGCATGCGTGGGATATGCTGCAAAGAAGAGCTCTGAAGGAAGTTCCTGAAAATCTGGTTACAGAAGATCAACTTACAACAACAATCGTAGTACCTTAACCATTATTAAAAAATGGTAGAATATTAAATAACGTATCTTTTAAATATATACATGTCATATAAATAATTAACACATTGATAGTAATTCGCTTTTTTAAAAATATCCCTAGACCGTGTTGATGTGTGTAGTTGGTTTACGTAGAAAAGTCTTTAAAATTTATATAATTACGTTTAACGTAAGGAAACGGAGACGCTCGTCAATGAATATTTTTTTTGTACAATGATTTAAAATAAAAGAGTGTGCAGTTTGGTATACGAGTATACCCAAAAAAGTATAATGGACTGTCATATCGCTTTTAGTATCCCCATTTTTATAAACGAAACTTACTAATTCTACAAGTAAGTGTACATACCACATTTCACCGTATGCATTTTTGTCCCACGTAACAGGTGGTGAGCCCATTGCCGTATATTATGTATTGAATAATATTCCTTACGTATAAAAACATTCACACGCACACACACAAACACACACACGCGCGCGTACGCACATACGCACACACACAGAGACAGAGAGAGAGAGAGAGAGAGAATGTTGCGCACCCAGCTGCGCACCCAGCTGCGCACTCTCTAGATCTTGTGCTCATTTGCTTGTAGTAGACACTCAGCACGGCAGTCGCATATACTACCACTGCGCCACCGAGGCAATTAAATAAAATTGAACTTTATCATAATTATTACCTAGATACCTAGAAGAATTTTTGCAATTAGCATATTCATATCGTTCGCAAACTCAATATTATTTGCATTTGCCTACAGTTTGCCTCCTGAGCAACTCTGTAATCTTTGATTATGAGCTCTTTAATGAAGAAAAATCTTGCCTTAATTAAAATTTTAATTCACCTAAGTGTCTTTCCGCCGAACTACTCGTTATCATACTTATTATGTCTATATCTACATATCATATATTAGCTAGTATGCTACTAATATCTATCAGTATATTTGTTAATAACGGGGCTAAACGCGGTTATTCCACATACCTTTGGTGCCTGACGTTTTGACCAGGTTGCACCGGCCGTGGTCACAGGCTGACTGGCTCAGCGGCGCACGCCCTCCGTCGTCGAGTACGCGTGGTAGAAGTTTCTCCATCCACCCGCACATCTTCGTTATTCTTGATGTTACTTTTTCTCCACGTACCGTCACACACTACACTCACGGTGTCCCTATTCTGTAAGCTAACCGACGCGCGCCTATTCTGATGTTTACCCGACTGTGCACAAAAGCGAGATTTTATGTTACTAATCACTGGATTCCACGCTCCTGATAATTTAAACCCCTCTTCCCGATTGAATGTTTCATGTTTTTTAATCTCAATCGCTTCACGTACAACTCTTGCATAATAGTGCCGTTCAGTAGAGAGGACTTGCGTGTGATGAAATTCAATCCAATGATTAGTGCCTGCTTCAAGTAAATGTTCTGCGATCGCGGATTTACTAGTGTTGCATTTCTTTACAGCTGCGATATGTTCCTTGACCCTTTCAGCTATAGTACGCTTCGTTTGGCCTATATACGAACTACCGCAGCTGCAATCCACCTTATAAACACCTGGGGTTTGTAACGGAACTACATCCTTTGGCGAACCCACGATGTTGTGAACCTTTATGCCGGGTGTATAAATTGTCTTTATCGAGTATTTCTTTAAGATGGAGCCGATCTTATCCGTTACCCCTTTGACATAAGGCATGTAGGCTGGCTGTCGGTTCACTTCTGGATGTTTGCGTCTGCTTGTCGGCTGCTTCATTTGTCCTTTTACCTGATACCCGTTGCTTTTTAGTACCTCCTGAACATGGTCCAGCTCTCGCTCTAAATGTTCAGGGTCACACAGATCGTAAGCTCTATTCTTGAGAGATGTCATAACGGACTGCAGGTGTCGGGGATGATGATGCGAGGTACCGTGTAAGTACCTATCCGTGTGAGTCGGTTTGCGGTACACACAGTGTGCCAAGGACCCATCCAATCTCACGGTCACTTTCACGTCTAAGAAGGACAACGACCTCTCCGACTCCAATTCAAATGTGAACCGCATCTTCGTGTGAATGGAGTTAAGATGGTGTACATATTGTTCTACTTCATTACTGTTTCCTTTAACAATACTGAAGATGTCATCCACATATCGCTTCCAAAGTCTGATGGTCTTTGGGCCGAGATTCAGCGCCTTTTTTTCAAAATGTTCCATCCAGATGTTGGCAAGTACGGGGGCTACAGGACTTCCCATTGCGACACCATCAATCTGAAGATAATGCTGACCTTGGAAAAGGAAATAATTGCCATCCAAGCAGTGTTCAAGCAGATCAACATAATTTAATGGGAGCTCGTTGTCCCTCAGTAGGTCTTTCACGACGTTTAAGCACTCTTTTATTGGAACGTTGGTAAAAAGCGATTCCACGTCAAAGCTGACCATGACCTCATCAGGTTCCAATTTTATATCTTTCAAAATATCTATAAAGTGCCGTGAGTTTTTTACAAAAGACGATGTTTTACCTACCAATGGTTGTAATACGGACGCTACGTGCTTTGCAAGATCGTAAGTAGGAGAAGCAATTTGACTTACAATGGGCCGCAACGGCACGTTGGCCTTGTGTATTTTAGGCAGACCGTACAATTTTGGTGGCTGATGTGTTTTTGCTGATATCCTTAGACAGGACGTTGCGGTGATCTTACGTAAAGCAAGGCTTCCGACTAGTAACATCACTAGGAAAGAGCGTCAAGCGCTGAATAACATTCGGGATAACCGGGATATTTTAGTGCTTAAGGCCGACAAGGGAAACGCCACCGTAGTGATGAACACAACTGATTACCAAAGAAAAATACTCGAACTGTTAAGTGATAACGAGGTTTATAAACCGGTATCATACAACCCTACGGCCAGAGTGACGCGAAAAATACGAACTCTAATCCGGAATTACGAGGACCTGTTTTCAGAAGACGAGTACAAACAACTGTATACGCCAAAAACACATCAGCCACCAAAATTGTATGGTCTGCCTAAAATACACAAGGCCAACGTGCCGTTGCGGCCCATTGTAAGTCAAATTGCTTCTCCTACTTACGATCTTGCAAAGCACGTAGCGTCCGTATTACAACCATTGGTAGGTAAAACATCGTCTTTTGTAAAAAACTC
Source organism: Thumatha senex (assembly GCA_948477245.1). Taxonomy (NCBI): domain Eukaryota; kingdom Metazoa; phylum Arthropoda; class Insecta; order Lepidoptera; family Erebidae; genus Thumatha; species Thumatha senex. The sequence goes on along the minus strand of OX419732.1, from coordinate 17,189,725 downwards.
ACGGCACTTTATAGATATTTTGAAAGATATAAAATTGGAACCTGATGAGGTCATGGTAAGCTTTGACGTGGAATCGCTTTTTACCAACGTTCCAATAAAAGAGTGCTTAAACGTCGTGAAAGACCTACTGAGGGACAACGAGCTCCCATTAAATTATGTTGATCTGCTTGAACACTGCTTGGATGGCAATTATTTCCTTTTCCAAGGTCAGCATTATCTTCAGATTGATGGTGTCGCAATGGGAAGTCCTGTAGCCCCCGTACTTGCCAACATCTGGATGGAACATTTTGAAAAAAAGGCGCTGAATCTCGGCCCAAAGACCATCAGACTTTGGAAGCGATATGTGGATGACATCTTCAGTATTGTTAAAGGAAACAGTAATGAAGTAGAACAATATGTACACCATCTTAACTCCATTCACACGAAGATGCGGTTCACATTTGAATTGGAGTCGGAGAGGTCGTTGTCCTTCTTAGACGTGAAAGTGACCGTGAGATTGGATGGGTCCTTGGCACACTGTGTGTACCGCAAACCGACTCACACGGATAGGTACTTACACGGTACCTCGCATCATCATCCCCGACACCTGCAGTCCGTTATGACATCTCTCAAGAATAGAGCTTACGATCTGTGTGACCCTGAACATTTAGAGCGAGAGCTGGACCATGTTCAGGAGGTACTAAAAAGCAACGGGTATCAGGTAAAAGGACAAATGAAGCAGCCGACAAGCAGACGCAAACATCCAGAAGTGAACCGACAGCCAGCCTACATGCCTTATGTCAAAGGGGTAACGGATAAGATCGGCTCCATCTTAAAGAAATACTCGATAAAGACAATTTATACACCCGGCATAAAGGTTCACAACATCGTGGGTTCGCCAAAGGATGTAGTTCCGTTACAAACCCCAGGTGTTTATAAGGTGGATTGCAGCTGCGGTAGTTCGTATATAGGCCAAACGAAGCGTACTATAGCTGAAAGGGTCAAGGAACATATCGCAGCTGTAAAGAAATGCAACACTAGTAAATCCGCGATCGCAGAACATTTACTTGAAGCAGGCACTAATCATTGGATTGAATTTCATCACACGCAAGTCCTCTCTACTGAACGGCACTATTATGCAAGAGTTGTACGTGAAGCGATTGAGATTAAAAAACATGAAACATTCAATCGGGAAGAGGGGTTTAAATTATCAGGAGCGTGGAATCCAGTGATTAGTAACATAAAATCTCGCTTTTGTGCACAGTCGGGTAAACATCAGAATAGGCGCGCGTCGGTTAGCTTACAGAATAGGGACACCGTGAGTGTAGTGTGTGACGGTACGTGGAGAAAAAGTAACATCAAGAATAACGAAGATGTGCGGGTGGATGGAGAAACTTCTACCACGCGTACTCGACGACGGAGGGCGTGCGCCGCTGAGCCAGTCAGCCTGTGACCACGGCCGGTGCAACCTGGTCGAAACGTCAGGCACCAAAGGTATGTGGAATAACCGCGTTTAGCCCCGTTATTAACAAATATACTGATAGTATGCAACGCGATAGTTTAAAAGTTAGTATACTAATATCTAGTGAGACAAAACGATAATCTAAAACTGTTGATAAATTTCCGTTTATAAATAAAACTAAATAATTTCAAAATGGAAACTGTAAAAGTATATTTATTATTCACAGAGAGAAAATACCAACGGATTTAAATTTCCTGCGGCAAATGAAGTTGCTTTGGCTTCCTATTTGCGAATGACTCGACCGAGTGTATTGAGATAGCAATTCATACTTACTTTTAGTGTACACGTGTTTACTAGATCTTTGTTGTAAAGGTTTACTACGGTGCTGTTTAACATGACAGAGCTGCACATGGGATGTAATGACTTAATCCTTAAGCACGTATTGTTTTGAGGTTAGGATTTGGGATATAGTAAGTTTTATGTAAAAAAACAAGTTTTAATATGAAATTATCACTTGACCAGTTTTTAGTAATATAAAGTTAAAAATAGGACACGAGAAAATATATATTTGTAAAAAAGTATTGTTTAATTCTTACTTAAACTATACTTTTTTACTTCGAAAAGTAATTACTAGCAAATTTGTAAATAATATTAAATATCTGTGATAGATTTTCTTTTCAATTCATTGTATTTATGTTCGAGTATAATGACATGGATATAAAAACGCTGTACGCACAGACGTTAAACTACCATGAACCTATTAGGGTTTATAAATGAAAAAATAAAAACAAATAAATAAAGAGTAAAACCTTGAAAATTTAACAAAATTCAATTTAAGTTGATTGAAGAGGGTTGAAAATATAACACAACGTTGAACAGACGAACGGCTCTAGACGGTCCTTAGGGTGTAAGGGGTTTTCCAAATATCCGAGGCCCAAGTGAGAAGCAGCTAGCTTCTCAACTGATGGCTAAAGGATGAGGTAGACGCAGGCATCCTTACGGAGTTGGAAGGTCGGACGGCCGTGGCTCTTAATAATTATGTAATTAAAAAGTCAAACGATAACTGCTCCTAGCAGCTAAATAAAACAGGACCAAATCCTGGTTAGATTTGTAACTAACTGGGATTATAGATGAAGGACGTTGGACAGACGAAAATTTTAGTTATCTTATAAGCATTTATTTGTTTCCTATTCATTCTATTGAGGCACAGAATCAAAAATAAAATTATACCATGATACTCAATGTAACCGACGCGCGCCTATTCTGATGTTTACCCGACTGTGCACAAAAGCGAGATTTTATGTTACTAATCACTGGATTCCACGCTCCTGATAATTTAAACCCCTCTTCCCGATTGAATGTTTCATGTTTTTTAATCTCAATCGCTTCACGTACAACTCTTGCATAATAGTGCCGTTCAGTAGAGAGGACTTGCGTGTGATGAAATTCAATCCAATGATTAGTGCCTGCTTCAAGTAAATGTTCTGCGATCGCGGATTTACTAGTGTTGCATTTCTTTACAGCTGCGATATGTTCCTTGACCCTTTCAGCTATAGTACGCTTCGTTTGGCCTATATACGAACTACCGCAGCTGCAATCCACCTTATAAACACCTGGGGTTTGTAACGGAACTACATCCTTTGGCGAACCCACGATGTTGTGAACCTTTATGCCGGGTGTATAAATTGTCTTTATCGAGTATTTCTTTAAGATGGAGCCGATCTTATCCGTTACCCCTTTGACATAAGGCATGTAGGCTGGCTGTCGGTTCACTTCTGGATGTTTGCGTCTGCTTGTCGGCTGCTTCATTTGTCCTTTTACCTGATACCCGTTGCTTTTTAGTACCTCCTGAACATGGTCCAGCTCTCGCTCTAAATGTTCAGGGTCACACAGATCGTAAGCTCTATTCTTGAGAGATGTCATAACGGACTGCAGGTGTCGGGGATGATGATGCGAGGTACCGTGTAAGTACCTATCCGTGTGAGTCGGTTTGCGGTACACACAGTGTGCCAAGGACCCATCCAATCTCACGGTCACTTTCACGTCTAAGAAGGACAACGACCTCTCCGACTCCAATTCAAATGTGAACCGCATCTTCGTGTGAATGGAGTTAAGATGGTGTACATATTGTTCTACTTCATTACTGTTTCCTTTAACAATACTGAAGATGTCATCCACATATCGCTTCCAAAGTCTGATGGTCTTTGGGCCGAGATTCAGCGCCTTTTTTTCAAAATGTTCCATCCAGATGTTGGCAAGTACGGGGGCTACAGGACTTCCCATTGCGACACCATCAATCTGAAGATAATGCTGACCTTGGAAAAGGAAATAATTGCCATCCAAGCAGTGTTCAAGCAGATCAACATAATTTAATGGGAGCTCGTTGTCTCTCAGTAGGTCTTTCACGACGTTTAAGCACTCTTTTATTGGAACGTTGGTAAAAAGCGATTCCACGTCAAAGCTTACCATGACCTCATCAGGTTCCAATTTTATATCTTTCAAAATATCTATAAAGTGCCGTGAGTTTTTTACAAAAGACGATGTTTTACCTACCAATGGTTGTAATACGGACGCTACGTGCTTTGCAAGATCGTAAGTAGGAGAAGCAATTTGACTTACAATGGGCCGCAACGGCACGTTGGCCTTGTGTATTTTAGGCAGACCATACAATTTTGGTGGCTGATGTGTTTTTGGCGTATACAGTTGTTTGTACTCGTCTTCTGAAAACAGGTCCTCGTAATTCCGGATTAGAGTTCGTATTTTTCGCGTCACTCTGGCCGTAGGGTTGTATGATACCGGTTTATAAACCTCGTTATCACTTAACAGTTCGAGTATTTTTCTTTGGTAATCAGTTGTGTTCATCACTACGGTGGCGTTTCCCTTGTCGGCCTTAAGCACTAAAATATCCCGGTTATCCCGAATGTTATTCAGCGCTTGACGCTCTTTCCTAGTGATGTTACTAGTCGGAAGCCTTGCTTTACGTAAGATCACCGCAACGTCCTGTCTAAGGATATCAGCAAAAACACATCAGCCACCAAAATTGTACGGTCTGCCTAAAATACACAAGGCCAACGTGCCGTTGCGGCCCATTGTAAGTCAAATTGCTTCTCCTACTTACGATCTTGCAAAGCACGTAGCGTCCGTATTACAACCATTGGTAGGTAAAACATCGTCTTTTGTAAAAAACTCACGGCACTTTATAGATATTTTGAAAGATATAAAATTGGAACCTGATGAGGTCATGGTCAGCTTTGACGTGGAATCGCTTTTTACCAACGTTCCAATAAAAGAGTGCTTAAACGTCGTGAAAGACCTACTGAGGGACAACGAGCTCCCATTAAATTATGTTGATCTGCTTGAACACTGCTTGGATGGCAATTATTTCCTTTTCCAAGGTCAGCATTATCTTCAGATTGATGGTGTCGCAATGGGAAGTCCTGTAGCCCCCGTACTTGCCAACATCTGGATGGAACATTTTGAAAAAAAGGCGCTGAATCTCGGCCCAAAGACCATCAGACTTTGGAAGCGATATGTGGATGACATCTTCAGTATTGTTAAAGGAAACAGTAATGAAGTAGAACAATATGTACACCATCTTAACTCCATTCACACGAAGATGCGGTTCACATTTGAATTGGAGTCGGAGAGGTCGTTGTCCTTCTTAGACGTGAAAGTGACCGTGAGATTGGATGGGTCCTTGGCACACTGTGTGTACCGCAAACCGACTCACACGGATAGGTACTTACACGGTACCTCGCATCATCATCCCCGACACCTGCAGTCCGTTATGACATCTCTCAAGAATAGAGCTTACGATCTGTGTGACCCTGAACATTTAGAGCGAGAGCTGGACCATGTTCAGGAGGTACTAAAAAGCAACGGGTATCAGGTAAAAGGACAAATGAAGCAGCCGACAAGCAGACGCAAACATCCAGAAGTGAACCGACAGCCAGCCTACATGCCTTATGTCAAAGGGGTAACGGATAAGATCGGCTCCATCTTAAAGAAATACTCGATAAAGACAATTTATACACCCGGCATAAAGGTTCACAACATCGTGGGTTCGCCAAAGGATGTAGTTCCGTTACAAACCCCAGGTGTTTATAAGGTGGATTGCAGCTGCGGTAGTTCGTATATAGGCCAAACGAAGCGTACTATAGCTGAAAGGGTCAAGGAACATATCGCAGCTGTAAAGAAATGCAACACTAGTAAATCCGCGATCGCAGAACATTTACTTGAAGCAGGCACTAATCATTGGATTGAATTTCATCACACGCAAGTCCTCTCTACTGAACGGCACTATTATGCAAGAGTTGTACGTGAAGCGATTGAGATTAAAAAACATGAAACATTCAATCGGGAAGAGGGGTTTAAATTATCAGGAGCGTGGAATCCAGTGATTCCACGTAATAATGTGAGGTTAATAACGCCCTGATCATGCGTTAGACCCTCATTCCTAAACCTGTACAGAAATTTCAATATTTATGACCTAACACTTAATAATCAAACGATCACTGCGTTAAGCAACTTTCGCTATGGCTGGTCACTGCTGGGTGACCACTTTGTGGGATTTATATATGTCCCGGTTGCTAAGTAACATGGCCGTCATTAAGCCAAGTTGTAGGCTTGAAAATTTTTAACATCAGGTCGCTACATCCTGCGCTTGTCCATTTCAATACGGCAATGGCTCACCACAAATTATGTGGGTTAAAATGCACACGGTGAAATGTGAGCATACTCGTATATAATATGCCTCTGCCACCCCTTTAGGGTATAAAGGCGTGAACGATAAACTTTTTATTATACATTCTCTACTAGTTGACGCCCGCGGCTCTGTACGCGTGTTGAAGTTTGCCCGGTCCCCTTTTCCATAGAAACTAGTTTCCGGGATAAAAAGTAGCCTATGTGTTATTCTGATGTATAAGCTATAATATTGTAAAGTTTCATCAAAATCCATTCAGTACATTTGCTTGAAAGAGTAACAAACATCCATTCTTAGAAACTATCGCGTTTATAATATTACGAGTACTAGGATGGAACCTCATGCTAAGGTCCGTATTCCAGAACGTTTCTCAATACTCAATCAACGCTTGAGGGTAGATTTTGCCTTATAAAATCTACTCTCAAGCGGCGATTGAGTATTGAGTAACGTTCTGGAATACAGACCTAAGACTTTGTAGAGCTCGCCGGGGCACTAATAGGTTCATGTGTTTTAACTGTTTTATTTCAAAACCGCCTGAAAGAACTTTTTAAAGATACGTCTTTATACTCTCGAAATATTTGGTATACATTTAATCATAACTTACTACCAAATACATTAGCACGTAAATATTAAAATTTGGTTAAATTTTATTTATTTAATGCATAAGCTATCTTAGGCGTACCGCGAAACTTCATTTCGCTCCGTCCCACTCAAATAACAGGGTTAGGTTCAGTTACTTTGAGTTAGCTCTGTTAAGATCGCTACGTTATATGTAGTTCGAATCTCCTATTACTGTCGATGAATACAACCCTTGATTTTTATTATTACCTACTGCTATCAACTTAAACCAAGGTTTTCCACTATCAAGAATATTTGTTTAACTCCAAGAGCAATATTTACAGAGATTCAGATTTAGATTAGACAAAACCAAAAACTATTCTTTAAATACTTTTGGATCATTTTGTGAAAGCTGTTGTTGCTGTAAAAAAAACTGCTAGCAGAATGTTATTTGGAGCACTGTTATCTATTTTGTTTCTTCAAGCATATTTATGCTCATTAAATATGATGCATCGGACGAGGTACTTAAAAAAATCTTTCTGCTATTCTGTAATCTGATTTCCTTGAACCCCTTTATGGGTACCTCTCTACCAAGTGATATACTAACCAGTTTGAAGCGCTCGTGGCCCCGCGGTTTCAGTGTTCTGTAAACGATCACTAAGTTACGCAACTTTCACTATGGCTGGTGCACGGATGGGTGACCACTTTTTGGCATTTATATTTGCGAGCGTTTCCGTGCTTCGGAAGGTACTTTAAGCCATTGGTCCCGGTTGCCAGTAAAATTGCAGTCGTTAAGCCTGGTTGAAGGCCTTATGGGCGGCTTGAAAACCTTCAACAGCAGGTCGCCACAACCTGCGTCTGTCTATTTCAACACGGCAATGGGCTCACCACCTATTACGTGGGACAGGAATCCACACGGTGAAAAGTGGGCATATAATATGTCTCTGCCACCCCTTCGAGGATAAGGCGTGATGGATATTTATTTGTTTATTTATTTTTGTAATAACTTTCCTGTTTAACCACTGTTGTCAGTTTAACCAGTCATCCAATTCAATTCAAGGTTTAAAGATTCCAATTTCCCAGATTCCATATTTAAACCTTTTATAAGCAGACAATACGAAACGTAAACAGTGTGGTGAGTGTCGAATGCAAAGTCCTTCTTTAGAGAAATATTTGCTTGTTCACGTGTGATTCGGCGAACTAGAATAGAGCACATTTCTTGCAACTTGAAGATTTAGCTCTTTCGTTTGGATTTACCGGGATATCTCCGTTGATAATGTTTTGTTGCACTACATGGCTTTGAAAGTATTAAACTAGAAATCCTTTTATTAGTAAGTTTAAAGAATTTCTTGTAGTAATAAATGTTAGTAAATACTCCCACTCCTACTGACTTTGTTGTGGTAGCAGGGGTTAAGTACCTCGTCCGATGCATCATATTTAATGAGCATAAATATGCTTGAAGAAACAAAATAGATAACAGTGCTCCAAATAACATTCTGCTAGCAGTTTTTTTTACAGCAACAACAGCTTTCACAAAATGATCCAAAAGTATTTAAAGAATAGTTTTTGGTTTTGTCTAATCTAAATCTGAATCTCTGTAAATATTGCTCTTGGAGTTAAACAAATATTCTTGATAGTGGAAAACCTTGGTTTAAGTTGATAGCAGTAGGTAATAATAAAAATCAAGGGTTGTATTCATCGACAGTAATAGGAGATTCGAACTACATATAACGTAGCGATCTTAACAGAGCTAACTCAAAGTAACTGAACCTAACCATGTTATTTGAGTGGGACGGAGCGAAATGAAGTTTCGCGGTACGCCTAAGATAGCTTATGCATTAAATAAATAAAATTTAACCAAATTTTAATATTTACGTGCTAATGTATTTGGTAGTAAGTTATGATTAAATGTATACCAAATATTTCGAGAGTATAAAGACGTATCTTTAAAAAGTTCTTTCAGGCGGTTTTGAAATAAAACAGTTAAAACACATGAACCTATTAGTGCCCCGGCGAGCTCTACAAAGTCTTAGGTCTGTATTCCAGAACGTTACTCAATACTCAATCGCCGCTTGAGAGTAGATTTTATAAGGCAAAATCTACCCTCAAGCGTTGATTGAGTATTGAGAAACGTTCTGGAATACGGACCTTAGCATGAGGTTCCATCCTAGTACTCGTAATATTATAAACGCGATAGTTTCTAAGAATGGATGTTTGTTACTCTTTCAAGCAAATGTACTGAATGGATTTTGATGAAACTTTACAATATTATAGCTTATACATCAGAATAACACATAGGCTACTTTTTATCCCGGAAACTAGTTTCTATGGAAAAGGGGACCGGGCAAACTTCAACACGCGTACAGAGCCGCGGGCGTCAACTAGTAGAGAATGTATAATAAAAAGTTTATCGTTCACGCCTTTATACCCTAAAGGGGTGGCAGAGGCATATTATATACGAGTATGCTCACATTTCACCGTGTGCATTTTAACCCACATAATTTGTGGTGAGCCATTGCCGTATTGAAATGGACAAGCGCAGGATGTAGCGACCTGATGTTAAAAATTTTCAAGCCTACAACTTGGCTTAATGACGGCCATGTTACTTAGCAACCGGGACATATATAAATCCCACAAAGTGGTCACCCAGCAGTGACCAGCCATAGCGAAAGTTGCTTAACGCAGTGATCGTTTGATTATTAAGTGTTAGGTCATAAATATTGAAATTTCTGTACAGGTTTAGGAATGAGGGTCTAACGCATGATCAGGGCGTTATTAACCTCACATTATTAAATTCAAACACCTAAATAGTCTTGTACTATTATAAACTCTGAGTAAAGTGAATTGTGTGTGAACGAACTAATAGATTTACCGTTTGTTATTATTGCAGAAGTTTATACGAGTCCGCATAAGTTTACCCACCGAGGAAGGACAAAATCAAAATTATAATGTGGCATAGAATTGTTTTATATATTGCAGTAGTTTGATCTACTAAGCACGACAGTTTAAAACTTTTCTGGTATTAGAAACTACTGCTGCTTTTATTTAAAGTTTATGTAACATAATAATTCACAAGAATTCCCGATCTAGTTTAATAATGAAGAGAAAATCTTACTTATTTACTTACCACTCATGTAAGTAAATTTTCTATTTATAATTAAATTGGATGTATTAAGGGAAACTACTTAAATGCACGTAATGATAACATGTTAAACACCGTACTCCACGTTAAGCCCAAAATGGCTTTTTATTTCTAAGAACTGAGTACAGCGGAAAAAAACTATTTACTATTGATTGATGGCACTTGGTGGAACCCGCTATACATCTATACCTATATTCTAAAGAGGAAAGATTTGTAAGTTTGATGAATAGGCTCAGAAACTAATGGGGCGATTTTAAAAAATCTTTCACCATTAGAAAAGCTATATTCTTTGCGCGTTACATAGGCTATATTGGATTTTCAAAAACTTTAGGGTTTGTACGAAATCTTGAATAGGAAAACATCCCCACGTGGTCGACGTTGCGGGCATCAGGTAGTATAAAATAATACCATTTGTACTGCACCACAACATTTACTTTGTAAATCTAACCAGTTTCACCTTACGGCATTCTCAAAGGTTAATGAGATGACCACTTGACCTAGGTACACTGCGATTTTGTAAACGAACGGACATGGCGAAATCATAAGGGTTCGCTGTTAACCCTAATCACTAAGGTAATGAAGTGTATTATAAAAACGTAGCTCAATTATCCTGGTGAATTTGAAAATAAAAAATAAGAATTAGATCCAAACCTTCAGTCGAATTGGCATTTCGTAGATACATACATAATTTATTGTAAGATACAAGTAGTTAAAAATAGAAGATGTATTTAAATTAACATCAAAAGCAACACCACAACAATATGTATTATAAAAGACCACAATTCTAGTTAAATGCACATATGATAACAAGTTACTACATAAAAAATAAATACGGTACTCCAGGGTAAGCCCAAAAGGGCTTTGTATCACCAAGAGTCGGGTACAACGGGTAATTAAATAATTCCATGTAACAAAAAGCTTTGTAGGTCGTGCACTCTACATCGTTTTAAAATTTCATACCATTTTTAACACAACCTTTAATGGAATATCCGGGCATGTTAAATAAGTGCATTTTATAGGTCATAAAATATTAGTCAAGTGGGAAAGAAAATAAGGTACCTTAGTTTCTTACCTTGTGGAAATCGCCAAGAATGTTATGCCGAAGCTTATGTTAAGAAATTATGTTTAAGCGCTTTCTTGAGTATTGATAAACGTTCTGTAATATGTTCTTAATTACGTCTTTAAGTCATTTATATTACATCATTTTTTTATATATCTGATGGGACTAAATACATTATGACGCATTATTATGCTATGAAACTTGACAAACACTTTAAGGTCATACGTTTGAACAATGATAACAGAAAAAAAAAATTATACGATTTATTCTTCTGTTTTCTATTTATTTGCAAACACACTGATTGTAGTTGGAGCATAATTCTACTTAATGGTATATGTACTACATAAGGTGAGGTTTACATCATGTAACGTGCTTTTTTTTTGCCCCATGAATTGACCTTGCACGATTTTATGTAGGAAACAAAGGTCTAACATTTTTCTTAGATCACGTAAGCTGTGCATATGGAACTGCAGCAGACGACGATCACAGGAATTTCTGATTGATAGTTAAAAAACAAGTTATCTGAATAATGCTCTGTGTATGCATGGGCTCACCACCTGTTACGTGGGACAAAAATGCATACGGTGAAATGTGGGCGTATCGTATGCCTCTGCCTACTCCTTCGGGGATAAAGGCGTGACAATATGTATATATGTATGCATGCTCTTGACGCGTAGAGAGTATACAAGAAAAGGCTGCAGTACTTTACTGGTATGCAACAGAAAGGAGAGTTATCAACGATCCACTACTAGCAGACGGTGTCGAGCCCCTACACGATAGGAGAGTATCTCCTATCGTGTAGGGGCTCGACACTTCCATATGCGTATCAAAAATCAAAATCAAAAATCTTTATTCATGTAGGTCACGTAACACTTATGAACATCAAGATTACTGCTTCTACATTTACATTTACTGCCAGATTCGCAAAGCGATAGGTAGAGCCAGAGGAAGAACCTGGCAATAAAACTCATGGCCACTCTTTTCTAACCGCCATTTGACACAGTTTGATTAACATGATATTTGACCAATTATTCAGTAATGAAATTATACAAAAAAAAATAACAAAATAAATGTTGTGTTCATTAAAATTACACTTACATAGTTCCTCTGAATTTATGTGAGAACAGTCGACTAAACTTAGTTTGCCTTAAATTTAAATAATATTATTTGTAATAGCTATAACAGTTATGAGCTGACCAGTCCCAACAGACGGCACCCGTTCACGGGTATGACGCATATATCAGCCATCGCCTTACTCAACCGTATTGTAGGGAACAAGGCGACCCGATACATACGCCACCACTGCCAGGACACTTAGGCGAGCATGACATACCCAAAAACTACACAGCAACTATCATGTCAATTTCAAAATTATAAATAAGTCTACATAGTGCTCACACAATAACAAAGTCAAATTACATATAATTATGTATATTAATTATTACCGGGACTAAACGCAGCCATACCTTTAGTTGTCTGGCGTTTCAAATTATTTATACTGGAGAATGTAAAAAAAATAATGTAAAAAAATACAACATATATATGCAGATTCAAGACAAGTAGATAATATAACACAAGATTCATTCGAATCCTAAATAGCTCGAGCCAAGAGCAAGCAACTCATTTACATTTATTTTTATCATTCAAATAATAATTAATTGTGTAATAAGCCCTTATCAAGAGGTGCATCTAAATTTCCGCCTTAAATTTATGTAACGGCAGGTTCATAATGTCTAAAGGAATTTTATTATATAGGCGTACGCCAATTCCTGCAAAAAAGTCGTGAATCTTTTGTAAACGATGATGCGTTCCAATTAATTTATGCTTATTTCTAGTATTTATCGAATGTATGTCACTGTGTCTATTGTATAAATGTATGTTCTGTTTAACTAACATGATATTTGCAAATATATACTGTGATGCAACCGTTAAAATGCCAATTAATTTAAATTTCTCTCTAAGAGACACTCTAGCACTCAATTTATATATTGCACGTATAGCATAGACATGACACTATAAAAATAACTAAAGTATACTAGCCTGGCAGTTTCTACATCAGTGAGCTGCCTGACTTTACTAACGGCAAAGGCTGCCGAGCTGAGTTTACCTGCAAGACACGTTATTTGGGCGTTCCACTGCAGTTTGCTATCTAAAGTGATCCCCAAAAATACAGTTGATTCTACAATATTAAGGGTATCACCGTTCAATGTTATATTTGTACCGCAATTCCTGACATTAGGCATGCTAAATCTGATACATTTTGTCTTCTTAGCGTTTAGTAGCAAATTATTGGTCGTAAACCAATCTACAACTTGGGCAAGTGAACTATTAACGCCGTTAAAATCAATAAGCGTACGATCTACTTTAAAAGTAAGTGACGTATCATCAGCAAATAGAACAATGTCGCACAAGTTCTGTATATAGAATGGCTGATCGTTAATATAAATTAAAAATAGAAATGGACCTAGAATTGATCCCTGCGGTACGCCCATAGCTACAGATGCTCCAGAGGAGCGAATTTCATTAACATCAACATTTTGTATCCGATCATTTAAGTAGGAGGCAACAAGGTCCAGTGCAGAGTCTTTGATACCATAATAAAAGAGTTTTTGCTTTAGTGTTTTATGTTCAACGCAATCAAATGCTTTGGAGAGATCGCAGAATACACCAATAGCATCTTGTCTATTCTCCCAGGCGTCATATATATGGTTCAGGAGTGTCACACCTGCATGAATGGTAGAACGACCCCTTGTGAACCCATACTGCTCTTTATGTAGTAGCATATTTGAATTAAAATGAGCTTGTAGTTGTTGCTATAATTTTTTCAAAAATTTTAATATAATAGGCAGGTAATATTGAAATAGGTCTAAAATTACCAGGGTCGGTTTTGGATCCAGACTTAAATAGAGGTAGTACCTTGCTGTGTTTCATTAAATCCGGAAACACTCGATACATTTATTAAATATTTCAGCTAGATGTGGAGATAAATTAACAATAATAGGCTGTATCAATTTCACAGAAATACCCCACAAGTCAGCTGTCTTTTTTGAGTTAAGCGACTTGAATACATTAATGATATCGTTGGGTTAACACATTTAAAGCTAAATAAGACATTGCACTGATCTACGCTGCCCTCAAGCATGCGTTGAGCTTTGATTGGACAAGAATTTAAGGAGCTAGTTTTTTTCGCGGGTATGTCTATAAAATAGTTGTTAAAAGTTTGTGCTACATCTAATTTATTATTAATCACCTTGTTATTTATAATTAACTCAAAGTTATTATCACGGGGTAGTAATCGACCGGTTTCAGTATTGATTACATTCCAAGTCATTTTTACCTTATTTTTTTGAATCTGTTATCTTATTACTGATATGTAACGACTTGGCAGCAGCACAGGTCTTTTTAAAGGTCTTGAAATATTTTTTTACATATTGAATAAATGCAGGATCAAAATTAAATTGCTTCATACCATATAGTTGGTGCAACTTAGCCCTACTTTTGTAAATACCTGTAGTTGCCCACTCACAAAATAGCAGGTTTTTGTTTTTATAAAATGTTTGTGATTTAAATATATTGTTGTACTCAGCTTTCATTGTATTAAATAAGGAGTTATATAAGCCGTTTGGATCTTCCTGATTAAAATCAATATTAGTGACTTTTGCTGAAACATTAACATTAAATTGTTTAAGTCGATATGCACTCATTGGCCTACATACAATTTTATTTCCTTTGGAAGTGACATTAATAGGAAACGCTGCTTTCTGACCAAGATGATCTGATGGAAAGTTACTTAGTATCTCCCTTGTTGTTGTTGCACAGTTGCAGAATATATTATCTATACATATGCTAGAATGTGAGGTAATTAGGGTTGGCTCACAAAATAAATTTTGTAAGCCAAAAGACTTAAACAAATTTATAAATCTGATACATTTCGAAGACTGCACAAGTATGTCAACATTAAAATCCCCACACACCACAACATGTTTTCTACTAGTAAACAAACGCTTCAAAACATTTTCCATTACAGTTTCTAATAAATTATAATCCCTATCTGGAGGACATTAGACACAGAGGACAATGAGTTGCTCAAGCTCAACACAGGAAAATTCAGCAGTACGCTCAATAGAAAGGGCCACAATATCTTTACGTTCTTTAAATTTTAAATTATTAGATACAAATATAAGAGAGCCCCACGAATGGCTTTCTTTCTTGAGAACTCACTGCTAAGTGAATAAAATTCATTGTTGAACAATAGTTCATGACTTTTTAACCAATGTTCTGTAATACAAAAATGTGAACATTGTGTCCTTTATATAAAGTTATATAAAGTTCTATTTGTAGTAGTTTTTCAGATATGCCTTCAATATTTTGGTGAACTAAGTTTAAACTACTAGAAGTATTGTTAATATACTCAGAGTTACAACAACGAATATTATTATCAGTATCTTTAAAAAAAGTAGACCGAAAGGGCTCAAAAGACCTATAACCATGGCCAGATTTTTTACCTGTTGTCTTACAAACTAGTTTTTTGAGATAATATCCCAATTTAATAAGTCATTATTACTTAGCTCAAAAGGAGCTGGTTTATAAGCCAATAATTTGGCTCGATTCAATAAAAAAATTGATAACAATACAGCTATCTGACGTCGTAAAAACTTTGATAGTAAATAACTATCTAATGTCAAAAAGTAATTATTCTGTAATAAAAGATTACAGTCAAATAATTCTATATTCCTACAATATGTGGTCAAGGTATGTAACTTTCTATTCATATTGTATCTAATGTTGTTTTCAATTTGTGTAAAAGATTTGCTATATGGCAGTGTAGACAGTATAACCTGTTTTACTTGCAAGTTTGATAACTGTTCGTAAAACTTAATGATAGTTTTAGTGTTTACATTATCTCTTCTGCCAATAAGTATCACTATTGTTGTTTGTGGGCAATGTGTACTGGTTAATACCTTATTAATTATTTGAGAGTAGGATGCCCCAGGATATGAAAGGGTTAAGACCGAATTACCCAGATGTTAAACTAAGTGATAACCTAAACTTTTGCCTATTTCATCACAATAAACAACAGTTTTTCCAACGTTTAAAGGTTGTGTAATTTTTGTTACAGGGCTATTACAGCAAGTGTTATTTGTGTTTATAATATTGTCACATATACTGCCCACAGAGTCAACCATTGGAGAAGTTGACTCGTCCCGGGATGTTATAGACAAGGAAGAACATGGTAGGGATTATTCACAGTCAGGTGTTTGATTATATAATTTCTCAAGTGAATAGAACCTTTGTTCATTGCTGTGACAAGACTCCACCAAGCTATTCAATGCCTTAATGTACTCCCCAATTTCTTACTGTGATGTTTTGTATTTTATCATCATGTTTTGTTTTTTTGATCACCAATAACAGTTTATTGTAGGTATACTTTCGTTCACTTAATTTTTCACAACGGTATAAATTTTCAACATTTATGGTCGATCACATAATTCACATAGAACTTCCTATTCGCCTTGTGCTTGAATATAATACTATTTACGATCATTTTCTAGGTGTTAAATTGTACTTTATAAAAATATACAGAGACTGTTTACGTTACGGCAGCAGTGTTGCTTCAGGTTAAGCAACTGCGTATCATATCACCTATACAACAGTCTGTGCTCTGAGGAATTGTTTAATACACATTTACACGGCTACTGTCATCGCATCGCCATAGACAGGGTGTTCAATCTAAAAGCCCTAACACACGACCGGCTTATATCCGACCAGACAGCGGATTTGATTGGCCGCCCGACCAAATCTTACCGTCTGTAGAGCAGTCCGGCGGACATAATTATTATTAATTGAGTCCGCCTCGATCCGCATCGGATATGATCAATGTTGTCGTTCTAGCTACTTTGTCGTCAATTTCCCCAGATTTATTTTATTTTGTCTCCAAATAGACACTTTTTCATAATTTTTTTCCCAATGTTGCCATCTTAGTTAGTTTGTCAAAAATGACCCCAATACCGATTTTACCTTTCCCAAAAATTACTTTTTAATACATTTTTTGCCAGAAAGAAGCTACTTTAATACATAACGTGGTGTTTATTTACTCTATGTAGAGGAATACTATGCATACCAGTTATCTACATAGATAAGTAAAATTGAAATGTGTGTGTGTGTAATTTCAAATTTGCAGCTTTTCACTAAATGCATATAAAATAATATACTTTATTAGAATCTTTTCATTTCCACAAGAGTTCCTTAAAAAAAGTAATTTTACCCTAGAATAGGGAAAAAGCCCCTAATCTGAACACCCTATCTGGTCGTCTGGTCGTCCGGTGCGGTCTGATCCGGTCGTCTGTTGCGACAACAGATTTGGTCGGCAGACTCGGCGGATCAAATCTGTCGAGGTCCGGCAGACCAAATTTGGTCGTGTGTTAGCTCTTCACTCTAAGGTAAGGTACGGTAAGGTCAAATACCTTTTTTCCACGTAACCTTATAGCCCTAACACACGACCGGATTTGATCCGACCAGACAGCGGATTTGATTGGCCGCCCGACCAAATCTTACCGTCTGTAGAGCAGTCCGGCGGACATAATTATTATTAATTGAGTCCGCCTCGATCCGCATCGGATATGATCAATGTTGTCGTTCTAGCTACTTTGTCGTAAATTTCCCCAGATTTAATTTAATTTTTCTCCAAATAGACACTTTTTCATAATTTTTTTCCCAATGTTGCGATCTTAGTTACTTTGTCAAAAATGTCCCCAGTACCAATTTTACCTTTCCCCAAAAAATTAGTTTTTCATACATTTTTTGCCAGAAAGAAAAAAGAGCTACGTTAATACATAACGTAGTGTTTATTTACTCTATGTAGAGGAATACTGCATACCAGTTATCTACATAGATAAGTGAAATTGAAATGTGTGTGTGTGTAATTTCAAATTTGCAGCTTTTCACTAAATGCATATAAAATAATATACTTTATTAGAAACTTTTCATTTCCACAAAATTTCCTTAAAAAAAGGTAATTTTACCCTAGAATAGGGAAAAAGCCCCTAATCTGAACACCCTGTCTGGTCGTCTGGTCGTCCGGTGCGGTCTGATCCGACCGTCTGTTGCGACAACAGATTTGGTCGGCAGACTCGGCGGATCAAATCTGTCGAGGTCCGGCAGACCAAATTTGGTCGTGTGTTAGGGCTTTTAAAGCCCTAACACACGACCGGATTTGATCTGACCAGACAGCGGATTTGATTGGCCGCCCGACCAAATCTTACCGTCTGTAGAGCAGTCCGGCGGACATAATTATTATTAATTGAGTCCGAATCGATCCGCATCGGATATGATCAATGTTGTCGTTCTAGCTGCTTTGTCGTAAATTTCCCCAGATTTAATTAAATTTTTCTCCAAATAGACACTTTTTCATAATTTTTTTCCCAATGTTGCCATCTTAGTTAGTTTGTCAAAAATATCCCCAGTACTGATTTTACCTTTTCCCAAAAATTACTTTTTCATACATTTTTTGCCAGAAAGAAAAAAGAGCTACGTTAGTACATAACGTAGTGTTTATTTACTCTATGTAGAGGAATACTATGCATACCAGTTATCTACATAAATAAGTAAAATTGAAATGTGTGTGTGTAATTTCAAATTTGCAGCTTTTCACTAAATGCATATAAAATAATATACTTTATTAGAAACTTTTCATTTTTACAAAAGTTCCTTAAAAAATGTAATTTCACCCTAGAATAGGGAAAAAGCCCCTAATCTGAACACCCTGTCTGGTCGTCTGGTCGTCCGGTGCGGTCTGATCCGACCGTCTGTTGCGACAACAGATTTGGTCGGCAGACTCGGCGGATCAAATCTGTCGAGGTCCGGCAGACCAAATTTGGTCGTGTGTTAGGGCTTTTAAAGCCCTAACACACGACCGGATTTGATCCGACCAGACAGCGGATTTGATTGGCCGCCCGACCAAATCTTACCGTCTGTAGAGCAGTCCGGCGGACATAATTATTATTAATTGAGTCCGAATCGATCCGCATCGGATATGATCAATGTTGTCGTTCTAGCTGCTTTGTCGTAAATTTCCCCAGATTTAATTAAATTTTTCTCCAAATAGACACTTTTTCATAATTTTTTTCCCAATGTTGCCATCTTAGTTAGTTTGTCAAAATATCCCCAGTACTGATTTTACCTTTTCCCAAAAATTACTTTTTCATACATTTTTTGCCAGAAAGAAAAAAGAGCTACGTTAGTACATAACGTAGTGTTTATTTACTCTATGTAGAGGAATACTATGCATACCAGTTATCTACATAAATAAGTAAAATTGAAATGTGTGTGTGTAATTTCAAATTTGCAGCTTTTCACTAAATGCATATAAAATAATATACTTTATTAGAAACTTTTCATTTTTACAAAAGTTCCTTAAAAAATGTAATTTCACCCTAGAATAGGGAAAAAGCCCCTAATCTGAACACCCTGTCTGGTCGTCTGGTCGTCCGGTGCGGTCTGATCCGGTCGTCTGTTGCGACAACAGATTTGGTCGGCAGACTCGGCGGATCAAATCTGTCGAAGTCCGGCAGACCAAATTTGGTCGTGTGTTAAGGCCCTTAAAGCCCTAACACACGACCGGATTTGATCCGACCAGACAGCGGATTTGATTGGCCGCCCGACCAAATCTTACCGTCTGTAGAGCAGTCCGGCGGACATAATTATTATTAATTGAGTCCGCCTCGATCCGCATCGGATATGATCAATGTTGTCGTTCTAGCTACTTTGTCGTAAATTTCCCCAGATTTAATTTAGTTTTTCTCCAAATAGACACTTTTTCATAATTTTTTTCCCAATGTTGCGATCTTAGTTACTTTGTCAAAAATGTCCCCAGTACCGATTTTACCTTTCCCCAAAAAATTAATTTTTCATATATTTTTTGCCAGAAAGAAAAAAGAGCTACGTTAATACATAACGTAGTGTTTATTTACTCTATGTAGAGGAATACTGCATACCAGTTATCTACATAGATAAGTGAAATTGAAATGTGTGTGTGTGTAATTTCAAATTTGCAGCTTTTCACTAAATGCATATAAAATAATATACTTTATTAGAAACATTTTCACAAAAGTTCCTTAAAAAAAATAATTTTACCCTAGAATAGGGAAAAGCCCCTAATCTGAACACCCTGTCTGGTCGACTGGTCGTCCGGTGCGGTCTGATCCGGCCGTCTGTTGCGACAACAGATTTGGTCGGCAGACTCGGCGGATCAAATCTGTCGAGGTCTGGCAGACCAAATTTGGTCGTGTGTTAAGACCATTAGATTGCGGATCGCCTGCCAGAACTTTCCCGAGCGTCTACTGTATCGTGAACTTCAAAAGAGGTTTTAAAAATGTATGCACGTTTAACAGTGCGAATACAGCGTCTTTGGTGTTGCAAATAGGCTACGGTGGCCACTTTTGATCAAGTCGGTCGTATTTGCTGCCACCTCAGTGGTATAAAAATATAACAGATGCGATTCTGAGGTGGTTATATACGAGATTAAATTATTAAGTGAAATTTTAATTTAATAAATATTATTAAAACTGTATGATTTAAAAAATGTATGTTTTTTATCCTTAGTTAGGCAAATCCTACTGTAATCTTTATAAACCCCAGCATTTGCGCAGTTTTCTTTACTGTAGTGTTAATGTGAGCATGAAACTTTAACTCGCAGTCATCTGTAACACCTAGATCACGAATGTCACCGACCGCTACTTTTGGTTTGTGACATATCACGCACCTTGCTTGCCTTAGTTACCATTTATCTACGTTGAGTTTCAGTCAATATTTATAACACAATAAATAGCAAAATCTACACGATTTGAGTCCATTTTGGAGTAATTGAGACATTGTCGAAATAAGATATTTTTCTGTATTTTTTTAAGTTGTCTGAATACAGTGCGTGCTTCGTGGATATTGGATTTATTAGTGGATTATGTGGTTTGTGACGTCGTTTATAAAAATCAGGAATAGCACCGGGCCTAAATGGGAACCCTCCAGAATCAGTGAAATATGTATTTGATGTACACATACAGATTTTGGCGCTCTGTAGTCTATTGGTCAGATGAGATGTTAACTACTGCAACAGATGCCATCCTCACCTAACTTTTCCAGATTTTTGACAAAGAATTCATGATCTGCTATAATAAATGCAATCTCGAAATCATCCTATCAACCTATACCTATCAACTGGCCGATACAGGATCGATATAAAAGGAACGAGGTGAGAGTTTTTTAAATAACCGTTTTATAACAATGCTGATGAGCTGAAAGATAGGTTTTAGCTAATCCTGACAATAAAACCGGTACAAGAAACTCGAATAGCGAATCAGTCTAACCATGTTTTGAGACAATGAATATTTTTATATTTTATGTTAACATGAAACTCGTATAAGAAAACAGTCATTTGGTTAGGTGTCGTATCATTATTTTTGTACGCACTTACAAATCATTTAATATGTCGTGTTTCTCGGTCCTTTTCTTTTATTCATGCATGCATATATGTGCCCAGAAACGGGAAGCTTTTATTGTAAAGTTTGTTCGAGACCGACTGACGCCACTGGTGAATACGTAAATTAAACTGGTCAGCTTTGGTACACAGGTAGGCAAGAGAGACTATTGTTCAACTCAAACAGTTTCATCTGTGATTATAATTTCTGATATTTGCGTATTTAATATTTTTCAAAATTAATTATATTATTTAGTTGCCTACAAATCCTGTAAAAAGTATTCAAGAATCTAGCCTTAAATATTTTTTACAGGATTTGTAGACACATTTGTTTGTAGGCACTTTGCGAAGAGCTTCTAAACTCTACGCATAGTGGGTGTTGATATATGAAACATTATTTTTAATTGGTATATTTACTCTTCAGCTTAAACTATTAACGTAAAATATTAATATTAATATAAAGTCGGTCGTTCATGAAGCAGTAAAATCATACATCACGAAATGAATATTTATTCTGTTTTCACAAAAATCTCTGTACTTTGAAGCGCTCGTGGCCCCGCGGTCTCAGTGTTCTGTAAACGATCACTGAGTTACGCAACTTTCACTACGGCTGGTCCTCGGATGGGTGACCACTTTGTGGTATTTACATTTGCGAGCGTTTCCGTGCTTCGGAAGGCACGTTAAGCCGTTGGTCCCGGTTGCCAGTAAAATGGCAGTCGTTAAGCCTGGTTGAAGACCTTATGGGCGGCTTGAAAATTTCAACAGCAGGTAGCCACAACCTGCGTCTGTCTATTTCAACACGGCAATGGGCTCACCACCTATTACGTGGGACAGGAATCCACACGGTGAAAAGTGGGCATATAATATGCCTCTGCCACCGCTTCGGGGATAAGGCGTGATGGATATTTATTTTACTTTGAATAAATAAAAATAAAATACAAACTAGAGCTGAAAGTGCTGAGTAATAATATTTAAATCGAATCAACTATCTATTCTTCATGTAGTACCACCTACTTTTTTTAACTAACTATAACTATCTTCACGCTGTATCCCTGACGGGGTAGTCAGAGAGGACAGATCGCCAGGCTTCGCGATCCATGCATACTTCTTTCGCTTCTTCGAGATTCATCAATCGCTTCATACACGCACGTCTGGGTATCCGAGTACTTTTGACCTTTCCGTTTTTGAGCAATCTGCTCACGTGGTCTTCATATGTAAGTCTCGGCCTTCCCTGACTCCTTCTACCCTCTACTTTTGAACAATATATATTCTTCGTCAATCGTGCCTCACTCATTCGTTGGACGTGTCCAAACCAACGGAGCACGCCCTTTTCCAGCTTAACGCTGACACTTTCATTCAAACCTGCCATATTGCGTATTACTTCGTTACGTATTCGGTCGGCCAAGGTAACGCCGCACAATTTTCGAAGTGATCGCATCTCCACAGCATTCAGTTTACTTTCATGCATCTGCTGACATACCCAGGTTTCACTACCGTAAAGCAAAGTTGGCACTAGCACTGCGTTATGAATCGCCATTCGTGCTTCTTTTACGATGCTTTGTCGCTTTACTAACTGGGACAAAGCACCGTTAACTTTGTTTCCGGCAGCTACTCGCCGTTCTACATCCGAATCACATCTTCCATCCGCGCTAAACATACTTCCTAAATACACAATTTCATTCACTTGCTCTAGACGTTCCTGGTTTACTCTAATCTCGCATTTAGTTCTTACGTCACCTCTTTCAAATACTAGAACCTTAGTTTTACTTGCATTCAAGCGGAGACCCTTACTTTCACACCCCTCTTTCATATTAGTGACTAATGCCTGTAGGTCGGCTTCTGATGAGGCCATGAGCACCGCATCATCAGCGTACAGCAGACAGTTAAGAATAGATAATTACAATAATGCGTACCTACTAACTATTTATTTCTTTCTTTTTATTCGCTGAGTCTCATTCTATCTTGCTATGCTTATTTATATAAATAGCTAGCTAGCTTTAGCTCTGAATGACTCCTTAAATTTTGTTTCTTGCCTTAACATCAGATCTATCAAATGACTTTCACTCATTGATGCTAAAGCTACACGATTGTATTTATAGATAGTCTAGTTTTAAGTAAGAATAAATAAAAACAACCGAAAAGTGATGTGGTCTAAAGGAAGGTAGGTAATATAATTCCATGTATGTCTTAGACTCATCAACACTAATTGACAGAGATATTAGGTATATACATATAGAGGATGGATAATTGTAGGCAAAGTGTCTCATTACATTAATCCTGTTTAACCAGAGTTATATCAAACACAACTTCATTATTACTGCCTCTGTGGCGCGGTGGGAGTAAATCCGACTGGTACGCAAGAGGTAGGAATCGAATCCACGAGGTTCGATTCCCACCCAGGATAAAACTTAGTGTGATGAGCACGATGGTTTATTCTGTGTCTGGGTGTTTTTTATCTATAAAATGTATGTATTTAAAAATATATAACTATTTTTATCAGATATCTGGTTACCATAGTACAAGCTCTACTTAGTTTGGAATCAGATGACGTTGTGTGAGTTGTCCCAACGATATTTATATTTTATATTTAAATATCTAACCAAAAATTTATTTGTGAACCTACTCGCGATATGTTATTAAATATGTCAAGTTGTAGGAGTAGACAGGGTCTGAAATAGTGTAAATGCAGAAAAGAAAAACAATAGTCAAAGTAGGGAGGCAATGTTGTAGCAATAACACTGAAATACCACAACCCTGTTTAAATTTTACTTCTACAAAATAATAAAGCTTATCTTTTATTTAAACAATGAAATTTACCGAGAACATGCCCTCAGGCGTTCGGATAGAATACTTGTAATTTTATGTGAAGCCATGACCAAAAAGTGATCTTTAAAAATTTTACGTAAAACCAAATCATAAGAAGGTTCAGCCTAATAATTATAATTAATGTTTGAAACTACCACCGGCTTTAGGAAACATGAAATTTTAAGTCTTTGTATATGAAATAACTAGCTCTCCTGTACCTATTCCCGAGGAAACTGATAAAAAAATTAAAGTTATAATGATTTATTTAACACAAGATTTATTTAACACAGTTCATTAGATTTTCGACTAATAACGAAACGAATTGTGCTTAAATTGGAGTTTTATGAAAAGGAGGAAAGAGAAAAAGGTGTCGAAAGTTTGTTTCGGCAAATTTTGACTCGCCCATGGTCATACAATGGACGAATAATGTGGCAAGTAACCAGGAAAGGAGACAAGAACGTCGTTTGTTCACTTTACTCGTCATACAGCATATCCTGCTTCTTGCACTCACTGTAAAAAAACATGTCCTACCGCAACCTGCGCTGTCCATTTCCACACGGCAATAGGCTCACGAGGGCGTATAGCATTCCTCTGCCACCCCTAACTTACACAGTACACACAGACAGAAGCTTATAATTTATTCCTCATTTCCAATAAACGCTTCTAAGAGAGAACCAAATCAATCAATTGAGATCGACAAAGATAAATGGATGCTTTTGTACCTGGAGCACACTGTATCGTGAAAGTTATGTTGATTTCTTAAAGTACTCTACGTGTTTGTTGATGGCACGACATTGGGCCACCTGAGCTCTCTAAAATGTGGACGGCATTAGACAGAAGCAACCATATTGCTATCCTGTCTTTGCCGTCATTCGTAAAGGAATTTATTTATAGGTTATTGGTATGTTATAATTTAACCTGTGTAACTGTATATGTAAAATTGAGGTAGGTTGTGGCTACCCGCTGCTACGGCCTTAACTAGTACCACATGCCAGTTAAGTGGGTGCCAGTAACATTAGTGACACCCCGTGCCAACGGTTTAAAGTGCTTTCCAAAGCACAGAAACGTTCGTAAACCAAAGTACCATAAAAATATACGGAAATATCATAAGTTTTCCCAATCCCGTTTCCTACAAGATCTTTTTCCCGAGCTAAAAGGTAGCCTATGTTTTATTTAGATGTATTAATATATTACTATAAAGGTTCTTTTTGCGTGAAAGAGTAACAAATATACATACATTCATACAAACTTTCACATTTATAATATTAGCAAGATTGGTCTACAATTTAAATCTGCATATTTTCTATTCCAATATCTACTTTGTAATACGCGTTAGAATTCCGTATCAATATTTCCTAAAAATTTGAAACTGCATCTGCCAGAGTTCTGATTTAAATGCAAAGCCTTGGAATGAAATTGCGTCCCAGGCAATCTGATATCATTTATCGTTTCTCTGCCATTGTTGTGCATTCACTATATTTGCTTATGAAATATCAAGAGACGAAGCATAACAGATATATATATATGGGAAAATATTATAATACTTGCATATCGTGGGAAAATATTATAATACTTTTTAAATATATAAAATTATCAAGCTGACTCAGTGTCCAGTAAACGATCATTGCGTTAAGCAACTTTAGCTATTATTAGTGTGAAGTGGTATTAACGTTTCCGTGCTTCAGAAGGCACGTTAAGCAGTTGGACCCGGTTATAACATGGCAGTCGAGTCAAGTTGAAGGCAATATGGGCGGTTTGAAAATTTTCAACAACAGGTCACCGGATAGGAGCGTAGATGGTCTTCATATGCGAAGTTTGTCTACAAATTATTGACAGAGTGCTATATATGATGATATACAGACTGCAGAGATAAAAAAGCGTGTAACAACTGTCCTGGCTGCTGGATATTTTATAGGTTTGGAATACAGAAGGTTTAGACAAAATTACCCTATCCTAGCCCCTTTCCTATCTCATCCTTTTTCCTACCCTCTAATCCTTTTCCTACCTTATCCTCTTCCCATCCTTTCTCCGCCAAGCCAAGGTTGCCGTGCCGATGAGCTGCGTGGCTAGGGGCGAGCCTAGTCGTAACGTGCCTGACTGCCCTGGGACCGGGCGACCCCAGAATAAGGCTAGCTTTACCTAGACAAGCGAGGCTCTGTCTAGGCGGACTTTGAATTTCCCTTGCCACTCGTGGGAACGCAATGGATATTAAAAATTTAAAAATCCGGAATGGCGGCGATGTGGTTCGCAACCCGTCACGTCTCGTCTCCCATCGAGGTGAAAAGTGGGCTAGGGATAGCCACTTTGCTACATTGAATGTTAGAGGAGGAATGAAAGACAAAATTGATGAGGTATGCAAGATGATGCGAGCGAGACGACTTGATGTTTTGTGTGTGAATGAAACAAAGAGGAAAGGATGTAACACCACTACACATGGGCCCTATACAGCCTACTGGTCAGGTGTAGCCACAACCAGTACAGCGAGCCAGGGTGTCGGTGTTCTACTGTCCGCGAGAATGAATGAATGTGTGACTGACTATGAATGTGTGAGCCCAAGACTCCTTTGGTTGAAGTTGAAGGTCCATCTTTTTTTTGGGCGTTTATGCTCCGCAAGATGCGCGGTGGCGCCGATCTTCAAGAGACCAAAGTGAGAGACAGGCATTTTGGGAGAGTGTGAGCGATATTCTGAGTTAATGCAAACGGAACGAGAGAATTGTAATGTTAGGTGATTTTAATGGTTGGGTTGGAGTGACGCGTGATGGATACGAAAGTGTATTGGGCAAGTTTGGTGACGAACGAGTGAATGAAAATGGTGAGAGTTTGCTTGAAGTATGTTTGGAGAGGAATCTTGTGATAACTAACACCATATTTAACCACAAACAGATTCATTTGTATACTAGACAAGAGGGAAACCAGAGAAGTATGATTGGTTTTGTGATTGTAGATGCAAGACTAAGAAAGAAAGTCTTAGACACCCGGGCATACCGCGGTGCCGCGATTGATACAGATCACTTCTTGGTTATCAGCCGAGTAAGAGGTCTGTTTCAACGGTGGCGGCACCGTGTGTGTGAACCTGTAAGTGTACTAGAGCGCATAAAAGTTGAAAATTTGTAAGAGATGAGCATAAAAGAAGGATTCGTGAGTAAATTGGGTAAAAAATTTAAAAATTTTGATGAAGTATGTGAGATTGAAGAACTATGGAAGACGCTTAAGGAAGGTCTAGTGGAAGTTGCGGTGGAAGTGTGTGGGGTAAATAAAAGAAGCTAAGGATGTAAGGTGAAGAGAATGTGTGCAGAAGTCATGAAAGTATTGTCCGATAAGAAGAAAGCATGGTTGGACTGGCTGACTTCAAAGGTGAATCAAAGAATGCAGAGGTCAACGGATGAGGATGTAAAAATGGCAAAGAATGAATATAAAAGGTATAAACGAGTTACAAAAGAAGTTATAAAAAGAGAGAAAGAGAATGGTAGGGATAAATTTAATAGTAGGTTATCTGATAATTTCCAGCAGAATATACAATTCTTTTGGAAATCTATGAAATCTGTGAGGGGTCAACAAACATCATCGAAACTCAGTAATATCAGAAACCAGGATGGCAGTTTTCTAAAAGGAGAAGAATGTGTGCTAAAAAGATGGAAAGATTATTTTGAAAGCTTATATGAAAAAGAGGATATGGAAGCACAAACGAGTTCTTGGGAAATGAATGAACTAAGCAATGAAAGCATCATAAGTATGGAAGAAATTGTGGAAGCATTGAGTAGTATGAAATTGGGTAAGGCTGCTGGATTTGATAGGATTTCTGTCGAGATGCTGAAAGCGAGACATGACGTGGTAGCTTGCCAGCTGTACCGCCTTTTTAATCTTTGCTGGAGGAATGGCAGCTTGCCAGGAGATTGGTGCAAGGCTGTCATCGTGCCGCTTTACAAAGGAAAAGGGTCACAGTAAGAGTGCAAAAACTACGGCGGCATAAGCTTGCTCAGCATCGTCGGCAAATTGTATGCCAAAGTTTTGATAAAAGAGTGATGAATGAAACTGAAGGAAAAATGTGGGATGTACAAGCAGGATTTATGAAAGGAAGAGGATGCACGGATCAGGTCTTTTCCTTACGATGCATAGCCGAAAAATTTTTGCCAAATATCAAAAGGGCTATTGCATATTTGTAGACTTGGAAAAGGCCTATGACCATGTGAGGTAAGGCATGAACTATGGACAACACTGGCCAAGTATGGAGTAAGCAGTCACTTGATACGAGCACTGAAATCTCTCTATGAGGGCTCCAGTGCTTGTGTCAGGATCAACGGAGCTTGCCCAGACTTTATTCACATTGAAAAAGGTGTGAGACAGGGTTGTGTAGCGTCACCGGCGCTGTTTAACCTAAACATGGACAGTTGTTTGAAAGAACTGCAAGAGAGTGCGTATGGTTTAAAAATGAATGAACTGACTGTCAAATGCCTCCTATACGCTGATGACCAGGTAATACTGGCATCATCGGCGGAGGAGTTGCAGTTGATGGTTAACATTATGCATGATACGCTAAAAAGCAAAGGAATGAAAGTGAATGTAAATAAGACAAAAGTAATGGTTTTTGAAAGAGAGGAAAGTATGACATATTGCTCGATTTTTGTGGAAGGAAAACGAGTGGAACAGGTGAAAGAATTTGTATATTTAGGTTCAAAATTTGTGAGAGATGGAAAGTGTGATTGTGACATTGAACGAAGAGTTTTGGCTGGAAATCAAGTGAATGGAGCCATGCACGCCTTTATGAGCAGTCAGAACGTGTCTGAGAAGGCAAGACTGGCTGTGCATAGAGGAGTACTTGTTCCTATACTCATGTATGGCAGTGAAAGTTGGGTGTGGCAGAAGAAGCATAGAAGTAAAATTAATGCAGTGGAAATGAGAAGTCTGCGGAGTATAGCTGGAGTGAAATTGATGGACAAAGAAAGGAACAGTGTGATAAGGGAATATTGCGGTATGGCAGAAGAAGTAATGACTAAGATAGAAAAAGGTATGCTTAGATGGTTCGGACACGTGGAGAGGATGGATGAAAGTAGACTAACGAAACAGATTTATCAGAAGAGAGTGAATGGGCAAACTGGTAAGGGGCGACCTCGACGTACATATGTCAATCAAATAGAAGACATTTTGGAAAAAGGTCAGGTCTAGAGTACCCTTAACCGGCGTGTGTGTATGAAAACACTTATGAAAGTGGAAGAAGTGAAAGTTGTATGCCAGGATCGTAGCAAGTGGAAAGCCATAGTCTCTGCCTACCCCGATGGGAGACAGGCGTGACGATATGTATGTATGTATGTATACAGAGTGGTATATTTAAAACATAGATAAATATTTGAATGCATTATATATTTGTCTCGAACCATAAAACAAGTTTATATTAGATTGTTAACAATGTGTGAGAATATAAAAAAAAAATTACATAATTACATAACCAACAAGCTACAATAATTATAATAATTGTATTTGTATTCATTTAAATATTTTCATTAGATACATATATTTGGTTGTAAACTTTCAATAAATATATTAATTTAACCCGTAGCTGGTGTCTGCCAAAATCAATGAATAACGGTATTAACTGAACATAATGCGCGCAGAATAATGATCATTTATGATAGTTAACATAATGTGAGTATATTTTTTAACAGGTAGAATTTGGTAGAGAATTGAAGTATCTTGTTAAAGTTATAGTTGAGTGTTACCAATTATTTTAAGACAATATTTAACTGCCACCGAAATAATATATACACGACCAATATACTAATGAAAATGATGAATTATGAATATTATAAACTCAGAGAACTCATGACAAACTATACTGCAATTTGTCAAAAGAACTTAGTACGATATCTTTTCTAAGATGTAAATTAGAGTATGAAATTCTAATAATACCGATCTTCATTCGGATGGTACTCTTATATTGAACTTGATCTAAACTTTAAGTTTCATAAACCCTATATTAACCCAGTAACTAAACTATTCATTTTAGATTTATAGAAAATTTTAGCTGTAAAAGGTCATTAATAATATTAATGCTACAGTATTATTCGAATTTGGTTACGCTACGCTAATTAGTACTCTTTTTTGTTTTCGGTAGTGTTTTTGTGCAGTTAACATTTTTTGAAAATGAAGTAGGGTTATAAATGTGACAATGTTTGGAAGAAAATGTAACAAAGAATTCGTATTTTAAAACTCTAAGATTGAAATGCATGATTGAAATTGATAAAAAATGTCGATAGTCACAGGTCGCTCGTTTTAATCTAAAACGAGCGATTCAGTTCTGGCGCATCGCTGGCCGCTGCCGCGGCACCCTCGCTTCGCTCGCTCGGCTCGCGCGTTGTGGTAACAAATAACCTAAAACTCCTCCTCGCTTCGCTCGTCGTCGTACCTATTTACGACTTTGCTCAAGAGTAGTCTAAAATTTATAACATTTAAAATATCATTTCATATGTTACAGCTTACAAACTTGGCTATGAGTGAGATGATTATTTACAATGGTGTCTAATCATTTCTTAAATATTAAGAATATTTAAGTCAAATCTATTATTCATTTATGATTTAAACGGTTATGCATACCTCCATTATGCGTTTTGTATTTTATGATAAATTATCTTTAGGCGTAAAACAATTTATACCCTTTACATGTATGCTAATTAAATTTATGGTAATAAAATTAGAGTAAGTTATAGTTATGCCAATAAAACCATTGTTAGATCTGGGGCTTGTGAATACAAAACCAAATTCTAACAATTAAAAATAAATATATTTGATAGCTTCAGTACAATATAAGTAATGTATGTCTTAAGCGAGTGCTGTAGAACGGCCAACCAAGTGGAGCCCGCGTCGACACGGTGGTGGAGGGCGGTGAAGAACCGGTTCTGCGCTGGCTAGTTGCGTTCCGGGTCCTAATGTGTATTTGTTTGCTTAAACAACCATTATGCGTTTATAACACTCTGCCTATCATAATTTATGCGAGAAAACTTTATGCTGAAACTGTTAAACCAAAGTGCATTATGCTGAAAAAAATTATTGGATCGAAAGGGCTTCTGTATGGAAGCAACAAGAGTATTACATTCTGTAAATTCAACTTAATGGGATCAATATTCTGAGAAATCGACATTTTAGGAAATTATTATTCAACATGTTGGGAGTTCAACTTTATGGGATTCAACATTCTGGGAATTCAACTTGCTGAGGATGCAACTTTATGCGAATTCAACTCAATGGTCCTAAAGGCAAATCATATCATGACCTTCATTGTCCTTGGTGGAATCAATCAAAGGTCACCTTTGTTGGGTTGCTGTAAAATAATAGATTTTATAACCATGTTTTTATTAACTTGCATGGTTGTATGTATAATTGATTTTATTCTTACTTCCCGTATATTTGAACTTGATATTTAGATCATAGCTTAGAGGTGGATGACAATGGATGAACATCTAAAAAAGAAGAAGAAAAATAAAAGGGCGGGAGAAAAATGTCAAATTCCAATATTTTTGTAATAAATTTTAAACTATCTTTCTTTTTTACACTTGTAATTTAGAGTATAACTTAGAAGTGAATTATAAATAATGTTTGAAAATTTGAAGATAGAAGAAGAAAAATGAGAAGTAAGAGAGAATAGAGAAAAAAAAAACTAATAAAAAAACAGAACTCAAACCACAAATAAAAATTCAGAAGAAGAATTACATTTACTATCATTAGACTTACATAACAAGAATTACATTTATACATATTTTTCAGTCCGTTATAAAACATAGTATTAACATAATGTTTTTAAACTCACACGACTTATACTATTCATTTTATGTTTTTCGGGTCTTTTTCTCACCTCTCGACGTTTCGGCTAAATTGAATGAAAAAAGTTAAAATATTACGCGAAAAAGACCCGAAAAACATAAATTGAATAGTATTAACATATTTTGTTTTTAACATTTAATAATTTTATGTCAGTTAATTTCCTTCTAGAAATTGTAATATGAATTACAGAATTACTATCAAAACATTAAGTTTATAATGTGACCAAGTTTTAATAATGCAGAACAGCTAATTTCAACAGAAACCACAAAGCTACGACGCTCCTATATTAAGCCCTTATGTTACATTAACTGCCTATATTAAACGGTCCTAGTTCTGAAATGTTAATTAAAGCAACAAAAGAGTCACCATCTCATAAACAAAGATCCACATCATCATATCGTGCTTGGCATCTTTAGAACAGTAGACCCTGAGGCAAAGAACGGGTTGATTGCGAGTGAAATTAGGTGTACATTCAATAACAATAGACTTTGAAGTTTGAATATGTTTAATAAAATGTATACTGAAGTGTGATATAGGATTACACTGTTTGTGTAGAGACTATAGTTTATACAAAACTTACTTTATGTTATATTATATACCCCTATAGAATTCTAAATCAGTAGCTAATAAACTGATCCTATATTTAGCCTTTGAGTTTATTTTATCCGATTAACTTAAAAGGTGCGGTGTGGTCCCACCGTCTTTGGGGAAGCCAACCTCACCTACAATTGGTGCACTAAAACCTTGACGTTCTTAAGTGTTACTTTGTGACCTAGATGAATAAAGATATTTTCATTTCATTTCAATTGGTGCACCTGCTGACTAACGGACGAGGCTATGGTGAAGAGAAAGAAAACTCGTAATATTATCCTGTATCTTCCCATCTGGCCAGAAAGGGCAATAGGCATTGAGTTTTAAAGAGTACTTCTGTCAATAATATAACAAGGTTCTCTGGTCGCTAATGGTCGTGAAGAAGCAAAATCACACTGTTTTAGTTTGTTTGTTTCTGACTTTTTTATTTCACCGATAGCATAAATTAACCTTACCAGTACTTTATTTAACATACTCTAATGCTATAACTTTCAAAATTATATAAAAGTTCTTGTCAGCAAAGTCTTTGTATCACATGCTTATTGTGTGACGCGATCCCCTTTATGGACTTTACAAAGTTGGACTATTAAAGCGCCGGCTAGATTTTCGCTTAAACATGTCTGCAAGTTGCGTAAAGGGCATATAATGGTGGTACTTGCTCTCCTGGGCCGTTCCGTGGCCGTCCTAAAGGAGGCAAGTTCATACTTCCTCGCTCATCAGCTTGTGCCTTTAATTAAAGTCTTGGTGACTTGCATGATTACATTTTCGTGATAAAATTTTAAATTACATTTGTTTATTTGCGACTTGTTCATCTGAGGTTAATTAAACTTTATTTTTTAGGTAGATCCTTAATATTCTTTGTTAAGATAAGTATTTTTGTAAAGATATTCAAAATATTTTGTATTTTAGTAAAGCAATCAAAATATTTTTATTGAATTATAGTTAGGTGAGTGATGTTCTAAAATTATGAAACAGAAGTGTGCCGTGTTTGCCGTAGTAGGCATTCCTACGTTTATTATACAATAGATCTTGACCTAGAATGATAGTATATCATCTCAAGAAGCAAAGCAATCTCAAGAAGCAAAACCATCAATCAGCAGATTCACAAATTATTCTCAAACCTTGGTGAAAGTGCTTTCTTGTAAAGAGCAATACTTAACTAAAATACTTAACTAAAAGGGCTTTTGATTTTATCTCATACTCTAGCGATTTTAAGGTCAAACTATTGTTTGAAATTATACATATTTAGAATCACAAATCACATAATGATTACCCCCTCTACACGCATCATGTACTTAAACCTAAATTATTGCCCTATTTAGAAAATATTATTATATTGTCCATATTAAATTTATTATTTAATATTGTAATCCTAAATATAAAAGTATATCTAAATATATAAAAGGCAAAATCACTGACTAACTCATTGATCACGAAATCTCTGAAAATACCAAAGCTATGAAGCTCAAACTTCGTATGGAGATTCTTTTTAATACATAGTTTTCCGCTAAGAAGGGATTTTGTAAAATTCTACCCCTAGGGAGGTAAATAAGCGATAAACGGTTGTATGGAAGTTCGTCATTTTCAAAGTTAGAAACATGAATTTATGTACACTTAGCTACAAATAAATGGGTACGTGTATCGCGGGTTTGCAAAATTTTACCTATAATGGGGTAAACAAGGGTTGAAAGTTTAAATGAAAAATTCTTCATTTTCAAACATAGCAACAACGAATTTCCTATATCTTTTTTTGTATAAAAAAAAACGTGTTAAGGAATTTTGATAAATTCTACCCTTGAGGGGGTAAAACAGTACAGTAATAACTGACTCATTGATCACGAAACCTAGAAAACTAACTACTCAAACGTTCAAGCTGCTAAAGCAGCTGACTTTTTTTGCCTTATCTTTTTTAGAACTGACCTCATTTCAAAACCTTTTTAAACAATGTTGTCTATGGTTTTAATGAATGAATTTTATACCATAAGAAACGTGGATAAAAAGCCCGTGTATTAGAGGTTTAATATCTATATGTCACAATATCAAAAATCAAAGTAAATGCGGTATAAACATTGCCGGCGGCCATTTTCTTGCCATTTTTTTAGTTTAGCGTTAATATTTAATGGGTTAACATATGTTTAGTTTTTTTTAGAATAATTATAAGTTATTAGTGTCTTATATCGTTTTAATCGTTATAATTCCAAGAATTTAATTATGTAAAAAAAATAATAGTGTTTAATATTAGTTTTTCGTGTGAGTGGCAAATTTTTGAAAAATAACGTTTATTTATTTTTTTACCGACTTTTTCGTGTTTATACCAATATATCAGTTAATTATGATTAAAATTTCAAATTATTATAGCTATAAGTTTTATCTTTATATATTTTACGATTTTTCAGTAGTTAAAATTTTTTGTCTAGATATTATAGTTTCCAAGATATCACGATTTTAATTAATTAGGTCATAGGTTAATTACAAAAAATGCGCTGCTCTGGCAGCGCGAACGGATAGTGCCAAACTTCGCATGGGGGTTCCTTTTAACACGTAGGTTTCCCCTATGAATGGATTTTTTGAAATTCTACTTCTAAGGAAGTAAATAAACTATGTCAATAAACCACGTACAGCCTAAATATTAAACATGGAAACTTGGAATTTGGTGAATGTATATACTTTAAGTCATTGGGTAACCAATAAACGGGGTTCCCGATATTTCCATGGAAACTGGAACTACGCGGATGAAGCCACACTTAGTCTAAACTATCAAACATAGGTACATACTTGAAATTCGGTAAAAGTATTTATTAGATATCTACCTTGAATCCGTACTAAGAAGGAATACCCGGTATTCCCACGGGAACGGAAACCACGTGGGTAAAACCATACACAACCTAAAATTTGGTGAACGTTATCTTTACGTACCTACGTTAGATGAGCACTAAGAAATAATTCCCGGTATTCCCACGGGAATGTCATCTTACTAATATTATAAATGTGAAAGTTTGTAAAGTTTTCTATATTTTACTTGGACGTTTGTTATTTAATCACATTGTGAAAATCGGCATATAGGTATAACATTTCCGAAAGTTGATGCCCGCGGCTCCGCTCACGTGCAGTCGCTATACACAAAGAGGTTTTCTTGAATGTGAAGAGGTTGCGAGTGAAACTTATTCGTTACATGAAAGTATGTAGCGGTTTCAGAAATGTGTAGACACAAAACAGAACTATAAATATGCAGTATATAGAGTTTCAAACACCCTAAAGTTTCGTAAAAAGCGCCCCATCAAGATCTCCAGGGCCAAAGCTACCTCACCTGCCAGCGGTGCACCTACTGACCAACGGACGAGGCAATAACGCCCTTAAGGTTTTGGCAGTAGTCGCTCCCAATCCCGTACCCAAAATTAATATCCAAACTATAGGTACCTGCTACTAGTAGCCAAATAGAAGTGAACCCCAGGCTTCAAATCAACTTAGGGTTCGGAATCAACTGGGAATATTTCTCTACATTTTTATTAAAGTAAAAAAGGCAACTTGGTTCGAGACGGGGATTGAACTCGTGACCTTTGCCTAACCAAGGCAATGTTCTAGCCACTGAACTACCCAAACCGTACCAATTCAAGTTAAAATTCTTAACTATATTAAAATCTTCATTAAAGAGTATGACCATATATGGGAATATTTATTTATACTGTTGATTGATGGCGCTTGGTGGAACTTGCTACACATATTAAATAACACCACTTGTACTGTTCCACAACATTTACTTTGTAAACCTGACCGGTTTCGCCTCACGGCATTCTCAAAGGTACACAATATGACGACTGGACCTAGAAAGTATACTAAAACTAATAACCGTACAATATAGGTATATCGACATTACAAGTTACCAGTTTAGAAAATTACCCCAAAATTAGGGAGAATACAGTTTTACATTTGAAAAAAATTAAATACTACGAATCATAATTCTATTTAAAATATTAGAATTGCTTTCTATATAAAAGAATGCTTTTTTTGGAGCAAAACTCCCGTGGAACAAAAAAGTGGTATACACCAAAAGTTTTTAATCATGGCAATAACTTCGGGGGCCTATTATATAAGGCCTTATTGTTAAGTAGGCGTAGTTTAAATTATTAATATTAGATATTGACAAATTTGTAAAGGTTTATTTATATCCCAAAAAATATTAAATTATGGCCATATTTTAAATAAATAAATAAATAAAAACTTCAAAAATAATTTTGGCGTATTTAAAAAGTTAGAAGTAACCGATTGCAATTTACAAGAATTTACGTATTTACAAAACTTAAAAAAATAACTAACATGTGTTTTAATTTCCTTTAAAATGTCCTCCTGCATTATCAATACAAACGCGAGCACGTTTTATTGAATTGTTTTTAAGGGAAAGAAGTATGGTTCTTTGGCGTTTCACTTCAGTAAAAGCGTCTATTATGCGCTGTTTTAATTGTTCTAAAATATTCGGCTCACTAAAGTACACCCGTCTTTTTATTTCACTCCACAAAAAAAAGTAACAATATTATACAATTTTACACGCACAGTTGGTACTGGACTGGCTTAGGTTAAAATGAGGAGCAACATCTGCGTGCTACGTCTGGGATCTATCTTCAGTATCAATTCACTGACAAAAAATTTAAAACAAAATGATTGGTTTTGACTTGACCTGTCTCTTTCTTGAGCCAATCGTGTACTTGGGAAGTATGCCGCGATTTATCAATGAAAAGGCTACATTCCACTTAACGCCCGCAACGATCGTAACATCATCTGTATCGTTCCGCCTAATAGCCCTGACAAACGTTCGCATTTGGTTTGCCTCCAGTCCAAATCTTACCGTTCTGTAGAGCATTCCGGCGGTCTCAATTATTATTAATTGAGTCCGTCTCGGTCCGGTTCCTCGCACATCGGACATAGTCTGCTTCGCACTAAATCTGGTAAATAAATAAATGTTGCCGTTTAGCTACTTTGTCGTAAATTTCCCCAGAACTGATTGTATTTTTCCCCAAAATTACACTTTTTCACACATTTTGCCCAATGTTGCCGTTTTAATTACTTTGTCTAAACTTCCCCAGATCTGATTTTAAAAAATTCCCAAAAAGACACTTTTTTATGCTTATTATTTGAAGCGCTCGTGGCCCCGCGGTCTCAGTGTTCGGTAAACGATCACTGAGGTACGCAACTTTCACTATGGCTGGTCGTCGGATGGGTGACCACTTTGTGGCATTTACATTTGCGAGCGTTTCCGTGCTTCGGAAGGCACGTTAAGCCGTTGGTCCCGGTTGCCAGTAAAATGGCAGTCGTTAAGCCTGGTTGAAGGCCTTATAGGCGGCTTAATAAATTTCAACAGCAGGTAGCCACAACCTGCGTCTGTCTATTTCAACACGGCAATGAGCTCACCACCTATTACGTGGGACAGGAATTCACACGGTGAAAAGTGGGCATATAATATGCCTCTGCCACCCCTTCGGGGATAAGGCGTGATGGATATTTATTTATTTTATTTTTTAAAAAAATACTTTGAGTAACTTTTGGACAAATAAAAAGTATTTAAAGGTAAATACTTTCATAAACGGTCATGTGGTGAGGGGTGTAAGGAGTTTGAGCGTGTTCAGGATGGTTTTGGATACGGTACCCGCAGCTCTGAAAGAGAAACTATCTACAGAACGTGTGCGACTACTGATCCGGCCATCGTGAACACGTATTTCAAAAAGAAATCCGAAGATCTCATCAGCTACAAGAGCGGGAGGCGCACAACTCAGATCGATTTCCTACTTGCTAGACGACACGGCATCGGCAAGTCAGTCGGGCAGTCTGAGCAATATATCGGTTGATTCTGACTTTTTAAATACGCCAAAATTATTTTTTAATGCTTAAGCTTTAGATTTCAAAACTTAATTTATCTTGTTTAAACTTATCTAATAAGTTTTTATGTTTCATAACTGAACAAGTACCCACGAAAAGTAATTTTGCCGGTCCTAAGCCCGGTTAAGAATGAGGGAAAAGTTAGAATAAAGTGTAGTATTTTGGTTTTAAGCTATTTGATAACATCATCGCGGGGTCACTGTGCGTCAGAACGAGACCACGTGATAAACAGATAGCAGTATTGTTATGAATTAAGTTCGAAAATATGGCCATAATTTCATATTTTTTGGGATAAAAAAAATATTTTGAAAATTTTTAATATAATTTTTAACTATGCCTACTTAACAATAAGGCCTTATATAATAGGCCCCCGAAGTTATTGCCATGATTTAAAACTATTGGTGTATATGAACTGACATGTGCCAATTGCAATAAAAAATACGTTGGCCATACTGGCAGATGTTTTCAGACTAGAGTTGCAGAGCATGTCAGTGGCTGGAGACTCAAAAAGACTGATTCCAATTTTGCAGAACACCTAGTAACAGAAAAGCATTGTTTTGACCCAAAAGCGAATTTCAAGGTGCTCCATTCTTGTGACAAAGGAAGGAAAATTAATGCTCTCGAAGCGCTCGAGATAGGTAGACATATAAGTGCAGACCCAAACATTATTCTAAATCAACAGTTGGATTTAAATCGTTCACCCTTATTACATTATTACAAGTGATGACATCTATATATTTATACTATTAACGCAGAATATGTAAATTTTATTTTTTAGTTAACCATAAAATGTTTGTAATTTGTGTAGTTAATGACATAGTTCAATATGGCAAATCATAGTAATTTAGTTATTTAATAATTGTGACATTTTAATATCTTGAAATTTAATACTTTTGACATTTTAAATTCTTGACATTGAATAATATGACACTTTGACATTTGCAATTCTAATATTTTAAATAGAATTATGATTCGTAGTATTTAATTTATTTCAAATGTAAAACTGTATTCTCCCTAATTTTGGGGTAATTTTCTAAACTGGTAACTTGTAATGTCGATATACCTACATTGTACGGTTATTAGTTTTAGTATACTTTCTAGGTCCAGTCGTCATATTGCGTACCTTTGAGAATGCCGTGAGGCGAAACCGGTCAGGTTTACAAAGTAAATGTTGTGGAACAGTACAAGTGGTGTGATTTTAATATGGGAATATTTCTAAAAGAACACTGCTTGTCGTATATGTCAAATGTATATTTAACTTAAAAGACGGAAGAATTTGGGCAATTACACTCATCTGTTTGCCTTACCTTGGTCCTGATTATTCAGAAACACTTGGCGGTAAGTAATTTACTCACCCGTGGGATAAACTTGCGACACTTGGACACTAAACGTGTAATTCGCTTTTAATTAAGTTCATTGTAATTAAGACTACAATCAAGTCGTAAAGCAGTTTTAAAGCTTTGATTGTAAGAGTTAATAGCGGAATAAATCAGTGTGTAAAGGGTGAAATTTGGTACGATACATTTTTTTTTTAATATCTCTTATTAGTTCACCCAACAAACGTGGTTAAGAGGCGCGAATGCGGGCGTGGGAATTTATGATTGTACACACACATTCATATTTTCAATTCACACAAACGCATCACGAAGTATATTATACGTACCCTGGATTCAAATAAATAAACGGACAGTGTTTCGTACAAATATAATGTACATCGCGAGTTCGTCCTTACAGAATGCATATGAATATCACAACAAACCGGCAATGTAACTTATCCATTTGGTTTTTGTTTTCCGATTGTTAGCTACGTAGTGGCGGACTGCTGTCACCGTGTGCCTAAAAAGTGTGGAGCCAAAGTTGTGCTTTTTAAGTCTAATGATAATTATGTACTTATTTTTGTTATGATTTTGTCTAGTGTTTAATATAATTGAATAACGTGTGTAATGGGTAATATGGATTTTAAAGACGTATATTTTAGATTAAAACTATCAAACGATACAATTAAATGTCATCAATGGCCTTAACAAGAGGCGCACCAGCCAAATGTTGACGAGGATCCGTCGGAGAGACAAAATAGTGGAGGTATGCAAGATGATGCGAGAGAGACGACTTGATATTTTGTGTGTGAATGAAACAAAGAGGAAAGGATGTGACACCACTACACATGGACCCTATACCGCCTACTGGTCAGGTGTAGCCAATACCAGTACAGCGTGCCAGGGTGTTGGTGTGCTACTATCCGCTAGAATGAATGAATGTGTTACAGAATATGACTGTGTGAGCCCAAGACTCCTTTGGTTGAGGTTGAAGGTTGGACTCACCCGCATCTTTGTTGTAGGAGTTTATGCTCCGCAAGATGCGCGGTAGTACCGATCTTCAAGAGACCAAAGCGAAAGGCAGGCATTTTGGGAGAGTATGAGTGATATTCTGAGTAAATGCAAACAGAGCGAAAGAATAGTAATGTTAGGTAATTTTAATAGTTGGGTTGGTGTGAAGCGTGATAGATAAGAAAGTGTATTGGAAAAATATGGTGACGAACGATTTAATGAAAATGGAGAAAGCTTGCTTGAAGTATGTTTGGAGAGGAATCTTGTGGTAACCAACACCATGTTCAACCACAAGGATATCCACTTTACGAGACAAGAAGGAAGCCAGAGAAGCATGATTGATTTTGTGATTGTAGATGCAAGGCTGAGAAAGAAAGTGCTAGACACCCGGGCATACCGCGGTGCCGGTATTGACACAGACCACTTCTTGGTTATGAGTCGAGTAAGAGGTCTGTTTCAACGGTGGCGGCACCGTGTGCATGAACCCTGTAGTGTACTAGAGCGCATAAAAGTCGATAATTTGCAAGAGATAGGTATAAAAGAAGAATTTTTAAGTAAAGTTAACAAGAAATTTAAAAATTTAGATGAGGTATGTGAGATGGGGTGTCAAAGTATTAACAGTGTACGTAAAAGTGCTCTCAGTTTTTTAACTGTAAAACAGTGAATTCCTGCGTAATCAAGCCTTCTA
Source organism: Thumatha senex (assembly GCA_948477245.1). Classification (NCBI taxonomy): domain Eukaryota; kingdom Metazoa; phylum Arthropoda; class Insecta; order Lepidoptera; family Erebidae; genus Thumatha; species Thumatha senex. The sequence continues at coordinate 17,148,263 of OX419732.1, read as the reverse complement.
TTACACATAAACAAATAGAGGAAGCGTCAACACAGCTGATTCTTTACAAAACACATTGGAAAGTAAGCAAATTAATTACAAAAGGCGAAACAACACTTCAGCGAAATTAAAGGTTAGAAGACATTTTTCTGTATAACCATTTGTTTGATATTCACCAAATGTAAACAAAGAAGTTAGCAGCTGCACTTGACAGTTGACCACAGACATCACATACCAATACCAACCACACGGGGTAATTAAGTTCCGTTCCACACAAAGTGAAACGTTTAGTTTCTTCACAATGAATACCGAGGGAATGTCAGAGGCCATGTCAAAATTGTTTCAATTGGTGAAACTTGAACTCGATAAACAAACCGCAACAATAACAGAAAACGTTACTGCCACTATCATGCGCAATATTGATGAGAAGATCAAACCAATATTAGAAGAAAATAAATGCTTGAAATACGAGGTGGACTCACTCAATAAAAAAGTTAAGAATTTAGAGGACAAAAACAGGAAGAACAACTTAATTTTACATGGTATAAAAGAAAGCGAAAAAAACTATTACGACTTATTACTGATAATAAAAGATACCATTCAAAAAATGGATATAAACATTGAAAGCTACGAAATGAATTATTACCACAGACTAGGACGAAAACAAGAGGAAACGAAAGTAAGACCTATACTTGTTACTTTTACGTCATTTCAGAAGAAGATAGAAATACTGAAACAAAAAAATAAAATGCCACAACAAACATACATCACTGAAGATTTTTCTAAAGAGACGTTGGAAATGCGCAAAAACCTGCAGGAAAATCTGAGACAAGAGATAAGCAAAGGGAACGAAGCATTCATTCGGAACAACAAATTAGTTATAAAGGAAAAATCAGAGGTGGAAAAAAGGAAAAGAGAGTTGTCATCCTCGCCCCAAAATATACATACGCCAACATATAAAAAAAATATTATTGCCCCTTCTAAAATGCACAAGACAGACGCATTTGCGTATATGCGGGCTAGATCTTTCTCTTTGTCCGACAAATATACCTAACAACATAAGGCATAGGAAACATCTGACACCGGTAACGAAAAGAATAGTAATATATTACATAAAACAAAATATAAATACATGAAAAGCACCAATACGGCTGGTCACCGCGGGGCCGTTGCAGACCACACCCCCCAAGAGTTCAAAATAGGAAAAATTATGGAACCTATACAAAAAAACGTTGTGCAACATAGTGAAGAAAATATAAAGAAATATAAAAATAAGATGTACATAGCAACACTAAACGCCCGAACATTAAGAACAAATGAATCATTAATTGAACTGGAACAAGCATTACAAAAGATCAATTGGGATATTATTGGGCTAAGCGAAATAGTCAGATCAGGCGAAAAAATCGAAGAACGCGAAGAGTAAATATTTTATTACAAGAATGAAATACCTGGACTATACGGAGTAGGATTTTTAGTCAAAAAGTACCTTAAAAATAGACTACTGGAATTTAAAGGAATATCTGATAGAATAGCCGTCCTAAATATCGACCTTCCTGGCTGCAAACAGCCTACATCAATTGTGCAAATTTATGCTCCTACAGAGCTTGCTAAAGAAGAAATAAAAAACGCTTTTTACGAAAATTTACGGAAGACGACAGAGGGTTTATCCAACACTGTTATTGTAATGGGAGACTTCAACGCCCAAATCGGTAAGAGAAGAAAGAATGAAGACAAAATACTTGGACTATACACAACAGGTAAAAGAAACGACAATGGACAGAGGACGATAGAATATACCATGGAAAATAACTTCTGTGTTGTAAATAGCTACTATAAGAGAAAATTTAATAGGAAGTGGACATGGCAATCACCGAACGGAGCCATAAGAAACGAAATAGATTACATAATTACCAATAAACCAAGACTATTTTCAAATGTAGAGGTTGTAAATCAATTTAATTACAATAGTGATCATAGATTACTTCGGGGACATTTATACACGGCGGAGCCTAAAAAGTCAAGACAACATAAAAACAATATAAAACAACCATTACACTTACCACTCCCGATCAACATCTTAGAAACCTTGAATAGTAACCTAAAAATAATAAAAGAACTACGTGGAGTTCAAGAAAGATATGATGCTATAGAAAAAGAAGTACAGGAAACGGAACACAAACTTAAAACAACTAGAACTCCCAAAGATAGATTAGGACCAGAAGCAAGAGAATTAATTAAACAGAGGGCAAATTTATTTAAAAATAGAAAGCTCAATAAACAAGATATAGCCAAACTCAGCAAGCAAATAAAATTAAATATTAGGATACATAGGCAAAAGCTAAGATACGATACCATAAATGTTCACATACAACAATCTGGAGGACTTAAGAAAGCGTGGAAAGAGCTTCAGGAGACCTCAAGCTGGATGAACAATATGATACATGGTAAGAATAAGAAAATTAAAACAAGTAGAAACGAAATTCTAGAAATCGCAACTGACTTCTACCGGGAACTCTACAATGACGAAAAATCAAGTTCATTGCCTATGTTACCAAATATTGCTAACATAACATACAAAGAAGAACTAATTCCATGTATAATGAAAGATGAGGTTATGAAAGCTATTAGGTCATAAAAAAGAGGAAAATCACCGGGAGAAGATGGTATCTCCAACGAAATTCTTATAGGAACATCCGAAACAATTCTAACCACAATCACAGATCTTTTTAACGAAATTTTAACAACCGAGTACATACCGCATCAATGGACTACGTCAACCATAATCTTACTTCATAAAAAAGGGAAAACCGATGATATTGCTAATTATAGACCCATCTCTCTAATGTCTAACATATATAAAATATTTTCAAAAATACTACTAGAACGCATGACAAAAGTATTAGACGAGACTCAACCTAAGGAACAAGCAGGGTTTCGCAGCGGTTTTTCTACAATAGATCACATACACACCATTAAACAAGTTATACAAAAATGTAACGAATATAACATAACATATTATATGGCATTTGTAGATTATAACAAGGCATTCGATTCTTTAAAACATTGTAAAATTTGGGAAGCCCTTGCGTCACAAGGGATTAATAACAAATATATTCGCCTAATTAGTGGTATATATCAAAATATCAGACCTCACAAAGAAAGAGATAAATAATAGAATAAGCATAGCATGGAAGAGATATTGGTCCTTAAAAGAAGTCATGAAAAACCCTATGATGGCATTCAAAGCGAAGAAGAAAATATTTAACTCATGTATTTTACCAAGTCTGACTTATGGTTGCCAGACATGGAGTCTAACAAACGATGACATTAAAAAACTACAAACCTGCCAACACAGCATGGAACGCAGTATGCTCGGTATAAAGATGAGAGATAAAATACGACTAAAGACAATACGATCACAAACAAAAGTTACAGATGTGAAATATGGCATCAAGAAATTAAAATGGAAATGGGCAGGTCATATGGCAAGGAGTCAGAAAGACAAATGGGATAAAGCTGTAACAGAATGGTGTCCCAGACATAACAAAAGAAAAAAAGGCAGACCACGTCGGAGATGGGACGATGATATAAAGAAAATAGCAGGACCGTGTTGGATGAGATCAGCACAAAATAGAGCGCTCTGGAAAGCCCTTGGGGAGGCCTATGCTGAAGAGCAAGACGATCATTAATATTTACCGGTGTCAATACAATAGTTAATAGTAACAAATGAGAAATGGTTCGTTAATAAAGGCTTTATTATTATTATTATTATGTGAGATGGAAAAATTATGGAAGTCGTTTAAGGAAGAACTCGTGGAAGTTACGATTGAAATGTGTGGAGTAAACAAGAGGAGCCAAGGATGTAAGGTAAAGAGAATGTGTGCTGAAGTCATGAAAGCGTTGTCCGATAAGAAGAAAGCATGGTTGGATTGGCTGACTACAAAAGTCAATCAAAGAATGCAGAAAGCATCGGATGAGGATGTAAGAATGGCAAAGGATGAATATAAAAGGTTTAAGCGTGTTGCAAAAGAGGTGATAAAAAGAAATAAGAAGGATGACAGAGATGATTTTGACAACAGGTTATCTGATGATTTCCAAAAGAATATAAAATTCTTTTGGAAATCCATAAGAACAATGAGAGCTCAACAGACAACATCGCAGCTCACCTATATCAGAAACCATGATGGCAGTGTTGTGAAAGGTGAAGAATGTGTGCTCAAACGATGGAAGGAATATTTTGAAAGTTTATTTGAAAAAGAGGGTATGCAAGCACAGACACATTGCTGGGAAGTGAATGAGTGAAAGCGGCAATGAAAGTGATATAAGTATAGAAGAAATTATGGAAGCATTGAATAGTATGAAACTAGGCAAAGCTGCGGGAATTGATAGGATTTCTGTCGAGATGCTGAAAGCGGGACAGGGCGTGGTAGTTTGCCAGCTGTACCGCCTTTTTAATGAAGTAGAAATGAGGAGTCTGAGAAGCATAGCTGGAGTGAAATTGATAGATAAAGAAAGGAACAGCGTGATAAAGGAACATTGCGGTATGACAGAAGACGTAGTGACTAAGATAGAAAAAGGGATGCTTAGATGGTTTGGACACGTGGAGAGGATGGATGAAAATAGACTGACGAAGAAAAATTATGCGGTGAGAGTAAATGGACATACTGGTAAGGGTCGACCTCGACGTACATATACCGATCAAATTGAAGATCTTTTGACAAAAGGCCAAGTCAAGAGTACCCTTAATCGGCGAGCGTGTATGAAAACAATTATGAAAGTTGACGAAGCGAAAGTTGTATGCCAGAATCGTAGCAAGTGGAAAGCCATAGTCTCTGCCTACCCCGATGGGAAACAGACGTGATGATATGTATGTGTGTATGATCCGTCGTTATAAGATACCCACGGGGTGGCTTTAACTCCCATAACAGTGCCAGGTGGTACAATGGTATTGGTCCGACTAGGTACCGTTGTACAGCTGTGTCAAGTCACCAAAGATAGATAGATAGATAGATAACTCTATATTGTACACCATAACATACAGTATATTTATGACTTAAATCTATTGATCAGAGTACAATGGCCGGTCTTATCGCTAAAAGCGATCTCTTCCAGACAACCTTAGTATGGAAAAGAAAAGAACAGGAAAGAAAAAGGTAGTTGATGGCGAACTTAAATATTATATAACTATAGATTAATATATCAAGGATAGATAATAGTTGTGTTGTACACAGTTTATACAAATTTAAAATTACAAAAAGAAAAACAAAGGTATAAATTTAAATACTAAGTTATAAGGACAGAAAGTGGGTTTTAACCCATGATTTTCAAAGAAAATCAAAGCCCAGGTGGTGCCGCTGGCCGCCCGCGGCATAGTACAGTTACCCAAGTATACTATTCCGCGTACCATAAATAACCATCTCACGCAGCTTTCCCACCACATCGTGCAAAATCTCGAAATGAATCGTCGAACCGTCCGGTACGGGTTACCGGCGGTCACGCTCGGGGGATACAGGGTCCTTCTATTCGGTATGTCATATACTGCATGTGTAGTGTAGGCGATGATTATGACACTACTCGTCGGCAAACTATGACCGTCTTCACGAATATTTTGTATCCCAAAGAGCTTTGCTTTGCAGAAAATACCACAATGGATAGCGTCTTTGTTATTACTGGCAAGATTTGAGTACGCAGAGGTTGTTCAATAAAACAGTCGGTGAGTTAGGGCTCGGGCGGTATTGAACAGAGCCAATAGGGTCTCTGTGGGCCTTCAAGACACAGCCGTAAAACTAGCTACCTGCTTACGTAGCATCTAACGGGCAGCACAGTCGTGGATACTGGAAACCTACCAATGTTGCAGGTCAACTTTTGTCAATTCTTGTCGCCAAGAAAAAGCTAATATGCTTTTAAAGCTCTTTCCCTGAACGACGAATGTGGCTTGTAGCCCTCCATCATCGCTATTGGTGCCAATACAATGCCTGAAATAGTGATCAGTCAATTCGAAGTACGGGAAATGCTACGGTTACTCGACACACGGCGCGGTGCGTGTTTTTGGTTGAAGGTCCAGGTTGATTCCAGGTTTTGAATCTGAATTTTTAACTGACATTTTATACAGACGCAACACATATCGCACGTTTATTTTGTTTACCCGCGATATATTCTGTAATACGCCAACGATACCTTGTCAATGCTTAGATGAGGGACGCTCGGACCTTGTTGAACATTCAAACATCAAACCGTTTTTATTCTAATCACAAATTCATTAAACACTCAGAAATTTCTTCTAAAGGTTTGTGTTGACCCGGGACTAACGCTCAGGTGACGTTGAACATTCAAACATTTAAACCGCACCTATTTCAAACAGAAATTCATCAAGTACTCAAAAAGTTGTTATGGTTTAATTAGCAACCAGGACTAACGCTTGGATGACGTTAAACATTACAACCATCGTACTAGCATCCTTTCCAATCACAAATTCATCAAATTCCCGGAAACGTGCAAGGGTTTCGGTTGCAACCGGGACTAACGCTCGGATGACTTTGAATATTCAAACCTCGAACCGGCATCTATTCCAATCACAAACTCATCAATTACTTAGAAGAAACGTAAGAGTTTGACTTGAAACCGGGACCAACGCTTGGATGACGTTGAACATTCAAACTTCAAACCCGCACCTATTTCAAACACAAATTCATCAAATACTCAGAAGAAACGTAAGGGTTTGACTTGCAACCGGGACCAACGCTCAGATGACGTTGAACATTCAAATTTTGAACCCGCACCTATTTCAAACACAAATTCATTAAATACCCAAGAAATCGTTAAAGTTTCGATTGCCACCGGGACTAACGTTCGGATGACGTTAAACATTATAACCATCGAACCAGCATCTTTTCCAATCACAGATTCATCAAATTCTCCTAAATTCGTCAAGGTTTCTGTTGCAACCGGGACTAACGCTAGGATGACGTTGAACATTCAAACATCAAACCTCTACTCTAATAAAAAAAATTCAAATACTTAGTTGCGTTGTTTTCGATCGCAACCGGGACCAACGCTCGGGTAGTGATAAACATTCAAACATCAAACCCGTATCCACCGCAACACAAATTCATTAAAAATTACTCAAAAAGGGGCGTGGATAACGGGCGCCTAATGATGATGATATTTTTTTTTAATAGATTATAATGTGACATAATACATAAGGTACATATACGTAAATTACATGCTAGTTCAAACATTACAACTATCAGATTTCTGACACTCGCAACACACCCAAATTCAGTTCCAAGTTCAAAACATCGCGGAACAATAGCACTCGAGATAAACTTCAGACCGACGTGCTCTCACCTTGAATTTCTGGACGGCAATGAATTTTTAGCGGTCGCGTATTCTAATATAAATCCTATGAACTGGAGGCTACTTTTCCATACTAAAATGTATGAACAAACTTCCGTAAGAAAATTATATATGTTTAGGCTTACATTGTTGCTTTTAATTTGAATCAATAATAAAACTACTGTGGTAAATGAATTATCTATAATTTTGTCTCCAATTTTAATCAAAACAGTGTTCAATTATAACAATGATTTAGCTGACTGAGACAAAACATGAAAGGTCGATTTTGCTGATTTTATCAATGTTGTCGATTGGTTTTCACAGGAAAATTGTATTATTTCAGGTAAATCGCGCGTGGTGTTGTAAGAGATCAATTCTTTACAAATAATTAATTTTGACAATTCAATGACACCAGTGCTATAGCTTATTTCAAACGCCAAGAAGTGTTTTGTGCATTTTTAAGGACTCGCTCCCTGAAGGGAGCTTTATTATTTAGGAAAATAAAAAATAGCCTTAGCCTATTCTTAGGTCTATTTGATAATATCGTATATAAGAAAATGTGTGTGTGTGTACTTATGTATACTCGTTAGAAGTTATACTGCTTTAGTCTAATAGTAACAGGAATGAAAATTTAGTTAGAAAAAAAATCTTTAAAATTAAAACTACTTTAAATGTGGTTATTAGTTGTCATGGAAACACTTATCAGCTAACTTCATGGTGTCGATTTTTTGAGACGGTGTAAACGCGCATCGTAAAAAATTTACTCTATTCATTTTCCCTAACGCGCCAATGAAAGTGTAACTTCAAAAACATTTCTTTCGTTACAATTTGTCCTACAAAATTGTATTATAGGTTTAACTAAGGGATCAATAAGTGTAATGCAAAAGTAAAGTATATGGAAATATTCTTCATTTTTTATACTTCGCTATTTCAAAACAGTTTCCACTATTGAATATAATTATGTACCTCAAACTTTGTAGGTATACCTAAATAACGGATGTGTCAAAGGTTAACCGCAAATTAGTTGTGGCTTTGAATGCAGAAGATATGTGGACGGGTTATACCTAAGTATCCTACATATTACAACAGGATATGCGAAATAGAATCGTTTAGTTGTCTGTTTGTTCACAATAAACTAAGCAACTACTGAACAGAACACCATAGATGTTCTACCGAGATTATAGAGTGATTCGTGATGAATAATTGTTCAAAATATCGGAAAAATTAAATCGACTGAGAATTTTATTTTACTTATCGCTAAGAGATATAACAAAAAAACTAAATTTTGTTAAATACTTTAGGTAGTTTTTATTTAATTCCCAACATTAATGTTAAATTGATTTTTTTGTGTTATTCACTGTAAAAAAATATTTAATAAATTAAAATAAAATGAAGAGAATGTTGCCGCAACCTGTACCTGTCCTTTTCAGCACGGCAATGGGCTCGCCACCTGTAATCTGGGACAAAAAATGCGTATCGTGAAATTTGGGCGTATATGTGCCTCTCCCACCCTTTCGGAGTTAAAGGCGTGAAAAATAAACAAGTACGATACAACAAAACAACGAAATTATTCCTTCTTTATACATCAACAGTAAAGTCCGCGGTGGCATATGACTAAATTTAAAAGATTGCTTCACTCTTTAGGAAACAGATACAGAAAACGGGCGAAACTGGGCGACGGAAACAGGATATCGTAAGAGCCATCCAAACAACCATCTATAGTACTTCCTTCTTATAGCTGCTCATACCTTAATCTTAATAATATTATAAATGCGAAAGTTTATGTGGATGTTTGTTACTCTTTCACGTAAAAACTACTAAATAGATTTCAATGAAACTTTACAATAATATAGCTTATACAACAGAATAACACATAGGCTACTTTTTATCCCGTGAACAAGTTCCTGTGGGAAACAGGAACGGGAAACGTCTCTCCGAGGGCGAAGCCTCGGGCATCAACTAGTAATATTATAAATGCGAAAGTTTGTGTGGATGTTTGTTACTCTTTCACGTAAAAACTACTGAATAGATTTTAATGAAACTTTACAATAATATAGCTTAATACATCAGAATAACACATAGGCTACTTTTTATCCCGGAAACCAGTTCCTGTGAGAAACGGGAACGGGAAAACTTCTCCACGCGGGCGAAGCCGCAGGCGTCAACTAGTTTATTATAGAGAAGAAAAAACAATTTATCAAAAGTTAAACCTTAATTTATTTTAAAATGTCCTTGTGCTGAAGTTGGGCTTAAAGTATTACAATGGTTTCATTTACTTGATGAATAAGTATTATTAATGAGGAAAAATTCTAATTGCTTTTTATCATTTTGTTTAATTAAGGTAATAATAAAAAATCAACGTTATGGACCGTATTTCATTAATCCGTACTGTCTTATACTTAGGAAAGAAAAGAATACATACCTTTTTTTATACCCCTGAGATGGCAGACAAGCATACGGCCTACACAATTCTAATAAATAACATTGAAATGTCTGTTTGTAATTCGAAATTAACAGCTTTGCAATAAATGTATATTAATGTATAAACGGTACGTATACAAAAATATAATTTTTTTTCGTTCTGTCAGGTTGGTATTACTATGCTCTTATTTGGCTGGACCGATTTTAACGGGACTTACACTGACATATAGGTGATGTGATTGGCCGTACGCAGGTGAAACAGTGGAGGTTCTGCTAGTCGATATTATATCTAATCAGCTTATTGCCAAAGATATTGCCATTAACACCACTATTATTATAATCTATTCTTATATAACCTATAAAAAAACCTAGAAAGCTGGAGAGTTTGTTTGTTTGGTTGAACGCGCTAATCTCAAGACCTACTGGTCCTAATTGATATTATTTGTGTTGGGTAAATATTATCACGCTACTACCCTGGACAGCGGAGCAATCACCATAGATGTTAACAAATCGGGTAAATCTTCTTACATTATTGTAAAAGTATGAAAACATAAAGGTGAAAAAAGAAGAGTAATACTAGTTTATGCTCTTGTATAATGCAAGTCAGTGTATAAATAAATAAATAAATAAATATTGTGGGACACTTTTCACACAGCGCCATCTAGCCCAAAGTAAGCTAATATTAGCTTGTGTTATGAGATCTAGATAACTGATAAACATACTTATATATTTCTAAATACATACATATTATAGATAAATAACACCCTGACACAGAATAAACCATCGTGCTCATCACACAAAGTTTTATCCTGGGTGGGAATCGAACCCACGACCTCTTGCGTAGCAGTCGGATGCACTCCCACCGCGCCACAGAGGCAGTCAAATAGTATAATATCTACCAATTTAAGCAATAATAACCTGTTAAATATGTTGGAGTTGGTGTTTTATTACACAACAAACGGACACCTCATGGCTTATTCCGCATAGTGCGCGTTCCCGGGGGAATAAGGGATCAAAATGTAACCTAAATTATACCTTATAACATCAGCTACCTGCAAGTGAAATCCCCGTTAAAATTGATCTATCCGTTGCAGAGATTATCCGGAACAAACAGGCAGATAAGTAGACAGACGGTGAAAATTTTTCAAAAAGGATTTTTATGTAAATACTGTATACTTGTATAGTGTCATAATATGCATTTAATGAATAAATGTGAATTTGGAATTACAAACAGCAGACTCTTAAATTTTATTTGAACGTGTAGAAGATATCTGACGGGTGCTGTCGAGTGTTAGTTTGTACTTGTAGTACACTTTTGAGCAAAAATAACTTTATATTCACAAAGTTCATACCTATTCAATACATTTAACACATCTGCGTTGTTCGCAACAGTTCATCAGTTTGTTTGCTCTCGGTCTTCATATCAAATTGAATTTAAATGATAGGGCTATCGATTTAATTCAGTAACGCGTTATTTTGTTTACATTTTAATGGATTCTATACGTGCAAACAAATATTGCTTTTGGTAATACTGTTACGCCGGCGGACTAGTAAAGCACTTTTAACGTCATTTTCTGGGCCTTGGGAACGTTTTCAGCAGGCTGAAAAGCGGTTTCAGGCCGTTTCCGAGGAAGCTCTATCACATACCAAATTATCCAAATTTCACCCCAGTTGCCGTTGTTTTCAGGCGCCTGAAACATGTTTTCAGTTCGTTTCAGGCCACCCCCTATCACATTACATCATAACCTGAAAACCCCTTTTCAGGCGTTTTCAGGACCCCTTATGGGCCTTTGAAGCCCACTTCAGTATATAGCGTAATTTCATGAAAGAGTGACAAGGATAGCAGTATCAGAAAGAGAGAGCTACATTCAGAATATTCCAGAGCTATTAGACAGGGATAGCTATATTAAAAAGAGATAGCTACACTAAGAACATTCTAGAACTATGTGATAGAGATAGCACCAGAAGGGACAGCAATAGGTCGAGAACCTTCCGGCACATACCGAAGGAACAACTAGTATCGTGTGGAACATTCTAGAGATGTACCCGATTGTAGGTACCGAACGAATTCTCCCGAATATTCCAGAACATTACTAGGCGTATATAAAGGGCCTATATACTACAGGACAGTCTCCTTTGAGGAAGCGAACAGTGCGAATCGAAGTGATCGAAGCTAAATAGTGCGATACTGTTACAGTGCGATTATCTTAGAGAAGAATTTGTGTTTAGTGTGTTTGGTGGCGATTATTAGTTGTGGTTTCATTGCTTTTATTTAGAGTGATTAAAGTGTTACTTTTAAAATTTGTGGTATTAGTGCAACTCCTATTAGTACCCACCCTACGAACGTAACAATACTATATATTGTTGTTCATTGTAACAAACCCATAGAAAGTAGGAACTCTCTGCCAGCACACGTGTTTTACTCCTCTTTCAACCACGGGTTCTTTTAGGAGCGTAAAGCGGCACATCATTGGGCCGCCATCTTAAGGGCCATTGTTATTAATCTTGTGGACTGTGAGAGTGGCCGTGAATTGATAAAAGAACTTTCCATAAAGTGTGCGGTATAATTATGGCGAGCTAAATGTAAAAATATCGATAATGAAAAACGAAATATATTATAAGTAGGTACCCACGACAATGCTAACAATTATAATTATGTATTTGTATAGTAGGTACTATAATATATGCAGGATTAGACGGCAGTTGTATATGACAACATCGAACAAAAATTAAACCACAGCCTGTGACATCAATGAGTAAAAGTTTACGGTATAAGGACACATATAATTAAATTAAAACAAAAACTGTAATGCCAAGCTAACGAGTAGATAATATTAGACCAGGTCAAGTGGAATAAATAAATAAATTAGCAACTACACTGCAGTAAGTGGTTAGACATGTACGCATTCAAAATTGCCGGAACGAATTTCAAACAAATTAAATAATTGAAAATATAAAAAAGCTTGCATTATTTTCGCGATCACAGTATTGTAAAAAGTAGTGGTAAAATATATTCTTTATTTATATTTGGATTCAATCAGTTTAAGTTACAACAGTTATGGCAGTTTTAGGAGTCATAGTACCACGTAATATTTATTAAAAACATTTTACCACAACAAACAAATGTACTCCAAATTTGAATCCGTTGATAAAATCTACCAATAAAACAAACTTCTCCTTTTTTTACCCATTTTCTTCTACCAAAGACATAATCTTACATTAACTTGAAGGTTGACCTGTAGAGAAGAAAACAACACACACACAAACACACACACAGTAAACTTTGAACATCTGCAAATTGACCCATATATAAATGTTTTTAAACTTATGCGATTTTCACTCATATTTATGGTATTTACTAGCTGAACTACTACTACTACACTAGCTGAATCCATCAACCCGTGACCACGTCTGGTGTAATCCCGTTGAAACGTCGGGAAGTATAAGATAGGCCTTGTACCTAATACTAATAATATACATCGCGAATAAGACCTGAAATATCATAAACCTAAATATTGACCCATCCATTTAAAAGAAGTAGATCCTTTGTATTTTCTTGTCTATATAAACTTTACACAATGTTAGACTGTGTATGTGCAGTAAATAAATAAATAATACCTACGAAGTTTGTTCAAAACAAACAGTAAAAACCCGAGCAAAGCGGTCAAACTACTAAAAATTGATCGATAGTATTGTAGCCCTGCACCTCTTAAATAGGTGTATGTGGCTGTGACACAACCAATCTGTATGTTGAACTACACCCATAAGTCAGAGCTCGCCGATATTTATAGCCCGCTCGTGAGGTTTAACACATCGTATATTTACCAACACCACAATAAATCGACAATAGGTATTTCCAATTACTTATTACATTCGTTTAATCTATGTTCAAGTTACATAACTTGAAAGAAATAAAGAAATAAACAGGTTTATTTCGGAGTATACTAAGTATTAAACAATCTAGTAAAATTAAAACAAAGAAACCAGTAAGCCAAAGAAATATGCATGGATCATGAAGCCTGGCGATCTGAACTCTCTGACGACCCCCCGTCAGGGATACAGCGTGAAGATAGTTAGTTTAGAAAAATTAAAAAAAATATGTTGTTTATATTATTATTTATTATTGTTTATATTAGATACAATTTTTTATATTAGATATTATTATTATTGTTTATATTAGATACAATATGAATAGAAAATTACATACCTTGACCACATATTGTAGGAATATAGAATTATTTGACTGTAATCTTTTATTACAGAATAATTACTTTTTGACATTAGATAGTTATTTACTATCAAATTTTTTACGACGTCAGAAAGCTGTTTTGTTATCAAATTTTTTATTGAATAAAGCCAAATTATTGGCTTATAAACCAGCTCCTTTTGAGCTTAGTAATAATGACTTATTAACTTGGGATATTATCTCAAAAAACTAGTTTGTAAGACAACAGGTAAAAAATCTGGTCATGGTTACAAGTCTTTTGATCCCATTCGGTCTACTTTTTTTAAAGACACTGATAATAATATTGGTTGTAATAATTTTGAGTATATTAACAATACTTCTAGTAGTTTAAACTTAATTCACTAAAATATTGAAGGCATATCTGAAAAACTACTATAAATAGAACTTTATATAAAGGAACACAATGTTCACATTTTTGTATTACAGAACATTGGTTAAAAAGTCATGAACTATTGTTCAACAATGAATTTTATTCACTTAGCAATCCGTTCTCAAGAAAGAAAGACATTCATGGGGGCTCTCTTATATTTGTATCTAATAATTTAAAATGTAATTTATTTATTTTATTTTATAATTTAAAATGTAAAGAACGTAAAGATATTGTGGCCCTTTCTATTGAGCGTACTGCTGAATTTTCCTGAAATTGTATGTAGGCCAATGAGTGCATATCGACTTAAACAATTTAATGTTAATGTTTCAGCAAAAGTCACTAATATTGATTTTAATCAGGAAGATCCAAACGGCTTATATAACTCCTTATTTAATACAATTAAAGCTGAGTACAACAATATATTTAAATCAAAAACATTTTATAAAAACAAAAACCTGCTGTTTTGTGAGTGGGCAACTACAGGTATTTACAAAAGTAGGGCTAAGTTGTACGAACTATATGGTATGAAGCAATTTAATTTTGATCCTGCTTTTATTCAATATGTAAAAAAATATTCCAAATCCTTCAAAAAGACCTGTGCTGCTGCCAAGTCGTTACATATCAGTAATAAGATTAAAGATTCAAAAAATAAGGTAAAAATGACTTGGAATGTAATCAATAAAATAAAAATATAATAAAAATATCTTTATTTTGCATAGACCATTTTAACGGCGCTTACAAAATGTCATACACTATTTAAAATATTTAAAGCGACCACCGGTTCGGAACGCGGCCCGCCTGAGAAGAACCGGCAAGAAACTTAGGAAGGCTTTTTTTTTGATGGCCTATTTACAATTTAATATTATTTCATTTTGCCAGCAGATCATTTCCAGGCGTCCCTGTCCTGCAAATAGTCTGTAACGGAGTAAAAACCTTTTTCACAAAGCTTGTTTTTAATAAACTTTTTAAATTTATTTAATGGTAAATTTCTCAATACTGAAACCGGTCGATTACTACCCCGTGATAATAACTTTGAGTTAATTATAAATAACAAGGTGTAATAAATTAGATGTAGCACAAACTTTTAACAACTATTTTATAGACATACCCGCGGAAACAACTAGCTCCTTAAATTCTTGTCCAATCAAAGCTCAACGCATACTTGGGGGCAGCATAGATCAGTGCAATGTCTTATTTAGCTTTAAATGTGTTAACCCCAACGATATCATTAAAGTATTCAAGTCGCTTAACTCAAAAAAGACAGCTGACTTGTGGGGTATTTCTGTGAAATTGATACAGGCTATTATTGTTAATTTATCTCCACATCTAGCTGAAATATTTAATAAATGTATCGATAAAGGAGTGTTTCCGGATTTAATGAAACACAGTAAGGTAATACCTCTATTTAAGTCTGGATACAAAACCGACCCTGGTAATTTCAGACCTATTTCAATATTACCTGCCATTAGCAAAATTTTTGAAAAAATTATATTGCAACAACTACAAGCTCATTTTAATTCAAATATGCTACTACATAAAGAGCAGTATGGGTTCACAAGGGGTCGTTCTACCATTCATGCAGGTGTAACACTTCTGAATCATATATATGACGCCTGGGAGAATAGACAAGATGCTATTGGTGTATTCTGCGATCTCTCCAAAGCATTTGATTGCGTTGAACATAAAACACTATTGCGAAAACTCTTTTATTATGGTATCAAAGACTCTGCACTGGATCTTGTTGCCTCCTACTTAAATGATCGGATACAACATGTTGATGTTTCAAGTTTTTAACTCATAGGGAATTTCGTTAAAAATGATTTACAACTTTTTCATTTTTTTCATCTTTGTATTCTTCTATTTAATTTTTTTTTATGTTTTCATACATTCTGAACTACGACCTAAATTTCAAATATTATTTTATATTGAAATTCCACCTAATATAAGACAACTAAGTCAGTTGATAAAAACATGGTAAAATAGTAATCGAATATTACGAAATGATAAAATATAACGGACACTCACGCATAAAAGAGCAGTGTTTCATCATTAAATTTGGAGCTGAAATATAAATTTTGATTTTATCAATGTAACAGCCGTGGTTATGGCGTCCACTGTTCGGATTAAATGAATGTGGATTGTCACTAGTAAATAAATTCTTGTGCGTCTACCAATCATGTACAGGGATCACGTAGCTAGATGCCCGATGAAAGGTATAATTCAATCAATTATTACGCCTGTGCCCCAACTGTGCACTAAAATGTGTAAAAAGTTTATAATAATTAAGTTTTCATTGTTTTTACTGTGCGAAAGTAGAGGGTAGAAGGAGGCAGGGTTGACTGAGACTTACACACGAAGACCATGTTAGTCAAAAGTACTCGGATACACAGTCGTGTATGTATGAAACAATTAATGGATTTGCAGGAACCGATAGAAGTATGCATGAATCGCGAAGAATGGCGATCTGTCCTCTTTAACTAATCCGCCAGGGATGCTGCAAATGATGAATGAAAATAGATTGATGATGAAATAGATAGTTTGAATTCAAGTTCTGCATTATTTGTTTCATATATCTTTTTATTTGTCGTTGGCCTGCAGCAGACAGGATCCATTAATAGCATATAATACGCATGGCTGAAACTTAATCAGAAATGAACCGACTACTTTTGGTGGCTCTTTTGGTGACATAAATACATTACTTATTTGTATGCTTAAGATGGTAAAAAGATATATAGTGCCTACTTAAATAACATACAACAAACATAAAAGAGTAGAAGAAAAGAAAAAAATATTACTGTTAGTGTGGGTAATTTAACATTCTTAAAGTTTGTGGGAAATAGTGACGACTGGAGAATACTATTTAAACCAGCACGCAAATTTACCGCCTCACTATTGGTAGGTTTGTTTTTAAGTAGATTTAATGATTTTCTACAAACCACATGAGATCAAGATAGTCATTGTCTTCGGTATATTTTATTTAAATTGTACGTTGTCGTTCTTAGTGCACAAAACTTTCTCTCTCAATGATATCCCGATTCGGATGCAAGTTTTAATGCATTCAGTGATTATCAATAAAATACTCACAGGCAACATTAATTATTTACGAGTATGAATATAATGACTGAACTAATATGAGACAGTAATAAAATAGAATCAGACAATTGCACTTTCATACCGCATTGCACTCGTGGCCCCGCGGTCTCAGTGTTCTGTAAACGATCACTGAGTTACGCAACTTTCACTATGGCTGGTCCTCGGATGGGTGAGGGTCCATTTAGATTTGTGAGCGTTTCCGTGCTCGGAATGCACGTTAAGCCGTTGGTCCCGGTTGCCTGCCCGATAAGGCGTGATGGATATTTATTTATTTATTTACCTCATAGAATATTAGTGAGACTCAAAAGTGTATTTTTTTTAGTTCTTAAAACCTAAAAAGATGGGTGTATTTTGACAATGACTAGAAAACATGTCACACAGCAATAAATTGCAAAGTTTTGTGTACGACTAGACGCCAAAGCTGAATTTTTGGCTGACTTCCATATAAAGACAGTTGAGAAGTAGGCGCACCTATGGTAGGAACATGTTATAACATATCTCAAGAACTACAACTTTGTGTAAATTGTGTACAAGTAATTTGAGCAAAACGAAAGTTTGGTACGAATATTAAGTCCTTGTCGCAAATGAGACCTTCGCTAATGAACTCAAATGTTTTTCATTAGTGTTATATTACTGTTACATTTTTTTGTCTTTTTACGATATCTAATTCTATGTAGGTATTAACAATGTTTTTATGGGCTACTAGGAATTGGACATTGCCATACTAAAAAAAACTTAGATTGAAAAATATTTCACCATTCTGTTTCATCGTAAATTGAAATGAGAGTGGGTTTGTATTATTTATTGTTCGTAGAATTGTTTCATCGATGCAACCGAAAAGAAAGCGAAGCGTTGGTCCCGCTAGTTTGACAGTCTACTTCATAAAGGTATTTGGATACAGGTCTTTTCTACAGGGTCATTTGTAAAACGCCAGCACCCTGCTTGGACTAGGTAGCTAACATCATAAAAACATGTTCTACGAATTTTATTTTCTATTTTGATTTTTTTTTTTAATTCCTATAAATTTTCTTTTTTTAAATTTAATTGAATCTCTGATTTAATTATAATCTGATGAAAAAAAATCTGATTGAATTATAGTTATACACAACTCGTAAAAATCAAAGGGGAGAGGGATGGACCGGTCGTAACTCCTTTGACCTTGACCTTTTTCAACCGCATTGATGCGCGCACATGCTTCGATCATCAAAGCATGCAGTACATGACGAAAAAGAGACCCAAGAGTTCTTTTAAGCGAATCCAAGAGCAAAAACCTATGACCAAGCTCGAAGTTTCAATGTACGATAGTACTCACTGTGTAACGAATTGCCAAAAGTGGTGGAACAAACGTTGTTGGTTATGACCTTGGCTGTCTACTCCTAGTAGGTTGCTGGTGTTTTACAAATGACCCTGTATTTCCAGCAGTTGATATTAATCATAAAGTTTTTCTATTTTAAATATAATAATTTATCTTATTCTCCTTCAGTTTGATGCTAAATGGCCTTCATAATGCTCCCTTATAGGGTCTTAGATATTTGTTGCATAGTATTTTTCTTTTATATCACCCCATTTCCTAGAGAGCACAAAATGGTAATAGATTCAAACAAAGAGAATCCAAACACATTAATCTATATACAATCCATTCCTATTCTACGAACGGAAACATTACCATAACCGTTGATGTATGAATGTTTTATTCAAATCGATTTTTGTTTACAAATGGTAAAAACAAAAAAATAGTCAATATTCAAAATACATCATTTTTCTAAAGCAATAATGGTCACTAAACACATTAGATATCATTTTATAAGGCGAAAACGACGTGGTCACTTCTCACGTGCCGCCAGTTAGTCTTACTAATGTGAATTGCGAACATTTTTATAGCGCTCAAATGCAATAAATATCCAATCATAGCTATCTTCATACATGAGCATCAATAAAATTATTTGAACAAATTGTATAGTTCAGGACCGACCCACAATCAGTAGAATATGAACCATTTAGAACGGGAATCTCGCTTGATACGTCAAGTCTACAAACTTTATGTAAGATCTTTTTGGCACGAATCTTAGCACTGTAGTACAAGGAGGTAAAAACCTAACAAGAGCAATTGTACAAGATGTTTTCAAACTATACTTCCGAAATATTGGTCATAATTTTCAGTTAAGGTGCAGATTTATCTCCCTCTACGTAGTTTGTAGCAACAGTGTACGTCGTAGCGGTGTAGCACTTTGCTACAAAGTATATGATCATTTTAATTTTAAAATTAACATTAAAAAACCAAGTTACAACGCGTTGGGACATGTCTTCATATCTAAAGCTTATCTGTAGTAGTTTTTTTTTGATGTTTTATTTCTTTTGGCGAGTTAGGGATAAATGATGAGAGAATTTTTTTTACGATGCGCGTGCTACCGTCACGAAAAACCCACACCATGAAGTTAGCTGATAAGTGTTTTTATGACAACTTATAACTACATTCAAAGTAATTTTCAAACACCCTAAAGTTGAAGTCAACATTTTAGGAAAGGAAAGATTTGTATCTTGTTGCGCCAAAGAAAATCAACTTCTAACGCGTGTACACACATTTTTTTTAATTTTGGTGCATTTTACATGATCAGAAACAACCGTTCGGCTTGTAGAGAGAGCAAATATAGGTAAAATTTTACTGTGATCAAAATATGTATGTTTAAAACACAATTTTTGGGTCGGTAACGTGAGTGTAGACTCCCTGGTGTTGATTAATTTTTAAAGCAATTAGTATGCTAACTTTTACATATTTTTTTCTTAAAGTGAAAAAAAAAAACAAACTGGTTCGAGACAGGGATTGAACCCGTGACCTTTGCCTAACCAGTGGCTAGAACATTGACCTAGTTCTTCATTTTTTTAAATTTTTTTTTCTATATTTAAGCTATTGCATAGTTTTTACCGCGGGCTTTGAGTGGGCTTTAATCAAGAAATTCTGTAAGGATAAAAAAACTAAGATCCGTGGTCACACGAAGTTCACCGAGCACGGCCGAGCGTTGGCTTAACGTGTATGTACATATATAATATGGTACGATTGTACGAAGCTCGCACGGATCGAGACGTGATGATAGTGAGTGTGAGTGTGAGTGTGAGGATGAGGGTGACTGTGAGAGTGAGAGTTGGGTGAGGGTGAGTGTGAGAGTGAGAGTGAGGGGTGATGGTGAGGAGTGAGGGTGAGGGTGAGGGTGAGGGTGAGGGTGAGGGTGAGGGTGAGGGTGAGGGTGAGGGCGAGGGCGAGGGCGAGGGCGAGGGCGAGGGCGAGGGCGAGGGCGAGGGCGAGGGCGAGGGCGAGGGCGAGGGCGAGGGCGAGGGAGAGGGCGAGGGCGAGGGCGAGGGCGAGGGCGAGGGCGAGGGCGAGGGCGAGGGCGAGGGCGAGGGCGAGGGCGAGGGCGAGGGCGAGGGCGAGGGCGAGGGTGAAAAAAATGGGGGCGTTACACAACGCCCCCATTTTCTTTCTTCTTTTTGACTTCGGAGGGCGAGGGCGAGGGCGAGGGCGAGGGCGAGGGCGAGGGCGAGGGCGAGGGCGAGGGCGAGGGCGAGGGCGAGGGCGAGGGCGAGAGCAAGGGCGAGGGCGAGGGTGAGGGTGAAAAAAATGGGGGCGTTACACAACGCCCCCATTTTCTTTCTTCTTTTTGACTTCGGGGGGCGATTTGTAATTTCATCTAGCTAGGAGAACTCTTGGACACCGACAGAGCTCTCGACTCTCGGCTACAACTTGTGAACATCAACTGATATTAATTAAGGGATTGCTCAAAGTCGGTTCGATATTTCTCTCCTCGTAGTTCATGTATCTGTCCTGTTTTATTCAATAAATAGAAGAAAAATCATGTCAATCGGTCGCTCCGTTTCGAAATGAAAGTTGATACAAACAAACAAATAAAAAGGCAATAGACACACTTTCGCATTAAAATGCGATTTTAGTATTCCTAGATAGGTAATTTTCGTAGATAATAGACCGCGGGCAATTGTGTTTTAACAAGTTTTTGTTAAATAACCCGATTTGTGCATTCCTGTATCAATCGGCTGATTCATAGAATACTTGTTCTTACTTGTTGAGTACAATTGAGCGTCGAATGAGCGTCAATGACCGCGGGCAATCATGTTTTAACAAGTTTTTGTTAAATAACCCGATTTGTGCATTCCTGTATCAATCGGCTGATTCATAGAATACTTGTTCTTACTTGTTGAATACAATTGAGCGTCGATTGAGATAAACGAGTTAATCCATGTTTGTCTTATTCCTGTCGGTGCGTGCTACTTATGCAACCCTATATAAACAACGGCATATTTATTTTATTTTCATTTGCGGTTTCGCGCCTAATATATAAGCAGTACTTAAGTTCAATACTTACTTACGTATTTCTTAAAACAAAACAATGTCGGAAGTAGCCTTCAAGACTGCAAGATCATTTGAATAAAATGCATCCAGATAAGAAAGACAAGAATGTAGCATATTTTCAAGACCTAGAGATGAAGCATAATACTCAGCCAAGTGTAGCAAAACTATTTCGGCAGCTGCTAAGCAAGATGACGATGGACTTCGAGCTTCGTACAATATCTCTTTGTTAATTGCTCAAAAAGGCAAACCACACAACATCGGAGAAGAGTTAATTTTGCCAAAAATAAAGGAAGCAATAACCACTGTGCTTCATAAACCGGCCGCTGATATTATCCGAAAAATTCCTTTGTGTAATAATTCTGTGCAAAGACGAATTGATGAAATGGCTGAAAGCATTGAAGGATCATTGTGCAATCATCTGAAGTCTAGTCAATTCTCAATTCAGCTCGATGAGTCCACTTTACATACTAATGAAGCATTGTTGCTGTCTTACGTGAGGTTTTTTAAACATGAGAAAATATGTGAAGAACTATTGTTTGCTAGAAATTTAGAGACCGATACAAAAGGCGAAACCATATACAAAACATTGGAAAAGTTTTGTGATGAGAAAGAGATTGCCTTGAAAAATATTATATCAGTTGCTACGGATGGCGCTCATAGCGTACTTAAAAAATAAAATTCCAGATGTACTTGCTGTACATTGCGTTTTCATAGACAACATTTGGTGGCTAGAAACTTAAGTGAACGACTATTTCAATCACTGCAATATGTCATCAAAGCAGTCAATAAAATCCGTACCAGCTCTTTAAATTATAGATTATTTCATAAACTTAACTAACTTAACTATCTTCACGCTGTATCCCTGACGGAGTAGTCAGAGAGGACAGATCGCCAGGCTTCGCGATCCATGCATACTTCTTTCGCTTCTTCGAGATTCATCAATCGTTTCATACACGCACGTCTGGGTATCCGAGTACTTTTGACCTTTCCGTTTTTGAGCAATCTGCTCACGTGGTCTTCATATGTAAGTCTCGGCCTACCCTGACCTCTTCTACCCTCTGCTTTCGCACAATATATATTCTTCGTCAATCGTTCCTCACTCATTCGTTGGACGTGTCCAAACCAACGGAGCACGCCCTTTTCCAGCTTAACGCTGACACTTTCATTCAAACCTGCCATATTGCGTATCACGTCGTTACGTATTCGGTCGGCCAAGGTAACGCCGCACAATTTTCGAAGTGATCGCATCTCCACAGCATTCAATTTACTTTCATGCATCTGCTGATATACCCAGGTTTCGCTACCGTAAAGCAAAGTTGGCACTAGCACTGCGTTATGAATCGCCAGTCGTGCTTCTTTTACGATGCTTTGTCGCTTTACTAATTGGGACAAAGCACCGTTAACTATGTTTCCGGCAGCTACTCGCCGTTCTACATCAGAATCACATCTTCCATCCGCGCTAAACATACTCCCTAAATACACAATTTCATTCACTTGCTCTAGATGTTACTGGTTTACCCTAATCTCGCATTTAGTTCTTACGTCATCTCTTTCAAATACTAGAACCTTAGTCTTACTTGCATTCAAGCGAAGACTCTTACTTTCACACTCCTCTTTCATATTAGTAACTAATGCCTGAAGGTCAGCTTCCAATGAGGCCATGAGCACCGCATCATCAGCGTACAGCAGACAGTTTACTGAAAAGTCACCCAAATTCACACCCATATCACAATCTTTCAACTTCTGCAGGCAACTGTCCAGATACACTAAGAACAGCCAGGCGGACATGACACAACCCTGTTTGACGCCTGTACAGACATCAAAAAGAGGTGACACATCCCCCCCTACTCGCACGCAAGCCTTACAGTTCTTATAAAGCGACTGTATTGCCCGCAGCAGCGAGCCGTCCTCACCATATCCGGGCAGCAAATCCCACAGAGTTTCCCTCACAACGTTATCAAATGCTTTCTCCAGATCCACAAAAGCGCAGAAAACCCTCTGGTTAATAGCCAGAAACTTCTCCGCGATCATGCGGAGAGAAAACACTTGATCCATGCAACCTCTTCCACGTCGGAATCCGCATTGAGCCTCCCATAAATACCTTTTAGACTTTTCTTGCCGTTATAATCTTTGCATACACCTTACTAGCTAAGCTGACCAAGCTGATCGCCCTGTAGCTGGAGCAGTTTAGGCGCGAGCCTTTCCCTTTGCAGATAGGTACTACAACTGCTATTCGCCATTCATCTGGGACCTCACCCGTCCGCCAGCACAAGTTGCATAATATACATACAGTACTTACCCGTGGTACTACCGGTGGTACTACTGGTAGTACCACGGGAAATATTTTTTGCCCGTGGTACTACTATGACGTATAGTAGTACCACGGGAGATTTTATATTACCCCTGGTACTACTTAATAAATAATAATTTAATTTGTGAAGAATACACATTTCGCCGTTGTGTGTATTCTTCACAAATTTGGATTAACCTAGCCACAAACTGACACGCTCAGCTGCACAAAATAGTCTTCTTACCGGTCAATTCATATTGATGGGTAAGAAAAGGTAAAAGAAAAGCTCAAAGAGTTTATAAGCTCAATACCCTCACTCTACATTTCATACGTACAAGAAAAACCTCCTGCTATCTTATATTATCACCTTTAACATGTGTCCTTTGACCTATGTCCTTTGACCTATGCCCGTTGACCTATGTACATTGACATATGTCCTTTGACCTTTGTCCTTTGACTTATGTCCTTTGACCTATGTCCTTTGACCCATGTCCTTTGACCCATGTCCTTTGACCTATGTACTTTGACCTCTGTCATTTGAACTATGTCCTTTGACATTTGTCCTAGACATATGCCCTTTGTCCTTTGCCCTATGTACTTTGACCATTGGCCCATGTCTTTTGACATTTGTCCTTGACATATGCCCTTTGTCCTTTGCCCTTTGACCTTTGGCCCATGTCCTATACACTATGTCCTTTGACCTATGTCCATTGTCCTATTTCCTTTGACCTATGCCCTTTGACCGATGTCCTTTGACCTATATATTTGACATATGTCCTTTGCCCTAAACCCTTTAACCTATATCCTTTGACCGTTGGCCTTTGACCGTTGTCCTTTGACCTTTGTATTTTGTCTTTTGACCTTTGACCTTTGTCCTTTGACCCATGTACTTTGACCTATGTCCTTTGACCTCTGTCATCTGACCTATGTCATCTGATCTCTGTCATCTAACCTAACCTAACCTAACCTATGTCCTTTGACATATATACTTGACATATGTGCTTTGACCTATGTCCTTTGACCTATGTCCTTTGCCCTATACCCTTTAACCTATGTCCTTTGACATTTGTCCTTTGACCTATGTCCTTTGACCTCTGTCATCTGACCTATGTCCGTTGACTTTTGTCCTTGACATATGCCCTTTGTTCTTTGCCCTATGTCCTTTGACCTTTGGCTCATGTTCTTTGACCTTTGAACTAACCTTTGTTGTTTGACCCTTTGACTGAATAAAACCCAAGATCTGTATAGAAGACTTGATACGCATAGGGCAAAGAGCATAGGCCAAAGAACATTATCAAATCAAAGGGCCATATCAAATCAAATGATTTGATATTGCCCTATTCTGTAATAAGCCCTGTTCGCTCTGTCCTATTACAAAATAGGACAAAGGGAATAGGGCATCGGTCAAAGGGTCAAACAACAAAGGTTAGTTCAAAGGTCAAAGAACATGAGCCAAAGGTCAAAGGACATAGGGCAATGAACAAAGGTCATATGTCAAGGACAAAGGTCAAAGGACATAGTTTAAAGGGCATAGGGCAAAGGACATAGGTCAAAGGACATAGGTCAAAGGACATAGGTCAAAGGACATAGGTCAAAGGACATAGGTTAGGTTAGGTTAGATGTCAGAGATCAGATGACATAGGTCAGATGACAGAGGTCAAAGGACAAAGGTCAAAGGACAAAGGACAAAGTACAAAGGTCAAAAGTCAAAGGGCATAGGGCAAAGGGCATAGGTCAAAGGGCATATGTCAAATATGTAGGTCAAAGGGCATAGGTCAAAGGAAATAGGTCAAAGGACATGTGTCAAAGGACATAGTGCAATGGACATGGGCCAAAGGTCAAAGGGCAAAGGACAAAGGGCATATGTCAAAGACAAATGTCAAAAGACATGGGCCAAAGGTCAAAGTACATAGGGCAAAGGACAAAGGGCATATGTCAAGGACAAATGTCAAAGGACATAGTTCAAATGACAGAGGTCAAAGTACATAGGTCAAAGGACATGGGTCAAAGGACATAGGTCAAAGGACAAAGGTCAAAGGACATAGGTCAAATGACATATGTCAAAGTACATAGGTCAACGGGCATAGGTCAAAGGACATAGGTCAAAGGACACAGGACAAATGTTAAAGGTCGAGGACAAATGTCAAAGGACATAAAACAACGAACAAAGTTCAAAGGACAGGTCAAAGGCCGTAGGTCAAAGGACTATAGGTCTAATTGTCAAATTACAAAGGTCTTACTACTGGTAGTACCACGGGAAATATTTTTTGCCCGTGGTACTACTATGACGTATAGTAGTACCACGGAAGATTTTATATTACCCCCTGGTACTACTTGAGCTAGCAACCTGGTGATTTACGAAGTTCAACAATGTGATTTCATGATTTTTAACCAGTGCTCTGTAGCACAAAAAATATTAATAGGATTGGCATTGATGTATAGATCTATCTCTAAATCTTTACCATTTATTAAACCTCTAACATTATGGTGCACCAGGTTTATAAAAACAATATTTTTATTAATTTTATTCTCAGGGGCCAAAGTCAACTGGCCAGATTTATTATCTGTTGTCCTGTAAACTAGCTTACATTACAGACCTGTATAAATTGTTCAACGACATGAATCTCCAACTGCAAGGCGATGAACTAAATTTAATTAAAACAAAAAATGTCGTTGCTGCTTTCGCAGCCAAAATGCTTCTACACAAAAAGATTATGGGCAGACGTGAGTTTCACAATTTTCCGAATTTATCAGTATCCTGCAGTAACGACGACTTGTCTGCCTACTGCCAACATTTGGAAAACCTCCACATTGACTTCAACGAACGATACCAAGACATTTTGAACTTTGATAGCATTCCCATCGTCATATTTGTGTGAACGTGGATTTAGTGCTGTGCCAACGTTGCTTACTAAAAAGAGAAACCGTTTGCATGTTACCGACCGTGGCGACTTGCGGCTGTTCTTGAGTAAATTGAAACCTGATATCAACAAACTTATTAAACAGCATCAGATTCATCCTTCACATTAGTTTTTATATAAGAATCGATTATGTTTGTTTTATTTTGAATAAATGATACTCTGTCTGAATCTATAAAGTTGCGATTCAATAATCATTGGCAGGTGTAGCCCGTAAGAGTTAACTTGAGACCTGAGCGTCGTTATGTACTACCTACTGTGCTCAGGTCTCAAGTTAACTCTTGCGGATTATAGTAAAAGTATATTTTAGAATGAAAGTTTAATCTCCGCTAATATAGCTCACAACAATTAATTAATTTAATTTGAAGTTATAGTGGTTTTAAAGTAGGTGAAAAAATGGGGGCGTTAATAATTTATTTAGTCTCAAAGTAGACAAAATAAGTTTGGGAACCTTTGGCTACATCAAGGATTGTCCAAGCTAAGTTGCATGCAAATCCATTGAAAAAGCGACCTGTAGACTTAATGGACGGACGGACATCAATAGCATTTTTCCCGTGTACCAGTGGAGTTAAACAATAAAACTGAAGAGTTTCTTTGCTTGGTTGATCGCACTAATCTCAGGAACTACTAGACGGAATAGAAAAAATATTTTTGTATGGGTAGCCCATTTATCATGGAAAGCATATAATCATGCTACTACTCTAGAGATCAGGCAAATTTTCATACATTATTGTAAAAGTAATTTACGACGGGATTAAATGGGTGTAACTGGGTTCAAAATATGTCACGGGCAAAGCCGCGGGTTTTAGCTAGTACTATATATGACTCGCTGTCCTCTCCAATTATCTTCGCCCGTGAACTGTCAAACTTGTATAACTTTATTTAACTTTGTCGATGTATTTAAAGATAAGTTCTGTTAGAAGGTAAATTTTGATCACAAGATTAACAAAATCTCATCATTAGCTGATCGCAATATGAAAATACAATTACAACTCAATAATATATTGTAAAAATTTAAAAAAATATTCATTAGAAATGATCATTAAGAAGCACTCGTGGCCTCGCTGGCTCAGTGTTCTGTAAGCGATCACTGCTTTAAGCAACTTTGGCTATGGCTGGTCCTTGGGTGACCACTTTGTTGAAGTAAAATTTGCGAGCGTTTACGTGCACGTCCCAGTTGCCAGTAAAATGGCAGTCGTTAAGCCCAGTTAAAGGCCTTATGGGCGGCTTGAAAAATTTCAACAGCAGGCTACCACAGCCTGCGCCTGTCCATTTCAACACGGCAATGGGCTCACCACCTTTTACGTAGGACAAAAATGCATACAGAGGAATGGGTGCGTATAGTATGCCTCTGCCTACCCCTTCGGGGATAAAGGCGTGACAATATGTATGGAAAAAGTTATATTATATTCCTAAAAGTTAGTGTATAAGTTTCCTCATTAATTTATAATTTCATTAATCTTTGAAAATCAACAAATGACTGCGTTAAGCATCTGTCGCCATAGCAGGTCTTCAGAAGGGTGACAGCTTTGTGGGCTTTTTATTTACGAGCGTTTCCGTGCTTCGGAAGGCACATTAACTGATAGCACATTGAATTAACACGGCAATGGGCTCACCACCTATTACGTGGCACAGGAATACACATGGTGAAAAGTGGGCATATAATATACCTCTGCCACCCAAGGAACAAGTAGAACGAGTGGGGCAAAAGAGTTCCACTAGTTCTACTCTTTTGCTGCATCTAATATCATAGAACTGTTCAGTAGAACAAGTGGAAACGAACCCCTCTTTGGGGAGAAGGCGTGATAGATACCACATTAGGTTACAGGCCCTATAGGTGGTTTGAAAAAATTCCCCTGCATATACATTTTTGGCTCGAGTTGGGAGAGGTTTGCACCCGTAGTGGATTGCCATCGGCTGATTTGATTGAATGAGAGAAATGCGTCCCACCACATATATACAAAAGAAATTCAATGATTTACCGCTCAAAGATGTACCTGCGTCTGTCTATTTCATCACGGCAATGGGCTTGGCTTAATGGACGGACGGACATCACTAGCATTTTTCCCGTGTACCAGTGGAGTTAAACGGAGACTTTCGCCGGCACGCTACGCTCGCCTCCTCAGTCAAAATGGTGATTCAGGAATACACACTGTTGAAAATATGCCTCTGCCACCCCGAGAGATAAGGCGTGATTGATAAACAGCACAAACAAAGATGTATCTACATCCAATTAATTTGTAAGGGGCCCCACTAAGATCTTCGGGGCCCAAGTCAACCTCCCGTGCTAGTGCGTGCACCTGCTGATTAACGGACGAGGCTCTGGCGCTGGCTTTCCCCTCTGGGGTTGGGAGGTCTGAGGGCGTTGCTCCCATAAAAGCCAACCGCCGAAACAGAAATGGACAGACACAAAAGGATTGCAGCTAGGGATAGGGCGTCGCCGCAAAACGGCGCGCAGGAGCCCCGCCCGACTCCTGTGGCAAGTGGGCTAGGGCTGCCGTGTGTCGGGCCAGCACGGCTAAAGAAGTTAGCCCCAACCCGTATCCGCTTCGCATCGTGGAACATTGGCACGCTGACTGGGCGTGCGGTAGAGTTGACCGAAGTACTCTCCAGGCGGAGGGTGGACGTGGCGTTCCTGCAGGAGACTCGGTGGAAGGGCAACAGAGCCCGGCCTCTGCACAAAGGCTACAAGCTGTATTACACGGGTGCGCCTGGTGGGGAGAACGGGGTGGCCGTGGTGCTCTCCGAGGGGCTGCAGAGTGGCATCTTGGAGGTGAAACGCTGTAGCGACCGGCTTATGATCGTTAGGGTGCTTATCGATGGGATTATTACCCACCTGATAAGTGCCTACGCGCCACAGGCCGGTTGTAGCGACGCCGATAAGATGTCGTTTTGGGATCAACTCGAGGGAGTGCTTAGGAGCATTCCGTTGTAACAGGGAATCGTTTTGGGCGGCGACCTAAACGGTCATGTGGGTGAGAGGTGTGAGGAGTTTGAGCGTGTTCATGGTAGTTTTGGATACGGTACCTGTAACGCTGAAGGAGAAACTATCCTCAGAACGTGTGCGGCCGACCGGATCTCCTGGAGACCGCGACGCGTACAGGGCTGCCAAGCGCGCCACAAAGAGAGCTGTAGCCAGAGCCAGACGTGACCACTTACAACCTCTGTATGATAAGCTGGAATCGTCTGAGGGGCAGAAGCTCATCTATAAGCTGGCGCGTTCCAGGGTCAAAGCGGCACAGGATATATCAAAGTGTCGCCGTGTAAAAGACTCTGAGGGCAACCTGTTACGCGAAGACCTCGCGGTAAAGGAGAGATGGCGCTCGTACTTCTATGAGCTGCTTAATAAACAGCACAAAGTTGTGCAGCCTCCGGACCTCCCTCCGAATCAGGGACTAGTGCCACCGGTAAGGCCTGGAGAAGTCCTGACTGCGCTTCGCCGCATGAAGAATCGGAAAGCTGTCGGACCCGATGGAGTTCCCATCGAAGCCTGGAAGGCGATGGGTCCTCGCGGTGTGGGCATCTTAGTAAACCTTTTTAACCGCATACTCCTCAGCGGGCAGATCCCAAACCAATGGAGACTGAGTATTTTTACTCCAGTCTTCAAAGGTAAGGGGTCAGTGCAGGAGTGCGGGAGCTACCGCGGTATTAAGGTGATGTCCCACACCATGAAGATCTTCGAGAGGATTATAGACTCTCGGATCCGGCAGGAGTGTACCCTCTCGGAGTGTCAATATGGGTTTCGCCCTGGTTATGGGACCACGGACCCTGTTTTTGCCCTGAGGGTTGTCGCAGAGAAATACAGGTCGAAGAACACGCCTCTGCACTGTTTGTTTCTAGACATGCAGAAGGCCTTCGACTGTGTTCCTCGTGCGATGATCTGGTGGGCACTGCGGTCCAAAGGAGTTCCAGAGGTCTATATTGACACTATCCGGGACATGTACTGTGACTCCGATTCAATGGTTCGGACTGCTGTAAGCGACACGAACCGTTCCCCATCACCGTCGGGGTACACCAGGATTCGTACACGTACATACATGAGCAGCCTCCATGGCTGCTCATGTATGCTGACGATATTGCGCTGGCAGACGCGGACAGGGGAAGATTGGTGCGACGTGTAAAGGCGTGGAAGGAGACGCTTGAGAACGGCGGTCTGAAACTAAATGTGGCGAAGACCGAGTACTTGGCACTAAACTCGACAGATCCCACATCCGTCCGCATAGGCAGTGATTTGGTCGAGCGCACGGACCAGGTTAAATACCTGGGATCTGTTTTTCACACGTCCAGTGACATCGATTGCGATGTCAAGTCACGCATTGCTGCCGCGTGGACCAAATGGCGGGAGATGACCGGTGTCATTTGTGACCCTAAAATGCCGATCCGGTTGAAGGGACAGGTCTACAAAACCATTATTAGACCTGTCCTTTTACATGGCAGTGAGAAGTGGCCGATATTGGAGCGACACAAGCAGGAGCTGCATGTCACGTAAATGAAGAGGCTGCGGTGGAAGTGTGGGGTCACGCGGATGGACCACGCGAGAAACTCTTCACGTCCGTGACATTGCAGACAAGTTGCAAGAGTGTCGCCTTCGTTGGTATGGTCACGTCTTGCGGCAACTGCCGGGCTACGTAGGTAACAAATGTCTGGCCATGTCAGCCCCGCCGGGTCTCGGTAAGAGGGTAAGACCCAAGAAGTGCTGGCTTGACGTCGTAAGGGATGACATGCGTGCCAATGGTCTCACTACAGGGGATGCCGAAAACCGTGCGAAGTGGAGAAAATGTAGGAAAGCGGACCCCGGGCGTCGCGAGACGCAACTGGGACAGACGCTCAGATGATGATGATGAATTGAAGTCATCTAATCTTATAAGTTTTATAAACCTATTCATCAGGATATAGCTAGTCCCGGTTGCCAGTAATATGATAATCGTTTCGTCAATTTGAAGGCCTGACGGTTTGAAACATTTCAATAGCATGTCGCTACAACGTCTGTTTATTTTTACACGGCAATGATCTAACCACCTATTACGTGGGATAAAATGCATACCGTAAAATGTTTAGTATGCCTCTGCATAACACTGCACAAGATGTGTTCAAACTTTACTTCTGAGTAAAGTGCAGATTTATCCACCCTCTCCTTTCCGTGCCCGAACAACATGGGCGGGGCAGAGATGTCATCCTCAGACTGTGGACACATTTGTGCCCAGAACCGAAAAAATCCACAGGTCTTTCTTGTGTCGCACTATAAAAGCATGGAACTCTGCCAGCGCACGTGTTTCCCTCCTCTTATAATCCCGGGTCCTTTAAGAGAAGCTTGTAAAGGCAAATTTCTGGGCCGTTAACCTGAGGTTCGCTATCGGGGCTCTACCGGCTGGCATAGCGGCCCTCAGTCACGGATCATCGTCTCTACTTTCCATCAGGCGGGCGACGCTATTATGACGTGTCAAATAGGAAAAAAATCCACTCTATTTATTTATATACTGTCAAAACTCTCATATGCTCCCATACACTCTGTGTAAGACCTATACATCCTCATTACTTGTTATTGTTACATTATGACACGGTCTATTGTGTGATTGTTCGGTGATTTGTGGTACGGGCTTTTACCTATTTCAGACCTTTTACCTACTCAACAACTAAAGTAAAATTTTGCAATATAAGTAATTTATGTATCATAATTTAAGAGTTCAATAATGAATCATTACTTAACTAATTGAATCAGGCGTAACATGGCAGAAATCCATCTTAGAACGATAATAAAAGAGGGAAAGAGGATCCCACACTCATCCACATTGTGAATTTTACACACGAGGCATTCCTATGACAAGCAGGATTGCACGTAGTATTGCACATTGTTAGTAATATTGTTAGTATTACCTATCCTACATCCTTTTTCTTGAAGAGTTCGGTTCGTCATTCCTGCGCTACAATCAGTAAAGGATATCCTTGACAGCTGTTCCTTAGGATTGACGAATCGAAAGTGTGTCTCCTCCTTTCCTTTATTTTGAATTATTATTGTTATCGACAAATGCACATCGACATCAATTATAATTACTATAACCAAATATCTGATTCAGAAATAATATGCGCACGTAAAATAACGAAAATGTCACTTGTACTTTGTGATCTAACAATAATGTTAAAATAATGCTATCAAAATATAAATACGAAACCGAGTTCTGAATAAAACAAATTTAAAAAGGTAATAAGTTTTTATATGATTACGGTAAAGTTTAACTTAATTTGAACGAGTACAGATCTTTCTCAAAATTTTTTATCATAGCGTGTTCCCAGTTATTCTGAACTGAGCCTGGGTTTAGGTCGTGGGGTTCCGTTTTATATGATTACTAGAAGCAGCTATCATTTGACTTTTAATTTTCGGCAGTATTTTGAGTGACTGCCATTTGACTCCCAACTCCAGGGAGCCAACGTTGTTGTCTCGTTCGTTGGTCAGCAAGTGCATCGCTTGCAGATGAGGTCTTTTGGCCCGGAGATCTTATTGGAGCATCTATCACCGTGTAAAAAAGTATATTATGAGAGATCTGTACCTTTCATAATACACGTTTATCCTTTTTTAAACAAAAATTGCTGCTGCGTGCATTCTTCAAAGAGAGTTTATTATTGAAATTATAGAAATAAACTGAACACGTCCAACGTGATCTTGAATGGGAGTTTTAGTTTTACCCCCGTAAACAGCTTATAATGCAAATCCTAAGGAATCTATACCACAATGTAAAATGAGGGCAACTCGATCTATCGAACTAATTTGTTATCTTTGTGCTTGTGTTTTTACTTAATGTAGAAAGCGGGAACTTATGATTAAGGTAATTTTTGAATTTTCTTCGATATGATAGCTTAAATACTCAATATTGTTTCCAACTTGAAACTCAATCTCTCTCAATCATTTTTGAAAAGATTTTATAGTTTAAAGAACAACTCAAAGTTTCTTTTTTTATGTTAATGGGAAGCATCCTCGGGTTTGGGTGTGGACATTCTCACGGCAGAGACTATGGCGAGTGCTATAGTCTCCAGCGGGAGCAAGTGAGATACTACTGCTTCTTTTTGCGAGCAATTCATGCTCGTGAAAGAGGCGGTGGAGAGAAAGCGTGAGAGAATTCTCCCTTCTGAGTTCCCAAGAGAACTGGCCTCCATGACCTACGTGGCCTGAGGGCAGCAGGTTGACTGCTAGCCGTTTTTACAGAAGCAGGCCCTGGACGGTGGTGTGGGGCGATAGCTACACGCATGACCTTTACCGCCTCAACGAAAAGGAATGGAAAGAAGCGGGATAACACCCGATCCCCTTAAGAAGCGGGATAAATTCAGAAACCTCTGGAAGACAAGACCGCATTGGTGCATTAACTCTGTTAGGAGCCCTGGGGCTATCCTTCCGAGACCTCACCCGGGCCTCCTGGCCATAGGCAGATTTCCACACGTAAAAAAAGGGGAAGAACCCGATAGGTTTTGATTTACATACGGTATTCAAAAATGTCTATCGGCCCTATCGGCATAGTTTTCATGAGTATTGATTTTTCTCAGTTCCAAGGGATTGCTGTTCAGAGTATTCGATGATAATGTTATATCGATACTTCTAGCCATTCCCAAGAACCTTTTTTGGCAGATAAACAGACATTAAAATAAACTGCAATTGCCTTTTTGTGGTTCAAAATCCTAAAATTACATCAAAGTATTAGGGTGCACATTTATGTACTTACAAAGTATTAGCATTAAATTGTTTATCAACACCGTTATCTCAATGAAAAAACATGACGATGGAAAGGGCGTGCTCCGTTAGTTTAGACACGTCGATTGACGAAGAATATATATTGTGCGACAGTAGAGGGTAGAAGGAGACACGGTAGATCGAGACCTACATATAAAAACCAGCAGCAACAACCAGAGCAGATTGCTCAA
Organism: Thumatha senex; assembly: GCA_948477245.1. NCBI lineage: Eukaryota > Metazoa > Arthropoda > Insecta > Lepidoptera > Erebidae > Thumatha > Thumatha senex. The sequence goes on along the minus strand of OX419732.1, from coordinate 17,113,340 downwards.
AAACTGGAAGATTGCTGAAAATTACTCTTTTAAACAAATGTGGGAATATGGGAGTGACACAGTTACATGAATGATATCATGCTATTAATGATAGATTGATAGATAGATTGACAAAAAATGGTTTGATAATTTCGCTTTTATGACACAATTAGTGTGCCTGTGAGAGAACTATTTCAATGCGCCAAGAAAGTTAGAATAGCACACAAAGCGGTGCAGTCGTAATGACTAAAACTTCACCCAGTATACCACATCTATGAGCCACGAACAATTTAAATAGCAACCGAGACAGCTTACTGGTTAAAATATATGGCTCTCCGTATCACTACTTTAAAACAAAATATATTTGAACACTCCACTCTTATTATTAGCCTGTGGTTTAGAGGAGAAACCCGTTGTTTTGAACCAAGCCCTTTGGGATTATAACTGAAAATTGGCTTAAGGCCAGGTTTGTGTAAGTCAATAGATAGACTGCAATGGACCTATCTATGGACCTTCACTCACTACTTCAGTGCAGTTTACCTACAAGTACTCTAACTGCTAACTGACTGAAGAGATTCTGGACTAGAAGTTCATAGAGGGTTAAGGGAGTAATGCATCGTGAAATTAAACGTGAAATATTTATTGATTTAAACAAATTCGCTTCACTACAGGACTTCGACCATAAGGATAATATAAAAAAACATGCTTTTGTTCTTCTGGTGTTTATTGATATGTTTTACTACTAAGTTTTATAAGAAAAATTATGTAAAAATTTTTTTGGTACCATTCTTTATTAATACAGGGTGTAAAAATGGCATATGGTCAGATCATGATCGAAACTAGGAATATTATGTATAAATTATATTATATTTTTGGAAAATGTACTCAATAATTGGCACAAACAATATATAAGATAACACGGATTGCGGTAAGAACAAAATATACTGCTGTAACTTACAAAGTTGCCAAATGCAATGCAACTCTTACCCCATATAGAGCTAGGCTGCAACCAAAAGACTTGTTATTGTTAACCATCTTTAGATAATTTATTTCACATTCAGTCAAATGAAAGTATGTATTCTTGTAGTATTCCTTATTTTACTAGTAAATCAGTAACTCAATAACAATATTATCATATAATATTAAGATTAAATACGATATTTTTGAATATTACAGTACCTATTGATAATACAACGTAATATTACCAATTTCACAAACTATACTGCATAAGAGGTATTTTTGGTGATACATTATTTCACCCTGTATAATGTACCTTGTGTTAATATTAATTCTTTGAGATCTCCTTATTTTCTTTCAACCCATGTCATACCGGTAAATTTTGTGGATTAATGTGGACTCGAAAAACCTGTTCGAGAGTGTCGCAATGTGACTAAATAATAGAGTTTTTAAGTCTATGGTCCACAGCATCTACTTTAAAAAACTAATAAAATTTGTAATTCCAATACAAATTTGTAGAGCTATTCTTCATGCTTGTGCAGCCGTTGACAGATAACAACTAAAAGAGCAGCAAATTGCAAATTTTCGTGGTTCTGTCTATGAATCGGTTATATTGAATTGAATTAAATTTATTTATAGATAATAAAATCCACATTTTGACAATAAGCTTTGAAATGTGTAATTTTAACTTGTTCGCTACATATGAAAAATCTGCGGGTCAACATATTGCCTCTACGCTCCCTGTCCATGTCCATATCGTCCCCAAGTATGTTGGAAACCCAGTTACCTAGGTATTTAAACTGACTTACGCTCTTGAGAGTGTCTTCATTTAAATTAATTGGAGGTATGTATCAGGGAAATATACCGGCAGCCTTAAAGACCATTTTTTTAATACCTATTTATTAGAAATAAATTAGTTCTTAATGATCAATTTCAAACTAGCCCCTTACGTCTATCAGGCTAATAAGTAATTATAGTATATTTTAATTTACTAGGTATATTGTTTATTTCCATGGATTATCCTAAACGTAACAGGCGATGTAACAGAAGGAATGCGGATCCCGAACTTCGAAGCGAGAGTTTCAGACGCAACTCAACAACAAATCCGATTGCCTGGTAGCATAAATTACCTAAAACGTGTTTGAGTAAAATGATGACTTGGAAATATACAAATAAGCGCATTGATGAGTCCCACGTCGATTTTCACGTATAACTCTTGCACCAGCACTTTGTAAACCTTTATTTATTTATTTCAAATACGACCTGAAACTTTTTGGTTGGAAAACTTTTTATAATTATTATCTCAGTTTTCCGCTACTTTTATCACATCGTCGCATCCTCCAATATAAGCTTAAATGCATTGGTAATGAGTTGGCGCGGCCTAACTAACCATCTGAATAAAAGGATTTAACTCCAGCGTTTTCATTCTAATTTATATGTTGCGATAACTATACGTTTGGGAAAGTCCTGGTCCCTGGTTTTTAAGCCCTGTATACAAAAGTTTTAGCTTGATCCTCTTGTTATGGAAATGAGGGTGGATATATAAATCCAATTAACAGGGGAAAATGGTACAGCTAGCTGTGAATTAAAAGTAGGAGTGATTTTATTAGTAAAGTGGTTGAAAGTAAATATCTCTACTACAATGATTACGGAACTATTTTATATTGGATAAAGACGATAATTTCGGCCAGGTCTTCTGAATTAATTATGATCCATTATTACAGTGAAAAAAAAAACAAGACTCGATCTGACTAGTTCAACTATTTTTGCGACATAAATATTACTTTTATTTACACAGTTTTTCGATTTATGTCAAATTGTCAGCTGTCTTCTATTTTTCAAATCGGCTACTTAACAATCGAGATCTAAGGTACAATATTAGACAAACATACATACGAACATACATGTAGTCTCATAGACGTATATAGATTACTAGTTGACGCCCGCGGTCCCACACACGTACTGAAGTTTTACCGTTCCCGTTTCCCACAGGAACTTGTTCCCGGGATGAAAAGTAGCCTATATGTTATTCTGATGTGTAAGCTATATTATTATAAAGTCTTATCAAAATCCATTCTGTAGATTTTGCGTGAAAGAGTAACAAACATCCATCCATACTTAAAAACTTTCACGTTTATGAAATTAGTAGGATTAGGAACATAGTTCTTTCTACTAAAGAATTTTTAAAAATGATTTCTAATATTCCTTTTTTAAAATTTAATTATTTTGCTTAAAAAATAATCCATAAAATAACACTCATCAGCAAACACGCTTATGACATTACTTGACATGAAAAATGTATAAACGGTACTGCGGGGTTAGCTCTAAAAGGTTTATGTGGTCTAAAGATGGACGCCGCAGGTAATTACGTAAATTCATGTAACAAAAACCCTTGCTTTGTAAAGTGCACGACACACGTGTGTTATTATAAAATTCATCAAATTTCCATACTTAGTATTTTCTCGTGTTTTAACCTTGCCTCTTGTTGAATTCGTAAATGGCGTGAACTAAATTTACATACATACATATTGTCACGCATTTATCCCCGAAGGGGTGTGCAGAGGCATACAATACGCCCACATTTCACCGTATGTATTTTTGTCCTACGTTAGCCTATTACATACCTTGATATTGCAGTGTTACACGTGGACAGTTTAAGCAAAAGGCCTTCAAGTTAAGCCCAACGACTGCAAGTTTACTGGCAATCGGGACCAAAGGCTGAAAGTGCCTTTCGAAGCAACATAAATTTAGTGTTGTAAAATATTGGTAATACTGGAAAGAAACTTCCATTCTGCTTACACAGTTACTGCAAAGGGATGCATTGTAGTTCGAATGTTATTTTATTGATGTTAATGACGAGTATATTGTAGAGGTCAGATATAAATCGTTACCAACAATGCCACACTGGTGTAATTATAACATTATAAGAAGTGGAGTAAAGCAGACTGACGTACTCTCTGCAAAACTAGTGTGTAGGATTTAGGAGTATTTTCGAAATTTATAATTAATAACTGCGAATACGCCCCCCGTGGTAAAAAAAAAGAAGATAAATAGTAACCCTATAGCACTCGGGGATAAAACAACTTTCTAAAAATCAAGGATTTTTAAAAATCGGTTTTGTGGATCGAGAGATTACCCCTTATAACCACAAAATCTCACATTAAAAATCAATCTAATATATTATGTTGGATGATAAGGTTCTTTAGACTTACATAAAACTCTCGTCCTCCAGTAACTTTTTGCGATCTAGACAGTTGTGATACGAGTATGTCAATTTATATTAAGTGAAGGAAATGTAAATTTTACCTAAATAAATAATTATCATTCACGTCTAAATCCACGATGAGGTGGTAGAGGTTTTTGTCCCACGTAACAGGTGGTGAGCCCATTGCCGTGTTGAAATAGACAGACGCAGATTGTAGCGCTGCTGTTGAAGCTTTTCAAGCCACCCATAAAGCCTTCAACTTGGCTTAATGACTGTCATGTTACTGGCAACCGGTACCAACGGCTAAACGTGCCTTCTGAAGCACGGAAACGCTCGCTAATGTAAGTGCAGCAAAGAGATCACCCTTCTGACTGTCGGGAGCCCTGGGGCTATACTTCCGAGCGATTCCCGGCTATAGACAGATGGAAGCGATACGTATGGTTTTAGTCGGTATCAGTCCGGCACAGCATCCATGAGGATTATCCGTACGAAAAAAATGACATAAAAAACCCATCTGAGACCAGCCATAGCGAAAGTTGCTTAACGCAGTGATCGTTTACAGACCAATGAGTGAGCGGGACGACGAGAGCTTCATAAATTCAATATTAAAGATAATTTATATTCAGAATGTTTTTTTTTTTATTTTACAGTATCTTATATTCGTTTTAACAGCTACGTTGTATCGGCCTCATTTCAGTATGATTATGTTCATTTCACTTAATACTGAGCAGTTAGTATAATAGACTCATTCTCGTCGTAGTCTAATTACGTGATCAAATTGAAAGGGTTGGTGCTCAGGCTTGAGTGAAATAAATGCCGTCTTTAGCGCTTTCATTTGATACACACGCTGTCGAGTATCAAAGAACAGTGTTTTGATCAAATACTGGAAACTTGAGCTAAGTAGATCAGGACTTACTAAGTATGTCTTATTCTGCTGTGTATTGCGACATTTTTTTTTATAAAAGCCGTCTAGCCCAAAGTAAGCTAATATAAGCTGGTGGTATTTGATCTAGTCGAATAGGAAACACCCGAATTCCGATACAAACATTTGCATATCACACAAATATTTATCTCGACCCGGGAATCTAATTCGCGGCAGTCGCATCTAGCACTTACGAAGCAATCGTTGATAGGTATAATATGAATAATAAAATAAAATAAAAATAAAAAGCCTCTGCCTACCCCTTCGGGGATAAAGGCGTGACATTATTTATAAGCGCAGCCCAAGGAGTTTTGTTGCAATTCTGTTGACGAAGGCACATAAAGGAAGATGTCATCTATAAACTTTTGTCTGTTAACAATGTGTAACACAAGTAGTCTGTATAACTTTGATGACATCTTTGTCTATACTAATACTATAAAGAAGAAAGATACGTTTGTTTGCAGTCGATAAACTTTGGAACTCTTTCACAATAAGAAATCCAAGTTATTCAAAAGTAACGTAGGCTATATATCTTTATGTTATATTCAAGGGAGCGGAGCAGTAATAATAAATGTCTACAAAACGGGCATATTTGCATACATTTCCTGGCATATATGACATAAATGGTGCTTTAAAATTCGAAGGCAAAGCCATGGAACTCAGCTAGTATATAATAAATCTGTCAGTTAGCCTGCAGAGCGTGTAACTAGCTGTCTAGTCAAATCCCCTAGTTGAACAAAATAGCAAAACAAATCTATAATTACAGTCAGCAATTAAATGCATGATAATAAAACGAACGAACGGAACGGATCGGTGAAAACTAGCTAGTAATAATATACAGATGTAAATAAGCTATGTGAAATGTCTATCTGTCCTAAATTTCTAATACATAATTTGACTGCCTCTGTGGCGCGGTGGGAGTGCATCCGAATGCTACGCAAGAGGTCGTGGGTTCGATTCCCACCCAGGATAAAACTTTGTGTGATGAACACGATGGTTTATTCTGTGTCTGGGTGTTATTTATCTAAAATATGTGTGTATTTAGAAATATATAGGTATGTTTATCAGTTATCTGGTTACCATAGTACAAGCTCTGCTTAGTGTGGAATCAGATGGCGTTGTGTGAGTTGTCCCAACAATAGAATATATATTAAAATAAGAAATCTTCAATTCAAAATGTGTATAATTATAATTCGTATAACCTTTAAACAATATAGGTACAGTACAATATATCATTCATCGTTTCTTGAAGGTAAAGATATGCTGTTTGGTTGCTTGAAATATCATGGGAAATAGGTTTCAGTAACATGTAGAGTTATCTACCGACCTGGAAGCGCTACAGAAAATACTAACTAAACTAGGGCATGAACATAAAAATGTCAACGGATATTTGTTGTGTTTGTTTACGATATATTATCAGTGTTCAGATGATCACTTCTGATGATATGCTGGACAACAAGTATCAAAATATATAAGTAGGTGCACTATAAAATGATTGAATAAGTATTGAATGCTGGATAGATAGTTTACAAATTTGTTTAGATTTGACCTTTCAATCCCGTTGATAAGATATAATAATACAGTCGGTTGCTAGTAACAGGGCAGTCATTACGGCAAGTTAGAGACGTTAAAGGTGGCTTGAAAAGTTCCCGATGAGCTAAATTATTATAATTAATATGAGCTAAATTATTAAAATTAAGATTTTATAATTTAGCTCATACGTAAATAGCACACTAACAAAATGATAAAATAATACAGACTTATAAACTATCATGGCAGTCGTTAAGCCAAGCTGAGGACCTTATGGGTGGCTTGAAAAGTTCCCGATGAGCTAAATTATGAAAATGTGGATTTTTAATAATTCCCCTCATACCTACATAAATAACATAGTAACAATAATTGGATAAAATAATACAGACTGTTGTCAGTAACATGGCAGTCGTTAAACCAAGTTGAAGGCCTTATGGGCGGCTTGAAAAGTTTCAACTGCAGGTAGCCATAACCTGCGTCTATCTACCTTCAACACGGCAATGGCCTCACCACTTATTACGTGAGACATAAATGCACATGGTGAACTGTGGGCGTATAATATGCATCTGCCATCCTTTCGAGTATAAGGAGTGATTGATAATACAAAGTGTCAAAATTAATTATGCACTGATGCCACTATCAGTTTATATTATAAACTGTTCAATATTACTAGCTTTAAAAAATCAATCCTATTTTTAGGATATTTTACTTCATAATCATACGAGCGTCTGTCTCAGTTGCGTCTCGCGACGTCCGCGGTCCGCTTTCCTACTAAGATATTTTACTTACTTTTTCCTAAAAAACCCAGTATTACGTTCATCTATTCTAATATTATAAAGCTGATGAGTTTGTTTGGTTGAACGCGCGAATCTCAGAACCATACGGTCGGATTTGAAAAATTATTTTTGTGTTAGATAGCCCATTTATCGAGGAAGGCTATAAGCTATATACCATTACGTTACTACACTGGTGAGCAGAGCAGTAGTCATAAATGTCGACAAATAGGGCAATTTTTTATGCATCATTGTAGAATTTATAAGCGACGGGATTAAATAGGTGCGACGGGAGGTCCAAATACTCCACGGGTGAAGCTGTAGGTGTCATCTAGTTGCATATATAATTTAAGACAGTATAAATAAGTACAATGTTACAATATAAATAATATGTTGCCTGTTACAATATAAATAAGTACATTTTATTGCCAATGTCTTTCTTATATAATACGCGCTGTAAATCATCTCGCAGCCAGCACAGAACAAATCAGATGATGGCAGTTTGGTCATTGACAGTGTGACTTTCTGGGCTTGGCGTGTAATTTTGTTCAAACCTTACATAGGTACCTAAGATAAAGAATATAATAGTACATTCTACAAGAAGAACAATAATTTGTCTCTGGATAATATTAAAGGAAGGCCACATTTTGTAGAAGGCTCAATTACATATTACATATTTCCAGGGTAGCAACTACGTCAGTCTCGTGTCAGTGGCGTAAACAAACAATAAGTGTTTTTGTGGTGTTTATTTTTATTTTGTTTTAATTTATTAATTTAAATTTTTATTTTTATTTTATTTATCAAAGTTTTTCGGCCCCTTAGACCCACCCCAGTTTCTTGCTTCGGAAGGCACGGTAGGCCGTTGGTCCCGGTTGCCAATAAAATGGCAGTCATTAAGCCAAGTTGAAGGCCTTATGGGCAGCTTAAAAAATTCAACAGCAGGTCGCCGCAGCCTGCGCCTGTCCATTTCAACACGACAATGGGCTCACCACCTGTTAAGTGGGACAAAAATGCATACGGTGAAATATCGGCGTTTAATTTGCCTCTGCCTACCCCTTCGGGGATAAAGGCGTGACAATATGTATGTATGTAAGTATGTTTATTTTATTAATTTACGTGTAAGTTTTAACTCTCTTATTTTTTTTATGTTATAAGACTGCGGTGATGGTGGTATTCTGAATTTAAGTAGTCAACCAGCCTCGTCTCTGAATTGCCTGGTTCGCTGTCCTCATTGTTCCCAAGCACGTATTTTTAAGGGTCAGCGAGGTTTGAAACTACATTTTGGGAAGGTACTATAAATCCCAAAATGTACTTTCGAACACATCAACGCTTGAGGCCCAACATGGTCAAATTCCATTTTTGGCAAACCATTTCAAAATTTAAAAATTCTGTTCCGGTTTTAAAAAGGATACCCCGTGCTGCAAGGCCTGCAGTGGCACAAAGCCTGGCCCACTGTATTGGCCTTGTAGTACGGGAAAATTCTACTTTTGCTTGGGAGCAATTATTTACCTTTTCTTATAGGATTCTACATGTTTCTAAAAATCAGGCAACCAATAAATCTTCGACGACCCAAATTAAAGAAAACTGTAATCCGACGCGTTTATTTGACCCCAAATTCACAACTTTCCATAGCAATTCCTTATTTTATTATGTAGAATCTAAATTAGGCGAAGGTGACATAAGAGGAGCAATCGGGTTATTATTTAGTTGCGACATGGTGGCGCCTTGCTCTCAAGATACTCTCGCAGATCTGAGGAGCAAGCATCCTGCGCCAATAGATGACTTATCCTTTCCCGACCCTCCAAATTCCGAATCTGACTTTTTGATTGTTTCAGCCAAGGAAGTTTTAACAGCTGTTAGCTCCTTCCGAAGTGGTTCTGCTGGTGGTTTAGACGGTTTGACTCCACAACATTTAAAAGATCTATTGAACCTGGCCGCCGGGGAAGCCGGCGAGGTACTTTTGAAGGAGCTAACAGGTTTGGTTAACCTTATGTTATCCGGCAATGTGGACGAAGGTTTCATCGACATTCTCTATGTTGTCAATCTGTGTGCCTTACGCAAGAAGGAAGGTGGCATTCGTCCCATTGCCGTTGGAAGTACTTTCAGGCGTATGGTAGCCAAAATTTGCTGTCAATTTTATAAAGAAGAATTGTCAAGCAAATTCCAACCCCTACAGCTCGGATATAGGTCAAAAGGGAAGCTGTGAAGCTGCCATTCATGCCCTGTCTACTTACCTTGGCTGCGGAAAAGGAGAGGTCATTCTTAAAGTTGACTTGAAGAATGCCTTTAAATAAGTAAATAGGGACACCTTGTTGACACAGGCCAAATTGGAAACACCCAAAATTTTTTTACTTTCTTAGGCAGTGCTACAGTAACCCATCAAAATTATTGTATAAGGAAAACATTTTAGATTCAGCAGTGGGTTGTCAACAAGGTGACCCTCTTGGGCCACTCATTTTCAGTTTGCCAATACACCCAATAATTAGCCAGCTAAATTCGAAATTTAACGTCTGGTATTTAGATGATGGCACTCTAGGAGGGGATGTAGACACAGTTATTAAAGATTTGGCATTGATAAAAGATAAATTTAAATATGTTGGTTTGGATCTAAACCCTACAAAGTGTGATATTTTTCTAAATGATAATATTGATAGTGTTTCTACGATTTCAAAATTCAATGTTTTGGCCCCAAATTTAAAAAAATTGTTCAGAAATGTTCTCTCCGCTTCCTAGGGTCTCCTATTCTAGAAGAAGCCTATGATTCTTTCATTGAGGAAAAAATTAAAAATTTTAGTGAATTTGCGGACCGACTCCGTCAAATTAATATACAGTCGGCGTTTACAATAATTCGGCATTGTCTTTTCGTACCTAAATTTACTCATGACCTTCGGTCATCTCAATTTTTTAAACCTCCAAACCTTTTGAAACATTTGGACTAAATTATTCACACCAAGCTGTGCAAAATTTTGAATGCAGATTTGGACGAGCGAGCGTGGCTCCAAGCGTCGTTACTAATACACTGGGGCGGCCTCGGTATTCGAAACATTTCTGACAGAAGTTTACCAGCATTTTTGTCTTCAATACATGGCACCGATGAATTGACCAGGAAAATTTTAATTCAATTTCAATCTTGCCTGGCACTTCAGAATTAACCAGTGTAGGTAGTTAATTCTGAAGTGAAGATTGAAGCCATAAATGCTTGGAAACTTACTTGCCCAGATACTGTTTTGCCCACCAATCCATGCTCCCAGAGGCAGTGGTATAAGCCGCTCTGCAACGAGGTTAGACAACATTTATTGAATACGTGTTTGAATGTTGCAGAACGTGCTCGCCTATTGGCTGTGGGAGAGTGGGAATCAGGTGTTTGGCTTCAGGCTCTTCCTTCGCCCAACATGTACCTATGTTGGACGACACTACATTCAAAATTGCTGTCTGTCTTCGTTTAGGTGCTCCCTGCGTTTCTCCGCATTGCTGTCAATGTGGTGAAGCAGTCGACAGCCTTGGGCATCACGGTCTCTCATGCAGCAGTAGCGCAGGTCGCAGGTCACGTCATGCTTATCTTAATGACATTATCCTTCGGGCTCTTGTTACTGCCGGTGTTCCAGCCGTACTAGAACCTAACGGTTTGGCGCGTGGCGATGGCAAGAGACCAAACGGTATGTCATTGGTGCCATGAAAGATGGGAAAGTCTTTAGTTTAGGATGCAACTTGTGTTGACACCCTGGCTTCTTCTCATCTTCAAAGCAGGGCGGGTTGCGCTTGTGCTGCTGCTGCATCTGCCGTGACTCTCAAGCGGCGCAAATATAATAATTTAATAGGTAATTATATTTTTGAGCCATTTGATATCGCAAAGCGACTGGTCGACTCTTCTCGTGACCATAGGGCTGGCCTCTTTTTCGCTCAGAGAATAAACATTGCCATACAACGTGGCAATGCGGCCAGTCTTATGGGAACTTTACTAGATTTTGATAGGGATGAATTCTTGAAACCTAGTCGGGGCATCATTGTCAGTCTTGTAATAATCCCCACCACCTCTATATATTTTTTGTACTGGGTTCTGTAAATATGTTTAATTTTAATAAGTTAAATTACTAATATACATTTTCTATTTAAGACTATGTCTATCTTAAGATTTCTCATTTCATTTTCTATTTATCTTAACATTAATCCTTCACGGAGTGCTAAACGGAAAATACAACTACGTGAGAGGTTAACTCCTAACTTTTATTACGAACTAATTACTTACGAATTTAACAACACAAAAAGGACTAAAGAGGAAATATGGTGTGGCCTTAGTAATACATATGCCTAGATTTATCATCCAGTACTTAATGAAATAGCACACTAACATTAACTAGATTAACTTCACCTACAATAATTTCAGTGTGGTTGAAAATATAACTCGATTGTGGTAGATCAACGAAATTAATGAATAATCTTGATGAATAACAATTTACCAATTATAAATGGAACATAATCGCTTAAGAAACGTAAGAGTGAAAAATGAAACTTTGGTTTCCCGATTTATTAAGCATAGTCTGTTATCTATAAATATGATTAAAAAAGATCCAAACCAAACAAAATTCCACCCAGACAGTCATACAAGACCGCAAGTTTTCAGCTCAAGATCTTCTTCCGACATAGGAATACGCCAAAGGAAGATGGACGAAACCTAAGACAAAAAACCCCGGTCAAGTGAATTTGTTTTCTATTTTTGTAATCTCTTTCTACAATGTCTGCACTCACTTACACCCACCCTCTTTCCCCCTTCACCTAATCATGCGTATGACTTTAAAGCTAATAGATACAAATATTCAACTACCATAATTTAATCATTCTGACGGCTGACAGTGAACAATCACATTGGGCATTACGTACATTATCTGTGCGCCGTCGAGATATAAATTCAGTTAAATTGAGACCTACTGTGTAGGTGATATAATTCAATTAGATTGCTAACAATTTGTTAGCTTGTCCAACGACATTCTGAGTTATGTTGGTATTGAACTCAGGGTTGATATATTTTAGAAACCTTTAGCTATCAAAGATTATAGTAAAATATATTTGATCAGATTTGTTTTGAATGAGAGATTGGATCTGCAAAAAATTTGGTATTTTTAAAATTTAAATACTGTATTAAAAATTATAATGTCTCTGTAGTCATCGTCGATTAAGTAATTTTTGCAATTAAAACATCACTAGCACCTCAGCCGATTTATACCCACTGCTGAGCATGACCACCCATGAAATAGCCGCTGCCACCGGCATCCGCAGGCTTCTAAAATTCTTATAAGGTAGTCTACCAGAAGCGTATATAGTGGTTCCACCACTATATACGCTTCGGTCAAATCTGTTATTTATTGGTAAAGAGCTATTAGTGATATGAATATCAGCGGGTATCAAATTCCTTGTGAAAATTAACGCTACCTTCCCTACTACTATGTTAGTACTAGCTAATATAATAAAAATAATGAATGAATAAATATGATGTATTATGAGCTAAATGCTCTTGTTATCAATCCTTTTACATACAAAATTAAAAACATTTTCCTTAAGTTACTCTTACTACTGGTACTGGTACTACCTATAAACAATCATCCTTAATTGAATTTATTACAAAAGTCTCTCGTTTAACTCAACCAACTCAGCAGTTTGACATAATTCTGAAATTATTCAGATTACTATTTCCCGAATGCAAGTGACTGATGGAAACTTCATGACGGAGTTTGTCACTATACTACGAACAAATTACGAAGACAATTAATCGCCAAGAATAAATTTTTCTTGACTGTAAATAGACATATTGTTTCTGGTATAAATAAACGTTCTTAAACAAGCCTGTGATCGGATAAAATAGTGTTTTATATTTTATGGTGTAGGGTTGGGAACATCCACGTGGGACACGAAAGGTGGAATATCTCTTCCCACTGCGAGGCAGTATAGCCACTTACGCTCAATACCCAAGCGTATTAAGCATAGTCTGTTATCTATAAATATGATTAAAAAAGATCCAAACCAAACAAAATTCCACCCAGACAGTCATACAAGACCGCAAGTTTTCAGCTCAAGATCTTCTTCCGACATAGGAATACGCCAAAGGAAGATGGACGAAACCTAAGACAAAAATCCCCGGTCAAGTGAATTTGTTTTCTATTTTTGTAATCTCTTTCTACAATGTCTGCACTCACTTACACCCACCCTCTTTCCCCCTTCACCTAATCATGCGTATGACTTTAAAGCTAATAGATACAAATATTCAACTACCATAATTTAATCATTCTGACGGCTGACAGTGAAGATTTACTCACTTACGTACGTTTACACAATCACATTGGGCATTACGTACATTATCTGTGCGCCGTCGAGATATAAATTCAGTTAAATTGAGACCTACTGTGTAGGTGATATAATTCAATTAGATTGCTAACAATTTGTTAGCTTGTCCAACGACATTCTGAGTTATGTTGGTATTGAACTAAGGGTTGATATATTTTAGAAACCTTTAGCTATAAAAGATTATAGTAAAATATAATTTTACTTTGAATGAGATTTTCACATTTGTTTTGAATGAGAGATTGGATCTGCAAACATTTTGGCATTTTTAAAACTAAAATACTGTATTAAAAAATAATGTCTCTGTAGTCATCGCCGACGAAGTAATTTTTGCAATTAAAACATCACTAGCACCTCAGCCGATTTATACCCACTGCTGAGCATGACCACTCATGAAATAGCCGCCGCCACCGGCATCCGCAGGCTTCTAATTAATTCTAATTAATAATTCTTATAAGGTAGTCTACCAGGTGGACTACCTTGGTGTGGTTGCCACTCGAGTACTTATTGACCCCATTTGTCAATATGATCTAGGAGCAATATGTCCTCCGCCCTCTTCGAAAGCTATGATTTTAATCCGGGTTCTCCTTCGGACACTCCAAACATAGCCCTCTTCATTGCCCTCTGCGTGACAGTTAACTTTTCAGTAAGCAACAATGTTAAGGGCTACGTCTCAGTGCCATATATCATCACAGACAAAACACAATGGTCAAATAACGGTATTTTAGACGAAAAGACTTTTGATCCGATCGATAACATAGACATAATTTCATCATGTGCATTTTTAGCTCAACTAGTTCAGATGCCTTACTGAGTTTCTTGAGCAATGTGCTGACCTCATCCTGGGTCTTGGTTATGGCTACTATAAATCATTAGCAAATTTAAGACCATGTATGCCTCATCCAACGCTGTTCAGAGAAATAACATGTCTTTGTCTTACTCAAAAGTTATATAAAGCGTATATAGTGGTTCCACCACTACCAGACTGACTGACGGTCAAATCTGTTATTTATTGGTAAAGAGCTATTAGTGATATGAATATCAGCGGGTATCAAATTCCTTGTTAATATATGGTATAAATAAACGTACTTAAACAAGCCTGTGATCGGATAAAATAGTGTTTTATATTTTATGGTGTAGGGTTGGGAACATCCACGTGAGACACGAAAGGTGGAATATCTCTTCCCACTGCGAGGCAGTATAGCCACTTACGCTCAATACCCAAGCGAGATACGAACAGCCTATCTACATATGGGCTACCTAGTCTAGTGTCGCCTCACGTAGGCGTGCTCCCCGACTATTTATTACGAGTAGGTATAGGCCAGGATGGTGGTCAAATGGCGGCTGGTACTAACGCTCACTTGCTGTGGCTTGCTTGCTAGTTAGAAATTGAGCTCCGCTCCAGATATAGAACCCAAGCTCCAGCAGGAACATATTTTTCGTGCTTCTTCTCGTGGGCAGAAAACAAAGGAGGTGGCCTTTGCTATCGGATGGGCCCAAGAGAAGAAGCACTTGGTGCTTGCCTTGGCAGGAGGTTCGGAATAATATAGCGCTCAGTGGGAGGGCTATGCCCTATTATAGTGTGGCCTCTGCTTGAAGACAAAACAAGTCTACGCGTCCTTTGACACTGGACATCGTTCGGAAGTCGTTAGACCGGCGATGGCTACCCTTGGCGTCAGTTCTGGACACTGACGCAGAGAATTCAAGCCCGACATAACCTTACATAATATGTTGCAGAATAACGTCGTTGTCTGCAGTAACCTGTGACGCCGACGGCTGGTAGCTCTCAGCCCTCTGCCTGCCCTCTCTACCACGGCCTGCCCCTCCGAGGTCGGCGACGTGGAGGACTGACTCGTGGCCCTTTCTTCACAACCTGTGAGCCTCTTTAGAAGAAATATGTGGACCTTTAACTTTTCCCCCGGTTTCCCTGGCCTTATTTTAACATCTATTAAATTATTTTACCATTTCTTTTTTTTTACTTTTTCTTTTAAGCCGGGACTCCTCCAAATCTGGTGATAGTTTTCTCCTTGACCTTACATTTTCTCCCCGGATAAACGTAACGTTACAAGGTTAAGGTGATTTAGTGATAGTCTGGCTTAGTTTTGGAAACCCTACACGTAGTTGCCATGTAGCAGAGTAGTAAAAATGACCGAATGTACCTTGTAAAAAATGCTTGATGCATGTAGCTACAAATACTTATTTTCAATGTTTAACATACCAGAAAAGAGTTTTTAATGTTGACTTTTAGCACGAAAATGTTTGATAGTGGAATTACCAAAAACTGTCTTATCCCAGACAGGACTGACCCTAGCTAAAGACGCTTACCGCAGGCACCGTTTAGCGCTAGCGAGGCTAAGAGCGCATTGTGTACAGCTATTTATAATGTGAGGAATAGTTTTGCTGAAACAACACATTTCACTGGTCTAATAATGTTTGTGAATGCGAGTTAAACTGCAGATAAGATTCCTTCGCCCATTAATTAATTAAATAAATAGTGTTCACTTTTTGTTACAGTGCAATAATTTACACATGTAAGTGTTGTTTTTGCTTATCACATTTGGATTGTTTAGCAAAACTCGAATTTCTTTGAACGTAACTATTGTTCAATAATGAGTAGCTATCGGTGTAACTCAATTATGTTGTAATAAATTAAAAATTCTTAATCATTTTGTTTAGTAAAACTAGATGAAGTATAGATGTCACTCAATAACATGCTATTCGTTAGAATTTTGAGAAACCTTGTGTTCAGCGTAATATTAGTTGTTGATAGCAAAGGTTGAGAAATGCACTGATTGTCTTGCTTAGGTCTCATGTCGTGTTACTGCTTTTATCGAATTGGACAGGCCCTTTGCTGTAAATTACACCTGACATGTTTGATAGGATTTAAGTCAGATGATTGTGCCGACAGATTCAAAATTTTAAAATCTTTAGCCCACGAATAAATACATATAGTCACCCATCTGAGGATGAGACATAGCGAAATTGCTTAAGGCAATGATCGTTTACAGAACGCTAAGTTAGCGGGGCTACGAGCGCTTTTATAAATGAATATGTACGTTTGGTTTGAAATGTACGTTTGGTTTGAACACGTCCAATGAATGAGTGAGGAACGTTTGACGAAGAAGATATATTGTACAAAAGTAGAGGGTAGTAGGATTCAGGGTAGGCCGAGACTTACATATGAAGACCACGTGCGCAGATTCTAGTCAAAAATACTCGGATACACAGACATGCGTGCATGTATAAAGCGATTGATGAATCTGCAAGAAGCGAAAGAAATATGCATGGAACGCGAAATCTGGCAATCTGTCCTCTCTGACTACCCCGTTAGGGTTATAGCGTGAAGATAGTTAGTCAGTTAGCAGTATGTACTTATCTTTAAATGGTATAAAATTCATAGAAATCAAATATGGAGCTAAACAGTCGTTATTTGCGAAAAAAGATCTATTATAACAATATAAAATAACTGATAGATATTTAAATCTCATATTGTTGAAGACAAACAATAAACAGAAATCTGCAAGCAATAACGGTCAATTTGCTTTCTACTATAATTTGATCGATGGTGCGGTAGCCGTCCCTGAAATAAACGAACATATAGACTACTAGCCGATCCCCTCGGCTTCTCCCGTGACATATTTTTAACTCTCTGGCACCTATTTAACCCCGGTGTTTATATTTTTTACAATGCTGTATCTAAATTTGTCCGATTTATGACATATATCATCACTGCCACATACAGTAGTTATACACTACATATAGTAGTTCCTTATTAAATTAGCTATCTAATACAAAATATTTTTTCTATTCTAATCGGTGGGTCCTGTCATTAGCGCGCTCAACCAAACAAAACAAGCACTTTAGGTTTATAATATTAGCATAGATATATGATACACAAAACATGTATCGAATAGTATATTATTATTTGTATGCGGAACCATTCTGCCCATAATTCTGAGTTCACTGATATTTATAGCCTATTTGTAATCGACACATAAATTCAATATCAACACCAATTATTTTTTTCAATTACAGTGAAAATGATTTTCAACTATTTACAACTTATACTGAAAGTATTTCAAAGGCGAGCTCAGTTTTATTTCGTTTGTTTGTTAACTGTAATCGTTTTGATATTGCTTCTGATAGATTTTTAATTGCGAGCAATTTCAAAGCAGAATTCAATTTCGAGCTAAGTTTGCATTCATAGACATGATTAGGTAGCATGCTATTAGATTGTATGGTAACTGTGTGTTGATTAGATAGGTACTACGCGGCATAAACAAATTAAAGATGGTTCAAATACTTAATTAACTATTTTCAAGCTGTCTCACTGACGGGGTAGTCAGAGAAGACAGCACCAGGCTTCGCGATCCAGGCATACTTCTTACGCTTCCAGCAGATTCATTAATCACTTTGTTGACTTTTAGCACGAAAATGTTTAATAGTGGAATTACCAAAAACTGTCTTATCTCAGACAGGACTGACCCTAGCTAAAGACGCTTACCGCGGGCACCGTTTTATAGAGTATTGAGCTAGCGAGGCTAAGAGCGCATTGTGTACAGCAATTTATAATGTGAGAAATAGTTTTGCTGAAACAACACATTTCACTGGTCTAATAATCGTGATAATGTACGTGAAGAACTTTTAGACGAATGGCAGCTGCGTTGGAACACTTCCATCAAAGGGCGCCACCTCTACCAGTTTTTCCCAGACGTTCGTGAACGCCTAGGAATGTCCTGGCTGGAGGTTGATCACTGTGTTGCTCAATTTCGTACGGGAATTTCTTTAGGAGCAAATTAAATTCGTTTAAGCTGGTTGAGTCACCGTTCTGTCAGTGTTCAACTGCTGACGTCAAATATGATCAGACCGCCCATCATATAATTTGGGAGTGTAGCATTTGGCAAAATGAGCGATATAATATGCTTAATTGTTTACAAGTAACGTCGGGAGTAGTTTACTATGCGGATCTCGTGGCATCGAGGGTGAATTTTCGTGCTTTTGGACGTTTCTGCCATGCATATTACTGGGGTCAAACATGGCTTACATAGGACCCATAATATTTTATTACCGTAGTGCTTCCCTATTTCTATAGGATTTACACCTAGTTGCTTTCCAGGTCTCCCGCTTTGCATAGGAGGGAAGAGGCATAACGTTCTTTTCTTACTTCCTCACATTATCTTCTGATTAATTTCGTTGCGGGTTCCAAGACATGCTAACTTCTCCTGGGACATCACCGAGATCGAGCTCAGAGTAATTTTTCTGGTGTTTTGGTCATTGCTGTAAATCCTGGTTTACAGTAGTCACAGTAATGGAAATGTGGGTGGGATTCGCCCCAATTAAAAAAACTAAAAAACTAACTAACTATCTTCACGCTGTATCCCTGACGGGGTAGTCAGAGAGGACAGATCGCCAGGCTTCGCGATCCATGCATACTTCTTTCGCTTCTTCGAGATTCATCAATCGCTTCATACACGCACGTCTGGGTATCCGAGTACTTTTGACCTTTCCGTTTTTGAGCAATCTGCTCACGTGGTCTTCATATGTAAGTCTCGGCCTACCCTGACTCCTTCTACCCTCTACTTTTGAACAATATATATTCTTCGTCAATCGTTCCTCACTCATTCGTTGGACGTGTCCAAACCAACGGAGCACGCCCTTTTCCAGCTTAACGCTGACACTTTCATTCAAACCTGCCAAATTGCGTATCACTTCGTTACGTATTCGGCCAGCCAAGGAAACGCCGCACAACTTTCGAAGTGATCGCATCTCCACAGCATTCAATTTACTTTCATGCATCTGCTGACATACCCAGGTTTCACTACCGTAAAGCAAAGTTGGCACTAGCACTGCGTTATGAATCGCCAGTCGTGCTTCTTTTACGATGCTTTGTCGCTTTACTAACTGGGACAAAGCACCGTTA
This sequence comes from Thumatha senex, assembly GCA_948477245.1. NCBI lineage: Eukaryota > Metazoa > Arthropoda > Insecta > Lepidoptera > Erebidae > Thumatha > Thumatha senex. Next base: position 17,093,721 of record OX419732.1, on the reverse strand, counting down.
ACTTTGTTTCCGGCAGCTACTCGCCGTTCCACATCCAAATCACATCTTCCATCCGCGCTAAACATACTTCCTAAATACACAATTTCATTCACTTGCTCTAGACGTTCCTGGTTTACCCTAATCTCGCATTTAGTTCTTACGTCACCTCTTTCAAATACTAGAACCTTAGTTTTACTTGCATTCAAGCGGAGACCCTTACTTTCACACCCCTCTTTCATATTAGTGACTAATGCCTGAAGGTCGGCTTCTGATGAGGCCATGAGCACCGCATCATCAGCGTACAGCAGACAGTTTACTGTAAAGTCACCCAAATTCACACCCATATTAAAATCTTTCAACTTCTGCAGGCAACTGTCCAGATACACTATGAACAGCCAGGCGGACATGACACATCCCTGTTTGACGCCTGTACAGACATCAAAAAGAGGTGACACATCCCCCCCTACTCGCACGCAAGCCTTACAGTCCCTATAAAGCGACTGTATTGCCCGCAGTAGCGAGCCGTCCACACCATATCCTGGCAGCAAGTCCCACAGCGTTTCTCTCACAACGTTATCAAATGCTTTCTCTAGATCCACAAAAGCGCAGAAAACCTTCTGGCTAAGAGCCAGAAACTTTTCCGCGATCATGCGGAGAGAAAACACTTGATCCATGCAACCTCTTCCACGTCGGAATCCGCATTGAGCCTCCCATAAATACCTTTCAGACTTTTCTTGCATTCGTGCCGTTATAACCTTTGCATACACCTTACTAGCTAAGCTGACCAAGCTGATCGCCCTGTAGCTGGAGCAGTTTAGGCGCGAGCCTTTCCCTTTGTAAATAGGTACTACAACTGCTACTCGCCAGTCATCTGGGACCTCACCCGTCCGCCAGCACAAGTTGCATAACAGACATAGTGTGTCCCAGACACGCGACCCACCGTACTTGATCATCTCAGCAGTGACTCTGTCTTTTCCCGCAGCCTTACCACATTTCATACTTCTTATTGCTTGTTCTATTTCTTTCATACTAATGACTTCAATGACATCGGGATCCGGAGCATCGAAGTGAGCTCCACTTCCCGATGTGGCATCTCTGTCTTTTCTTGCATACATCTTTCCATAATATTCACTCCATCTCTGCAGGACGTCACTTTGGTCTGTTAGGACGTCATTGTTAACACTAAGCACTTTATTCATACTGCAGATTGCCGAACAACTCCGGGTCTTGCCTACCTCTTTCCAGAAGAGCTTGGCATTATCCCGGAAATTGGACGACAACCAATAAAAAAAAAGGTCTAATAATGTTTGTGAATGCGAGTTAAATTGCAGATAAGATTCCTTCGCTCATTACTTAATTAAATAAACGGTGTTCACTTTTTGTTACAGTGCAATAATTTATACATTTATTATTCTTATTGCTAATCACATTTGAATTGTTTGGCAAAACTTTAATTACTCTTATCGTAACTTTTGTTCGATAATGAGTAGCTATCGATGTATATATTGTAGTATTAAAAATTCTTAATAACATTTTGTATATTGTAGATTAATCATTTTGTTTAGCAAAACTTTAACAATTATACAGATTTGATTTGCCACACTATTACATGTTTTTCGTTTGAATTTTGAGATACCTTGTGTTTATCGTAATATTAGTTGCTGATAGCAAAAGATGAAAGATGCATTAATCGTCGTTAGGTATCAGGTCTCATGTTATGTAACTGCTTATGTCAAGTTAGATAGGCCCTTTTCTGTAAATTATACCTGACATGTTTGATAGGATTTAAGGCGAATGATGGAGCAGACCAAATTAAAATTTGAATATATTTAGCCCATGAATACATACGTAATATAGTCACCCATCTGAAGATCAGACATGGCGAAGCTATGAGCACTTCTATAAATGAAAATGTACGTATGTTTAAATGGTATAAATTCATATAGGGCGTCAGCCAAATATCGTCAAATAAAAAGTCTATTATAACAATATAAAATAACTGATAGGTAGGTACTTATTTCTCAAATTGTTGAAAACAAACAGTAATCAGAAATCTGCGAGTCAATTTGCTTTCTACTATAATTTGATCGATGGTGCGGTAGCCGTCCGTGAAATATACGCACGTATAGAAGACTACTTGCTGACCCCCTCGGCTTCGCCTGTGACATATTTTGAACTCTTTTGCACCTATTTAATCCCGTTTTTTAATATATTTTTTTACAATGCTGTATCTAAATTTGTCCAATTTATGACATATATCATCACTGCTTCAGTCTCATGTAATTGCGGGATGATATTATATAGTAGTTCCTCATTAAATGAGCTATCTAACACAATAGCATTTTTCTAGTCTAATCGGTACGTCCTGTTATTAGCGTGTTCAAAACAAGCACTTGAGGTTTATAATATTAGTATAGATATATAATTCACAAAACATGTATCTAAAACAATATATTATTTGTATGCGGAACCATTCTGCCCATAATTCAGAGCTCACTGATATTTATAGCCTATTTGTAATCGACAAATAAATTAATTTCAACACCTATTATATTTTTCAATTACCGTGAATATGATTTTCAACTATTTATAACTTATACTGAAAGCATTTTTCAAGGCGAGCTCAGTTTCATTTCATTTGTTTGTTAACTGTCATCGTTTTGATATTGCTTCTGATAGATTTTTGATTGCAAGCAATTTCGAAGCAGAAATAAATTTCGAGCTAAGTTTGCATTCATGGACATGATTAGGTGGCATGCTAACATCAGCGGAATTTATTAGAAGACAATCTCCTGTAATTTGAAATAACAAGTATAGGTAATAATATTAATTCCAGAAATTGCCAAGATTTCTTACACAGATCAGTGTATTGATGTTCCCGAATAATTTTCTTGTAAATAGCTAATAAAATGTACGCATTGATCATAATATATGACGATATAACGTCGGAAACTTCTAAAAAGTTCCTCACATTTGTTACTTTGTTTAATCGGAAAATTATTTGAAAGAAACGAAGTAAAAAATTTGGTGATTTAGTCTTATGCTTAGCCTTTTTCTAAAAGCCTCGAATACTTAGCCAGGGTACTAGCTTTAGTGATAGGGTACTAAATGATTTTTTGTTAAAATTTTAGCCAGATTGATCTAGAAAATTTCTAAACGCGTGCGTAAGTTATTGCAGCCACAGAGAATTCAATTGTGAAACATATTGCAAGTGCTCAACTGGGAAATTAGTACCATCCTTTAGAATATTTACTTGGGCAATTTTTATTTTATTGACATAGTTATATTAAACGAAAGATAGACAAAAGGTTTTTGTACTCTGTTTGTAAATGATTTTGGTAACTAAAGTTCAGTCATCCTGTTTTATAGTAGGTATCTACAAAGAAGGTAGATAGTTGAGGAGTATGAGGTGCAAAGATCTCTGGGGTCCAAGTGGCTTCATCTGCTGACAATCAGACAAATCTCTGGTTCAGGTACCCTTTTTAGGTTGGAAGGTCAGACGGCAATTGCTCTCAATTTTAACAAAAAAAAACTTATGGATACCAATAATAAAAGTGAATCTCTGGCTATAAATAGGTAAGGTTCGGAAGAAACAGGGAAGAAATTTTTTATATGTACAATATATGCATATTTATATTCTATTTGGATCGAGATGAGTGTTAGAGCGAAAAATGGAAAAATCTTTATTCATGTGGGTCACAAAATAAGACTTATGAACGTCAAGATTATTGCTTCTACTTTTACATTTACTCCCAGATTCGCACAGCAATAGGTAGAGCCTGAGGAATAACCTGGCAATAAAAGTCATGGCCACTCTTTTCTAATCGCCAGTAATTACATTAGTTCGACTTATCAATTATACAGTAATGAGTTTATGCAGAAGAAACAAAATTCGAATTTAAATTTCAAATTCAAATATATTTTATTGCAAAATACATAATTTTGGTGTTATACATAAATCAATTATGTTCTGCCATATTTCGCTAGAAAACATGCAATAGACTAAAATGTCAAACAAACTTAAAATTATAATGTCAATTCAAATCCATACATACTACAAGCAATAAAATAATTTTAAAATAGTTGTTAATAGATGTCAAACATTAATCAATCAAAGTAATGTAAACAAAATAGTTATTAATAAATATCAAACACTAATTAATTATGGTAATGTCAAACAAATAAACAATATCATTCAAATATTCATCAATACTAAAGTAAGCCTTATCCAATAAATAAAATAATATAAAATAAAATAAAATAGCCTTTTATTTGCTCCTAATAAATAAGTTTATATTAAAAAATAACTTGGATTTTATTTTTCTTTATTCATTAGAAAAAGGTAAAGGCCTCCTCCAGGCTTTGCCATCTATCTCTATTATGTGCTAGTGAGACCCATTTCTCACTGGCCACTGCGCGGATATCGTCCGACCAACGCCTGTTCGGGCGGCCTACGCGGCGCTTTCCATCTACTGGGCCGCGCCACTCGGTTACGACCTTTGTCCAGCGCCCGTCGCCATACCTCGCCAGGTGTCCGGCCCACTTCCACTTAACTCGTCTTATATGTTCCATAGCGTCCCTCACTTTTGTTCTTTGTCTTATTTCTTCATTTCTTACTCTATCATTTAGCTTAATTTTGAGGAAGCTCCTCTCCATAGCTCTTTGGCATACCGAGATTCGTTTTGCGTTAGCTTCGGTTAAGAACCAGGTTTGACAACCGTATGTTAGAGTAGGAAGAATACAGGAGTCCATCAGCCTTTTCTTGATAGTAGTAGGCATGTTTGATTTAAATAAGTGTTTAAGGGACCAGTATCGTTTCCAAGCTAAAGTGATCCGTCTGTTTATTTCCTCTGTGTCTATTTCTCTGAAAGATATAAGCTTCCCGAGGTACATATATTCATTGACGTGCTCAATGTTCTCGTTGTTGATTTTTACAGGTGTGATTATAGAGTTCGTTAATATTCTAGTCTTTTCAAAGTTTATTTCCAATCCAACCTTTTCGCTACATTTATGTAGAGTTGTCATTATAACCTGGATTTCTTTGGCGCTGTTTGATAGGAGAACTATATCATCGGCGAATCTAAGATGACTTAAGTATTTGTCTCCTAATTTTACCCCTATGCCCTTCCAATTAATATTGTGAAATATTAGCTCCAGCACGGCTATAAATATTTTCGGGGACAGAGGGTCATCCTGTCTAGTGCCTCTACATACCTTAAAGAATGGACCTTTTTTATCTAATTTTACTCTACTTCTGCAGTTGTTATAAATATGCAGGATTAAGTTTATGTAAGTGTTTGCTATATCATTATATTTAAGAACTTCTCCAATTGCAATGTGAGAAATAGAGTCGAATGCTTTTTTTATAATCAATAAAGGCAAGGTAAAGAGGTTTATTGAATTCATTATGTTTTTCAACGACTTGGCATATTTGTATGTGGTCTATAGTTGAAAAAGTTGGTCTGAATCCGGCTTGTTCTATTGGCTGCTTTTCATCTATTATTGGTCCAATTCTTTTGAGCACTGTGAAAAAAGATTATAAAAGTTCGTCATCAGACTAATTGGCCTATACTTTGACTTTTTGAATAAAATCCAATATCCAATAAAACATTTTTTAATGTGTGCTTGGATTTCTTATTACATCCGATTTCCAATAATATTTTAAGCAAATGATTATAAACTTTCGGGCCCATACAAAATATGCTATTATTAAAAAGTTCACTTTTATGCTGCAGACAGCAATTTTTTTGATAATGACGTTCACTTTTATAGTTTTTGAACATATTTAAATTACTTCTAACAAAATTAATTACTTCATAAATGTATAAACATGGCATTGTCATAATACTTAAACCTTAAAAAAATGGCTTACAACTATCGGTTTGCTTTAATTTACAAATAGCTCTAATGCACTTTTTTTGTGCCTTGAAAACATTTAACGTTTTAAAAATCAATGTTTGTTTATGTGAGAACAGTCGACTTAATTTAGTTTGCCTTAAATTTAAATGATATTTAGTGAATTAATTGCTATAACAGTTATGAGCTGACCAGTCCCAACAGACGGCACCCGTTTACGGGTATGACACATATATCAGCTATCGCCCTACTCAACCGTAGTAAGCTTGAAGTATTAAATACGAATACAGAAACAGCTCTTTTAGTTAAATCTTTTTTTTAATAACACATTTTAAGGCCAAACTAACCAACATAGTCAAATAAATTAAAGCTCAATTTACTATCAACAACAATATGTAAATATATAATTAAGAATTTCATTATGATTTTTATCAGGACTGGCTTAGTATTCAATCAGGAATCACGATGCTCTGGAAATTCTAAACTTATCATTAGTCTGCACAACGCGTGCTCCGCCATTTAACGCTCTACTAGATGAAGGATGAATGAATTGCAAATGAATGTTGATTCAATATGCACTATAGAGAATTTTTGAAACATTTTTTCAATCCTCTTATTTAGGAATACACTGGAATAGGTTATGATACGACTGTAACACTGCTGAGTGTCGGTTACATATTCATAAGATTTGATTTACTAACCTTATTTTTATATCCATCCGTTTTGGGGAAACAAACTCGTTTTTAACAATACTTTAGTTATAACTCTAAAGTCATTTGTCTAATTATTTAAAAGTTCATAATATTTCACATTGTTTGTTTATATTCTGAACGACATGAGTTTGACGTTGTCAAAACTGTCACGGTCGTTTTGACTCTTTTGGCGCGTTCTAAAATTAACGCGAGCGTCTATGGTGTCTTTCAGTTTGGTGCTGGACATTGAACTTAGATAGATTGGCTGTCTTGACTCACATCCACCCATAATGTATTGCGTGAGGTGTGACAAACAGGAATAGTAAGGTTTTCTTGTTGGTTTTGTTTATTTATTTTTTGTTTATTTGTCAAGGCTGTATAGGCCGTATGACTTTAGCCTGCCGTAATCTAGCGGAAGAAAGGAGCTCAGCCCTTTTGGCTACGACATGGCGTCATGAGAATATGCCTGTGATTTAATTCCCATTAATATCCGAAGTCTTTTTAGCAAATATGTAGACATAATGGTTGTTGCTGAGGTGAGAATATTTGTTTATATTTGTTTCTTCGTAATCGGTAAGATTACTTGGCCTTTGCTAATAATATGTTCTTACGATTGTTGTACTTTGTATTTCAGTCTGCTTTTCAAGAGACTTAGCAAATAATATGAAAAAGATTGATGGTAGAAGGTTCTAGTTAAAACCCCACTGAAATAAGTGGTAAGTTAAAACTATATAATCTCTTAGACTGCATTCCTTAACAGAATGTTGTGGGTGAAAGTGATTTTTATTACAAATTACTAATGTCTGTAACTTTTCTGTTGTTACAGGGGTTTTTTTTAATGTTTTAGATTTTTGTTTATGTTTTTGTTTTTTAACATAATATTTGATAGTTTAACGTGTTTCACGTTCTCTGCATTCTACATCTTTTTACTCCTTGTGAATGTCTGTAAGAAAACTTAAAGTAAGCTGAGACAATGTGCAAAGAGGATATTTTTCTCTACTCTGGTTACCTACTACCTGGACTTCTAGAATAGGAAGAGATGTGAAGGATTTGGATGTACCCCAACCTTATATCCAGATAAGTAGTAATCTTTAATTAGTTTCTATGTATAATAACCCGGTAAAGGCCGACTGATGTTGATAGTTTAAAAGGAATAACTTTTAACTTTAAATAGTTATTTCTCTGTTGCCTATGTAGATTTCAACTACTTTAAATTACTGGACTACCGATGTGACGTTCCAGTTACACATATTTTATAATCTTTTTATTATCACAAAGGAAAATTAATATGAAACTTTATTTTTACCTTGTTATGTTGTAGTGTATGATGATGATGATGATGATAGGAAGCGGTATTGTGTGTTAACAAAACTCAGAGATAGTTTAAATGTATGTCTGTATATAATTTAGATATTTCTAAGGCATCTGACAACTGCTTTAATATTTGTCATTTTAGGCCACGCCCATTTCCATACTTTGGTTTAAATTTTTATTTGTACTAAATATAAACTTATTTTTAAGTGACCATATATATATATAAAATATATGGATCCCACTATACATGACTAAGCCATTTCTTTTTACTTTCATATATGTATATTCATGTCTACATATGGATATAGTTTAAATAAATATAATTAATAAGTAGATTCTATGAGTTTTTTAATGGCATTATTCTTTTGATGGAGAGATACCTGGCGCCCTCTTTTTATAAATTCTGGTATTTCTCTGCTCCAGGTTGATCCATACTCATTCCCTATACACATGCTCTGCTAGCAGGTGCACCGGTGATTCTTTGAGATAGTGTTACTTACACATCTCCAGGGATTACCAACCGTACCTGATGGGTGTACATAGGTGTGTTGTTGCTACCTAGTGCGCACCACCCCTACCAAGCCCGTCAACCGTTATACGATCATGTGACATCATCATGCTTCACTGACATTATTTTGCATAATGCCAATGGAGCATGGAAATGGTCAAATTTAAAAAAATATGTAGACTAACTACATATTTTTTTAAATTTTAAATTGACAATAAGGTGTTAATTCGGGTCTAGTAAATCTAGTATTTGAATTTAACGTAAACATTTTTTGAGTTGTTATAAAGCAAGCTTGAGCTAAAAAAGTTTTGTGATAAAAAATGTTGGCTACGAGATTATTTATGGAATACTTGCAAAGTTGAAAATATTCCACTTAGAAGCCTCCAAATAGTTGTCCAAGAGTCATTACTTTGTTGAAAACTTTTAAAAAGTTACGTGAAAAGTACATTAGAAAAGTGCGGTTAAGGCAATGAAAAATATTATGATACAATAAATAAATAAGTAAATATCGTTGGGACAACTCTCACAACACCATCTGATTCCATACTACCCAGAGTTTGCACTATGATAACCAGATAACTGATAAACATACTCATATATTTTTAAATACATACATATTATACATAAATAACACCAAGACACAGAATAAACCATCGTGCTCATCACACAAAGTTTTATCCTGGGTGGGAATCGAACCCACGATCTCTTGCGTAGCAGTCAGATGTACTCCCACCGCGCCACAGAGGCAGTCACAATAAATTCTATCACGCTATAATATTCAAGATTTTGGGTACATTTCACCTAATACACTTAGGTACTTCTTAAAGTGTGCGTAGTAAATTTACGTGTTTTATGATTCCTCTATTAGAAGCCCTGTTGCATTCTCTAGGCGGGGTATAAAGGTATTTATAAATTTCAGGTAGTTATTAAGAAATTTAGTTTTTTTGTTTACTCCTACCTACCATTTCAATAAAATCAGCACTTTCCTTTTATACTGTCATATCTCAAACCCTTAAGCTGTTATCTCTATTATTTATTCTGTTTTGTATTTTTTTATATTGTAAAACTATTTTAGTGCGTTGGTCAGTTATTCTAGTTAAAATATTCGTTCCGTATCAAAGGATTTATACATCGCTGGCCATGCACTGACAAAATAAAGAGCTGCACAACAATATGCATCTATTTCCATTTAAATAAAAGTAACTACCATAAACCGAGTTGCACAGTTTTAAGCCCTTACTAATATTTATATTGTTTAAATAAAACAACAATAATATTTAAAAAATATCCAATCAGCGTTTTCAACAATCACAATAACGAGTACCCAGTCTAGTGAGTTTATTTTTAAGTTGAAAAAACAAAGCAAATATCACAGTATGTTCGTTGAGAGTGAATTTGTCAGCTCCAGGTCTAAGCAAACAGAAGTACACACTTCAAGTAGTTTTATGAAGTAACTATTGTAGTTTTCGATGCAACGTTTCAGTGTTTTCTTTTCATTCAGAAACTATATAATTATTTTTTTAAAAATGTACAATTAATGGAGAGTTAATATAATATATACCGTGATCATGATCGCGAGGGACCTGCTCGCCGTAAGCAGGGCAAAAAGGGACGTGAGTTGAAACCGCGATGGTAGAGAATGTCTGCCGGAAACTCTGGAGTTATACTTCCATAGGCTTACCAGGTTACTTGACATCTCAGATAGCTCTCTGTGGTTTTAGTCTGTTTGAGTTCGGTAGATTTAATTGTTTTTTTGTTCTTTTTTATTCATTTGTTAGTTTAGCGGACCCCGGGCGTCGCGAGATGCAACTGGGACAGATGCTCGGATGATGATGATGAGTGCGGTAGATTAACCATGGGGACTCTCGTCTAAAAAGACAAAACTATACAATATAAATATATAACATTTAATATAAATATATAACAATGAACAGAAACTGGACATTGAATTAAAGTTTCTGACAGAAAAAGACAGAAAAAGCAAGAAACATACTAATATTAAATTTATTTATTTCAAACTTCAGTACAGAGTACAAGGTAGACTTATACTTATCTTGTGCGTTTTGTTATTCAGTTAACCTTACTATATTAAATCCATAACCATATCAAGGTGTATGTTTGTTACCTTTGCCGAAAGAACGGCTGGATCAATTTAGATACAATTTCATGTGGAGGTACTTTTTAACTTAGGAACAGGTAAAGTTTCAGGCAGAGCCATACGATATACCTATATAATAAATACATACCAACAAAGTTGTATACATATAGTTAACGCAGGAAATCATGACGAAGCGCTTAATGTACCCAAAAACGTTAAACTTCCCATAACGAGGCGTAGACTTTACCCATCGGCTTGAGAAAGTTAGTTCATTTCCTTGAAAAACTCCTTTTGTTGCGTGCGGAGTTGGTCACGTCTCGTTACGAATATTACCTACATTTCCTTTCAGTAATTAGGTTTGTATATATTTTTGTTTGGCCTTCCACTTCAATATATCTTTCAGGCCTATCTTGTTGACCATGTTATGTAAGTAGTTTATTGTTATTTACTAGTACTTACAGTAGATAAAGTTGAGTACGAAATAATAGATTTCTTACATATTGTTCAGTAATTTTCTTAGTTCAAATTTAAAAAGAGGATCATTTTTGAATTAGATCTTAACGTTATAGCGCTGAATTTATTTTTGTCATCTGAGCTTTAACACTTTATTGCATTCCATGTGTCACGAGTCCGAGACTACCAGGACTTTCATTGGTTTTAGCCTTTTTGTTACCCTTTTTGTTATCACTAAAAAGGCAACGGGTTCAAAATTTCTCCAAATTTAACATCTATAATATACACATTTTATTAAATATTTCGGCACTTTAGACCCACCCCAGTTCCGTGCTTCGAAAGGCACGTTAAGCCGTTGTTCCCGGTTGCCAATAAAATGGCACTCGTTAAGCCAAGTTGAAAGCTTTATGGGCTTCTTAAAAAAATCAACATCGGGTCGCCACAGCCGGCGCCTGTCCATTTCAACACGGCAATGGGCTCACCACCTGTTACGTGGGACAAAAATGCATACGGTGAAATGTGGGCGTTTAATATGCCTACCCCTTGGGTTAAAGGCGTGACAATATGTATGTATGCATTCCATGTACATTGGTGTGCCGTTTGAGTAATTTAGTTTCATTTTGTTATTCTACTATGATCGCGTGTTAAGTCAAGTTGAAGGCCATATGGGCGGCTTGAAAAATATGAATAGCAGGTAGCCACAACCTGCGTCTGTTTATTTCAACATCCCAATGGGCTTACTTCCTATAACGTGGGACAGGAATACACATGATACACGTGAAAAGTGGGCATACAATATGTAGGCCTCTGCCACCCCTTCGGGGATAAGGCGTGAAAGGTAAATAAATAAATAATAAACTTACAACAAGACGTCGTTGTGTTAAGTGGTCCAATTCATTTCAAATTACAAATATATATTTATCCAGAATGTCTGCGACAAGCAAACAACAAAGAAATATAGAAACGTTTTGTCCAATAATGAAAGACAGGAATGTAACATGTGACCACAGCCCAAATAGCAGAAACTTTTTTTTGATAAAGTCTTTATGTATTTAGAATTTTTGTGCACAATTAGACCATGGACCTATAATTGATAAGGATTGAGGCCTTTCGGTCGTACAGTTTTGTTATTTCAGTTCATTAAAAAAGTAGACTCCAGGGTGTTAATCTTCAGTCCTATCTTCGAAACATAACGACACAGGTCGTCCAATTAAAGAAAAATATGAAACTGACATCACCGAATCAAATTGATGGCTGTTCTATTGGAAATAAATGTAAAATGTCGTAAAATATCACGATTAACATAGGTATTTATATGAAAAAAAATCTATTGAAAAAAGTTGACATTTTGCTAAAATGGATAACTGTCTTAAAGAGCATTCAGTTTGACACAGTACTAATGAGCAGAGTAAAGGGACTTAGTACAGTAATTTACTTCGTGGAATGTTTGTTTTATCAGAGCAATGGAGTATCTAAATCCACCAAATCCTTTTTGAGGAAATTCAGAGTATAATTACGCAAACCGTGTTATATAAATAAATAAAACAATGCAGATATCTTATACACCCAAAGCCACAACTAAATTGTGGTTTACCGCTGACACGCGCGATGTTTACGGTTTAGATTTCCAACAGTGAAATTACTCTAATTAGACAATTTTGAAATTTTGACATTTTCTATAATATTTGCAATTTGTGGTATGGACCTAATTGATGTAAACCTCACCGATAATTAAGTGATGCTGTATGCAGTTTAATAACAGTTGTAAGTGGCGTCATATACGGTTAAATGTAATGAATTTTATGAAATTATCTCCAATATAAACTACGTGGGACAAAAATGCATACGGTGAAATGTGGGCGTTTAATATGCCTCTGCCTACCTTTTCGGAAGACAGAAAGATGAAGTGAGTGACCACACCACTATAGGGAAAAAAGATTATATATGTATTTAAAAAATAAAAGCGTAACGGTTCCTATGTTACAATGACAAAGCCTGCTATTAACTCGTGTAAAATCAGAGCTTTATAACCATCCTAATGGTGTGATTGTAGTTTTAATTGCGTGAATTTAATTAAAAAGGTAATTACATTTTCTCTAAAGGTGAGAGAGACTTTTGATTACTATACAGATTGCTTGGAATAATCCCACGAAGGGAATAAATTATATAAGGTCAAACGATATAATTCTACGGTTGGTAGAAAGTGTGTAAATTAAGGTAAAGTATAAACCGAGTGCTTACTTTTGCTTTCACTACAAGATGTTAAATAATAATAATTTAATGCTCTTATAAGTAAAGTTCAATTTTTTCACCTACCTTATAAAAGTAGCCCTTTACAAAATGTTCAGTCTTTTAGAGATTGAAGTGAATAAATTATACTTGATAATATCTGTTTTTGAGTATAATTCGAAAAAAAATAAGTTCGTACATAAATTAATTATTATTCGTTACACCGTTCATAATTCAAGATTAGGTGGGCCGGCTTTTTTCCTTTGTTGGATTTTTCTCATACCCAAAATGAGTAAAAACCAGGAAAAGTTATAAAAAATAAAGAGAATTTCATGTTATATATTTTCTATCGAACTGAATTCTAAGCATCATTGCATAGCTCGCCAGGGCCTCTAGCTTATAATTAACAATTAACGCCCCCTTCAATATTGTGGTAAAGGAACCAGATGACTTCTAAATTCAAAACCGAAAGTGGTAGAAGCTTAAAAATCTCTTATGCATGTAGTGCGAGATTAGGGTAAACCAGGAACGTCTAGAGCAAGTGAATGAAATTGTGTATTTAGGGAGTATGTTTAGCGCGGATGGAAGATGTGATTCGGATGTAGAACGGCGAGTAGCTGCCGGAAACAGAGTTAACGGTGCTTTGTCCCAATTAGTAAAGCGACAAAGCATCGTAAAAGAAGCACGACTGGCGATTCATAACGCAGTGCTAGTGCCAACTTTGCTTTACGGTAGCGAAACCTGGGTATGTCAGCAGATGCATGAAAGTAAATCGAATGCTGTGGAGATGCGATCACTTCGAAAATTGTGCAGCGTTACGTTGACCGACCGAATACGTAACGAAGTGATACGCAATATGGCAGGTTTGAATGAAAGTGTCAGCGTTAAACTGGAAAAGCGCGAGCTCCGTTGGTTTGGACACGCTCAACGAATGAGTGAGGAATGATTGACGAAGAATATATATTGTGCGAAAGCAGAGGGTAGAAGAGGTCAGGGTAGGCCGAGACTTACATATGAAGACCACGTGAGCAGATTGTTCAAAAACGGAAAGGTCAAAAGTACTCGGATACCCAGACGTGCGTGTATGAAGCGATTGATGAATCTTGAAGAAGCGAAAGAATTATGGATGGATCTGAAACCTGGCGATCTGTCCTCTCTGACTACCCCGTCAGGGATACAGCGTGAAGATAGTTAGTTAGTTAGTTAATAAGGTTAATTAAAAGTCAATGGTCTAATAATTCATCCCTCGATATAATATAGAGGCGATCATCCTGTTTAAAATAGTCTTAGCAAATTTTAAAGTCAAACCATTTAATCTCATTAGGATAAAGATTATATTAAAATGACTTTATTTGGTCATTCGAAAACATTTCTCTGTGGCGCGGTGAGAGTGCATCCGACTGCTACGCAAGAGTACGATAGAGCTACGGATAAAACTTTGTGTGATGAGCACGATGGTTTATTCTGTGTCTGGGTGTTATTTATCTATAATATGTATGTATTTAGAAATATATAAGTATGTTTATCAGTTATCTAGATCCCATAACACAAGCTAATAGTAGCTTACTTTGGGCTAGATGGCGCTGTGTGAAAAGTGTCCCACAATATTTATTATTATTTATTATTATATATTGTGACGTTAAGTTAGCATTCATATATAAATTTGTTGGTTTTCTGTACTGTTTTATATAAAGTCTGTACTAATATATAAAGCTAAAGAGATTGTTTGTTTGGTAGAACGCGCAACTTTCGTAAACAGTAGTTAAATTCAAAGCAGTAGCTTTGAATATTTTTTTTCTTTGTTAGATTGTTCATTTATTGAGAAAGGCTATAGGCTCATCATCATTACGCTACTACTCTGGAGAGCGGAACAGTAAGCACAAATGTCAAGAAATCGGTAAAATTTTCATCCAGTATTTAAAATTATAAACGACGACGGAATTAAAAAGGTGCGACGGGAGTTCGAAGTATGTCACGGGCGAAGCCGCGCGGGTCAGCTAGTCGTACATATAAATTAACAAGTGCCGTTTTGGGGTTGGGTATTCAGACCGTAATAGTTTCCAACGATGCCGAATATAAAAGTTAAACAACAACTGCTTCTAGCAGCCAAATAATGAAAACAACAAACCCCAAATCCAGGTCAAATTTGAAAGCAACTGAGGACACGCTGAAATGAATAAAATATTTATAAATGTACTTACTAAGTGAGTAAATTTAACTAACAACAAAGCATTCTATTATAAACCGCAGTTCGCATCTTATGTTTGCTTTCTACCTACCCTGTACAAATAACACAGAATATAATCTTACGATATAACAAGGCACGTCACTGGACAAACTAATAAATGGTTAGCAATCTAATTGAATTATGTCACCTGGGCAGTAGGTCTCCATTTATAACTAAACCGCACACAGATACTGCAATGCTCAATGTGTAAACCTATCTGTGTAAACGTGCGTTAGTTAGTAAATCTTCACTGTCAGGCGACGGCGTCGGTTAGCTTGTATAGTAAATTATAGTAATTGAACATTTATAGTAATACTAGCTGTGACCCCTGGCTTCGCTTGTGACATTTTGTGTAATCAGTAGTGGGAATGCGAAGTTGGAGTTGCTTTCTTTGAAAATGATGAATCTCCCATATATACATAGAACCCCTACTTTACTCCTTTATGGGTAAATTAGGCAAAACAGCGCAACACGTACCCATTTATTTGTAACCAAAAAACACGTGTCCGTAGTTTTATGTTTCTAACTTAACGAAACTTTCATACACAAGTTTGTCACCTGTTTTATAACTTTAGGGCTGGAATTTAAAAAACTCTTTCTTAGTGGGAACCTATAGTATAAGGGTAGCTCGCCCTAAAAAAAAAATTTGTTGGTCCGAGGGCTTTGTCTAGGCGTTTATTAAGTATGAGTCACTCACGATTTTTATCCTCTATTTTATCATTTATAAGGTAAAATTTAGCAAAACATCAATACACTTATCCATTTATTTGTAATCAAAAATAAGTATACGTAATATCATGTCTCTAACTTTGAAAATGATGAACTTTCATACAACCGCTTGTGCCTTATTTTACCCCCTTAGAGATAAAATTTTGAAAAATCCTTCCTTATTTACATTACATTATTAGGGTTTCGGCAGGGCCTTGATAGGTGAGTGAGGCACTCGTAATTTTATTGATATAGATACATTAATACGGAAAATTAACTGTTTATTCATAGTTATGAGACATTAAATTACTATGATTACTTTTTATATATTTACTAGCTGAAGACTGCGGCTTCACCCGTGATATACTTATCAATTCGCTAGATGTCGCCATAACTCTCTATCAGACTAGCAGCGTCATTATGGCGACCTAAATATAAAAAAAATGTTCCTATTAGTCTGTCATTGTATCACATACTACTTCTACTCCTGTTGAGCCTGATGAGGGTCTGGGCCTGAACTGAGTGGTATCTCTGGTGACAATCTGGAAACAGGCCTTTACTTTTCCTGTTACTGTAATGGAGAGAAAATTATACATAATGCGTGCCATTCCATTTCGAGATTACTATTCCAATAAACTTAACAACTATTGAACAGATTATCATGTTAGTTTAAATAATGGATAGAGTGATTTTTGAGGAATTACATAATATAAAATTTGTAAATTATATAGCTAAGCCTTTGCCACCTTTATGTAAATTGGTTGAAATACGACGACAATTATTCAAAATAAAAACGTGGCATAATCTATCGTCTTAGGATACTGCTCACCTGTAGCAGCGGGTGCGGGGAAACTTCACCAAGCGGTCATAGCCTCAGGCTCCAGCTTAAATATAATATGTTCCCAATAAGAAGCTCTTAAGAACTCAAACCATTAATAGATTAATGAAAATTAAGGTTTATTAATGGTGAAATTGAGAGATTAAATTTAAGAATTTTTCATCGTACTGATTCTAATATTCGTATATTCAATGCCAAATTATCATCTCAATCAGGTACGTTTCAAAAGTGGGCTTGGTTACCTTTGAAATTTTATACGAAACTCTTCTTTGTGTTCATCAATGGTACATAATTAAGATGGAATTTCTAACAAACCAGTTTATAAAAATATGCCCTAAATGTGATATGTTTTAGCTCGTTAGAATTTTTATCTGGATAAGAAATTAATTGCGGACTGAAACTCTGAATACGTTTTGAGTACAAAAATATTACAATAACCTTTTAAAGAATAATTAATAAGTGCTAGGTTAGGGTTATATCTCTTTATCACGAGAATAATTATTAAAATCTAAAGCATCTGCAGAATTCCCATTTATTTTAAATTATGGCCGTCACAATGTTAAAAAGCATTATATACTAGGCAATACCCGCCACTTCGTACACTTCTAGTAAGTATCTGCTCGGTAAAGTTGATCAAAATGATTTTTCAAAAACATAAAGTTGGATAGACATATAGAGAAAAATGGTATAATTGTCGTCAATGTAAATTTCTAAATGACTTTTATCCGATTTTTTTAAATATATATTGAATGTATTCATTCAATATATTTATAATTCATTACGTTACAGTTATTTTTCATTATTTTCAGCTCGCCAAAGTGACGCCGTCCGCCTTATGGAAAGATATGGTGACATATAGTGAATTGAAAGCCACTGTCACAATCTACAGCACTATTAACAGTGGCTCTAAAGTTGGCGGCCCAATAATGTACCTCTTCACGCTCCGCTTGAAGAACCTTGGATTAAAACAGTATTTTTGGTGATGAGATGATTTTCTAATGTACAAAAAAAATGGATAATCAGAAAATACTTTACCTTTCACAAACTTGTTATTTTAGCACTTAACTGTAAACAAAATCTTGTTAAGGTTTCTATAAACGATATTATAAGGTAGTTGAAAGTAGGACTTCTGAGAGCTAACAAGATAAAAGCATTGAAAAAACGAAATTGCACGAAAAACAAGTTAATTTTGATCGTTGAGGAAATTGTTTGTGTGGAACAATGGTTTCCCTTGTGTACTCTTGTATAAAAGTTGAGCATAGTTTAATTTTATGTATACACTAGCTGCGTCAGCCGGTCTTGGATAAACTTTGTAATAGATGCTCCTTGTGTTTTGGCAGCTGTCGAAGCTGAGTGAGCGTACACCTGAACCCCGAATACCCCATCTCCCAGGCATATGAATAAATCAAACGAAAGAGTATGTACTACACAAATGCGTTGGCCCGACACAGCACTTCCAAAATAAAACATAGTACCTATAAAGTTTTAGCATAAGGGTTTTGGATCATTCATGTATGAATATCACTACTACAAATACTACTAAAAAGATATTTAAAAGTTACGAATATAAAACTAAGCTATTTAAGAAAATAAACCAATCAAACAACCTCCGCTCTCCCTCTATCCTAAAAAACTACTTATGAATTACAGGAAAACCAATAAGATTATCTATGGTTTAAACTTAAGGAGGTACAGCTGGATTAACTAAAACAAAAAATATAAAATAGTGCATTATATTTAAAGTAAGTACTTAGTTATAAAGTTATTTACGAATAAAATTGGGAATTTTCCATCTCTCACCTCATAATATAACAATTTGAAGAGCGTTTTATTACACACATTCGAACTGTAACCAAAACTTTAGCTGTATATTTAACATATAGTTCCTCATACTCTGTTTTTGCTGCATATCAGTGACATGCTGTCCATTGACGGCATTAATTGCTATGCAGATGATATTACGGGTGACACTTATTACACGGGTCGCTCCAATATCCCCTGGTCTGCAGTGGAAGAAAGTCGTGAACAGCTTGTGTCTAAAATCGAGGCTACTCTTGCTAGAGTGTCCGATTGCGGTAGACAAAATCTTGTCCAATTTAACCCTACCAAGACTCAAGTTTGTGCATTTACCGCAATAAGCCCCATTTACTGTAGCGCCGCAATTTCAGGGCACACCTCTTTCCATCTCCAATAGTATTGGGATCCTTGGTGTTGACATCTCTAGTGACGTCCAATACCGAAGTCATTTAGAGGACAAGCTCGATAGATCCCACATCCGTCCTCATAGGCGGTGATTTGGTCGAGCGCACGGACTAGGTTAAATACCTGGGATCTATTTTTCACACGTCCAGTGACATCGATTGCGATGTCAAGTCACGCATTGCTGCTGCGTGGGCCAAATGGTGGGAGATGACCGGTGTCATTTGTGACCCTAAAATGCCGATCTGATTAAAGGGACAGGTCTACAAAACCATTATTAGACTTGTCCTTTTACATGGCAGTGAGACATGGCCGCTATTGGAGCGACACAAGCAGGAGCTGCGTGTCACGGAAATGAAGATGCTGCGGTGGATGTGTGGAGTCACGCGGATGGACCGCGTGAGGAACTCTCGCATCCGCGGCAGCCTTCACGTCCGTGATATTGCAGACAAGTTGCAATGTCGCCTTCGTTGGTATGGTCACGTCTTGCGGCAATCGCCGGGCTACGTAGGTAACAAATGTCTGGCCATGTCAGCCCCGCCGGGTCCCGGTAAGAGGGGAACACCCAAGAAGTGCTGGCTTGACGTCGTAAGGGATGCCATGCGTGCCAATGGTCTCACTTCATGGGATGCCGGTTTATAAAGGGTCGGCAGCGCGAGTGCTGCAGCTCTGGTGTTGCAAACGTCCATAGGCTACGGTGACCACTTTCCATCAGGTACGCTTGTCTGTGGTACCTCAGTGGTATAAAAAAAAATTGTTCTAATATTAATAATACTCTGACGCTGCGAAGAGTTAGCAGTCGAGTGCTAACTAAAACTCTTCATGGATCTAAAACTGAAATTATCATTTACAATTCAATTGGTAATTGTACCATTTTAGAAGAATAATTTTGAATATAGCTCTAAATTTCATTTAAACTTGCAGCAGTTGTAGCGACGCTATTTTCAGCACATCTCTCAACATTTTCGAGTAGATAGTTAATACGTACGTAAATTGTCTGATTACGTGATCAAAATAAGAGGGTTGGCGCTCAGACATGAGTGAAATAAATTCCTTCTTTTATGAATTATTTGCTGGAAACGATGTCGAATGTCAAAGAATCGCGTTTAGATTAATCGCAGGGTACGAATATGAACAGGAATAAGTAGGTACGACTAATATTATTAGACGAGACTTCATCCTACTAATATTATAATCGCGGAAGTTTGTAAATATGGATGTTTTTTACTCTTTCACGCAAAATCTACTGAATGGATTTTGATGAAACTATACAATAATATAGCTTACATATCAGAATAACACATGGGTTACTTTTTATCCCAGGAACAAGTTCCTGTGAGAAACGGGAACGGGAAATTTTCACCACGCTTGCGGAGCCGCGGGCGTCAATTAGTTTGTTATATATTTCTTTAATAATGGTTCTGGTAATTTATTTTGATATTTGACCTCTTGCAACACCATCAAGTTCTGGGGAGTACTTCTGTCATCTTTGAGTTGGTGCTCCTGAATACCAGTTTCACTATCGACAAATTTAAAGAAAAATGAAATATCAAGTATCCAAGAAATAAATATTAAGCGATAAATTTATAACTATAATTTACAAATGTGTTCAAAAAATATTTTTAGTCGCGGAAATCCGTAACAACTTCACCCGACCTATTCAACTATCACATTGTGCTCATTCATGGCTGTATGTGGCCAGGGAACTGGGTATTTACCCTCCTCCTCTAAAAATTCCCTCGAATCACCCTTAGTCACCAATGTATCCAATCCTAGTGCTTTTTGAGCTTTTATTAGGACTATGAATAAAGATTGACCAGAATGAGTCTTATAAATTTTCAAGTCAGGCTTATATTCCATATAAACTTAACACACATACCATCCCCGTTGTTCAAGAAAATGCATTTCAACCGTGGTGATAAAAATCTATGAAATTTTAACACGATGTAGAGCGCACAAGCTGCACAGCAATTTGTTTCACGAAAAAAAATGTATTAACCAAATATTGAACAAAGTTTTGCTGGTTCATTCATATTGTTGGTAAAAAAAGAAACTCCCACTAAAATGTTATAAAATCGTCAATATTCTTTCACAATATCTTGTCTCTACTCTGTCTATAATCTTTTCTTGTCGTTATCAGTAAATTCGTCTCTTTTGATTTAAGAGTTCTATAATCCACCACTTAACTTTAATAGGAAATAACATTAGGGTAATCGTGAACTAGAACTATCATTTATAGTCTAAACACAAAAGTACCATTACCCATTTGCTTTTCACTTCACCAAAATAATCTTCTATTAAGGAGCGTACACATTCAGCTTTTATTCTAAGCTTTTTGGTCATCCCAAATAATACTTCATTGCATTTTTACATATTTGATTTTCAGTTTAGTCATTACCGTCCTCATTTCCTCATATTAAAAAAGGACTCCTCCATTTTTAATTTTAGAGACTAATGAATTTACATATTTTGCATACTGTTTACTCGCCAAATTTGTAAATGGATAATTTGTTACGTAAACTGAACAAATTTCTTAGCATCGTTTACGGACCCCAGCTAATAATAAATAAAAATAAAAAGCCTTAGATTTCTTGCTAGCAAAGTTACATAACACATTTAAACCTAAATATAGTAAAATTTAAAGTAAAATATGAAAGAGAGATACAAGCTGCAGAAAGTTAACACGAAGGCACTGATAGAAGAAGCTCGTGAAAGGTGCAGAATGAAAGCGGATGAAAGGTTGTCGTCCAATTTCCGGGATAATGCCAAGCTCTTCTGGAAAGAGGTAGGCAAGACCCGGAGTTGTTCGGCAATCTGCAGTATGAATAAAGTGCTTAGTGTTAACAATGACGTCCTAACAGACCAAAGTGACGTCCTGCAGAGATGGAGTGAATATTATGGAAAGATGTATGCAAGAAAAGACAGAGATGCCACGTCGGGAAGTGGAGCTCACTTCGATGCTCCGGATCCCGATGTCATTGAAGTCATTAGTGTGAAAGAAATAGAACAAGCGATAAGAAGTATGAAATGTGGTAACGCTGCGGGAAAAGACAGAGTTACTGCTGAGATGATCAAGTACGGTGGGTCGCGTGTCTGGGACACACTATGTCTGTTATGCAACTTGTGCTGGCGGACGGGTGAGGTCCCAGATGACTGGCGAGTAGCAGTTGTAGTACCTATTTACAAAGGGAAAGGCTCGCGCCTAAACTGCTCCAGCTACAGGGCGATCAGCTTGGTCAGCTTAGCTAGTAAGGTGTATGCAAAGGTTATAACGGCACGAATGCAAGAAAAGTCTGAAAGGTATTTATGGGAGGCTCAATGCGGATTCCGACGTGGAAGAGGTTGCATGGATCAAGTGTTTTCTCTCCGCATGATCGCGGAAAAGTTTCTGGCTCTTAGCCAGAAGGTTTTCTGCGCTTTTGTGGATCTAGAGAAAGCATTTGATAACGTTGTGAGAGAAACGCTGTGGGACTTGCTGCCAGGATATGGTGTGGACGGCTCGCTACTGCGGGCAATACAGTCGCTTTATAGGGACTGTAAGGCTTGCTTGCGAGTAGGGGGGGATGTGTCACCTCTTTTTGATGTCTGTACAGGCGTCAAACAGGGATGTGTCATGTCCGCCTGGCTGTTCATAGTGTATCTGGACAGCTGCCTACAGAAGTTGAAAGATTTTAATATGGGTGTGAATTTGGGTGACTTTACAGTAAACTGTCTGCTGTACGCTGATGATGCGGTGCTCATGGCCTCATCAGAAGCCGACCTACAGGCATTAGTCACTAATATGAAAGAGGGGTGTGAAAGTAAGGGTCTCCGCTTGAATGCAAGTAAAACTAAGGTTCTAGTATTTGAAAGAGGTGACGTAAGAACTAAATACGAGATTAGAGTAAACCAGGAACGTCTAGAGCAAGTGAATGAAATTGTGTATTTAGGAAGTATGTTTAGCGTGGATGGAAGATGTGATTCGGATGTAGAACGGCGAGTAGCTGCCGGAAACAAAGTTAACGGTGCTTTGTCCCAGTTAGTAAAGCGACAAAGCATCGTAAAAGAAGCACGAATGGCGATTCATAACGCAGTGCTAGTGCCAACTTTGCTTTACGGTAGTGAAACCTGGGTATGTCAGCAGATGCATGAAAGTAAATTGAATGCTGTGGAGATGCGATCACTTCGAAAATTGTGCGGCGTTACCTTGGCCGACCGAATACGTAACGAAGTGATACGCAATATGGCAGGTTTGAATGAAAGTGTCAGCGTTAAGCTGGAAAAGGGCGTGCTCCGTTGGTTTGGACACGTCCAACGAATGAGTGAGGAACGATTGACGAAGAATATATATTGTTCAAAAGTAGAGGGTAGAAGGAGTCAGGGAAGGCCGAGACTTACATATGAAGACCACGTGAGCAGATTGCTCTAAAACGGAAAGGTCAAAAGTACTCGGATACCCAGACGTGCGTGTATGAAGCGATTGATGAATCTCGAAGAAGCGAAAGAAGTATGCATGGATCGCGAAGCCTGGCGATCTGTCCTCTCTGACTACCCCGTCAGGGATACAGCGTGAAGATAGTTAGTTAGTTAGTTAGTTAAAATTTAAAATAAAAATATATTGTTATTAGATATATTTGATTAGTCTAGGTATCTTCTAATTATGTTTATTTATTTTAGCAAGGTAGAGGGTAGGCGTATGTGCCACTGTAAACATTAGACTCCGTGCTTATTACACACATACATACATACATATCGTCACGCCTGTCTCCCATCGGGGTAGGCAGAGACTATGGCTTTCCACTTGCTACGATCCTGGCATACAACTTTCGCTTCTTCCACTTTCATAAGTGTTTTCATACTCACACGCTGGTTAAGGGTACTCTGCTCGGATGCTCGGACTGCAGAGATAAAAAAGCGTGTAACAACTGTCCTGGCTGCTGGATATTTTATAGGTTTGGAATACAGAAGGTTTAGACAAAATTACCTATCCTAGCCCCTTTCCTCCTTTTTCCTACCCTCTAATACTTTTCCTACCTTATCCTTTCTCCGCCAAGCCAAGGTTGCCGTGCCAATGAGCTGCGTGGCTAGGGGCGAGCCTAGTCGTAACGTGCCTGACTGCCCTGGGACCGGGCGACCCCAGAATAAGGCTAGCCTTACCTAGACAAGCGGGGCTCTGTCTAGGCGGACTTTGAATTTCCCTTGCCACTCGTGGGAACGCAATGGATATTGAAAATTTAATAATCCGGAATGGCGGCTATGTGGTTCGCAACCCGTCACGTCTCGTCACCCATCGAGGCGGAAAGTGGGCTAGGGATAGCCACTTTGCTACATTGAATGTTAGAGGAGGAATGAGAGACAAAATTGATGAGGTATGCGAGATGATGCGAGCAAGACGACTTGATGTTTTGTGTGTGAATGAAACAAAGAGGAAAGGATGTAACACCACTACACATGGGCCCTATACAGCCTACTGGTCAGGTGTAGCCACAACCAGTACAGTGAGCCAGGGTGTCGGTGTTCTACTGTCCGCGAGAATGAATGAATGTGTGACTGACTATGAATGTGTGAGCCCAAGACTCCTTTGGTTGAGGTTGAAGGTTGGACTTACCCGCATCTTTGTTTTGGGCGTTTATGCTCAGCAAGATGCGCGGTGGCGCCGATCTTCAAGAGACCAAAGTGAGAGACAGGCATTTTGGGAGAGTGTGAGCGATATCCTGAGTAAATGCAAACGGAACGAGAGAATTGTAATGTTAGGTGATTTTAACGGTTGGGTTGGAGTGAAGCGTGATGGATATGAAAGTGTATTGGGCAAGTTTGGTGACGAACGAGTGAATGAAAATGGTGAGAGTTTGCTTGAAGTATGTTTGGAGAGGAATCTTGTGGTAACTAACACCATATTTAACCACAAACAGATTCATTTGTATACTAGACAAGAGGGAAACCAGAGAAGTATGATTGATTTTGTGATTGTAGATGCAAGACTAAGAACGAAAGTCTTAGACACCCGGGCATACCGCGGTGCCGGGATTGATACAGATCACTTCATGGTTATCAGCCGAGTAAGAGGTCTGTTTCAACGGTGGCGGCATCGTGTGTGTGAACCTGTAAGTGTACTAGAGCGCATAAAAGTCGAAAATTTCGGATTCGTGAGTAAATTGAGTAAAAAATTTAAAAATTTAGATTAAGTATAAAATAAAAAAATAAATATCCATCACGCCTTATCCCCGAAGGGGTGGCAGAGGCATATTATATTAAGTATGTGAGATTGAAGAATTATGGAAGACGCTTAAGGAAGGTCTAGTGGAAGTTGCGGTGGAAGTGTGTGGGGTAAATAAAAGAAGCCAAGGATGTAAGGTGAAGAGAATGTGTGCAGAAGTCATGAAAGCATTGTCCGACAAGAAGAAGGCATGGCTGGACTGGCTGACTTCAAAGGTGAATCAAAGAATGCAGAGGGCAACGGATGAGGATGTAAAAATGGCAAAGAATGAATATAAAAGGTATAAACGAGTTGCAAAAGAAGTTATAAAAAGTAAGAAAGAGAATGATAGGGATAAATTTAATAGTAGGTTATCTGATAATTTCCAGCAGAATATAAAATTCTTTTGGAAATCTATAAAATCTGTGAGAGGTCAACAAACATCTTCGAAACTCAGTAATATCAGAAACCAGGATGGCAGTTTTCTAAAAGGAGAAGAATGTGTGCTAAAAAGATGGAAAGATTATTTTGAAAGCTTATGTGAAAAAGAGGATATGGCAGCACAAACGAGTTCTTGGGAAAGGAATGAACTAAGCAATGAAAGCATCATAAGTAACCTATTCATGGACAGTTGTTTGAAAGAACTGCAAGAGAGTGCGTATGGTTTAAAAATGAATGAACTGACTGTCAAATACCTCCTATACGCTGATGACCAGGTAATACTGGCATCATCGGCGGAGGAGTTGCAGTTGATGGTTAACATTATGCATGATACGCTAAAAAGCAAAGGAATGAAAGTGAATGTAAATAAGACAAAAGTAATGGTTTTTGAAAGAGAGGAAAGTATGACAGATTGCTTGATTTTTGTGGAAGAAAAACGAGTGGAACAGGTGAAAGAATTTGTATATTTAGGTTCAAAATTTGTGAGAGATGGAAAGTGTGATTGTGACATTGAACGAAGAGTTTTGGCTGGGAATCAAGTGAATGGATCCATGCACGCCTTTATGAGCAGTCAGAACGTGTCTGAGAAGGCAAGACTGGCTGTGCATAGAGGAGTACTTGTTCCTACACTCATGTATGGTAGTGAAAGTTGGGTGTGGCAGAAGAAGCATAGAAGTAAAATTAATGCAGTGGAAATGAGAAGTCTGCGGAGTATAGCTGGAGGGAAATTGATGGACAAAGAAAGGAACAGTGTGATAAGGGAACATTGCGGTATGGTAGAAGAAGTAGTGACTAAGATAGAAAAAGGTATGCTTAGATGGTTCGGACACGTGGAGAGGATGGATGAAAGTAGACCAACGAAACAGATTTATCAGAAGAGAGTGAATGGGCAAACTGGTAATGGGCGACCTCGACGTACATATGTCAATCAAATAGAAGACATTTTGGAAAAAGTTAAGGTCAAGAGTACCCTTAACCGGCGTGTGTGTGCTTATTATTGTACAAAAACATAAACAAGTTATATTACTTACTGTAAATAAGTCCAGTGATTAACAACATACATTGTGGACAAGGACAAACAATTGTGAAATAGCCTCTAAATTACCTGTGAAACACTGCAGTGGAAAACTTTGTGTTACCTAATTATTGGTCTTTTTTCGAAAAAAGACCAATAATATATAGAATTGCTACTGGAAGCCTGTAACTATAATAAGAAGTGCAAAAGAGTGATTATAGAACATCTAAGTATACAATTATAAAATTTCAAAATAACAAAAAATAAATTATTGAGCATTCAGGAATTTTGGCAAACCGATTACGGAAACAACGCCATCTATGAATTACATCTGGTATTCATTGACTTGTTATATCAAACGCTGGAATCCCTTTTGAGAGACCAAGAGAGGGCACAACAATTACCAAAACAACCCGTACCGTATAAAAACAACTTCAAAAAAAGAGTAAGTTCTATTTGACAATGGAGGTAGTCATAAATATGTTTAAAAAAATTCAAAACTAACTCGACGAACAGAAATCCACTATTTTGCATTCGAGCGAAAAGGTCACAGAACAAGTAACACAGAATATAAACTACTTATTGGAAGAGAAGTTTAAAATATTGAATGGAAAATATGCAACCTGTGGAGCTTGAACATCAAACAAAACGATTACATTTTTTGGAAAAGCAGTCAAGACAGAGAAACAAAGTAATTTTTGGCTTGGCCAAAACCGAAACATCTTATGGTAATTTAGAAAAAAATATTTGAAGCTTCGTAAATAATACCGTTTACTACATAAAAGAAGATTTTCCACAACACATTTTTGAAAAAAGAAAGGAACTGCAGGGGCAAGCAAAAATTTAAATAGAAAAAGGAAACTCAGCTACTATCAGGTATGATAAACTAATAATACGCCAAAAAAAGTCAGAAGCAACTGGTAACAAGAAAAGGACCCTTCCAATATCACCTGACAATAACATTCCGACGAAACCTGAAGCCAATACCCGAATTAATAAAAAGAACAAATCTCAAGTGGAATCCCATAGATCCTCCAGTTTATCAGAATTGGCTCTCAAACCTGGAATACTCAACTTCCTAACAACCAAAAATTGTAATAGTTCACAGACCGAACCCCTGAATAAAAATACAAAGTAGCAACTACCGCCCCCCTCTTACAAGGAAAATGCAAAACAAATGAAATCAAATAGCAAGGTACATCTTCCAAGCCGGCTGGTCACCGTGGAAGATCACGACCAAAACCCTCCAAGGAAGCAAATCAAATCATTAAACAAATTTTATCTAATTACCTACAATGTTAGAACTCTCTCAACGCATGAAAGACTGGTAGAGCTGAACGAGGCACTTAAAGACATAAAGTGGGATATCATAGGTATATCAGAAATAAGGCGACTTGGCAATAAAATTGAAGAATACGACGATTTTATCCTATGTCACACTGGACAAACTCCTGGACAGTATGGTGTAGGTTTTCTAATTCAGAAACGTCACAAGAAAAACATAGTAAGTTACTTTGGCTACACTGAAAGGATCGCCTTACTCAATGTAAACATAGAAGGCACCCTCTTATCTATCATCCAAGCGTACGCCCCAACGGAAAAGGCAAGTTGCGATGAAATAGGTGACTTTTATATGACACTTAATACGGCAATAGAGGCAACTAACAAATCTTTTATATTAATGGGTGACTTCATCGCCAAAATAGGCCAGCGCAGGGACGAAGAACACCATATTATGAAACAATACTGTTACGGGATAAGAAACGAATGAGGCCAAAAACTAATAGATTTTGCTACAGAAAATAAGCTAACGATAATAAACACTTTATTTAAGAAAAGTAGTAAAAACAAGTGGACTTGGCTTTCTCCAAACCGAAAAATAAAAAATGAAATTGATTTTGTACTATCAAATAAACCAAATTTATTTCAAAACCTTGAAGTATTAAAATTAAAATATCCGTCCGACCACAGGTCAATAAGAGCAACACTATTTTTCGCACATACAAAGAAGAGTAGACGTACATGCAAAACCTGGATAGACGGAGTTAAACAGGACAACAAGACGACGCATAACCGTAGAGATATTATAAATGTAGCGACTGCTTTTTTACAGAACCTTATACAGTTCCAAAGACCACCAAAGTGACAGCAACAATATGCACTGCACCACGAACACAATACATAATTCGGAGCAAATACCTCAAATTGAAATAAATGAAATGGTCAACGCTTTGAGAAACCTAAATACAGAGAGAAGCCCAGGTTCGGACTACATCACAAACGAAAGCTTAAAAATAGCGCTACCCGTACTAGCTCAACCCTTAACAGCCCTATTTAAAAAATACTTATAACCGGCAAAACACCCTACCAGTGGGGAGAATCAAATATAATTCTGCTAAACAAAAAAGGTGATCCCCATGACATAGCAAATTATAGGCCTAAAAGCTTACTACCATGCAGCTACAAGCTATTTTCTACCATTATGAACCAGCGGATAAGCAGTACCGTAGAATCATATCAACCGGTAGAGCAGGCAGGATTTAGAAGAGGATTCTCTACCATCGATCACATACACTCTATAGAGCTTATTATAGAGAAATATGAGGAGATGAAGAGACCACTGTATGTCGCTGTTATACCATAAAGCTTTTGATACAATATCACACGATAGCATCTGGGCAGCTTTAGTTTTTCATTACGTAGATTACAAATATTTAAAAGTAATCCTAAGTATATACAGAAACAGTAGAAGTAGAATACAACTGGAAACAACAGGGCCGTGGTTCTCTGTCGAAAGAAGAGTGAGATAGGGCGATCCATTATCTCCAAAATTATTTATAGCAACACTAGAATTGGTAATCAAACAAATAGACTGGAGTTCAAAAGGTATTTATATCAACGGTACATATTTAAGCCATCTTCGATTTGCGGACGACCTGATATTACTATCTGAAACTAAAACACAGCTACAAGACATGATACATGTACTAAACTATGCCAGCAAGCGGGTGGGTGTAGAAATAAACATAACGAAAACAACAATAATGACAAACAGCACTAAAAGACCAATATTACTCGGCAACAAACGTCTTGCATTCACAGATCATTACATATACCTGGGAAAACATATGTTTCGATCAGAAAAACAACGAACTCGAAATAGAGCGCAGGACAATACTAACATGGAATAAGTATTGGAGCTTAAAATAAATTTTCAAAAGTAACCTGCCTATTAAGATAAAATCTAAAATATTTGACTCATGTCTTCTACCGTGCATGACGTATGCGTGCCACCCTGGAAGTTCAGCAACAATGTAAAAAATAAAATAACCACGTGTCAACGAGGACTGGAACGTAGCAAGCTAAATATACGAAAAATACATAAAATACGTCACTCAAAAATACGCAAGTATACAAAAGCTAGGGATGCCTTAACATACGCTCAATCATTGAAGTGGAAATGGGCCGGCCATGTGGCACATCTCCAAGACCAAAGATGGACCAGAAAGGTGACTGCGTGGAAAGGACCACAAGGTATACGTAGACAGGGCAGACCCTATACTAGATGGGAAGACGACATTATTAAGACGGCTGGTAGCAATTGGCTCAAACTGGCTCAATCCAGAGAAAACTGGCAAACCTTGGAGGAGGCCTTCACCTGTAGAGGGGTTCTTGTTAAACCCCAGCTAATAAAAAGTATTAATTATGGAAAAGGTCTGCCTTGGACAAAATAACGATGTATCTAATTGAATATGAAATTCGCAACATTTTCCTCAAAAGTGTCCTACGTTCCTTACAACATTAACGAACCGTTTTATAAAGTAAAATGTTTTATTCAAAACTTTACCTCTGAACTAATTTTCTTAAAATTTCGGGTCAGTTCAACAGTACTTTGAACTATAGAAGTGGTGTCGTAGAGAAACAAATATGGCTATTGTTATATTTCTTTTATTTACGCAACATACAGTTGAGAAAAACCTCCTCCCTCGTCCAAGCTTACGTAGTAATCAATTTTGAAGATCGTTGATTTAAAAATAATAAGGACTAAAAATTTAAAAAGTATACAAATAACGTCTTAGACCATCTAACTAATTAGATATTAGTTAGATGGTCTTAGAATAACGTACTAAGTGAGATTATCGAAATCAGCCTTCTCTTGTTGTTGATTTTGTAAAAAAAACTGCAAGAGAATCTCTGCTCGGGTACTTGTATGCTATTTATTTTTATACTAGTTGACGCCCGAGGCTCCGCACGCGTGGAAAAGTTTTCCCGATCCTGTTTCCCACAGGACCTTGTTCCCGGGATTTAAAATAGCCTATGTGTTATTCTGATGTGTAAACTATATTATTGTAAAGTATTATCAAAATCCATTCAGTAGATTATGAAACATCCATACTTACAAACTTTCGCGTTTTTTTTTACGTGTGGTATTCCTCATGGATACTAAGCCGGTCTCTTAACGACTGAAACCATACGGTGCCCTTCGATATATCTATGGCCAGGATTCCCAGGTAAGCCCTTGGGAGGATAGCCCCAGGGCTCCCAGCAGACTTTATCCGCCAACGCGGTATCGTCTCTCGGGTTCGGGTGTTATCCCACTTATTCGAGGGCGAGGTCCCGGCGCTGCAGCGCCCACGCTGAGCACTTCGCCAGTGTATGCAGCGTGAAACTTTTACGTTTATAATATTAGTAGGATTAAATAAATAACCGAATTCGTGGCAACAATTGAGTGTAAGGAGCCTGCCCTATCAATATTTTCATACCCCAAACGCTCTAACATGCTATAGGTGCACCTGTTGATCAACTAACGAAGTAACGTAAAAAACCTAAAAAAGCCACACCAAAGGTGCTCCCAGTAACCAATAAAGGCGGACTCCACAGTTCTAAATCTAGGTACTCTGGTGTTGCGGTGACCACTATCCATCAGGTGGGCCGTACGCTTGTCTGCCACCTCAGTGGTATAAAAAAAGGTAGGGTTTGTAGTAATTGAAGAAGACGTTGGGGACAATTGGTGTCTGGTAGACACCCCCATCAGCAGAAGAATTTGATCCAAGAAGTTCTGACTTGACTTGATAGAGGATAACATTAATAGTCGTAGTACTATGGGTACAGATTAATAAATAATAATAAATAAAGATACATATACATAACTGATAAACATACTTTTAAATTTCTAAATACATACATAAGTATTATATATAAATAACACTCAGACACAAAATAAACCTCAATGGTTTATTTTGTGTCTGTGTGTCATTTGCTCATCACACAAAGTTTTATCCTGGGTGGGAATCGAACCCACGACCTCTTGCGTAACAGTCGGATACACTCCGACCGCGTCACAGTGGCAGTAATCCTGGAGTTGCTTAGTATGCAACACTGTTTTCATACTTTTCATTGCACTTACATCAATATAAGAATCATAGATTGTTCTCGCTTATAGTTCGTGATCGTGTTGTTGAAATAAGAAGCATGATCTTCATTTGTTATTCTTTCAGTGTACGTAGTCACAACAACTGCTTGCACGATTTACAGAATAGTTTGAAATGTTCTAAATCTTCAATAAAGTAATACCAAAATAGAGACATTAAGTAAAGACCTACATTTACAGTAAATTTGTGATATTTTATACGTCTTTTTAACTTTAGTAGGGTTTTTGATTACAATGCTTGCTTCTTTGGTGAACACTAAATTCGAGATTCCAATAAAAATGCGACCACTAATTAACCTTCTGATCTTACTATACGTATTTGAATGAAATAAAATAATATAGGCATAAGTTCTAAGAAATTCATACTAAATATTATAAATGTTATGTTTCTGTCTTAAAAAATCTATAGATTGACGATTTTTAGAATGGCAATAGTTAAAGATTTTTTTATCTTATCCCCACTGAAAAACATTCATATCTACGATAATCGAATTCCAAGCACCCAATTACCAATACTTCCTACTGACTGCTATTTGATACTACAAAGATACAAACGTAGTTATTGTGTTAGAAGACTCGTACACGGCTAAATTATTTTACTTATACCCTTAGTACCTTCTGCAATTTCAACGTTCAGTTGTTTTGTAGAGTAAAGTAACATGTTGCTTAACCGTCGCCTGACCCTTCCAATTCAGTAGTTGACTGTGTATACATATTACACGTCATTAAGTCTCTACATAAAGTGGGTACTCGCTGTGTATAGAACAACTAAGGAAAATGAATAGAAAAACTAGTAGCGGTAATATAGCGTGTACTGATTTATAGCCTTTGTAAAGTAAGTAATGATAACTATGTCCTTTTTTCCTTAAGCCTAGTAGGTACTAGCTATTTTGTAAACGAAGGTACTTTAATCTTTTTTTTGCGTTTGCAATTATATAGGTAATATATATAAGTGACTGTAACAAGATAATTATATCTATTAGAGAAAATAATACTCTCTTAATTAACACATAACGACTTAATATCATGAGCCATAATTCTAACAAAATGTGAAATGTGTAAGTAAAGTGAATAGTGGAAGGATATAAAATAGATACGTATTAAATATTGGATGGGACTACTACCACTAAAAACATACGTTACCATCGCAGCCTGTAAATGTTTGGGACACCATAGGTGTTACACTCACGCTGCCGCCCTGCAAAAACTTCTGAGATCCCTTTTGAAAAACTCATACTATAGACGTTTACAAAAACCCAATCAGGGAAATTTTTAATAATGTGTATTATTTGGTATTTATTTATCTTAATTTATATTTATTTGTTTTTATATATTACATAATGTTATTTAGTTACGCTCTTTTGTATGTGTGTTAATTTTATTTTCTATCTTTGCTCTCTTATTTACATACTTTTACTTGTTATTTTCCTACTTCACGTTCTCCTATCGTAGGTCTGCTGGGAGATATTTTTTTTAGAAATAAGCAGTACCATTGTACCTATGTGTCCTTCAACTGTTGCTATCTGTTACCTAGTGTGTACATAAATAAATAAATAAATAAATGGACTTAATGCAAAACAAGCAAATTATTTTATGTCAGCGAGACATTGTCGATACTCCAAAATTAAATTATTTTATTTTAAATTATTTTATTAAATTAAATTATTTATTATAAAGCGCTAGTGGTCCTGCGGACTCAGTGTTCTGTAAACGATCATTGCGTTAAACAATTTCGCTTTGGCTGGTCACGGATGGGTGACCTTTTTGTGGCATTTACATTTGCGAGCGTTTCCGTGCTTCGGAAGGCACGTTAAGCTGTTGGTCCCGGTTGCCAGTAACATGGCAGCCGTTAAGTCAAGCTGAGGGCTTATGGGCAGCTTGAAAAATGTCAACAGCAGCTAGCCAGACCCTGATAACGCACTCAAAACCAATTACGTGAGGCAGGAATGCAAAGAAATATGGGCGTATAATATACCCTTGTCACCTCAAAGGCGTGATTGTTGATTGTAATTAATTACATAGAGAAAGATCTGTATCTATCAAACGAATGCTAGTGGACTACATGTTAAAATTTTAAGATACTAGCTGAGCCCCGTGATAACCTTTGAAAATGCAGTAAGGCGAACCCGATTTGTTTAAAAAATTAAATAAAGGGAACAGTACAAGTGTTTCCATTCAAGAAATACAGTCACGGTCTACATTTCAAAAATAATTATAAATTTATTTCTATTTTAAAAGCTAAATACTAGTACGTTGGTCATATATTACCAATATTCTCAGTTACCTCTCCAATTAAACTAAATTGCTTGTGGTTCACATTGGTGCTATAGTAAGAGAGGTTAGCCATTTCATTAGTAGTGATTTATGTAGTAGCTATTCTCACTTGTTTGATACTAAATAGTTTTTGAAAAAAGAGTATGATATTTTAATGTCCATAGGTAATGTTATAAGTTTATGCGTGTGGCTTAGCGAAGAAGATATTTTAATCTGAGTATAAATTTAAAATGTATAAATTTGTCAGACTCGAACTGGACTCGAACCAGAGTCTTCTGGTTTAACGCACCAGACGCGTTACCAACTACACCACTGAGACAGTCTTGAAACTGACGAGCTAATCCACCCCTTTCCGTCGTAAGGCGACTTAAAAGCGGTAAAAAAAACCACTTTAAATTTATATTTAGAATTAAGTTAGCATACTGAATGCTTTTCAAAATTGTTTCAAATTTAATATGTTTTGATAATGTTTATACCTACTGTGTACATAATAAAATTTACGCAGAATAAGTGCGCCTACATCAATCAGTATTTTAAGCTTCATGCATGCGGTGAAATGTGGGCGTATAGTATGCCTCTACCAACCACTCTAGGGATAAAGGTGTGACAATATGTATGCATGTATAAGATTGTGTCAACAACAGACGCTGTCAGCTCTAATACAGATGAATGATAATTGCTAGGAGTTGCTATTGGTAAAGATAATACCTTCTTATGAAACTTAGATGTTATGAATTTTAAAAAGCTAATCTAACTTTGTAGGCTATGAAACTTCTAATACTGCCTAAGTTTAATATACTTTCCAATATTTTGGAAATGGCTATTGGCAAAATAAATTCGACATTAAAGATGCATGTATTGTGTGTTTAATTTCATCTCATCTATTTCCATTTTATTTCGATTATGACTAACAATAATTGTCTTAACTAATCGAACAATCGAGTCAGACATCACATGGCGGAAATCCATCGTATTTTGCAATATTCCGCTTCTTAAATGTCGTAAAATATCTACCGTCAAACCTACACACGAGGCATGATCAAGACTGCTTGGTAGCTTTACAAGTTGGTATTTTAATTATAGTTACCTAAAGTCGCCCCTTCTTCTCCTTCATGACGATCTTTTAGAGTTGGGTTCAGAAAAATGCGATTTCTATTAAAACAAATAGATAATACTTGAGACCATTTTCTGTGCAGTAAAGTGCTACCACACCTTACTGAAGTACATTCGGGTTTTTAGGAATTGGTCTCTACAGAAACTAACCTGTCGTCCATTGGTCAAAATTTGACCATAATACATTTATTTTTAAAGTATTAACTGCATTAGTTACAACTTTAAAATTTTGATACGATGTAACTGTATCGCTTCATCAATGACGGTGTTGTAAGAAAGGAAAAAAATAACTTTATGTATACATGTTACAATTTTGTAAGTGTGTCAAATTTCACGTTCATTTGTACGCGCTATATTCTTACAATGGGATACGAAATTTTCGCTTCACATTTTCATATTTAGATTCTGAAAATTTGCACTGTATGAAATTTCGTTCAACATAAAAGAATTATACAACAGCTTTTATCGCATTATCGCGAAATCGAACGTATTAGCGTAGTATTGCTATTCTCAGCAATTTGCCTTTATTAGATACGAAAATAATTTTCAACCGTGTTTTGCTCAGAATATTTTATAAGTTAGTCTAAAAAGCCTGCAGATTGGTAGCTTAGATCAGTTTATTTTGGATACGATATAATTATATTACAATATTAAGACTGTAGTATATAAGTATGTATTATACTTACTTACTTTAGGTTAAATAAATAAATAAATATAAATATCCATCACGCCTTATCCCCGAAGGGGTGGCAGAGGCATATTATATGCCCACTTTTCACCGTGTGGATTCCTGTCCCACGTAATAGGTGGTGAGCCCATTGCCGTGTTGAAATAGACAGACGCAGGTTGTGGCTACCTGCTGTTGAAATTTTTTATGCCGCCTATAAGGCCTTCAACCAGGCTTAACGACTGCCATATTACTGGCAACCGGGACCAACGGCTTAACGTGCCTTCCGAAGCACGGAAACGCTCGTAAATGTAAATGCCACAAAGTGGTCACCCATCCGACGACCAGCCATAGTGAAAGTTGCGTACCTCAGTGATCGTTTACCGAACACTGAGACCGCGGGGCCACGAGCGATTCTACTACTTTAAGTTCACCACCTGTTACGTGGGACAAAAGTGCATACGGTGAAATGTGGGCGTATAGTATGCCTCTGCCTACCCCTTCGGGGATAAAGGCGTGATAATATGTATGTATATATGTACTTTAAGTTTTGAAATGCATAATTTAGGAAAATCCCTCGTATATTAAAGTTTTGAAACATTAATATTTTTATTGTAATATTTTTTATTATTTTCAAACATCACCGCTTTATTCATCATGCTTTACTTGTTCTATATTTCTATAAGTACCTAGATACATTTCTCAAGAGCATTCTTTTTGATAATTTGACTGAGAAATGAACTAAACATTCTCTTTAAAATGTATAATTTTATCGAGAGCTATTTCTCAATTGGTAAAAATGCTTATATTTTTGAAGATAGTAATTTCCTTAATCTTTTTGAGAAAGTTTCTTTAAGTTTTGAATAAATGAGAAACTTTTATTAATTACAGGAGCTTCAAATGACCCATAATATTTCATTATAATCCAAATGTTAGTCCCGCTTGCACCTGAAGCCTTTCATTTAAGCCATGAGAACATAGTGTGTTCCATAGCATCTTGTAAATTTGTGGCATTGTTAATTTCATTTAATATAATGTTTTTGACCTATGTTTATAAACTTAATTTCAGACAATATTTTATTCATATTTAGGTATTATGAACAACTGTAAAATTAAAGATTGCAAGTGTTTACATAGAAATGCATAAATAAAAATAAATATTGTGGGACACTTTTCACAAAGCGCCATCTAGCCCAAACTAAGCTATATAAGCTTGTACTATGGGGTTCAGACAACTGATATACATAATTATATATTTCTAAATACATACATATTATGCAGGAAACACCCAAACTCCGACACAACATTTGTGGATCACACAAATATTTGTTCCGACTCGGGAATCGAACCCTAGACCTCATGCGCGGCAGTCGCATACACAACCTTGCATGAAGAATAATCGAACCATTTTCAGTAATAAAAGCAATAAGCATACATACATACATATCGTTACGCCTGTCTCCCATCGGGGTAGGCAGAGACTATGGCTTTCCACTTGCTACGATCCTGGCATACAACTTTCGCTTCTTCCATTTCATAAGTGTTTTCATACACACACGCCGGTTAAGGGTACTCTTGACCTGACCTTTTTCCAAAATGTCAACTATTTGATTGACATATGTACGTCGAGGTCGCCCCTTACCAGTTTGCCCATTCACTCTCTTCTGATAAATCTGTTTCGTTAGTCTACTTTCATCCATCCTCTCCACGAGTCCGAACCATCTAAGCATACATTTTTCTATTTTAGTCACTAACTCTACCATACCGCAATGTTCCCTTATCACACTGTTCCTTTCTTTGTCCATCAATTTCACTCCAGCTATACTCCGCAGACTTCTCATTTCCACTGAATTAATTTTACTTCTAACAAGTACTCCTCTATGCACAGCCAGTCTTGCCGTCTCAGATACGTACTGACTGCTCATAAAGGCATACATGGCTCCATTCACTTGATTTCCAGCCAAAACTCTTCGTTCAATGTCACAATCACACTTTCCATCTCTCACAAATTTTGAACCTAAATATACAAATTCTTTCACCTATTCCACTCGTTTTCCTTCCACAAAATCGAGCATTCCGTCATACTTTCCTCACTTTCAAAAACCATTACTTTTGTCTTATTTACATTCACTTTCATTCCTTTGCTTTTTAGCGCATCATGCATAATGTTAACCATCAACTGCAACTCCTCCGCCGATGATGCCAGTATTACCTGGTCATCAGCGTATAGGAGGCATTTGACAGTCAGTTCATTCATTTTTAAACCATACGCACTCTCTTGCAGTTCTTTCAAACAACTGTCCATGTATAGGTTAAACAGTGCCGGTGACGCTACACAACCCTGTCTCACACCTTTTTCAATGTGAAAAAAGTCTGCGCAAGCTCCGTTGATCCTGACACAAGCACTGGAGCCCTCATAGAGAGATTTCAGTGCTCGTATCAAGTGACTGCTTATTCCATACTTGGTCAGTGTTGTCCATAGTTCATGCCTCACCACTCGGTCATAGGCCTTTTCCAAGTCTACAAATATGCAATAGACCTTTTGACATTTCGCCAATAATTTTGCGGCTATGCATCGTAAGGAAAAGACCTGTTCCGTGCATCCTCTTCCTTTCATAAATCCTGCTTGTACATCCCACATTTTCTCTTCAGTTTCATTCATTACAATTTGCCGACGATGCTAAGCAAGCTTATGCCGCGGTAGTTTTTGCACTCTTGCTGTGACCCTTTTTCTTTGTAAAGCGGCACGATGACAGTCTTGCACCAATCTCCTGGCACGCTGCCACTCCTCCAGCAAAGATTAAAAAGACCGTACAGCTGGCAAGCTACCACGCCATGCCCCGCTTTCAGCATCTCGAAAGAAATCCTATCAAATCCAACAGCCTTACCCAATTTCATAGTACTCAATGCTTCCACAATTTCTTCCATACTTATGATGCTTTCGTTGCTAAGTTCATTCCTTTCCCAAGAACTCGTTTGTGCTTCCATATCCTCTTTTTCATATAAGCTTTCAAAATAATCCTTCCATCTTTTTAGCACACATTCTTCTCCTTTTAGAAAACTGCCATCCTGGTTTCTGATATTACTGAGTTTCAATGATGTTTGTTG
Organism: Thumatha senex; assembly: GCA_948477245.1. Lineage (NCBI taxonomy): Eukaryota > Metazoa > Arthropoda > Insecta > Lepidoptera > Erebidae > Thumatha > Thumatha senex. The sequence continues at coordinate 17,054,396 of OX419732.1, read as the reverse complement.
ACCCCTCACAGATTTTATAGATTTCCAAAAGAATTTTATATTCTGCTGGAAATTATCAGATAACCTACTATTAAATTTATCCATATCATTCTCTATCTCTCTTTTTATAACTTCTTTTGCAACTCGTTTATACCTTTTATATTCATTCTTTGCTATTTTTACATCCTCATCCGTTGCCCTCTGCATTCTTTGATTGACCTTTGAAGTCAGCCAGTCCAACCAAGCCTCCTTCTTGTCGGACAATGCTTTCATGACTTCTGCACACATTCTCTTCACCTTACATCCTTGACTCCTTTTATTTACCCCACACACTTCCACCGCAGCTTCCACTAGACCTTCCTTAAGCGTCTTCCATAATTCTTCAATCTCATATGCATTTTAACTAGAAAACTAACGTTATTATTACACATTATAAATTAGTAAACGGGATTACTCACGTTTTTACGACCAGTAATAGACCGACCGGTTTCAGCTGTATTTAGACAGCCTTTTTCAGAGGTGCGAACCGTTCGCCGAGCACTCTTTACGCACACTGCACGCATCCGCTCTCGCCGCTCGCGCGCTGCCCGCGTTTTGTAGTTTGGGTATTCGGTGGACGTAGGGTTGCGTCGAGACACACGTGAGATTCGCTTCACTATCGCTCCCATCCAAACTATTTCGAGCGTCTCTGCATGCATAGCTCACTGTGTCTTTAACAGACTCGCTTTACACATAACAACGAGCACCACGAAGGCACGGCTTACATGTAGGAGGTAAACTCCAGCCCCCATCTCTATTAAAATTCGGCCGCCTCCCTAGCTCTATGGCTTCTCGAATTTTCCGGGGTACAAAGTGCTTCTCCCTCGACAAGATCTTCACCTTATCAAACCGGATAAAGTGACGCGTATCAGTGCTCAGTGCATGCTCCACCACCGCGGATCCGTTGATATCTTGGTTCTTCATGGAACGTATGTGCTCGTTGAGTCTCGTAGAAAAGTTCCGCTTTGTCTCCCCGACGTAACATTTTCCACAATCACAGGGAATCATATAAACACCGTCCCCGGTGTCCCAGAGGGTCTCCTTTATCCTTTGGAGAGCGCAGTAGATGTCGAAGTTGTGTAAAGGGACGGAAGATAGTCTTGATGCTGTATCTTCGGCGTAACAAGTGTCCTACCACATCCGTCATCCCTTTGACATATGGGAAGAAAGCCACCGCTCTCTCCACCGAAGCAGGGCGAGCCCGTGCACACGTATTAGCCACCCGCCAACTCTGTCTCCAGTTGTATCCGTTGCTGCACAACACACCCTTCACATGCTCCAGCTCAGTATCCAGGTATTCCGGGTCACACAGTCTCAAAGCCCTGTTAATAAGCGTCCGTGGAACTGAAGCGAGATGTGCTGGGTGATGATGTGAATCCGCTCTCAGATACCTATCTGTGTGAGTTGGCTTTCTGTATATCCCGTGAGATAGTCGACCACTCGAATCTCGCTTCACCAGTACGTCCAGAAAAGGCAAGGCTCCGTCTTCGTATTCCACGGTAAATGCAATCTTGTGATGGACACCATTCAGGTGTTGCAACAATGGCCCTACACTATCCCTCCGAATAATGACAAACACGTCATCCACATAACGCCACCAGTGTCTCGGCTTGTATGTAATGTTAGCCAATGAGGTATCTTCAAACCATTCCATAAATATGTTGGCTACAACTGGAGCTATAGGAGAACCCATGGCTACACCGTCGATCTGAAGGTAGTATTCACCCTTCCACACAAAATAGCCGCTAGTCAGCATGTAGCGTATCAACTCCATTTACTCGATAGGTATGCCAGTGTATTCTAATAGGTCGGCTATTATCTCAAGTACGTCCTCTATCGGTATATTTGTAAACAGCGACACGACATCAAAACTCACCAACAATTCATCGTCATTAACAAGTATTCCTTCCAATAACAGAACGCGACGAATCTTTTAAGTAGCTATCTGTCTTACCCGTAAGGGGAAGTAACATGTCTGACAGATAGCAAGCAGCCTTATGAGTAGGTGAATCTATCTGACTCACAATTGGGCGAAGGGGCCAGGACGGTTTGTGTATCTTATGTAAACCGTAGATCTTCGGAGGAGCAGGGCTAAAAGGACGAAGAGAATCATTCACTTCATTCACACATCAATCATTAGTGATCCTGTTGGTGGGATTATAAGAAACTTTCTTATAAGTGCTACTGTCACTCACCAGACTTTGAATTTTTTCCTCGTAACACGGTAGCGTTTCCTTTATCTGCCGGCAAAACCAAAATACTACGATCACTCCTCAAATTCCGTAAAGCTTCAAATTCTACATTTGGCATGTTGGGCTTAGGCCGGCCGGCATTTCCTTAATATCTGCGACACATCCTGCCTCAAACATTCCGCATCATGGAGAGCGGATGCGCGCAGTGTGCGTAAAGAGTGCTCGGCGAACGGTTCGCACCTCTGAAAAAGGCTGTCTAAATACAGCTGAAACCGTTCAGTCTATTACTGGTCGTAAAAAAGGGAGTAATCCTGTTTACTTATTTATAACTCATATACATAATCTAAATTTTTAAATTTCTTACTCAATTTACTCACGAATCCTTCTTTTATGCTCATCTCTTGCAAATTTTCGACTTTTATGCGCTCTAGTACACTTACAGGTTCACACACACGATGCCGCCACCGTTGAAAGAGACCTCTTACTCGGCTGATAAACAAGAAGTGATCTGTATCAATCCCGGCACCGCGGTATGCCCGGGTGTCTAAGACGTTCTTTCTTAGTCTTGCATCTACAATCACAAAATCAATCATACTTCTCGGGTTTCCCTCTTGTCTAGTATACAAATGAATCTGTTTGTGGTTAAATATGGTGTTAGTTACCTCAAGATTCCTCTCCAAACATACTTCAAGCAAACTCTCACCATTTTCATTCACTCGTTCGTCACCAAACTTGCCCAATACACTTTCATATCCATCACACTTCACTCCAACCCAACCATTAAAATCACCTAACATTACAATTCTCTCGTTCCGTTTGCATTTACTCAGAATATCGCTCACACTCTCCCAAAATGCCTGTCTCTCACTTTGGTCTCTTGAAGACCGGCGCCACCGTGCATCTTGTGGAGCATAAACGCCTTTGGCGAAAAAAGGAAACAGGAAAACAAAGATGCGGGTAAGTCCAACCTTCAACCTCAACCAAAGGAGTCTTGGGCTCAAACATTCATAGTCAGTCCCATATTCATTCATTCTCGCGGACATCGACACCCTGGCTCGCTGTACTGGTTGTGGCTACACCTGACAAGTAGGCTGTATAGGGAACATGTGTAGTGGTGTTACATCCTTTCCTCTTTGTTTCATTCACACACAAAACATCAAGTCGTCTTTCTCGCATCATCTCGCATACCTCATCAATTTTGTCTTTTATTCCTCCTCTAACATTCAATGTAGCAAAATGGCTATCCCTAGCCCACTTTCCGCCTCGATGAGAGACGAGACGTGACGGGTTGCGAACCACATCGTCGCCATTCAGGTTTTTAAAATTTTCAATATCCATTGCGTTCCCACGAGTGGCAAGGGAAATTCAAAGTCCGCCTAGACAGAGCTCTGCTTGTCTAGGTAAGGCTAGCCTTATTCTGGGGTCGCCCGGTCCCAGGGCAGTCAGGCACGTTACGACTAGGCTCGCCCCTAGACACGCAGCTCATCGGCACGGCAACCTTGGCTTGGCGGAGAAAGGATGGGAAGAGGATAAGGTAGGAAAAGGATTAGAGGGTAGGAAAAAGGATGAGATAGGAAAAAGGATGAGATAGGAAAGAGACTAGGATAGGGTAATTTTGTCGAAACCTTTTGTATTCCAAACCTATAAAATATCCAGCAGCTAGGACAGTTGTTACACGCTTTTTTCCTTTAAAGAAGGTGGCCCTTCACAAATCCGAGGCTCTGTGCTTTCACGGACCTTGGAAACGGACTTTTGAAACTGGACCTGCCCACGGGATCCAGCATACAAGTAGGGGGCGTTAGCATCGGCATCGAGCCCTCAATGAAGTACCTGGGTCTCGTACTCGATAGCCGATGGAACTTCGGACACCACTTGCTCGCAAAAGAGGCGGCGGAGACAGAGCGAGAAAGAACTCTCCCTCCCGAGTGCCGCAGTCTGCGACGAGGGTGCCGCAGACTTGTCTTCGCCCAAGACTACCGGCCTCCGTGACCGGGGGCCTGAGTACGGTGGGCGGGCTGCTCGCCGTGCTTACAGAAGCAGGCCAGGGAAGGTGGCGTAGCGTGAGGGTTACACGCACGTAGCTCACTTCCTCAAGGTAGTGGTATATAACCCGAACCCCCCAAAGAAGCGAGATAACACTCGAACCCCCAAAAGAGGCCTGTACACACCCGAACCCCACCTGAAGGAGCCTGCGGTAGCGGACAAGGTCTGTCGGGAGCCCTGGGGTTATCCTTCCGAGGGCTCACCCGGGACTCCTGGCTATAGACAGATAGAAGGGTAACGTGTGGTTTTAGTCAGTAGGAGACCGGCATAGCATCCATGAGGATTTCCACACGAAAAAAAAAATTCCTTTAAAGTATTTTTCTTTATAATCTTACATAACACAAAAAACGAGCATCATTTAAGCAAGTCAAATATATCTCAATTTACTGATTTTGAGATAAATTTCTAAATCGGCAGTTGATCAGTTCCTTAGAGAAATCACTATTAAGTTCTAATAACAAGCCGATTGTTTTTTTATTTCATTGCGAGCGTTGTGCACAGCAAGATGGTTAATAAAAGTGGAAAATGCGCCGATTGTATTTATCGAACTTTATATTGATTTTTATTCTGAAATTCTTTACCCCGTCAGGAATACCTACCTACCTACTAATACCTCTCTTTAGAACATTATTTAAACTTCATGTAAGTAAGCAAAATAGTTTTAAAAATGCAATACTATTCTGGTTTTCAGCATGTTATCTGTGTCAATATGAATTGACACGTTGTCGACAAATATATACTAACTAGCTGACCCCCGTGCTTCAACCGTGCCGTACTGTAGTACCCTACCTATGGTACCCTTTTAATCTCATCGTTGATTAATTTTGCAATACTTTCTGTATGAAAATTTTTGCCTATACTTTTTGAAAATCCAATATAGCCTATGTAATTCACGAAGAATGTAGCTTTCTAATAATGAAATAATTTTTCAAAGGTCTAGTAGTTTCTGAGCCTATTAATTACAAACAAACTTAAAAATCTTTCCTCTTGATAATATTACAGTACTTACCCGTGGTACCTACTACCGGTGGTACTACTGGTAGTACCACGGGAAATATTTATTGCCCGTGGTACTACTATGACGTATAGTAGTACCACGGGAGATTTTATATTACCCCTGGTACTACTACTACTACTAGTATACTTAATAAATAATATACAATAATTGTAAAGTATTTTATTTATACTTAAGTTATCTAAATTAAGTATAAATAAAATACTTTATGTTTTATGTGTCTACATAAATCGCAATCGAGAGCGGATACCCAGCGCATAAATCGCAACCTAAACAGGAGAAAAAAATAGAGGACTAAAACTAAAAAAAAATATTGTAATGGATTATAATATAAGATAGCTGGAGGTTTTTCTTGTACGTATGAAATGTAGAGTGAGGGTATTGAGCTTATAAACTCTTTGAGCTCGCAACCCATCAATATGAATTGACCGGTAAGAAGACTATTTTGTGCAGCTGAGCGCGTCAGTTTGTGGCTAGGTTAATCCAAATTTATGAAGAATACGTGAAGCGCTCGTGGCCCCGCGGTCTCAGTGTTCTGTAAACGATCACTGAGTTACGCAACTTTCACTATGGCTGGTCCTCGGATGGGTGACCACTTTGTGGCATTTACATCTGCGAGCGTTTCCGTGCTTCGGAAGGCACGTTAAGCCGTTGGTCCCGGTTGCCAGTAAAATGGCAGTCGTTAAGCCTTGTTGAAGGCCTTATGGGCGGCTTGAAAATTTCAACAGCAGGTAGCCACAACCTGCGTCTGTCTATTTCAACACCGCAATGGGCTCACCACCTATTACGTGTGACAGGAATCCACAGGGTGAAAAGCGGGCATATAATATGCCTCTGCCACCCCTTCGGGGATAAGGCGTGATGGATATTTATATTTATTTATGAAGAATACCAACACAAACGGTTGCCTGTCAATTTTAAAAAATTGAAGTCGTGGTTTAGGACATGGGATGACAAAGTATGCCATGGGTAAAATTAAAATAACGTTATTAGGTATTTTATTACAATAAATAAAATACTTTACAATTATTGTATATTATTTATTAAGTATACTAATAGTAGTAGTAGTACCAGGGGTAATATAAAATCTCCCGTGGTACTACTATACGTCATAGTAGTACCACGGGCAAAAATATTTCCCGTGGTACTACCAGTAGTACCACCGGTAGTACCACGGGTAAGTACTGTAATATATGTATAATATGTATGTATGAAGTATGATATAAATACCTAAAATGAAATTTTTCAAGAAATTTGCGCAAGCGGATAAACATGAAATAAGACACAGTTAGTGCATTCAATTTTATTTATGAATAAAATGCATTAGTTCAAACATAAATATTATTTATTTCTAAACAAAAGTAAAACTGAACTAAACTGTTCTGTGGATACTATCACCACGTACCTACTTAAATTGTTTCATTGTCCCAGAATATTAATAGGTATGGTCTGGCAACGTAGCCGGTTCACGGTTGAAAAAGTGGTTCACGAATTAATGGGTGAGGTTGCATTGAGGTCTCTCTAGCTAATCAATTTAAGTACAAGATATTTTGCACAGAGATTTCGAAGTGACTTTTTACTGTATTTTTGACCGCCACTGAAAAGTATTAATAGTAGTTTATGATACTGTTGCATAATAAGGGTTCTTATAACATGAGTGTGTTTTAAAAAAACGAGCCGTAGGCGAGTTTTTTTATAGTATCACAAGAGTGTTATAAGACCAAGTTATGTACAGTGTCATACACTACTTTATCTACTCTCAAACTCGTAAAACAATATTGCAAATAAAATGATGAATATAACAACAAATTTATTTTTTAAATGTCAAATGTTGGCGCCAAGGCGCAAACATTGATTGCGCATGCGCGCTTGCGTCGCGGACTCGTTCATTGAAACCAATGATTGAAACTTTTTTTTTTAAGTAGAGGTTCTACCTCCTTGGTCCAGCTGGAGGTTGTATAGGTGTATCGTTATGATTAAAAAGTTATATTATGATACAGGTGTCCATACAAGACCTGTATCGTAATTAAACTTTTTTATTATTATTTTTGGCCTGTACGTAATGTTTGTCATAAGAATTTTATTATCAGTTTTATAATCTTTGTATTATAGTATCAGAGTAGATAAAATATATTTTTGTTTGTGCTACCTAGTTCACATAGGAACCTATATAAAACGTCTTTATAAATACATTTTGCATTAACATTTAATGCCAGTTTCGCAAAGCAATAGTTAGAGACTGTGAGTAAGAATCTAGCAAGAGATCTCTCGGTCATTCTCTTCCTATCGCCAACATATTGTTACAATTTATACATCACAATGATCCCAACAAAATATGCTATAATAAGAATGACTTAAATTATTTTGACAATAAGCTGCTCAGTTCGATGTTTCCGTTTCATTTGAATTCGAACAGATTGACTGCCTCTGTGGCGCGGTGGAAGTGTATCCAACTGCTACGCACAAGGTCGTGTGTTCGATTCCCACCCCGGATAAAAGTTTTTGTGATGAGCACGATGGTTTATTCTGTGTCTAAATATATAAGTTTGTTTATCAGTTATCCGGTTACCATAGTACAAGCTCTGCTTAGTTTGGAATCAGATGACGATGTGTGAGTTGTCCCAACGATATTCATTATTTCCTATTTAAATTATACCTGGTAGTATAATAGCCTTTATTGATAAGTAAATTTTAACAACAATTTTCAAATTCTTTAGCGGTAAGTCCATAATATTGACATGTCCATGAAAATGAATAACTGTAACAATGAAAAATAAAAATAAATACATAATACAGAAGAAAGTTGCAGGTGTCTTATGTAGCTTAACTCTTATATCAGAATTAAGCACTTAATGTAGTGCAAAAAACTTTTTAATGCCACAATGTTTAACGCCGACATAGAATTTACCCACGGACTCAAGAAAGTTAATTCATTTCCTTGAATAACTTCTTTCGTTGCGTGCAGTTTTCTCACGTCTCGCGAATTCCTGAATCCTTAGGATTGGCTAGGTATTACTTACATTTTGTACAAGTAATTATGTTTGTGAACTTAATTATTGGTACAAAATGTAAGTAATTAAGCTTTAGACAAGTAATTAAGTTTGTATACTATTTTAGTTAAGTGCATAATTACATAATTATGTCATCTGACGTTATTTGAACGAAGCGAACAAACTGAGCGTAGCTCTATTCTTCCCGATTCAGATTTTTGCTTTGTCCTTGAACTCATCCCAAATCAATTAACACTTTTTGATTAAATTTGTCCCATAATACGACATCTAGCCATAGATGGTTTAGAAAAAATAATATCGAAAACTGGACAAACCATGGAGGTTAATAATCACCGAAAGGAAAATAGACATAGACAAAAGAACTTGAAAAAACGGCAAAACGTTTCGCTCCATTTAGACTTACCGGGGACGGCGAGTGCATCTAGTTTATAGAGAGCTTCAGTATCATTTTATGTGATGGAATGCATATACGGGCCATCCTCCTGCGGGGCAACAAGGGCGACTTCATGTGGGACAACTTCTGTAGTTACATTAGGGAAATTAGCAAAAAAGCAATGAAAATATGGCAGATGAATTGAATGACGTATCAGAAATGTACCCATAAATCGGCTTGAGAAGCTACTGAATTGCTAAAAGAAAAGAAGAAGAAAGGGATAGCCCTTTATTACTAGTAAGTGCCATTGTTTTTTTTTTGTACTATACATTGACCTTATTCTGTTTCAAGGGACCGGTCCATTTCAGAATAAGTACTTCAACATGGGAATTATAATTCGTTAAATATAAAAAGAATATTAGGTTCCACCAAGGTCAGGTCTCCAGAGTCCAAGCGACCTCACCTGCTAGTGGTGCAACTGCTGACCAACAGAAAAGAGAGCGACACAGGTGTCCTTACGGGTTGGAAGGTCAGAAGGCACTCGCTCCTAGCAATGGCCAAACGCCAAATAAAAGGGGACCCCAGTCTCCAAATCCAAATCTAGGTACCCTTATAAAATAATAGGAATATCAGAACCATATCTCCGAGATAAATAACGAAGAAAGCTTTATTATTGATTAAATCTTTTCACTTTGCATTGTAGTGCAAAATGGAAGCACGGCTGTAATAATTGATTGAATTATACCTTTCATCGGGCATCCATCTACGTGATCCCTGTACATGATTGGTGGATGCGAGAGAATTTATTTACTAACAGTGACAACAAAACGCGTTATCTGCAGCATTCAAATTCATTGATTTCGAACCGTGGAAGTCGTAACATGAATAAAATATTTATGTCAAATTAAAATATTCAGTGAAGTGTTACTTTTTATGACAAGTGAAAAATGATCGGACCTTACCGTATACGAACGATCCAGAGTGTGTTACCTAGTAAAGTCGGTAATAAAGACAACACAGGTAAATAGGTACTAATGTAATTTTACTAATTTAGTATACCTAGTAATATAAAACGTGGTTGTCGTACCTAAATACAAGTTATTTTGTAATTTTAAATCCTTATATAATGTAGGTAAGTTTTATTTGCACTATTGCGCAACTGTTTTAATATGAGAGGGGGTAAATCATTTTAAAATCCATTCAGTACTATTATACACATAAAAATTCATCCATCTTCACAAACTTTCTCATATATTTTTTATATTCGTAACATTGACGCAGGCATCGTATTAGAAAGGATTTTTGGAAACTCGAACGGGAATTGGAACCCGCAAATCCACGAGAAATAGTTAGTCCTCAAGAATCGTACCTACAGGCATGTACAGTCAGCTCCAGAGAAATATCTCACCCCCATTAGTTTACATTTACATTCTGAGGGGGTGAGAATTTCTTTAAAATTGTCCCTAGTGCGTTACTAGGTACTTACATACCTCGATATATAGGTATTCCAGAATACACGGAAAATTCACTCTCGTACAAAACGTATTTGGAAAAAGGGTAAATATCCCAGAATAGTGACTAATGTGGTTTGATATTGAAAGTATACAGGGCGTGACGCGGGTAGATTTTGTCAGACACTACACCGGTACAGATTACGTAAAAATGGCGTTATGGTATTAAGAGTAGTAATATATTTGTTTTTGGTTATTTGAAGTTTCGAAAATGTGATTTAAAGTGGCAGTTTTAATTTAGGCATATTTTAGTTAACCCATCCACGTCATATTGTTCAGCAAACAAATTTGGATATTACGGTAGGTATTTAAGTACCTACACACATCCTTCAAGTAATTACACGGGAATTCCGGTGTTACCGAGGGATCTTGTGGTTTTAGTCAGATCGAGTCCGGTTTGATGATAAGATTTCGATACATTAAAAAAAGTCTTGTGTTAGTACATTTTGTACTCCCATAATAGGTTCATAATTACGCGACGGCGACCAAGCATCGTTGGCTCGCTTCTACCGGCCAAGCCGGGAGCTGTCGGGAAACCGTGGGCCTTACAGGCTCACCATTTCTAAACTGTTCGCTAGGTCTCAAGCTCACTGAAAGTCGTTACTTTATTTCTGTTTATTTCTAATAAATATATTATCTAGACTCTATAGATAAACAGAAATAAAGTAACGACTTTCAGTGAGCTTGAGACCTAGCGAAAGAGGTTCCCAAACTTATTTTGTCTACTGCCCACTTTGAGACTATATAAATTTTTAGCGCCCCCATTTTTTCACCTACTTAAAAACCACTATAACTTCAAATTAAATTAATTAATTGTTGTGAGCTATATTAGCGGAGATTAAACATTCATTCTAAAATAGACTTTTACTATAATCCGCAAGTTAACTTGAGACCTGAGCACAGTAGGTAGTACATAACGACGCTCAGGTCTCAATTTAACTCTTACGGGCTACACCTGCCAATGAGAATGATTATTGAAACGCAACTTTATAGTATTCAGACAGAGTATCTTTTATTCAAAATAAAACAAACATAATTGATTCTTATATAAAAACTAATGTGAAGGATGAATCTGATGCTGTTTAATAAGTTTGTTGATATCAGGTTCCAATTTACTCAAGAACAGCCGCAAGTGGCCACGTTCGGTAACATGCAAACGATTTCTCTTTTTAGTAAGCAGCGTTGCCACAACACTAAATTCACGTTCACACAAATATGACGATGGGAATGCTATCAAGAATCGTTGAACGATTGACCACAATCCAGGGTACAATTGCGGGATCGGTTATTGTAGCCAAAATTCTTGATAGCCATTTTTGAACTTGATTTTTATTTCCTTGTTTGTTGTCAATTCTATAAGTTGTTTTTCCAGCTGAGATGAGATTGCTGTGTTGACATTTGAAAACGGATCTAACACCCAGCCTGGTATTCCCAAGCTCAAAATGTCCTGGTATCGTTCGGTGAAGTCAATGTGGAGTTTTTTTAATGTTGGCAGTAGGCAAACAAGTCGTCGTTACTGCAGGATACTGATAAATTCGGTAAATTGTGAAACTCACGTCTGCCCTTATTCTTTTTGTGTAGAAGCAGTTTGGTTGCGAAAGCAGCATCGACATTTTTTGTTTTAATTAAATTTAGTTTATCGCCTTGCAGTTGGAGATTCATGTCGTTGAACAATTTATACAGGTCTGTCATGTAAGCTATATCATTTTTTGATGTAATGAGCTTGTGGCGCAATTCTGTATCTTTAGTTTCCAAGAACTCTATCACAGAGTCAAACAGGTTGTAAAATCGAGTCAGACAATTGCCTCTTGATAGCCAACGAACCTCAGTATGAAGCAACAAACGGTTGGAATCTTCGTCATTAGTAACACAAAGCCGAAGTGACAGTAGTACCCAGCTCAACGCTTCGCTTATGAGGCGTGCAAAAGGCAATGATGGTACAAGTAAAGAGTAACTTAGGCTTCAATTTATTCCCATATTCCTACAGGAACGGGAGCTACGTTGATGAAACCACGGGTCGTCCGCTAGTTACAAAATATATTCCTTCTAGATCATTATAATTTATAGTAACAACATCCTAACACACGAGTTCGTAACCTCAAAGTACTCCAGGGCAATCGTATATATCAAACAGTGTAATTTAAAATATATGAGCGTTACACAAGTAAGATTAATTTGTTGAATGTTGAGTCAATATAACACAATTCAATAATTGGTTTCACATTTTCAATAGAAAGTTGTATTCCATTATTCATTTACGACTTTGCTAGTTATTATATCAGAATTTGATAGGTTAACTTTATAAGAAGCGCTCGTGGCTGACTCAGTGCGATCACTGCGTTAAGCAACATTCGTTATAGGTGGTCCTAGGATGGGTGACCACTTTGTGTAATTTAAATTTGCGAGCATTTCCATGCATCGGAAGGCACGTTAAGCCATTGGTCCCGGTTGCCATTAAAATGGCAGTCGTTAAGCCTGGTTGAAGGCCTTACGCCACAGTCTGCGCCTGTCCATTTTAACACGGCACCTATTACGTGGGACAAAAATGCATACGGTGAAATGTAGGCGTATAGTATGCCTCTGCCTACCCTTTCGGGAAAAAAGGCGAGACAATATGTTTGTATGTAACTTTATAAAAAATTTGCCGATATTTAGTAGATATTAAACTTTTTGATACACGTGCTTTGCAGTATTAATGCATACTCAATATCCATATTTCCATAATTGGAATTGTCTCCCTTTTAACTCCACTATTACGGGTAAAATGATATTGATGTCCGACCGTCCGTCCGTCCATTCAGTCTACATGCAACTTGGCATGGACAATCCTTGATGTAGACAACAACTTTTAGCGAGGGGGTTTTTCGATCGGGGGGGAAATGGAGGCAGAGGAGGAGAAATGATCTTGTAGTGGTTGGCAAGAGCACTCAAAACGAAAAAAAAGATATATTGATAAAAAAAAAATACTCCTATGTCTACGGTTCACAGTACCACTAGTAATATATTAGGTATTGGAACGTCGGTTCATCTATAAACATAGGTATTCTTATGGTATACCTTACTCCACTCTTACAGTACACATTTTTTTATAGAAGGGCATCCGAATTAAGTATAATTTAACATTATTATTAACTTTCAGTAGAATTACGAAGTAAATAGTTATGTAAACGTGAGAACATATGCGCCGATAAAGATATTTGTGCAATATAAACTACTAAACATATTTGGAAGTCTATGCTTACTTAAGCTACTAAATTGAGTTGCCGACTCAACATCGTGTAAAGTTGCAATCAACACGGCATATATTATTAACGCTCCTTACATATTTATTGCAGACTAAGGTGAAAAAGGTCGAAAAAGAAGTAACAATGCCTTACATTTTTTATATGTGGCCGTAAAGAATAAGTAACTGTAGGATTTTATATTGTAGATGTAAAAAATGAATTTTTGTTTAGTACCGCATATTAAGTTTCGAATAGATTTTTGTAAGATTGTGAACGGTGTTCGTTGACGGTGACAGTGTAAATAAGAAATAAACAGAATCGGTTATTTAATAATCAAAATAACAATTAATAAGCTTTATTAGCTGCCAAACAGTCTTGATAATGCCTCGTGTGTAGGCGAAACACGTTTCGACATCGTACGACATTCTAAAAAAGCGGAATATTGCAAAAATAACATTTAAAAACAAAATAATTATAGTATTTTAAAATGGATTTCCGCCATGTAACGCCTGATTTAATTAGTTACTTATAATAATTTAAAAATGTGAAAAGATATTATTAAAAAATATGTGTTTTGGAATATATTAATCTCGAGTGAATGAGAGAATCTCGAGAATCTTGCCGTCAGTTACTCGTCAGTTTTATATGTACATTTTACATTAAAATAAATAAATATCCATCACGCCTTATCCCCGAAGGGGTGGAAGAGGCATATTATATGCCCACTTTTCACCGTGTGGATTCCTGTCCCACGTAATGTGGTGGTGAGCCCATTGCCGTGTTGAAATAGACAGACGCAGGCTGTGGCTACCCGCTGTTGAAATTTCTTAAGTCGCCCATAAGGCCTTCAACCAGGCTTAACGACTGCCATTTTACTGGCAACCGGGACCAACGGCTTAACGTGCCTTCCGAAGCACGGAAACGCTCGCAAATGTAAATGCTACAAAGTGGTCACCCATCCGACGACCAGCCATAGTGAAAGTTGCGTACCTCAGTGATCGTTTACCGAACACTGAGACCGCGGGGCCACGAGCGCTTCGACTTTAAACAAATTGTAACTTTCTCACTATCTGCCATACTTTGTTGTTTTTCCCGTCGCTTAATAATTTACAATGATACTGACTAGTATATAATGATACAAGTTTGAGTGACTCTGTAGGATATAGAACACTTTTTATATTCGGGATATAGTTGGTTTACGTAGAAAAGTCTTTAAAATCTATATAATTACGTTTAACGTAAGGAAACGTAGACACTCAGCGCAGCAGTCGCATATACTACCACTGCGCCACCGAGGCAATTAAATAAAATTGAACTTTATCATAATTATTACCTAGAAGAATTTTTGCAATTAGCATAATCATATCGTTCGCAAATTCAATATTATTTGCATTTGCCCACAATTTGCCTCCTGAGCAACTCTGTAATCTTTGATGATGAGCTCTTTAATGAAGAAAAATCTTCCTTTAATTTAAATTTTAATTTACTTAAGTGTCTTTCCGCCGAACTACTCGTTATCATACTTATTATGTCTATATCTACATATTATATATTAGCTAGTATGCTACTAATATCTAGTGAGACAAAACGATAATCTAAAACTGTTGATAAAATTCCGTTTACAAATAAAACTAAATCATTTCAAAATGGAAACTGTAAAAGTATATTTATTATTCACACAGAGAAAATAGCAACGGATTTAAATTTCCTGCGGCAAATGTAGTTGCTTTGGCTTTCTATTTGCGAATGACTCAACCGAGTGTATTGAGATAGAGCTTCATTCTTACTTTTAGTGTACAAGTGTGTTTTCTTTCTTTGTTGTAAAGGTTTACTAGTGTTGTTTAACATGATAGAGCTGCACATCGGATGTATAAAGTCATTTGGGACGTATTGTTTTGAGGTTAGGATTTGGGATATACTCGTAGTAAGTTTTATGTAAAAAAACAGGTTTTAATATGAAATTATCACTTGACCAGTTCTTAGTAATATAAAGTTAAAATCTGGACACGAGAAAATATATATTTATATGAAATTCTTACTTAAACTAAACTTTTTACTTTGAAAAGTACATTCTCTCACTTAATAGATAATTACTAGCAAACTTGTAAACAATATAAATATCTGTGATTTTAATATAACTAATTGAATCGGGCGATACATGGCGGAAATCCATCGTATAACGATAATAAAGGAGGGGAGGAGGATCCCACCAGACACCCTCGATTCGTCAATCCTAACGCACAATGGTCAAGGATAATCTACTAATTGTAACGGAGGAATGACGAACCGAACTCCTCAAGGAAAGGGATGTAGGATAGGTAAAAGGAAACCTTACCCTCCAGGTTGTCAAAACTTTTGCAATATTCCGCTTTATAATAAAGAAAAGCGGAATATTGCAAAAGTATAGATTATCCTTGACCATTGTGCGTTAGTATTGACGAATCGAAGGTGTGTGGTGGGATCCTCCTCCCCTCCTTTATTATCGATCTGTGATTTTCTTTTCAATTCGTTGTATTTATGATCGTATAATGACATAGATATAAAAACGCTGTACGCACAGACGTTAAACTAACACAGCGACCCTATTAGGGTTTATAAATGACAACGTAATAAGAAATAAATAAAGAGTAAACCTTCTAATTTTAACAAAATTATATTTAAGTTGATAGAAAAGGGTTGAAAATATAACACAACGTTGGACAGACGAACGGCTCTGGACGGTACTTAGAGTGTAAGGGGTATTCCAAATCTCCGAGGCTCAAGTGAGAAGCTAGCTGTGCAACTGCTGTTTAAAGGATGAGGTAGAAGCAGGCATCCTTACGGAGTTTGGAGATCGGACGGCAGTGGCTCTTAATAATGCCTAAATTAAAAAGTCTAACGATAACTGCTCCTAGCAGCTTAATAAAAGAGGACCAAATCCTGGTTAGATTTGTAACTAACTGGGAATATAGATGAAGGAAGTTGGACAGACGAAAATTGTAGTTTTCTTATACAATGTGTTAAGAAAACCCTGTCCGACCCGAAAAGGGGAAAAAAGGAAATCCAATAAAATAACCAAAAAAAAATCATTTAGTTTAAAATATAAAATAGTAAAAAATAATATATACAAGTATAAAATAGTTATAATTGTTTAAATGCGTGGTTTTGGTATCAGAATTAGTCCAATTTCCTTATTATATAGCAAATTTTCAAAAAATTTTAACCCCTTATTTGGCATGCGGCAACGAGTTTATATGATATCAAAAAAAAACCGCCGGCAGGTGTAAGCTGACCTTTTGACCTTGTATTTCCGAATAGCCCTTTCCCTGTGTTGCCATGTAAGCTACCACATTATATTAATTTTTAATACATTTTATTAGTGTATTTTTTGGGGTAATTTCTAAAAAGGATTACACGAATAGAATCACATCTCGATAGTACATATCACAACACCTTCACGGATCGGACAGGGTTTTCTTAACACATTGAATAAGCATTTATTTATTTCCTATTTATTCTATTGACGTACAGAATCAAAAATAAAATTATACCATGATACTCAATGTACTCGTAACCTGCTACCACAACAAAGTCAGTAGGAGTAGGAGTATTTACTAACATTTATTACAACAAAAATTCTTTAAGCACAACTTACTAATAAAAGGATTTCTAGTTTAATACTTTCAAAGCCATGTAGTGCAACAAAACATTATCAACGGAGATATCCCGGTAAATCCAAACGAAAGAGCTAAATTTTCAAGTTGCAAGAAATGTGCTCTATTCTAGTTCGCCGAATCACACGTGAACTAGCAAATATTTCTCTAAAGAAGGACGTTGCATTCGACACTCACCACACTGTTTACGTTTCGGATTGTTTGCTTATAAAGAAGGTTTTAATATGGAATCTGGGAAATGGGATCTTTATACTTTGAATTGAATTGGATGACTGGTTAAACTGACAACAGTAGTTAAACAGGAAAGTTATACTTACTGTTTAGTATATCACTTGGTAGAGAGGTACCCATAAAGGAGTTCAGGGAAATCAGATTACAGAATAGCTGAAAGATTTTTTTTAATAACCTCGTCCGATGCATCATATTTAGTGAGCATAAATATGTTTGAAGAAACAAAATAGATAACAGTGCTCCAAATAACATTCTAATTTCTTTAACCTCAAGTTTTATTTACGAGTAGCTGCTAGCAATTTTTTTACACCAACAACAGCTTTCGCAAAAGGATCCAAAAGTGTTTAAGGAATAGTTTTTGGTTCTGTCTAATCTAAATCTAAAGCTCAGTAAATATTGCTCTTAGAGTAAAACAAATATTCATGATAGTGGAAAACCTTGGTTTAAGTTAATAGCAGTAATAAAAAAAAATCAAGTGTTGTATTCATAGACAGTAATAGGAGATTCGAACTATAACGTAGTAATCTTAACAGAGCTAACTCAAAGTAACTGAACCTAACCATGTTATTGGAGTGGGAAATGAAGTTTCACGATACGCCTAAGATAGCTTCTGAAGATTAGAGAAATAAAATTCAACCAAATTTTAATATTTACGCGTAAATGTAGATCGTAATAAGTTATAACTAAATGTATACCAAATATTTCGAGCGTAAAAAGACGTATCTTTAAAAAGCTCTTGCAGGCGGTTTTCAAATAAATCAATTAAAACACATGAACCTTTTAGTGCCCCGACGAGGTCTACATTGCCTTAGAATCACGTTCCATCTATACTAATATTATAAAGTTGAAGAGTTTGTTTGTTTGGTTGAACGCACTAATCTCGTTCCTCGGTCAGTCGTTAGTCGCATTTGAAAAATTCTTTTTGTGTTAGATAGCCCATTTATCGAGAAAGGCTATAGGCTTTATACCATCACGCTACTGACCTGGAAAGCGAAGCAGTGATCATAAATGTCGACAAGTCGGGTAAATTTTAAGGCATTATTGTAGAACTTATAAGCGACGGGATGTTCTAAATATGGCGAAGCGAGGGGTCACCTACAGATAATGTATAAGAAAAAGTTAATCAGTCACGCCTGTGGCAGAGGCATATTATATACGAGTACGCTCACATTTCACCGTGTGCATTTTATCCCACATACGTTGTGGTGAGCCATTGCCGTGTTGAAATGGACAAGCGCAGGTTGTAGTGACCTGATGTTAAAATTTTTCAAGCCTTCAACTTGGCTTAATGACTGCCATGTTACTTAGCAACCGGGACAAATGTAAATCCCACACATCCATATCACGTCATAATCTGCGATAGATTGGCGTTAGTTTTCACTTTGGTTCTTTCTTTTCAGCTGTACCTTCTTATTGCTCTGCGGCTCAACCTGTAAATTTTAATTCTGATTACTATACACGTAAGCAGATAGTAATTTAGAGAAAGCTGCAGAGTCAGAGCGTGTATGTAAGTTGTAGAGCAGACGAGAAGCATGTGGATTACAGATATGACAAAGAAAGTTCCTCTTCGATTAAAGTAGCCCAGCAGTGACCAGCTATAGCGAAAGTTTCTTAACGCAGTGATCGTTTGATTTTAAAGTATTAGGTCATATAGGAATTCATATACAGGTTTAGGAATGAGGGTCTAACGCCCTGATCATATAATATATGATTATTTATTAACCTTACATTAATAAATTCAAACACCTAAATAGTCTAGGAGTAAAGTGAATTGTGTGTGAACGAACTAGTAGATTTACCGTTTGTTATTATTGCAGAAGTTTATACGAGTCCGCATAAGTTTACCCACCGAGGACAAAATGAAAATTTTAATGTGGCATAGAATTGTTTTATATATTGCAGTGGTTTGATCTGCCAAGCACGATAGTTTAAAACTTTACTGTTATAAGAAACTACCGCTGCTTTTATTTAAAGTTTATGTAACATAATAATTCACAAGAATCCCTGAACTAGTTTAATAATTAACTGAAAACTTACTTATTTACTTTACTTTACTTGTAAGTAAATATTCTGTACATTATTAAATTGGATGTAAATGCACGTATGATAACATGTTAAACACCGTACTCCACGTTAAGCCCAAAAGGCCTTTGTATCACTAAGAACTGAGTATAGCGGGAAAAACTATTTACAATTCATTAATAGCCCTTGGTGGTACCAAGTGTGTAATAAAGAAGGTGGTGTAATAAAGAAAAAAACAAAGTATGTATGCAAATTTGTATGTAATAACCAATATGGATAAATATATCTGAAATAAATGATTATTTATTATGTCTCTTCTTTTTTCAGGTATCTTCTTTTTTTTTTCTTGAAGATACCCGGGCTTTTGGCAGACTTACATGGAGACATCGGTCCAATACGCAGAGGCCCTTTGAGAATTTTAATCTAACAGGGAATGGGACCCCCACTGCAAATAGTCCACACCCGCCTTATGTAGAAGAACGGTAATGGATCACCTCCAATGGGAGTTAAACTATTGTGAAATGTGCTAACTATGAAATGGGCTATTGGGTTGGGTGTTAAATGGATTGGGTGATTTAAGCTATTGACGAAAACGGCGTCTGCCTTTTTAATATATTATTATTAAACTACTGGCAGACGGTGACTCGCCAACTCACTAGATGGGCCCCTTTTACAATCACCGTAGGCATGGTAACCTGTAAGGCGACAGAGGGCAACACCGGTGTGAGCGGCTTGGGACAGACCTTCGCGGGACAGGCCCAGAGCGGGCTTCCCCGTAGTTATGCCCTTGAAAATGACCCTTCCACCCCCGAGCATATAGCTCTGGCTCCCTCCCTCTGACCGGCCAATTAAGGCAAGTCAAAGTTGAGATTTGCTGCACTCCCGGGAGTAGCACTCTCACTGCTCTCCCGTTGGGCCATTAAATCCTAACCGGTGCAGAAGGGCAACAAAACTCTGAGGAATCGGGACCGATGTATAGCCACGCACATTCAGCTCGCCACAAGCTGCCCTGCGGATGTAAGCTTTTCAATAACTTTCTGATAATTTTTTTGTTGATATCAGAAAGTGGATGACTCAAAAAGTATTATTATTATTAAAAAATATTTTTTCAGCATTAGAAAGCTACTATATTGGATTTCAAAAAGTTTAGGGTTTGTACGAAATCTCGAATAGGAAAATTTCACAATGCGGGCGAAGGTGCGAGCATCAGCTAGTATTTAATAATACCATTTGTACTGCACCACAACATTTACGTTGTAAACCTAACCAGTTTCACCTTACGGCATTCTCAAAGGTTAATGAGATGACCACTTGACCTAGGTACACTGCGATTTTGTAAACGAACGGACATGGCGAAATCATAAGGGTTCTTTGTTAACCCTAATCACTAAGGTAATGAAGTGTATTGTAAAAACTTAACTCAATTAGGTATCCTGGTAAATTTGCAAATAAAAAATTACAATTAGATCAACCAAACCTTCAGTCGAATTGGAATTTCGTAGACACATACATAATTTATTGTAAGATACAAGTTTTAAAAATAGAAGATGTATTTAAATTAACAACAAAAGCAACACCACAACAATATGTATTATAAAAGACCACAATTCTAGTTAAATGCACTTATGATAACAGGTTACTACATAAAAAATGAATACGGTACTCCATGGTAAGTCCAAAAGGGCTCTGTATCACCAAGAGTCGGGTACAACGGTAATTAAATAATTCCATGTAACAAAAAGCTTTGCAGGTCGTGCACTCTACATCGTTTTAAAATTTTATACCATTTTTAATACAACCTTTTATGGAATATCCGGGCATGTTAAATAAGTGCATTTTATAGTAAAAGTCATAAAATATTAGTCAAATGTGAAAGAAAATAAGGTACCATAGTTTCTTTCAGTGTGGAAATCACCAAGGATGTTATGCCGAAGCTTATGTTAAGAAATTATGCTTAAGCGTTTTGTTGAGCATTGATAAACGTTCTGTAATATGGTCCTAATTACGTCTTTAAGTCATTTATATTACATTACAGATGAATATTTACAATTTTGAAATCCATTTTTTTATTTATATATTTAGTGGGACCAAGTTCATTATGACACATTATTTTGCGATGAAATTTGACATACACTTTAAGGTCCTACGTTTGTACACTGATAACAAAATTAAATTTTATAAAAACCACCTTTAAACTTTTAAAATTATGACCTAAATAATAAAAAAATAAATATCCGTCACGCCTTATCCCCGAATGGGTAGCAGAGGCATATTAAATGCTCACTTTTCACCGTGTGGATTCCCGTCCCACGTAATAGGTGGTGAGCCCATTGCCGTGTTGAAATAGACAGACGCAGGTTGTGGCTACCTGCTGTTTAAAAAAATTATGACCTACCTGATAATTTTGAGGTTGAGAACGTTGAGACGGTCATGAAAGATGTCAAGGTCATTATTTTATTCTTCTGTTTTATATTCTATTCATTCTACTTGATGGTATATGGCTTGATTATGTACGAATTGAAAATGGGGTGCTTGGGAAACTATGAAGTGGATGTACATCACACTTAAAATGGCAAACTATGAAGTGTATATACATCACAGACACTTACATTTTAACAGAGTAATAAACGTAAGTCAGTTTAGATACATCAAGAATGTTGGAACTCAAGATGTTATTGATGCCCTAATAAAAGACATTATAAAAGCCTCAATGACAAGAAAAAAGTTGCTGGAATATTTCTTGACCTAATTTCTGCATTTGACTGTATGAATCATGAATTACTTATAAGGAAACTAGATCATTACGGTATTAGAGGTAAAGTGAAACAATTGTTTGTCTCTTATTTACATAACAGAACAATGTTCGTTCAAATTAATACAAACAGCAATATAGACGTGGCTGGTAGAATATAAAATATACGTAAAACATATAGCTCAAAGTGCGTAACTATTAAAACTGGTGTGCCACAAGGATCAATTCTTGGACCTATATTTTTCATAATTTTTATCAAAGGCCTCATTAATTACATGACTAAAAAAATACCTGACTACATAAAGTTGACAGTATATGCGGATGACACGAATTCTGTAGTTACAGCAGACGACATGGAGACCTTGAATTCAAGGGTCAGTAAATCATTGGATTTATTCCATGAGTGGTTTAATTTTAATGACCTTCGTATTAATGCTAGTAAGACAATTTTTTTGAAGACTAATATTAGAAATACTAATATTAGAAATACTAATATTAGAAATACTGATACGTTACAATGTACCATGAATGGAATGAGTGTAAATGTAGTCGACGTCGTAAAGTTTCTGGGAGTCCATGTTGACTTTTTAATAAACTGGGGGCAAGAAGTATCGTCCATAGTTTCTGTGAGTTCAGCATACTACATTTTAAGAACTTTAAGACAGGTGATAACACGGGACCAACTTAAGAATATCTACTATACTTTAGTGGAGTCAAAATTAAGATACAGTCTCCTGTTCTGGGGTGGAAGCTATGAATATAATATTCAGATAGCATTTATTGCACAAAAACGGGCAATACGTAACATGGTGCGAATCAAACAGCAAGAGTCATGTCGCCCATATTTCAATTATCTTGAAATACTAAGTGCGTAGCCTTTAAATCATGGTCCTGTATGGGCTGCTGCTTGAGGACACACACACCTTGTATATTTGCTCACAATGATAAGTCACAGATAGATAAATAAATGGTTTTTATTCACTAACTTGTGACTAATGCTAGGATGAGTGATAACGAGTATCGCGTATGAATGCCGATTGTGTACTGATCCTAATTAATGCTAAATTATATGAAATAATTGAAAAGTACTGATGTATACGAGTAAAGCGCACCGCCGCGGTGTACGAATTATGGCTCGTACATATTCCCGGGCCAGAGAAATGAGATGAGGTTGATAATGATTTACATAACATAATAGGTATGAGTAAATAATGATGACTTATAAATTTCACCCCAGTTACAATACTTAACATACAAACTTATACATTGAATACTAATCACTATCGCTGGTTGGTTTGCTGAAAACGGGATGAAACTTCTTCTGACGCCGTATGCTGTTAAGTAGACGGGAAATGTTTTGTAATTCAATGGTCTCCTCTTGTGGTCTTTGTGGGTAACTATAGTGTCGTTTCCGCGTGGGTGTTCCTTGGGGCTTGGACGGCAACCGCCGGGGCCCGTGATTCGGGATCTAGCTGTACATTAGATCCAGTCTGCCGCCGCCGACGATAAATCCACCGACAAATATAAACTGATATTGCTAGTAAGGCACCTACTAACACGATGTAAATAACAGAATATTGGTGAATGTCGTGATCTGATATTCCTGTGTAAAATGGGTTTTCTGATTTCATCTGTTTAATCTGCTCTTCGATGTATCGCAGCGAGGTTTGGTGATCAGTGATGTTGATGTCTACTTGCGGCACTGAAATGTTCATGATGTGGTTGATAGGTGCGATTTGTTGCGATTCAACATAAGATGAAGTCCTCATTTCGGTAAATCGCAGTTTATGGGAAAAAACTGTAAAATCTTCCCCTTTGATGATGCAATCGGAATCCAGTGCTATGACCCCGGCCTTGGTGAACTGTATTGCGGTAATCTGATTCTCACATATGACTCGAAGTGTACATAGCCCGCAACAATAATATAAATAGGTATTGGTTTTGCTTAACTCTGTCCAATTATTGCGACAAGTTGCAATGTTTGTAATGCATTTGTTTATGTATTTGTTCTTGCTACATAAACTGTCTTCTGACTCGAACTGGAAGATAGGTTTCCGGGAGTGACATAGGCGGGTAAGCTCGTCATACTGCACGCATTGTTGTATGTCTGCTGAGGTCAGTGCCAGATAGGCATCCTTGTCTAAATTGAATGCTATGAAATCTGAGATGGGTGTTATTGTTATAATGTTTGTAGTGTTCCCTTGTTGTGCGGTATAGGTATCAATTGATAAAGGTCGTAACCGTCTCTGGTGATGAGCGGTATACTAATTTCAAATAAAAGATACTGTTTAGTGACTCTTGCTTTGACCTTCAAAAGATGATACATTTTTCTCAATTCCGTTTGCGTGTTTTCTATAGGTAGTGATAGGTCACGTGACAATTGTCCAGAGATAATGCTTAGTTGATGTTGTAATTGTTTCGGTGATAGTAGGTGAACGTTGAATAATCCCTGATGAATGTCCGTGATAGTATCTATCAATGAATCTTGTATAGACTTCAACTTCGTAAGCATATTATTTGCTATGATTGCCGTGAGCGCCAACTCGCTTCTCAATTCCTGTTCTTGCTGACCTTTACATAGAATGTTGGTAGCTTTTGACAAATCATTTATGTGCTGGTTGATGATCTTGTGTTGGTGGTTAACCGAATCTTCTGTTCTTTTTAGGAGATTGTGTTTTGCTTCTACTACAGAGGTCTGATTTTTCCACAGTAGCGCTAAATGATTTTCGTATTTCTTTATCAGAGATATGTCCTTGTGGTATTGGTCAGCAAAAAGTTGATCGAGGATTCCGAACAAACTGTTACTGAGATATCCGACACCATCAATGAGACCTCGTCGCTTACGTGTGTTGTCGCTGAAATGCTGATGAAGTAACATGTCATTACAATACTTAAGTTCGTCATAGGAGTGACGCAGCTGTAGTAGTATGATGTCACACAAAGAGTTGTTTGTTTTGCTCGTACATAAACCATTTAATTTGATTTATGTATTTATCCAATGTTGCAGTTCCGTGCCAATAAGGTCCCATGTCATAATACACGACGAGTTTCCAGTCGTCGCGTATGGTTCGTCTCTTATGTACAGTATATGCGCCTTCTCAATTAAATCTCAATTAAACCCGCTGGTGGGAGGCCAACTCAACCGATTCGCTACTGCACAAATGAAACGTTACACTAACAAACTCGAAGGACCATAAAGATGTATGGGCTGCTGCTTGAGGACAAACACACCTTGTATATTCGTTCACAATGATAAGTCACAGATAGATAAATAAATGACGTTTTCTTGACGTTACATGACTATAATATTTAATTTACATTAAATTTATAATGTATTGTTTGTTGTATTTGTGATATTGTAATAATTTAAGAATTGTTTCTATGTGATTGATTTAATTTTTATGACTACTGTATTGAGATTTAATTTTATTATTTACTTATTGATTACATAAATTTTCTACATAATTTAATATTGTTATGAAATAAATGAATATGAAATACCTATATATGAATATCACGTAACGTGCTATAAAATTTTACTATCTGTAGATACTGTTTGACAATGCGAATACAGCGTCTTTGGTGTTTCAAATAGGCTACGGTGGCCATTCCCGATCAAGTCGGTCGTATGCTCTGCCACCTCAGTGGTACAAAAAAACAACAGATGATATTGTTTTGTTCAATAAGTGGATTATGTGGTTTGTTATGTCGTTTATAAAAATCAGGAATAGCACCGGGTCTACATGGAATCCCTCCAGAAACAGCAAAATATGTTTTTATGTACACTTACACATTTTCTTTTACGTTCTGTGGTCTATTGGTTAGATAAGATTATAACTACTGCAACAACATGCCAACCACATCAAAGTTTTCCAGTTTTTTGACAAAGAATTCATGATCGGCTTTAATGAATGCAATCTCAAAATCTCTATCTAACGGCCGATACAGGACCGATATCAAAGAACGAGTTGAGAGTTTTTTAAAATAACCGGTTTTATAACAATGATGATGAGCTGCGAGATAGATTTTAGCTAATCCTGACAATAAAGAAGGTACAAGAAACTCGAATAGATAATCAGTCTAAACATGTTTTGAGACACTGAATGTTTTCCTATTTTATGTTAACATGATATAAAAATACAGTCATTCGGTTACCTAACCGAATGACTGTATCATTATTTTTGTACGCACTTACAAATCTTTTAATATGTCGTGTCTCTCGGTCCTTTTCAATTATTCATGCATGCATATATATGTGCACAGAAACGGGGAGCTTTTATTGTAAAGTTTGTTCGAGACCGACTGACGCCACTGGTGAATACGTAAAATTAAACTGGTCAACTTTGGTACACAGGTAGACAAGAGAGACTATTGTTCAACTCAAACAGTTTCATCTTTGATTAAAATTCCTTATATTTGCTTACCAAAGTTAATTGTATTATTTCGTTGCCTACAAATCCTGTAAAAAGTATTTAAGACTCTAGTCTTAAATATTTTTTACAGGATTTGTAGACACATGTGTATGTGAGTTTCTAAACTCTACGCATAGTGCGTGTTGAAATTTTAGTAGGTATATTTACTCTTCAGCTAAAACTTTTAACGTAAAATATTAATATAAAGTCAGTCGTTCATGGAGCAGTAATTATATAAATTATCTAGTTGTCCCACATACATCCCGAAATGAACATTTATTCTGTTTTCACAAAAATCTCTCCACTTTTAATAAATAAAAATAAAATACAAACTAGAGCCGAAAGTGCTGAGTAATAATATTTCAATCGATTAAACTATCTATACTTTATGTAGTACCTACTACTTTTTTCAAGAACTAGATAAATACAATAATGCCTACCTACTACTTCTTTCTGATGACTGCTGAGTTCCCGTGAAGTGAACACCGTTATTGTTTTTTCTCCGTTATAAATTACCAAAAAAGTGGTTAAAAGTCGTTTATCTTATTAGTGTTATATATCATTGTGAAGGTATTGAAATGGCCTAGCAGGTGATACATACATATTTATTGGACTCTTGATATATTGTGAGTAATAACCGAAAATATTTTGAATATTATTTGCAACGATATTTTGTCCCTGACCTAGGGCAACCCGCAGCTCTCACGCTTCTACGCACACATACGCAACCTATACACGCATAATTATATAACAAATTATTCGCTCTGCTTTAACATACCTACTAGCGCTTTGCCGACGATCCGCTTGGTGTATACGAGTATGTGCATGTGAACTACGCGTTGGTTGTGGTTGTGCACAATTTACAATAATCATTGAACAGAATAAGACTAAAATAACTAATGACGATATGGAGGATAAGATTATTCAACTGGCCCGCAATATTATCTTAGCGGTAAGCGAAGGAAAGACTGTCACAGCTGCCAATAAGCGAATTATAAAAGAAGCCGCTGAAGATATTATCACCACCGCCACCGCCCATAATACACTTGCCACTACTGTTACCGCACAGCCGAATCAACCAGCAGTGTTAGTCAAAGAAGTCATTAGCCAACTCAAAAAAGAACTAATGCATGAGATACATACCACAATAAGGAATACTCTAAAGCATACTAACACCTCAGCTCAAACTGGCACTACCACCAACGCCAGCTACGCCAGTATCACAAAGAAGCCAGCACTCATAATTAACGCACCGACATCATCGTTCACCTCAACCTCTACGCCCAACAATCTGAGTACCATTGAGCAACTAAAGAACCAAATTACATTTAAAGACAAAACCTACGCTCCATCCAAGATTCAACCAATAACCAAGGGAAGGGTGTACCTGGAATTCAAAACCACCGAGCAGCAGAAAGAAACTCAGCAACTCATTAATCAAACAAGCAATCTGAAAGCAGAGGAGGCTAAACGCTGACCGCCACTCGCCATTTTAAAGGGCATATACAAGGAAACTGACAAAGAAGAACTCACCAAAATAATCTGCCATCAAAACTCTATCCCCACTACAGCAATACGCATGTGTTTTCTTACCAGCAATAGATCTGAAAAACTTTACAACGCAGTCGTAGAATTGACCCCTACGGTATATCATAAATTAATCCAACAAAACAGAGTGGCAGTCAACTTGCAACAAGTCCACATTGAAGCCTTCTCGAGATTCACGCAGTGCAGAAAGTGCCTTCAGTTCGGACACTCACACAATAAATGTACAGTAATTATACACCCTTGCGCCATCTGCGCCGACGAGAACCACCAAGCAGCCGAGTGTCCCCACAAGACAAACAAATAATTCGTATGCTATAACTGTACAAAATATAACAGTAAGACAGGATCCAAGCTACCAACTAACCACGCTGCCAACAATCAAGCTGCCTGTCCTAGAATACTTCTCGCAAAAGAGAAAATAGAAGAAACTATTGACTACGGAACAGCTATATCTCCGCAGTCAGCACCACAACAGTCATCAGGATTACTAGATTTCCGCCAATTAGCATTCAGCTTATAATCCCATTCCACAGACAATATTTCTAGTAGGCCAGTCCATAGGCTAAGTACTTTTATTATATAGCAGGATAATTCTTATCGACTAAATTAAAACTAATAACTTTTTATTTTATTTTATATTGTATTAAAATTAATCATTATTATGCATAACGTTCATCACAACATTCACAACAACACACAAACTACTCATACACAGGCAGGCCGTAACACTCACACAAAAAACCCATATCAATAGTCCACCCATCAGCCGCAGCACCCAGAGTAGAACCCCAAGACACATAGACCTATCACTAAAACTCACACAGGTTAATCTAGGTCGCGGACGCGCTGCAACACATGAATTGATACAACATTCTCTACAAAGTAATACGGACGTCATATTCATAAACGAACCATATATCGGGAACCAATCTACCATGAAAAATACACTAGGTTATACCACACACCAATATCCAAATAACACACACACTAAGGCTTGTATCCTAACAAAAAATAACATAGGTGCCACACTGGGCCTCTCACAATATTCGACACCCAACCTGTGCTCCGTACAGCTGACAACCAAATATAGCAAAAGATTCATTTTAACAAGTGTATATATAGAACCCGACATTGACACAAACAACACACTAAACAGACTACAAGCATTACTTCATGAGACAAGTGACGCCACACACATCATTGCTGGCGACTTCAATGGGTGGCACCGTATGTGGGGGTCAATCTCCAATAACCAAAGAGGTGAGGAAGTCGTCAACTTTTTCCAGTCGAATAATATTACCGTACTCAATACGGGTAAATCTTACACATACGAAAGCGTGGCCCTGGGTCAAATCAGGGGCTCAATTGTAGACCTAACCACCGTCAGTGACAATATTGCCTGTTACGTTGACGATTGGAAGATCGACCACTCCATCTGCCCCTCATCCGACCACCACGCCATAACTTTTACAGTAAATCGACCGGACAAGTTCCTAACCTAACCCCAAAACAAGCACATTCAGATATAACACTAAATTCTATAAAAGCTGGGACGATCTAAAGGAACACTTTAAAGGACAAATACTACATTCAGGCTTACATACTACCGACTTCAATACACTTAACACACAACAGGACATAGAAAGGTACACTATAAAACTTACAAAAATCATACAAAACTCTTGCAACTTGCATTTACCACCTACGGGTCGCCGCTCGCCACGATCGCCTTGGTGGAGCGACGAACTAGATAATATGAAGCAACAGGTGATAGCAAACCACCACAAATTACAACAACTCAAGCGTCGTAACATTCCACTCACTGAAGCTCTCGCCGAAAGGGATACCCTCAAAGCAGCATACGCTATGCAATTAAACCCGCATCAACTGAACACTTTCGGGATTTCTGTAATAGGCAGGGTGAAGAAAATGTATGGTCAATCACCAACCGAATTATGAGGAAAGCGCCTCCCAGGAGCCCTCCGTCAACCATTGAACTGTCACCTGGCACGCATACCACATCTAGTCAAGAAACTGCAACAGCTTTTCTCAGTACATTTTACCCTGATGACACACCTGACACACCCACACAGAACTCTACACGTATTAAAACACACAACCCACCCGACACCGAAGATGATTGTTCATTCACACAGCATGAAATAATTACTCTCTTGAAAAACATGAACCCCTCCAAATCCCCCGGCGCAGACCACCTCACCTCCGATATCTGTTATCAGTTCGCTCAATGTTTTTCTGAAATCATCACTGGGCTTATGAACCGCCTGAATCTTTCTGTTTTTCCTAAAACCTGGAAGCATGCCATAGTCAAAATCATTCCGAAACCTAATAAATCTGATTACTCTACTCTATCCTCATACCGTCCTATAGGACTTTTACCTATACTAGGTAAAACCCTTGAAAAATTAATCATACAACGCCTCACACATCACCTAAACACTACACATACATATAACACAAAACAATATGGATTCAAGCAACAAATCTCTACGGTACACGCTCTCACCAACATAGTGAACACCATCAAAACTCACAAAAAGAACGGATTACATGTCGCGATGATCTCCTTCGATATTAAAGCGGCATTCGATCACATGGTGGCCCGCCATACTCGCACGATTACACCACACTAAATGCCCAAAAAATATATACACTCTCATTCAAAACTACCTATCAGACCGCACCGCCACCATATTATACTAGGACGCTACAGTAACTAAAGAACTAACTAGGGGATGCATCCAGGGATCTGTATGTGGGCCGACCTTCTGGAATCTGATTTTGGATGAACTACTGGACATGACTGATGGTGACTTACCCGGACGCAGACTTCCCGAGGGATGTCAGCTACAGGCCTTTGCAGATGACATTGTTGGTTTTCTAGAATAAAACCACTCTGCTACACTTTGAAACAGTTTAATATATCTTTATAAACTTTTGTTAACATGATTTTCTATAATGGCGGTTCACTACATTTTTCACACTACAGTGGACGCATATTACATATTAACCATAAACAATGGTATATAGTTGGCCATAGATAAGCTAAAGTTGTCAAAACCTAACATTCTCCCTCGATTTAAAGGTTTTTGCATAGAAAAGCTTAAGAATCGTTACACAACATCAATACATTTACAGAAGCACTAATTATAGTAATTGCCACTTTTAGTAAACTTATCTTTGTGTCTCTTCTGTATAACCATAATCTTTGTAACATTATAATATAACATTGTACTTGGAAGTAAACTAAGTTGACACTTTAAGCCATGCTTGTTCCATTTTAAATTTTATAGAAGAAACAAAACTTTACTTTTGAGAATATTAAATTCCTTAGGTTTTGTAATAAAGACAAAAAAATAGTTATATAATCCTAAATTAATTAATCTTCAAAAATGAACACAGTTCCAAGAATCTTTCATTTGACAAACTTTTGGTAAATATGTCTGCTAAATTAAATTTAGACTGTATATACTGAATAGAAAATTCTCCCTTTTTAATTAGGTCTTTAATGAAATGTATTTTAATATCAATATGCTTAGCCCTCTTTGAGTTTTCAAAAGATTGAGTGAGCTGCAAAGCGCCCTTATTATCCACATATAAAGTGCAAGACACTTAACTAATATTAACATTTAATTCTAAATAAAGTCTCTTTATATATAATAGATCACAGGCACTAACCGATGCAGCAACATACTCCGCCTCCGTTGTAGAAAGTGCAACACAGTTTTGTTTTCTAGACAGCCACGACACCACATTGCCATTGTATAGTGTCACGGATCCACTGATACTTTTTCGATCTGAGTTGCCTCCCCAGTCTGCATCTGAAAAAGTTTCAATTAAGTCTTCTCCTATCTCTGTTTTCTCATATGT